>CM032335.1:28910031-29617531 GCA_019022515.1 Quercus aquifolioides | reverse complement strand
GGTTTGACTACTGAAGCTTATGGTGTGCCTGTTACAACTGGTGTGCCTTCCTCATCAACTCATGACAATTCCAATTTCATTGACACTGTGTCAGGTACTACTTCAAGCCTTTTCTTCAAACCTACTTTTCAACACTCTATATTTTCTGCCAAAGTAGTTGATAGAAAGTGTTTTCATACCACTGATTGGGTCATAGACACAGGGGCTACTGACCATATGGTACATTCTGTCACTTGCTTTACTTCCATCACCACTATTTTGAATACTCATGTCAATTTGCCTAATGGTGAAATAGTTTTAGTCACACACATTGGTACTGTGAGGATTTTAGAAAAACTTACCCTTGTGCTTTATCCAGGACCTTGCTCATTGGAGCACACTTGGTCTAGGTAAGGAATGCAATGGACTCTACTTGCTGGAAAGGGGCAACTCCACTTCACACTCAATATCTGCTTCTATTTCTGCTGCAATACCTTTAGTCCATAGCACTCATGTATGGCATTCTAGATTAGGACATCTGTCTAATGCCAAATTAGTTTCAATTAGGAATAATGGTGAACCACTTTGTACTTCAGTTGAGGACTTTGCTTGTGAAATATGTCCACTTGCAAAACAAAAACGTTTGCCTTTCAATAAAAGTTCTCAAATTTCTAATGCTTGTTTTGATTTGATACATTGTGACTTGTGGGGACCTTTCTCCGTGTCTACCATTGATAATTGCAAATATTTCTTGACAATTGTAAATGATTGCTCAAGGTGTACTTGGGTTTACTTGTTAAAACATAAGTCCCAAACCCAATCTGCTTTAGAAGGATTTTGTACCATGGTGGAGACTCAATTTTCTAAAAAGGTTAAGACCATTAGGTCTGATAATGGTACAAAATTTTTCATGAGGGATTTCTTTGCTAAGCAAGGTATTTGTCATCAATTGAGCTATGTTGAAACCCCTCAACAAAATGGTGTTGTTGAGAGAAAACATCAGCACATCTTGAATGTAGCTAGGGCTCTCATGTTTCAATCACATTTACCTTTATATCTATGGGGACATGCTGTTCTTGCTACTATTTACTTGATAAATAGAACTCCCTCTTCAGTTTTATCAAATCAAACTCCTTTTGAAATTTTGTTTGGTCATCCACCCACTTATTCACAATTGAGGGTTTTTGGGTGCTTGTGTTTTGCCTCTACCCTTTCTAATAACAGAACAAAGTTTGCTCCTAGGGCAAAGAAATGTGTCTTCTTGGGGTATCCTTTTGGGGTAAAGGGATATAAGGTTCTTGACTTAGCTACTCACAGTGTGTTTCTCTCTAAGGATGTTATTTTTCATGAACACTCTTTTCCTTTTGCGTCTGTTTCTAGTAGTGTTGTAGATCCTTTTACTTCTTGTGAAGATGTTGTTGCTCCCTCTTCTTCAGTAGGTAATGATTCCTTTGTTACTCCCATTAGTGTCCCTAACCTTGTTCCCAATGATACTAATAATAACTTATTTCCTTCATCTACTTCTACTGATCCTGTTTCTGATAATGACATTACTTCTTCTTTAATGTCTGCTGATGTTTCACCTAGTCCTAGTCAAGTTTTTTCTCCAGCCGTTCCTTCTTCTCCACCAGTTGTACCAACACCTCCAGTGCCTCTCATGAAGTCAGCTAGAGACACTAGACAACCTGCTTACTTGCAGAATTATGCCTGTACTACATTTGCTCCTGGTGCTCCTTATGACCTTACTGAGTGCCTCACCTATTCTCATTTGGAGCCTGGTTACCAAACTTACTACTCGGAACCTCAGAGCTTTTCCCAGGCAGCTCAAGATCCTCTTTGGAGAGCTACCATGGACAAAGAAATTCAAGCTCTTGAGAGCAATCACATTTGGGATGTGACTGCTTTACCTACTAGTAAATCTCCCATTGGCTACAAGTGGGTCTATAAAGTCAAATTCAATCCTGATGGCAGTGTTGAGAGGTATAAAGCCAGGTTGGTGGCTAAAGGCTATACCCAAAGAGAAGGACTTGATTTTTTTGGAAACCTTCTCTCCAGTTGCTAAGACAGTTTTAGTGAGGGTTTTGCTTGCATTTGCTGCTGCTAGGTCCTGGCCTTTGCATCAATTAGACATCAACAATGCTTTTCTCCACGGGGATTTGGATGAGGAGGTTTACATGACTTTGCCTCCTGGTTTTCACAGTAAGGGGGAGTGTTTAGCCTCTTCTTCAGCAGCTGCTCCTAAAGTATGTAAGATGGTGAAATCCCTTTATGGTTTGAGACAAGCTTCTCGGCAATGGTACACTAAATTGTCAGTAACAATCACACAGCTTGGTTTTGTTCAGTCCCAGGTAGACTATTCCTTATTTGTTTATAGCAAAGGATCTTTGTTCACTACACTGCTAGTCCATGTAGATGATATGATCATTACAGGTAATGATCTTGATTGTGTTGCTTCTCTGAAGTCAGTTCTAGATCAAAGGTTTGGGATCAAAGACTTGGGATCACTCAAGTATTTCTTAGGCTTAGAGATTGCAAGAAACAAGACTGGCATCAGTTTAACACAAAGAAAATATGCCCTTAAAGTTCTTAAAGAAACTGGAATGACAGGTTGCAAACCAGTTCAAACACCAATGGAGCAGCAATTGAAGTTGTCTAAAGCCAGTGGGGATCTGATTTCCAATCCTGGACAGTATAGAAGGCTTATTGGGAAGCTATTGTATCTGACTTTGAGCAGGCCAGATATCACATATGCAGTCCATAGGCTTAGTCAGTTCTTGGCACAACCTAGAGTACCACATATGAAGGCTGCTACTAGGATACTTCAATACATTAAAGGCACACCTGGCCAAGGTGTTTTCTTTCCCACAAATTCAGATTTACACTTAAAGGCATACTGTGATGCAGATTAGCAAGGATGCCCTGACACAAGGAAGTCCTTGACAGGCTATTGTGTGTTTTTGGGTGATGCCTTGGTGTCTTGGAGATCTAAGAAACAAAGCATAGTGTCTAGATCAAGTGCTGAAGCAGAGTACAGGGCAATGGCTACAACTACATGTGAACTGACTTGGATCTGTCATTTGTTGCAAGATTTGCATGTTAAACATGACAAATCTGTGTTGTTGTACTGTGATAACCAGGCAGCACTTCACATAGCAACAAACCCAGTGTTTCATGAGAGGTCCAAGCACATAGAAGCTAATTGCCATGTTGTGAGAAATAAAATCATTGATGGTACACTTAAACCCTTTTATGTCTCAACCAAGAATCAGTTGGCAGATGTATTTACAAAAGCATTAGGGGTTGAAAACTATTTGAGGTTGATCAATAGATTGGGTGTCATCAATATTTTTGCTCATGTAGTGGAATATCCTTCCTCACCTAAGCCAAGTCAAAAGGCAAGAATTGTGCTCTTGAGGGGGAGTGTTAAAATTGTAGGGCATACTACAGGGCAGAGTAGCATGAGACAAGCTACAAGTGTGGCAGGTGATGCAGCTGTTGCTGAGATGAAGTGCACTAGCCGAGCCACAAGGATGGTAGGGAGTGCAACACTTGCTAATAAGCAGTGCAATGATCAAGCCACACAACGTGCATCAACACCTAACCTGAATAGCACTGAAGTCTTGGAAGTCATTGAGGCAATGCCACATCATGAATTCTTCATTCAAGATCACTGAAGACTTAGGTTCCGAGATTTTAGGAAGCAATTGGTCACAGTTGACACGTGTATAATTCTAGAAGTTTCAATAACTGTTTTTGGCGCCATTCTTGGAAGTTAGTTATACTCACTGTGTATATAAACAAAGCATTATGTATTTTACCATTCACTTTTCATTCTTCTAATATTTTTCTAATCAATGAAACTCTCCCAATTCTATTTAGATTTCTCTCAGATTTTTTCAGGTACTGACGTAACTGATCCTAGTATTGCAAGCAAGATAAGTTTTGGCAATGGTAGTGAAGTAGTGGTGATGGTGTGGTTTCAACACCTTTAGTAGCCATATATTTTAAGACCCCCTATTTTGTCACACTAGAAGCAATTAGTGTCGGAGACGTAAATGTGCCATGTAAGGTTGAATTTAATCAACCATCTTATTGGCTTTATTCCGTGCCAAATTTGCTTGTAATTTAGCAATTAGTAACCCTGTATTTAGGTGGGAATCATGTAAGGGTAGTGAGTGAGAGAGTGTGAAGAAATGCTCAAGATTGTGCAAGGATGCAAAGACTCGCGGCTGGGACTTGTGATTGGCAAGCCACCAACTGCAGCACACTAGTGAAGCGTGTAGGGAAGATGAACAATCACGCCAGCTAGAACACTATAGGACAAAAAGTCTAGCCTGGCCATTCTGTTAGCTCGCGACTTGAACTCGCGACTCAGTTAAGTCGCGAGGCCAAGCCGCCAGCTAGCTCTGTTTTGAAAAACCTGACTCTTCACATTCCAATCTCACCCTAGTATAAATACCCCTTATACTCACGAAATGTAGAGAGCTTCCAGAGAGAATTTTGAGAGAGAAACCCTAGAGAAAAACAAGATTGATTCATCCACAATCTTCACATAGAGACTCTTTAAATTCCTCTACTCTCACCCTCTCCATTGTTACATCCTTGAGAGGTTCTTACCCAAATCCTTTTCTCACCATACCCATATCTGTGAGAAGGCTATTTGGTGCTTTGGGAAGCAGTTAGGAAGGGACCAATGACTATTGGTTGATGCTATGGGCTATAGCGGAATTTGGTAAGCTAAAGAAGACAAAGGTTCGGCGCAACCTCATTGGAGCAAGAAGCTTGGAGGGCTTAGGTACACTGGATAGATTAGGCTTGGAGGGTCTTCTGCTGTTCATGTATCCCAACTTCATTCTTTAGTGGATTATTGACCGCTTGGAGGGCGGCGGAGAGATTTTACGCTGTGAGCTTCGGTTTCCTCTTCGATGACACATCGTTGTGTTGTCCTTGTGTTTTCATCTCTCTTCCCTTAATCTTTGCCATTTAATTTCTGTTGTGGATGTGATTTTATTTGGTTTAAATTGTTTATCAATTCTAATATTAGCTTGTATTCATTTTCCGCATATATATTGTTTATCATTAAGCTTGAATTGATAAGTTTGTAATTGAGGGGTCTAAACGTTCATAGTGTTTTACACGCTATTTGAACATTCATGCCATTTAATCCTTCAGGTATTTCTAAGGGCAATATGTTTCTGGATTCAGGAACACCACCAACAGTTTTGCCACAAGATTTTTATGACCGATTGGCAGCGAAAGTGCAAAAGCAAATTGCAATGGATCCCAATAAGGATGACCCTGATTTGGGGACACAGATTTGCTGTGGAACTAAAACTAATCTTGATGGACCAATATTGACTGTCCATTTTGAAAATGCGAACGTGCAGTTAAAGCCTATGCATACCTTCGTTCCACCTAAAGATGGGGTTTACTGCTTTGCAATGCAAGGTTCTAATGGTGGTGGTATATATGGCAACTTTGCTCAAGCTAATTTCTTGATTGGGTTCGACATGGAAACAATGATGCTCTCCTTCAACTGATTGCACCAAATAGTAGAGTTTGCCACTTCCATGTAACATTACCATGTCAATAAGAGATATAACGTAGTTATTCTTCTTTTTCATATCTTGATCTTAAGTCTTAACTGCTTTTTTTTTTAGAAGATTCTTATAACGTAGTCAATCTCCTTCAAATCTTGTACTATTATTATTTTGGTGTTTTGATTAAATGAAATTCTGAATTATCAAAATACTCTCTCTCTCTCTCTCTCTCCTACAAATACAATTTGATAATTATGATAGTTACTAATGACATTAATTATGATTGTGTTTATATATAGAACTTAAGGTGTGTATCAAACCCACCAACCCAATCCAGCCCAATGTCTTGGATTGGATTTCATGGGTTGGGTTGGAATGGAATTTTATTTTGAAAATGGGACAAGTTGATAGTTTTTTTAGTAATGCTAGAGATAAATTCTTTTTTTTTTTTTTTTTTTTACAAAACATTGATGTGGTGAATGATTATTGGTAAATTATAAAGTGATGTTAGTGGTGGGCTTAAAAGAAAACCAATTAGAAGCTGGCAACATCAATAGTTTGTAAAAATATTATAAAATAATTTGTGATAGTTGCATTACTCTAGTTTTTTTTTTTCCAACCCATTTCATGTAAATAATTGATGAAAGCTCAATTTTTTACAAGGTATAAAGCATGTGTGCACAACCCATCGACTGAACCCAACCCAACCTAATTTTTGACACATGTGATGGGGATTGAGTTGGATTAAAAAATTCCCAACCCGACCAAGCTGAGAGAGAGAGAGAAACTAAATTTTTTTTTATTATTTGTTGGTATAGTTTATATTATTTTAATGAGTTGTGTGTAAAAAAAAAAACTGGAATGTTAGGTGAGTTGAAAAATAAGATTGGTAAAATAAATAAAGTTGTGTTTGAGGATGTAAAATAGGTGTTTTTTTACATCCCCATTGCTAGTGCTCTAAGTAGTAATAGCTTAATTTAATTTCTTTTATTATTTAATTATTCTTCATGTTAGATAATGATATGTCATAGAAGAATGTTTCTCTGTCGTATTTGATGGCACATTTTGCCACATCGCGTGATTATTTTTCTTTTTTCTTTTTTCTTTTTCTTTTTAAATTTCACTATGGAAAGTAGTAAAATGTCATAAATGACTATAACTTTGTCACATCTAATAGTAATCCATGTTGCACGTAATAACAATCTAAGGGTTTTCTGATCTTGCATCGAAAGTGACTCAATTAGATCGTGAGGCTTGAGCAATGCCACCATAGGGATGAACTTTGTTAGTGAGACAGAGAGATGCATAAAGTAGTGAGGGTCTAGAGATGAAAGTATGATTGGGTTTGAAGGTGTTTCTTAGGTCCATTAAAAAATGGCATCTTTCCTCCATTTGTTTTTGTTTTTATTTTATTTTTTATAATTCCTTACCTAAAATGATGTCGTGTACAATATTTTTTATATATATATAACAATCTAGTTTGTCTTTTTTAAATTTTCAAAAAATATAACCAAGGTCAAACCACACACCTTCAACATCAAAATTTTTCTCCAACCATTAAGGTCAACAACTGTGAATTTTCTCAAAAAATAATGCTACGGCCACAAACTATTTTATAACATTTTTATAAACTGTTGATATGTCCAACTTGTTATTGGTTTTCATTTAGACTCACCATTAACATCACTTTTTCATTTACCAATAACTACTCACCTCATCAACAGTTTGTAAAAAAAAAATGTAAAAAAATTTGTATCTCTATCATTACTCTTCTCCCAAAAGTATGGTGGACCTATTAGCATTCATTATCGTTCTTTCATAGATGAATTGGTGTTTCAAATGAGACAACATTGCCCAGTTAGTGCAAAAAAGTGGTCAAATATACCATATGAGGAGAAAAATGCCATGAAAGATAAAGTTTTGGTATGTATAGACTCTACAAATTAACAAGTCTTTTAATACATATTTTTAATTTGTATAAGGGTTATGCACATAATATAATTCAAATGTTGTTAGAATCGATGGAGACTAAATGATAATAATTTTACACGGGTGAAGATTTATAAAATTGCCCAAGAGAAGTATAGGAGTTGGCGGGCTACTCTTTCAGAAACATATAAAGCATATGCATAGGATGACAATAATGCATTACTTCGAAATAAGCCCAATGAGGTTAGCATTGTTGATTGGGAAGAAATGTGTGAATATTTTGGAATAGATGATTTTGTGGTAAAAGAATAATAATTTTGTCTAATTATCAAATAAATATGTTTTAAACTATTTGCTAATCTATGTTGTATTATTTTTATTTTAGAAAATAATTGATAAATATTCAGCAAAAAATCGGGGTAAGCGAGCTAGCAATCATCGTGTTAGGAGTAAATCATTTGGACAAGTCAATTATGAAAATGTAAGTTTTTTAGATGGTTAGAAAGAAAATGTAAAGTTTGATAGTATGGAGTAACCATAATCTAATAATATGGTTGTGTTTCTTTTATATTTTAGCACAATTTAGAAACTCAAGAGGAGCCTGGTGATCTTGAATTGTTGGTGATGACATATGGTCCTAAAGGTGAAGGGACTGGTACTAAGTCAAAGGGAATTTATGTAAGTATTTTTTTTTTTTTTTTTTTTTTATGCATGTAGTTAAGCAGAGCATTAAGTTGTGGCAATGAGGGTAATGAAATATTCCAATCCATTGTGGGTCTTAAGCCAAACTATGTTAGTGGACAAGGATACATGGCGAAACCTCCAACTGCTGTTCAACGTGTACATGATGAATTAAATGGCGAAATGAAAATCTGAAAAGGCAAATAGAATCAATAGATAATCGAGTAGGTGATTTTGAGGCAAGAATTGCCTCTAAAAGTGCTGAGAGGGAGGCAAGAATTGCAATTGAAAGTTTTGAGAGGCAAACACGAATAGAGGAACTTCAACAACGCATGAGAGATGAGAAAGGAGATGATGGCATTATTGTCCAATCAATCTCAGGTATACACCAATTATTATATTTAAATCTCTCTTTTGCTCTGTTGTTAATCCTTGGTTATGTTTTGGGTATGATTTTTGGAGGATTAAAATGGTTGTGGTTTTGGCTGGAGTGTTGGGTATGATTTTGTTGTGATGGTATTGGTTGGAGTGTTGGGTATTTGTTTGTGAGTATAATATTGTTGTGATGGTGTTGGCTAGATTGTTGGGTATGTGTTTGTGGGCATGACTTTGTTGTGATGGTTACTTAATTTGCTGATGCACAAACCATGTCAAACTTTTAGCTTATACTTAATTAAGTCTATTTGACCAATAATGTGATTATTTGGTAAATTATTCTATGCTATGTGCATAATTTTGGGTTGACTGTCAATGAGATATGACTATAAATGTATCTTTCAAATTTTGGTTGCTGCTATAGCTATAGGGTTCTATCTTGCAACGTTATCACTTAATTTTATTAAGGTCTTTAATTTGATTTACCATTCATATATTTTTGGAGGATGAACAAGTGATTTGTAAAAGACATGGATAGTCCTTTTTTGGAGGTTGAATAAGTATGCTTAAAGCATAAATGGAGAATGAAACTTAATTCAACTAGTTGTATATTTGATGGTTTGTGATAATGAATTTATGTGGTTGAATATGAATTCAACCAGTTGAATATATATTCAGAATGGATGAAGGTATTGATGGTTTGAGTCTTTTGTGTATATATATATATATATATATATATATTTTTTTTTTTTTTTTTTTCGATTTTGTTACAATAAGTTTTCAAAGGTAGTTTACTGCAACAAAAATTACTGTTGTGGTAACCTATCGCACAAAAATTTTATTGTAATAAATTATAGCTACAATATTTTTTGTTGCAATAATGTATTTTTAATGATAATAAAAATATGTTATTGTAACAAATTTATTGCAAGAAAACTCTATTGCAACAAATTTTTTGTTGCAATAGTTTATTGCCACATTTTTTTTTTTTTTTTTGTTACAATAGAAGTTTATTACAACAATTTGAAGTTCATTACAACAAAAATTTTCATTGCAATAAAATTTTTTTCTTGTAGTGATTAAAGATAAGTCATGCTTTACTTTCATTCAGGAATATTGAATGTGTGTGCATATATATATATATATCCTACTTAAATTATTAACAAAATGACACTCATCTTTCTTAAAAAACAATACAACCCTACAAGTTGTTCAAAAACTACCACTTGTTAGGGTCATATTTTCTATGTAATTGGTTAGTCCTTTGATAAAATGCACTTTACTTATAATTAGGTAGATCTATGTTGGGTTTAATGTATCAAGAAGTATGTTGTTCAAGCATATCAAGTGATATCATTAAAGACATGAAGGTTGATCCAAGAAGCAAGTGAAGAAAAGCTGTTTCATTAAGTCTCGACACAAGCTCGGCAGATACTGCTATCGAAGATTAATGGAGAAGATTGACACAAGCTCAATCTATCGAGATCTACGATTTCAGATATTCCAGATCTGAAATTCAGTCCATGATGCCTTGGATGATTGGAGTTTCTCTTCTTACAACCTTAGTCATATATAAGGTTTATTTTAAGAGTCATTATACACAAAAATAGAGACATGGAACTCATACACTCTGTGAGAAGCTACTGCGTTTTGTGTGCCTTAAGGCTTTGTAACTAAGTGCTTCTTAATTTTCATCGTTTATGAAGTGAAAAACTTTGCAGCCAACAACAATCAATCAAGTTCCTGGAGTTAGTCATGTGTTGGAATCTATGCAAAGAAGTTAGTCACAAATTAGAGATTTGTGCAACAAAAAATAGAAGGCTACTACAATATCAAGTTCAATTATGTATTAAAGTGAAGGTTCAACTGTAGGTTAATATTTTGGAATAGGCCAGGGTAGTAGTAAGATTTCTCATCCTTGTAACCGCTTGATTATTGATTAGTGGATTCTTGGGAGTGGTGACCTTAAAATCACCTGGTGGGGTTTTTTCCTTGCAAAAAGTTTTCCCCATTTGTCAACAAATCACCATGTCAATTTAATTTTACTGCATTTAGTTTATTTGTTAATTTGTTGGTACCTCCATGATTTGCATGTAATTTAATCTAATTAATCAACTTAGGTAATTGAATTAATTAACTGGAGTCAATTTATTTTAACCCAACACCACTCACATTCAAATTTGTGTTGGGATTTGCATGAAATGATTGGCTCACCACCGAAAATTCTCAAATACATAATTTGGACAGTAGATGTATGTGCTCGACTTTGCATTGCACACTCTACATGTCAAGTTATATTTTTCATTAGTTTGAATTTGGGAATTATATGGTTAGGGCTTAAACTAGTTTTGATTTGGGAAAAACCCAAATAAAAATGGATTTTGATGTGTAATTTTTTTTAATCCATCAATAAAAAAAATACCATGTCATTGTTTTATTAGACACATAGACAAAAAAACTAAAGAAATTTGATGGAGGGATCAATTGTGTTCTTTTTTAGAGACCATATCGTTCACTTTAACTTAAGGGAGGAAAAATGTTCAGTAGGTAAATGCAACCAATAGAGTTCTTTTTCTTTTTCTTTTTTTCTTTTTTTTTTTTTTGATAATTTACAAATAATATTTGTTTAAATACAACATATTAAATGCCTCTACATCATCAACTTGTATACCTATTTTGGCATTAATTCTGATAAATATTGTTGTAATACCATATACACATGCACACACGCACGCGCGTGTGCCGCACTCTAGTGAACAACTCATGCAATGCAAAAGAAAGTTTAATAAAATATGATTTTATCTATAAAAAAATGATTTTCTCTTTCTTTAATTTTGCATATAAATATGAAACTTGATAATTATAATAGTTATTTACATACATTTATTTTGATTGATTATGCTTGTATATTAAATATAAAATTATGATAATTATGTTGTTTATTAATAGGTCATTATTATTATATTTCATATAGAACTATTAAATATATAATTATGAACACTATTAATATATATTTATTATGATTTTTTTTTTTAGAGATTTTCAACCTATAGCGTCTGCTCTTAATGATAACACTTTTATCATCAGACCAAGACACCAATCAATTTTTGATGTATATTTATTATGATTGTGTTTGTATATTGAACTAACTTTTATCATTTAATTGAGGGTTGTAGAATGAATTAAAGTCGAATTAAAAAGTATATGTAGGGTCAATTTTTTATAGCCCAAGCCCAAAATGTTCGGATTATGAGCCCAATGAACCCTGAACAATGAATTTGTAGAGACTGGGTGAAAGAGCTGGGCTAATGATGAATCAAACAGTAATGAATAGTGGTGTTTGTGAGTAAATTAACATGCAATCATGCTCGGACAGATGCAAACATGAACGTCCGAAGAGGAGTTTTATTGAATGAACGTTGGTTACAATTCTTAGAGCTACTGTAAAGATGTTTTCTTCTTTTTTCTTTCTTTTTTTCGATCCCCTTTTATCAGAGGCCTCTCCTCCTTATATAGCACCCTCACCTTTCATCTCCATCGTCCACTTGTTCATCATCTAAACATTCACTTGAGTACATGTCCCATCATGTATCTTTTTTAGCCTTGTGTGAGTGACGGTAGCTGAGATTGCACAATTCAGGGGTCTTCTCCACATTAATGCGGCCAGAAAAGTAAGTGCAGTGCATTTAATGTGGTGGTTGAAGTTTGTCTTCTAGATATTTCTCCGTTCCTGCTATTCTCATGCGTGCCTGAGGTTCATCTTTATCATTAGAACTGTTTGGAGGATTACTTGAACTTCCCAGACATCTGTTCGACCAAGCCTCCTCGAATCCGAGGATAATGGCCTCTTCGGACAATTAAATATCTCCTCGGACTATACTCCGTTCTCATCTCTAGGTACGTTTCTTTTACGTGGACCTCTTCTCAAGCACTTTCATATCTTCGGACAAACAGTAGTCCTCAAACAGGGCCTTAGGCCCAACATATTGGGTTGGACTTTTCACCCCCACAGTATATATTAAAATATTGATGTGTAAAATTATAAGGACATAAAAACTTATGTGACAAAATATTGTGAGGTTAACTAAAAATAAAAAAAAAAAATTTGGTTACATGTGTGTGTGCACGCGCACACACCCAAAACACATTATAAAAAAAAAATGGAAATTTTATATGCAATCATGAAATTAAAATATTTTTTATCAAAATAATAATGTAATTAACAAATGATTTTTAAATGCAAATGTATTTACTAACCCATATGGAATCATTACCTGGACACACTCTCCATCATATTAAACCAAAAGACCCAAAGCAAATTATTTGTTGGGGTTAAAAAGAAAGAGAGCAATTTGTGGTGAAGGAAATGATCGAAATAGAAAGATGATAAGATAAGAACGAAATAAAAGAACAGGTTGGGCCAATAAGGGCTTGAAACATGTGGCCCAAGCATGGTCCAAGAATACCTGTCTAACTCGAAATATGTCCAAATTGGCCCAAATGACGATGGGCCTAATGGTGTGGCTTCAGGTAATTACAAAAGTGTTTTTATTTTTTAGATTTTATTTTTTTTAATTTTTTGGGTTGTAGAGACTAGAGAGTAATAATAAAAGTTTCTAAGTGATTTACATGAGCACAACAATTTAACAATAATTTTATAAGTCTACATGATAAATAAAAAAACAATATTAATGATAGGCTTAGATAAAAATTTGGGATTGCAATATGTTCTAAGGGATAGATGGTTCACCAATTCACTCCCGTATATTATCCATTTCATCTTGTGTTGGATTAGAAACTTATTAATATACGAGATTTTATGGAAACACACACACACACACACACAAAAAAAGCCCAATATGATATTATGGTGTTCGTTTAAACAAAAATTCCAATATTGTCCAATTTTGATCGCTAATGGATATCGAGGATTTGCAATATTTGATTTATCATTTATATTTCATTTGCTGAAATTCTCTTATGCCAAGAGAGAGAGAGAGGTACATGTGTTTAAAAACTAAAAATTGTTGTTTGAAAATATTTGTGAAAATACGTGTGGGTAAAAAAGTGCGTTAAAATGCGTAAAATATTATTTAAAAATTGAAAATTGTTGTTTGAAAACTATAACCAAACACCCCCTATATCTTTTCTTTTTTCTTTTCATTTTTTTAAAGAAAAGGAGGTTGAGGTTGAGGTTGAGAATTGTGGATGTCTCATAATCCGTGGCTATCTAATGAAGAGGGCGAGTGGTTCTCTTGGTCCCAATTATCCCTTCTTGTACTTCATATTTCCAAGCCTCAACCACCACAACCACCTCTGCTTGTTAAACTCAAACTCACTCACACATACATTAAACTTACTGCTATCCAAATATGTCATCAGCTGTGGTTGCAGGTTCTTCCTCCTCTTGCACCGCCACCTTCACTAGGAACAGCTCCATCAAAACTTCTTCAACAACACCTGCAAAGCCATTCTTCATATCATCTAAATGCCAGGTATAGCTTTTATATATAAAAACATATAGTACCAACATATATAAACATTGCCACTTTCATCTATTCTCTATTCTCAAGAAACCCATTTGTAAGAAAACCTTTACTCTCTTTCTTCTCTCCAGAAAACCGCCTTCCAAGGCCTCTCACTCCAAGAGGCCAAAAGGGGTGTCTCGGATTCCTTAGTAGCTGAGAATAGAAGCAGTTTCGCAAATGTTATAAGAAGAGGGCTTGAGGTCACTGCAAGAACTACTGGGGCGTCAAAGACCATTGAGGCAGAGGTTGACAAGCCACTAGGCCTCACTTTGGGTCAAAAGCCTGGGGGTCGTGTTATCATTAGTGTGAGTTCTGCTATTTCTATGTTTTCTATCTTCAATTTGCGAAATTTGTTATCTACCAAAATATTTTTAAAATAAATAAATTACAGTACAATGATCTTATTTTGTAAGAGTTGGAATAATAGTTAAATGATTAAATACATACAATATGCTTAAGCGTTTTGGTACAAATAGTAGTTTATCATGATATCCGATCAAGTAATCCTAAATTCAAACGTGTTTATAAGCCAGTGTCATTGCTCAAAGTTCAAATCCCCCCTCCCTTGATATTATAACTATCAAATTATTAATAAAAATGAAAAAAGTTTAAACTTATTTTCGCTTTAAACGTTACATTTTGAGTCTATTTTATTAAGATGAGTCTCGAACTCTCTATCTACAAACATGAGAGAGGATTAGAATAATGATTAAAATCAATATTTCTTAACAACTTTAAACTTTTGGTATAAGTAGTACAACATCAGTAAGTATACTATATGGATTAAGCTGATGTTTTTCATGGCAACTCATTCTGATTCAGGCTGTAGATGGGGGTGGGAATGCAGCAAAAGCAGGACTAAAGGCAGGTGACCAAGTTCTATACACTAGCAGTTTCTTTGGAGATGAGCTATGGCCAGCTGATAAGCTGGGATTTACAAAAACTGCTATCCAAGCAAAGCCAGACTCTGTCTACTTCGTTGTTAGCAGGTTCACTTTTCTTAACTTTGTTTGTATCCTCTTGCTTCTTCACTTCATGTTAATTGTGCACTGTTGGTGAAACATTCCATGGAAGATAGATAAAGGTTAAAACTAATTAAAGCATTAATCGTTATTGAGGCTTATTATCAGGCTTAGCAGTACAATTGACAATTTATCTGAAGCTGTATGAGGATCTTGTTAAAAAAGCTTTGGATTATTGAATTTTTTATGCCATTTGCTATTACCTGTAAACTCAGTAAAAGATTGATAAATATTTTTCTAGAATATCCAATGGATTATCAGTGTGACAATAATTTCTACAAGTTCAAAATGTTCAATTTTTAAAGTTTGATATATGCTTTTGTAGACGTGCATTACAGCCCTTTTATAGGCTATCTCAGGTGGGGACTCAGCTTTTTGTCCAGAATTTCAGCTAATCAAATGTAATGAATTCTTTCGTTTGCTAGTCAATTAATGGATTTTTTGACAATATAGTAAGAATTTGCTATCATAATTGTCTTGGACACTTCATTTATCTGGACCTTGAAGTTATAACCTTCAAAGATTGTGAGCATGCCAGTAATTAGAGGCCCACAGTGTGGTAACTTCATCAAGAAGCATTAGAGCTGAGTTTGAAATGGCTCTGTAGAAGTGGAAATTTTGCAGCTAATTACAAAATGCCTCGTGCTATTTAGTGGGTTCCATTATCGTTATTTAGAAACCAATGAAAATATTCCAAGTGTTCTAAATAAAAATTTCAAAGAATACCTAAGGGTCAATCACAAAGATGAAAATGCCACAGGAAACAAAACCTAACATATACAATTCATTATATAATAATATATTTTGGATCATTATACATAAGGGGTCAAGCTGCAATATCAGTGGAATCCAATTGTAAGATCTCCATTAATACTTGAAATCTTGGTTTCCCATCCACTATTACGTTGTTTGTGGAAATTTGTTTAGTGTTTTTACTCTGTTTTGGATCTTCATCTTTCCTTGAAGTCCAAAGGAACTTTTAGTATGCTAGACATGATGGCCTTTCTCATTCCCTTCTTTGCAATTTGGAAGAATCAAATCTGAGAATATTTTATGTTAAGGAGAGAGAGGAGCCGGGGGAATTGTTAACCACTAGTGGTAATCTATTTTTAGGGTCCAAATATCTGGTTTGTAATAGTATATTTTCTTTGTTCTTTTTAGACAGAACCTTGTGTCATTGTGTCATTGAAGTTTGAAATTATTTGGGATATGCGTATCTTGTCATGCATTTACTTTATCTATATTAGATACTAACCAACATAATTTAAGAGGAAAAAAAAAAAAAAAAGGAATTTCTTCAAAAGAAATTGATTAGACTTGTCTAATTTTTTTAAATTAATTTTATACTTTAAGTAGTAGAATTGGTATCAGTTACTTATACTATAATGTTGTCACATTTGTCATTGTAGGTTCCTTCAGTCAATTACTTACCGTACACATAATGTATTCCATGTAAAAATCAGTACTTAAAGGAACAAAGTAAACTATAATAACAAGTAAAAATCTTCAAGTGAGCTGATGATGTTAAATTTTTCCTAGTATTCTGTTTTATTTTTTCTATGCCTAATGGTCCATTTATCTATCTGCAATACAGAGGTGCTGAAGTAGATGTTAAGAAACTACAAAAGCGTCCAGCTCCTCCCCGCTTTGGAAGAAAATTAACTGATGCTCAGAAGGCAATTATAATTTTAGCATAATAAGCTTCAATTTACTACGAATTGTTTACTTATCTTCTGGGTTCAATATAATATCTTAATGTAATTTTAACTCCTAATTAGTAAATGGGAACCTATCTTGCAGGCTAGAGCGACTCACATATGCCTTGATTGTGGATATGTATACACTGTACAGAAACCTTTTGATGAGCAGGTAAGCTTAGCTTCTGAAATTTGTCATATTCCATAATTCCCCTTAAGACCAGAGAAGGAACAGATTCCAGCTGAAGCACTTCTCAACATCAGAGTAAATATAGTGAACCCTCTCCCTTTTAAGAAAGAAGAAGATTCAATAAAACAGCAGCAAAAGTAGAACAACATTGCTTCTTCATCTTTTCTTTTCTTTTCTTTTTCTCCATTTCTGTTTTCTGTCAATAGCAGAGAGTTTAAGTCAAGACTCCTCTACCCCTTGATTCCTTCAATGCTGTGCTATCACAGCATTGGCACATTGTTGCCATGCTAATTAAGTCACAGTTCACCATGAGTTCACTATCCATATGCATTGCCTTGTGATCATTTTAGTCAATTATTGATATCTTCTTGGTAGGTGATAATTTATCAAGATATTCGGATTTTATTTTTCTGCAGCCGGATGCATATGTATGCCCTCAATGTAGAGCACCAAAGAAGAGGTTTGCACGGTATGATGTAAACACTGGAAAACCAATTGGAGGTGGGTTGCCTCCAATTGGGGTCATCATTGGGCTGGTGGCTGGTATTGGTGGAGTTGGAGCATTGCTTGTTTATGGTCTTCAATGATTCTTTTTTACTATTGCCTTCCGATTACAAACCCTTTGTTCTCCTCTCCAAATCAATCAGCCTGGTTGATATAATGTTAAATTCTGAAGTGTCTTTGGTATTCAGTATGCCAAGATTTCATTCTTTGGAGCCTTTGTATGTGTCTTAAAATGAACTGTAAATCTAAAGGATGTGCTTGAAATTAGTAGAAACTCCAGGAGCAACATTTGTGACCGTTGCATTGATTGCAATATCTGAAGTGCATAAATTCCCCTTCCCCCCCAAAAAAAAAGAAAAAAGTGTGTGAGTTCAGGATCTATATGTTGCTATTTTAGTCATGTCTAGCGTCAGCTTTCCACACATCATATGTTTCTAACTTGGCTCACACATAGCCCCCACCCTCCTTTCTCTCTTTCTCGCACGCAGGTGGTTTTGCACTCAAGGATTGGTGGCATGGTGTCACGGGAGGCAATTTGCAATGCTTTCCAATGATGGGAGGTGTAGGTTTCATCGATTCTTGACAATTAGGTGCCAATGGTGGCTAAATTGTATAGATCAGGCTGTTTTGTGGGTGGATCCTGTCAAATTTGAGTTGATAAGGTTATTTTTTGGATAGATCTAGACAAATTTGCACCAATTCGTTGAGTTGTGCATGGTGGTGAGTCGAATTCTGAGATAACAAAATGTTTTTCAAAGCATTTGCAAATATGCAATCAAACACTAAAAAATTAAACATTTTTAATTGAACATATTTTACATCAAAAAATATTTTACAACAAAAGAAAAGTAACCTAAAAGTACACTTTGGGCCCTTCAAGTTTGGGGTTAGTTTCATTTTGATTAAGTTTTAAAATTTTCATTTTAGTCTTTCATGTTTGATACAAAATCGATATCCCTGCATTACATAACATTTTATAACTAGTATTTCATATATAGTTAAACATGAATAGAACTTCATATCACTAACTAAAATGGATGGCAGAGCTAATATGAAAACGAAATCAAACATAAATGGCTAAACTGAAAATTTTGAAACTTGAAAAACCAAAATGAAAAGAATATCAAACTTTAAGGGCTAAAAGTGTATTTTAGATAAGGGAGTCAATCTCGTACCGAATGTTGTACCGATTTGACTAGTAGAACGATATATTTTGGTACCGCTTAATACTGACATACTATTTCAGGTTTACCGCTAATTATATATATTATATAATTATTTATCTATTTATATGCTTATTAGTTAAAGTAAGTATATTCATTATGAATAGTTAAAATTATAAGCTAATGGTTTTTATTCTTTAGTTTTTTTTTTTTTTTAAGTTAAAATAATATCTAATTGTTATTTTTTATGATAAAACTAATAAAGTAAGACATAGGTATAGTACTTAAGTGCTGTTTTTTAGGTTCTCTTTTTAATATTTTGTCATGTGAATTTTTTCTCATGGGAAAGAAGTGTATTTTTTAGTTAAATAGTCACATGGCTAAATCTTAAAATAAGAATCTAAGGAATAGCACCTAAGGTACTATGCCTAAATTTTGTAAAAACTAATATATCAATATAAGGGTGCATTTGTTTTGGGTGAAAATAGTTTCAGGAAATCATTTTACACCCCTTGACCTGTTTGGTAAGCTCAGAAAATTTGGTCAAACGGAAATCAGTTTCCGTGTTGACCATAAAATAACCCTGTTTTGGCGTAAAACAATTTCAAGGGTTATTTTATGTTAAAACGTTTTCCATTCCTCACTCTCTCAAAGCTCCTCACAAACACCCTCACAGACACACTCCAAGCTCAGAAAAGACCGAGCTCCGATCCACAAGACACGCCAAACGATGACCCTCCACAAACCAAGCTCCAGTCCAACGACTCACCCTCCGCCAACCCGCACTCCGCCGATCCACCCACGGTGAGTTTCCGTCACTGTTTTGAACAAAAAATGTCCGACAACCTCACCATTTCCCAGTCTGATCCATCGTAAAATCAGTCTGATCCACCCTTCAGTCCAATCCACCACCTATTTCACTCCGATCCACCCCCTATTTCACTCCGATCCACCCTCCATTTTAGTCCGATCCACCCCCTAGTTCAATCCGACCCACCCTCAAACCCATAAACACTAGCCTCCGACCCACCCTCAAACACATAAACACCAGCCTCTGACCCACCCTCAAACCCATAAACAACCCATCCTCCGACCCACCCTCTCGGATCCGATCTATATATAAATATATATTTATTTATTTATTTATTTATTTATTCTTGGCTCAGTTGTGTTGGTTGATATCAATGTGAATGCTGTGTTGATATAAAACAAGAAGCATTTTTCGTAAAATGTTTGAACAAACCAAACACTGAAATTGATTTTCTGTAAAACGAATTTCGAGACAGCCAAACAGCCTGAATATATTTTCCTTTATGAGAAAACAATTTCCCCTAGCTATAAGTAATAGAAAACTCATATAGTAATATTAAAATTTGAAATGCTCACGTGTTTGGTTAGAGAAGGGCACATAAAACAAAATAAAGGCATTTAACAAAAGTTAAAAAGAAACAGAACAGAAGGCAAACTAGTTTGGGCTATGGTGAAAAATATAAGGAAGAAGAAGATGAAGAAGCAATGAAGAAGAAGAGGAAGAATGGTGGATCATCAACATGGGGTTAAGGCCGGTGAAATTGTGGCAGCAACGGCGGCAATTTGGTATCAACTTCCGCTGCTATTTTCATTTTAAATGTTTTTTTTTTCTTACTGGCCAATTTTCCTTTTTAAGCCGAAACACTCTGATATTCGCCGGTATGACCAGTGGTCCAATACACAGCCAATACGGCCGGCATTTAAACTGGTAGGAAATACCAGTGTATCTGTACCGGTCTAAGGTCCGGTGCGACATATACCGGCCAGTACGGTATGGTATTTACTACATTTTTTAGTGAAATATAAGTTATATTTACTAATCATAAATTTAAAAAAAATAAAATAAAAAGAAAAAGAAAAAGGGGATGATTGAATTAATAAACTTGTTTTTATAAATGCCTTCAAAGTTCAAACCTATCATCTTGAAACTTTGTAAAATTTATTATGCTTGGTTTTTCACAAAACCTTATTATCTTTACAATGCTTATTAGTTATTATCATTGGTCAAAAGTTCTTCCCATAATCAAAGGCCTCAATCTCAGCTGTCAAAATAATCACTCCATTATCCAAGGTCATTACTGTATAGTACACCTCAAAAGCATCATTTTGCTCAAAACCATCACTCTTACCAATTAAGCAGCCCCACAGTCTGAAACACTCAAATTCCTCTTATAATAGTAGCCTATTACTGATACGGTGCATATTTTGTATACATATTTAGGATTGTTGTAACTTGTATCAACCATCGTGGTCATACTTTTGATTATGGCAACTACATCAAAGATTGGCCAGACTGAAGTAAAGCCCAACTGGAATTTTGATCATTGTCAAGCTTCAAGTTCTTTGGCTAGTAGGGCCAGGAGACCCTCTCAATTCTTCAAGATTATACTCCCCTTTGCAATGCAAACACATGAAACTGGTAATGTACCCTCCACTAGTTATATATTACCATACCATTTTACATCACAATTACAACAATGTAACTTTATTTGGTGGCTGCAGAGGATTCCTGAAAAATTTATGATGGAATTTGGAGACGAGCTATCCACCGTAGCTACACTCACTACTCCCTATGGTGGTATTTGGCAAGTGGGATTGAAGAAAGCTGACGACAACATTTGGTTTTGTAATGGTTGACAGGATTTCGTTGAATACCATTTTATCTGTTATGATTATTTTTTAGTCTTCAGATATGAAGGAAATTCAAGCTTCCGTGTTCTTATATTTGATAAGACTGCCACTGAGATTCAATATCCACCCAGCAAGAACTGTAAATTGGAAGATCATCAGGTAGAAATAATAGACTTAGATGAAGATGATACAAACATATCTCCCTCAGATGATTTGCCTACAAAACATGAAGTCAGAGAAAAGTTTGTAAGGAAAAAATTTTCTAGCATGTCCAGAGGAAGAGAGAGAGCAATCCAAGTAGCCGAAAAGTTCAAGCCTAAAAATCCTTCTTTCATGGGTATCTTGCGGCACAATTATATGGTGAGCCTTTATACATAATGTGATCATGATGTTCTCTTAAATATGGCATTGAAACATATATGCTTTAATGCTTAGTTGTTTCTCCTTCTTGTGCAGTATGTACTTGCTGAATTTTCTACCAAGTATATTATTGGGAAGCAATTTGTGATACTTCAAACTACTGATGGAAAACAATGGCAAGTATGGTGCTATTACAACCAAAATCTTAAGTCTTCAGCAATAAGAATGGGGAAGGGATGGGTTGCATTTTCGAAATACAATAATTTAGAAGAAGGAGATGGCTGTGTCTTTGAGTTGATCAAGAGGAAGCCTGTTGTGTTTAGTGTCTCAATATTTCATGTGGTTGACCATCAGAGTTCATACTAGAATAACTTGTTTAAACGTAAAATCAGGGTCGATGATGCTTTTTTTTTTTTTTAATAGAGATTTTGTTGAATGGTATGGTTTTATTTTCTACTTGATAGTTTTTAAGACTTCTCTCTATCCAGTATAGTTGGTCTTGTTCGTTCGAGTAACTCATAGTACAAACCGTATCTGGTTTTATTTATTTATTTATTTATAATTTCTTCCTTATTTCAAAGTGTAATTCTAAAACTTCTAAGATCACCATTGTATGGGACTAGAATAGAACAATTTAGTCTAAGTCATATCGTTGATTAGTTGAAATTGGAAGCCAAATAAGTACACAGACCAATTGCTTAATTTAACAACAATACATATAATCAAGGGCACTATAGCTTAATTGGTACATCTCCATGTACAAAGTATTTGGAGGGTCAAGACTCTAAAGGATGGAAAGGGTTCAAGTTGTGAGATCAGCAACATTAACACGTACATTATAACTATCTAAAAAAAAAAATACAACAATACATACATGCATACATACATATATACATACATACACGCGCGCACACACACACACACATATATATATATATATATGAAACACATAATTTAATAAAAAGATTTAAATTACATAATTATAAATTTTTTTAGAAACTATTCAGCATAGTTTTGTTCAATAGCTGGTAAATCAGCTGCCACAAATTTATCAATTGTTTTATATAAATGGAGAAAATGTTTTTAATATCACTTTTTTAAAATATACCATTATTAGTTGAGTAATTTGAACATATCCAAACATATTAAAAAAAACAAAAACGTACAACCACATTCTATGGAACACATGTAACATCTTACATTAAGTTTAAATTATTATATAAGTTTAGAATTGTAACTTTTTTTTCTTTCCAAATATAAGTATAATACCTATATTATTGAAATTTTAATTTTATGTTATATTTTTTTAATATTTCACATTTTTATTACTTTTTTAGGGCTCATATTTCTAATTTCTAATGCCTATTTTTTTTTTTAGCCTAAAACTAGATAGTATTGCCCAAATTTAATAAAATTTTATTCCTTTCAACCCAAAAATTAAGGAAAAAAATGAACTTTTGAGTCTAAACAATTTAAGGCTACGATTAAAGAGGAAACTACAAAAAGAATCAATTTAAGGTCTAATTAGTCCAAAATGGACAGAAGTGGATTGAAATAGACTGAACTGGACCGAATAGATAGAAGTGGACCGAATAGGACCGATATGGACCAAATGGAATAGAAGTGGACCAAATAGGACTGAATTGGACTGACATGGACCAAATGTGTATAGATTCCAAAACTTGACCCAGAGGTAGCTAGCTATCTCCTCTTTTTCTCTTTCATGATCAATGAAGAACCAATTTCAATTACAATCCTTATTTGATCAACAATTGTGAGAGGCAATTCTGAAAATTCCATCACCAATACCTCCGTAGTCACATAAATTAGTATTGCTTGGAAACTCAAAAGGAAGCTTTGTCTTTAAAGCCAGCCCGTGATTTAAGTCAAAGACATAAATTCAACACTGAAGGACGATGTCCGGCTCCTGCATCATTGCATTTCTTAAGGATTATGTGGTGGAAAGATCTGCTTGGTTTTGATCACCTTGGAATTTTAGATCAATTCAATTGATATTACATTTATTTTCTAGCTCATAAACTTCTTGGTGAACCCAAATGACCAATTGCTTATTGCTTAATAGCCATATCTAAAAGGAGGAGTTCTCTTTTTTTGCTGCTATCACCATTGACTACCAAGTACCAACTTAATGGTGAATTGGTGAATGCCTCTTATGCCATGGGTTCTAAACATGGGAAGGGCTAAACTGAATTGTGATGCAGCCTTGGAAATTGGAAAGGAAGAAGTTTGGTGTTGGCTAGAGAAATTCTATGGGCTATGCAGATTACTAAAGATTGTGGTTGTAGGAGATTCTAAGGTTTGTATGGATGCTTTGTCAAATACAGTTGATGTTGATGACCCTCCATGGCAATTAAAAGTTATTTTAGAAGATATCATATTAAAACTATAATAAAGTCACTTTGTAGATTGAAAATTTGTGTGGGTGTTCAGGTCTTAAGAATAGTGTAACTCATGCCCAGGTTAAATGGGCAGCCAATGTGAATTTTGTTGGTACTCGGTTTTACCATTCACTCCTAGAGGCTGTGTTAGCCGCTCTGCGTAAAGACTTATGTATTTGATTTTGTTTTGTATGATATGCTCTTTTACTTAGCCAAAAATAAATAAATAAACTCCCTTGCCAATTGATCAAGACTTAGACCAGATGGCAAGGTATTTTATATTTGCACACTCAAGACCAAACAATCAGATTGCTCAAATGACATTACGATGATATCAGCCTAAGTTTCTCCAATAAATTCATCTACATCACATGGTTTACATATCATTGTTTCATTTGCTTCATTATTGTTCAACCTAAATATGAAGTGACGCAACAATAAATTAAGGTGGAACTGAAAAAACGAATTTTATTGATGGTAGTCAAGAGAATAGTACAAAAATAAAGAGACAATAAACTCAAAAAATCACACATGCACTTGATGGAATGAACTCGAATTCAAATTCACCCTTCCCCCTTCCCTTTTAGATGACTTTAATAAAAATGAATTTCTATTAAAAAAAAATATGAGCAAATTAATAAACTTGTTTTATAAATGTCTTCAAAGTTCAAACTTTATCATCTTGAAACTTAGCAATATTAATTGTGTTTGGTCTTTCAGGCTGAAACTTCGCTATATTAATTGTGTTTCGTCTTTCACAAAACATTAAACTTCACGATGTTTATTATTTTTGGTCATTTTCAAGGATGCTAGTCAAAAAGACTCAAAACACTCTTCCCATGATCCGTGACTACTAACTAGTAAGTAGTAATAGCACATGGTAAAGCCATCTTGAACCCTAAAACTGTCAAACAATCACATGTCATAAATATATACATTAAAAGCATCACTTTGCTCTCAAAACCATCACTCTTACAAATCAAGCAGCCCCACAACCTGAAACACTCAAATTCCTCTTGTAATCGTAGCCAATTACTGTTACGGTGTAGATTTTGAATACATATTTACATGACTGTTCGATCAAACATCGTGGTCATACTTTTGATTATGGTAGCTAAATCAAAGGCTTGCCAGACTGAAGTGAAGCCCAACAGGAACTTTGATCATTACCGAGCTTCAAGTTCCATGGCTGGCAAGGGCAGGAGACCCTCTCAATTCTTCAAGATTATACTTCCCTCAACCATGGAACACATGAAACTAGTAATATACACTCCACTAGTTATACCTTACCATTTTACATTCCAATTGCAACAATGTAACCTTATTTGGTGGCGGTAGAGGATCCCTAAAAAGTTTGTGATGGAATATGGAGATGAGCTATCCACTGTTGCTACACTCACTATTCCCTATGGTGGTATTTGGCAAGTGGAATTGAAGAAAGTTGACAAGAATAATATTTGGTTTTGTAATAGTTGGCAAGATTTCATCGAATACCATTCTATTTGTTATGGTTACTTTTTTGTCTTTAGATATGAAGGAAATTCAAGTTTCCATGTTCTTATATTTGATAAGACTACCACTGAGATTCAATATCCATTTAGCAAGAACTGTAAATTGGAAGATCATGTGGAAATAATAGACTTAGATGAAGATAATACAACCATATCAAGGCATGACAACTTGAATGAAAACAAAATGTCTCCCTCAGATGATTTGCCAGCAAAACATAAAGTCAGTGAAAAGTTTGTAAAAAAAACTTTTTCTAGCATGTCCTCAAAAGGGAAACTCAAGATGTCTGGAGGACAAGAGAGAGCAATCCAAGCAGCCGAAAAGTTCAAGCCTAAAAATCCTTCTTTCACAAGTATCTCACGGCCACATAATATGGTGAGCCTTTATACATAATGTGATCATGAAGTTCTCTTAAATATGGCCTTGAAAGTTGAAACATATATGCTTTAATGCTTAGTTGTTTCTCTTTCTTGTGCAGTATGTACCTATTGAATTTTCTATGAAGTATATTATTGGGAAGCAATTTGTCACACTTCAAACTACTGATGGAAAACAATGGCAAGTCTTGTGCTATTACAACAACTAGTTGCATTGCGCGGGAAAATTTGATATAATTACTTTTTATTGGAATATAATTAAATTAATATAATATAGAATGTATATGTTTAGAAAGTCAATATGTGTTATTTGAAATTGTGTTTTAAATTCAACATATGAAAAAATCCCACAATATATTGCCCTTTAAATTCATAAATTACATGATTATTTGCATTTTATGGTAAAATAAGACCAATCCTTCAATCATGGCATTGTAAAGTCATCTAAATATAATCGTATAAAACCACCGTTTTGTTGATCTTGTCTCATAAAGCAAAAGTATCGTCTATACAGTTGATAAGACCTTTAAAAAGTAACATATGACATAGAATTCTAGTTTACTGCCCTCAACATTGAGATCAAGATAATTTTTTCTAGAGAGTGTACATGTTCAACCAAGAGGAATTAATTAAGGAATATTTAATCACTGTCAGCCATGTGAGTTTTCTCTTTAATTTTCTTGGTTTCTTACTTTTTAGAATGAAGATGACATTGGCAATACAAACTACAACGATTGTAAAGTAGTTATGCAAAACTGTTTAATACATTATTGTTCAAAACTTGGTACAGATAAATTCAACCTCTTGTTCCATGTGTTGTATATAGTTATGGAATCTCAAAGTTTATTCTCCACTTAAGCTTGCATTACAAATACCAATGACTTAATCATAGAAACTAACACTATTGAGAAGCTTATGTGGTGCGATGCTTTAGCTGGTGCTAAATGCTATAATAGAAGTTATGCAATTTCAAAACTTGCAAAGAGACTAAAATGGGAAAATGAAATACAAAATATTAATTCAAAAATGTTAAATGAAATAAGCATTGCATATATGAAATATTTAAGTAAATAATGGGATACCACAAAGGATGTCATTACTGGCAGGCTATCACTTGAAGTCTTGAACCCCCAAAAATTAATCTAAGGGGCTAGATATAAGGATAATTGGAATAATAATAAGTGCCAACAAAAATTAATAAGTTTCAATAACTGATTGAGATTGATTGTTTCCAACAACAAAACATTTATAAATTAGTTTAAAAGGAACATTGGTTGCTTCAAATCAGATTTTTAGATTCTTTCGATGTTAGCAATTGTCCCCCTGTTGTGTTTGTTTGTTTTTTTTTTTTTTTTTTTTTCCTTCCTTCAATAAAATCTTGCAATTCACCAACCAAAAAAAGTTACTTTTATAGTTTGGTCATTTTTTTTGTTTGGTCATTTTTTATTTATTTTTATAATTAGAAACTTTTATAGTTTTTTAGCTTTTCAAGTCATGTCTATCAAATTATACAAAAAGTGTAAAATATAGTTTTAAAACTATCAAATGTTGCAAACCCACGTACCCACATCGAACATCTTATTTCTACTACTAACAAAGCAGGTTTTTTCCCCCTTCAATCTTATTCTTGCAATTACTTGCTATTGTGTATTTAAAACAAAATGAGACTTCTAGTTTAAAAAGTACTGAAGGTGAAACCCTACATAAAGAGAGTGCACATACAAATGTGACCAATAAAAACAAAAGCAATAGAAACAAAAATATTAAAATCAAAACCCTCACTGTAAGGAGCTGTAATTCTTGCAATATGTAGATGGCATTTATGGACATAAACTTAAGAAATTTCTCCCAACCATTACCTGCCACAAAAACATTTGAAGCTCAAAAGAGAATAGGGTGCTCAAGTTTAGAAATAGTGTTCAAAAGTATTCTCCCCATTGATTACCTGCTACCACACATATAAGAGAAATTTCATCAAGTATATGTCATGCAACAATAACCCAAATAAAAATTATTAACATTCTACATGGGATAAAAAAACGAATGGGTGACAATTAAAACGTTTTTATTGACAAAAATGAGAAAAATAATTTACAAAAAGTCAGGTCTAAAGATTGATCTCTTTTTCAATATGTCTCTTGCTTTTGCACCTTCTAGTTCTCTGGTTTTCTCAATAAATTAAATTAGATGGAGAAAGGAGGAATCAAAAGCATGAAACAGAAATTAGGAGAGATAAATTGGTTGGTTACCTGGTTGATTGAAGAAGAGCAAAAAAGACCATAGCATTACCAAGTCCAATGGTGTTTCGGCAGCTTCTGCAGAAGTGGAGAGGGGGCAACTGCAATATATAAATCAATAAATCAATAAAGAGAGAATATGAGTTAAGATCAAAGAATTGAAGTAGTGCTGAATTCAGGTTAAAATGGATTTAATAAGGTGGTGTGGGAAAGTGGGGTGATGTTATCCCTTTGTTTGATGGAGAGAGAGACCAAGGAGGACGGTTAATTGAGAATTGGAATAGTTAGCTGGTTGGGTTTAATGTAGTAAATGGGGAAGATGAGTGGGTTGCCCTCAATTATTTTGGAAAAGATTCTACATATTCTATCCAAAATAAATAAATTAAGGACGTTGAAAAATAGGAAAACATTCAATGGATAGTTGGGGATTTAAAAAAGAAAAAAAAAAGGGTTTAAGTAATAGGACGAGAGCATAATTTAATGCAAAAAAAGTCATGAGAATATGTCAAGTCATGATATATTGTAAAGTCATGAGAATATGTAGCAAAGCAAAAGAATTAAGACCATTTAGAATGTGTAAAGTCATGAAAATATGTAAAGTCATCATATATTTTGCATTCTTTTAAAAAATGTAATAAATTAACAAAAAATGAAAAAAAGAAAAAAAGAAAAAAAAAGGATGATACTAATGATGATGTGGCTCAACTGGAGTGTGGTAACAATAAATACTACACTTCAACTTTTAGTAATATATAGATTATACATATTCAGCAATGAGATTGGGGAAGGGATGGGTTGCATTTTCGAAATGTACGTTTTTAGACCCCTTAAAACACAACCAGATTAACCTAGTTAATTAGCTAGCCAAGTGATTACTTAGTCAAATTATCAGATCTAGGTTAACACAAATATATCATCTCAATGTAAAGTGCGGAAAATAAAGAACACAAAGATATGATGACCTAAGAAAACCAAATCGATAAAAAACTTTGGGAGGATTTAACCTAGCTATCCTCAAGCTAAAACGAATCAACTATGAAAGAATTGAAGTTTACAAAATAGTGACTTAGACCACTAACATCCTATTGCTACCTCTAGTAGGAAACTTACTACCAAACCACGTGACAACTCCGAGTCCACGGACTACTTCTTTCTTAGATTCCCAGCAAGTACAAGCACTCCCACTTGTGTATCTTTAAGCTCTTAAATCAGCAACTGAAACAATCACCAAGTTCTTGACATAATCTTGATTCCTGATAACCCTAAGTATGTGTGAAGACAAACACCTCTAGATCTCACAAAAGATTCACACATAGCATAAAGAGCAACCTCAAAACATGGCTAGAGTTTTCCCTTTTATACTTAAGACAAAACATAAAACCCTACACGTCAAACGGGTTTGAGCTGAGTTGAAAAATTCTGCAGAAAAATAATTTGCATGACTTTTGATCGATCGAGCCTAATTTTTTATCAATCGAGCCAGACAAATTTACACAGTAAATCTTGCAGAACACTCGATTCCAACTTTACATATAAACATACTTTGAGCAAGTCTAAACAAGACTAAAACGTTTTGATCATGGTTTGCCAACATTACAAAATGAAGTTCTAATACATTAGTTCCTAATTCCTTAGAACCTAACATGAAAGACAATAATTTAGAAGTAGGAGATGTCTGTATCTTTGAGGTTATAGAGAAGAAGCCTGTTGTGCTTAGTGTCTCAATATTTTACGTGGTTGATCATCAGATTTCATACTAGAATAACTTGTTTAAACATAAACTCAGGGTTAATGATGCATTTTTTTTTTTTTTAAGAGATTTTGTTAAATGGTTTGGTTTATTTTGTGAGTGATGATTTAAGACTTTTCTAGTTTTCTCTAACCAATATAGTTGGTTTTGTTCAAGTAGTTCATAGTACAAACTGGATCTGGTTTTATTTATTTATTTATAATTTCTTTCTTGTTTCGAAGTGTAATACTAAAGCCTTTTAGATCACCATTGTATTGGACTAGAATATAATAGTTTAGTCTAATTCATTTCATTGATTAGTTGAAATTTGAAGCCAAATAAGTCAATTTCATAACATTTTTTCACAACTGCTAAGGTAGCAGGTTGTGATTAGTATACAATAAAAGTGATGTTAGTAGTGATTCAAGTTGTGTCACTAATCACAATCTACCACCTTAATAAGTTATGAAATTTGCTTTGTTTTTGTTAGTGCGTTTGGGTGTATTTGACATGAGGAAAGGATGAAGGGGATTGTAGGGTAGGTAACCAAGTTGGCTTGGAATTCAGTCCCGTCCGCATTAAGGGCACCGTCAAACCTTAGAGAGGCAATTAGGGGAAAAATCACTTGAGGGACAAGGTTGGAAAGGTGCTAATCACTTGATGCCGGGAACAATTCCCTATCTTTGAGAGGTAATCAGGACCTCGTCTAAACACGATTGTGGCATGATCAACAGTTAGTCCTAGGTATGGCTGGCTGAAAAATGATTAAAATGGAAGAAATCAAGTGATAGAGTGAAATGTGAGCTTGCCTTCTTATGTTTGAATCATCTAATTCTATTATATCCACCTGATCGTCCAATCTACAATTCTTTCCTGATGGATATTAAATCTTAGTGGCAGTCTTATTAAATACATGAACATGGAAATTAGAATTTCCTTCATATCTGAACACTGAAAAGTACCCATAGCAAATAGAATGGTATACAACAAAATCAGGCCAACTATCACAAAACAAAATGTTCTTGTCAAAATTTTCCAATCCCACTCGCCAAATGCCACCATTGGGAAAAATAAGTGTAGCAACAATGGATAGCTCATCTCCAAATTTTTTTCACAAACTTTTTAGGGATCCTCTGCAGCCATCAAATTAAGTTATACTATCTTACTCACAATGTAAAATGGAATCAACGAAACATGTGATTCCAAGACGCAGAAATATGACTTCTTATTATTTCAATTGTAAAATTAGTCTTCCTTAGGGAAGTGCTACACCTATTCAAGTCAATAACTTCAATTGCCTCTATTAAAATTTTGATGTGAGCTTCCTATCCCTGTAAGTTTTTTTTTTTTTTTTGATGAATGAATCCTAAATAATGATATATATACTCCAGATTCAATGGAAGGAATTGTCTAGTATTATTCCAAGATAAATATATATATATATATAAAATAAAAGATGTGTTGCTTGTTAAAAATTTCAAGTTTTTGAATTATGTTCTTGGAAGAACTACACGCTTTAGACTTTTGTCAAACCTAATGTGGGGAAAATTCTTTTGCCGGGACTTGAAATGGTGAAGACTATTAATAAATATTTAGTATCAAAAGTCAAAAAATCACACACTTGATGGAATGAACTCGAATTCAAATTCACCCTTCCCTCTTAGATGATTTTAATTTTATATAAGCAATAATGCATTTCTATTAAATAATTTTTTTTTTTTTAAAAGACCAGTAAACTAATAAACTTGTTTTATAAATGTCTTTGAAGTTCAAACCTGATCATCTTGAAACTTCACTATATTAATTGTGTTTGGTCTTCCACAAAATATTAAACTTCACAATGTTTATTATTTTCTGTCATTTTCAAGGACTCTAGTCAAAGCACTCTTTCCATAATTCGTGACTAATAACAAGTAGTAATAGCACATGGTAAAGCCATCAAACTGAACCGTCAAACAATCACATTTCAATGTCATGACTATAGACCTTAGAGCATCACTTCGCTATCAGAGTCTTATAAATCAGCCCTAAGGACCAAAACATGCAAACTGATTCACTGATAATCGTAGCCAAATCCTAAAGCAAGCAGAGTTTTGTCAAAGAAATTTACCACCGTTGGACTAACCACCTTGGTCATACTCTTTTATAATGACAAAGACTCGCAAGAGTAGAGTAGTGCACAACTGGAATTGTGATCAACCGCCATCAAGTTCTATGGCTGGAAGGGTCAGGACACCCTCTAACTTCTTCAAGATCATACTCCCCTCCACCATTCAAGACATGAAACTGGTAACTTAACCTCTACTAGCTTTACCTCATAAATTTATTGCAATGGCCTTCTCTTGTGTGGTTTTTACTTGAAGTTCAATTGAAGTTTTTGGCTTGTACATGGCAGACTAATTTTACAATTGTAACAATAAGAAGTCATAATTCTACATCTTGGAATCACATGTTTCGTTGATTCCATTTTATTTTTCAAACTAAGACAATATAATTTATTTTGGTGTCTACAGAGGATCCCTGAAAAATTTGTGAAAGAATATGGGGATGAGCTGTCTACTGTTGCTACCCTCACTGTTCCTAATGGTGATATTTGGCAAGTGGGGTTGGAAAAATCTAACATGAACATTTTGTTTTGTAATGGTTGGAGGGATTTTGTTGAATACTATTCTATTTGTTATTGGTACTTTTTAGTCTTCAGATATAAAGGAAATTTTAATTTCTATGTTCATATATTTGATAAGACTGCTATTGAGATTCAATATCCACCAAGCAAAAATAGTAAATTGGAAGATCAAGTTGACATAATTGATTTAGATGATACAAACACATCAAGCCATGACATGTTGAATGAAAATGAAATGTCCAACTCAGTTGAGTTGCCCACAAAACATAAAGAAGTGAGAGAAAAGTTTGTAGGGAAAAAAATTTCTGGCATGTCTTCAAAAGGGAAACTCATGATGTCCAGAGGAAAAGAGAGAGCAGTCCAAGCAGCCAGAATGTTAAAGCCTAAAAATGCTTCTTTCGTGGGCATCATGCCACCTTCTATTTATATGGTGAGCCTTTTACATGATGCGATCTTTCTCTCTCTCTCTCTCTAAAAATGCTTCTTTCGTGGGCATCATGCTACCTTCTATTTATATGGTGAGCCTTATACATGATGCGATCTTTCTCTCTCTCTCTCTCTCTCTCTCTCTAAAGAGACAAGGATATATATATATATATATATATATTGTGACCATGCACTTTTTTTAAATATCACCTTTTGAATCCTTAGTTGCAATCCTTCTTTCTTGTGCAGTATCTGCCTGGTGAATTTTCTATGAATATTGGTCAGAATCAAATTGTCACACTTCAGACTCCAGATGGAAAACAATGGTGTGTCTGGTGCTATTATTACAATCCTCCATCTTTAACAATGAGAATGGGGAAGGGATGGGCTGCATTTTCCAGGGACAATAATTTAAAAGAAGGTGATGTCTGCGTTTTTGAGGTGATAACGAGGAAGCCTATTGTGCTTAGCATCACAATATTTCATGTTGTTGACCATCAAAGTTCAGACTAGGATAACTTGTTTAATTACCATCACAATATCATGCAATCCTTCTTCACTGGTATGGTGACCATGGTTCATTTCTGATGGATATTTTATTAAGACTTTTCTTTGACCTGTTTAGTAGGGAGTTATTACAGGAATACAACATTTCCAACCCTTTTTCCCACAATTATCCAATGTAGGAGTCTATCCGTTACTTTCAAATGGACTTACTACTCACAATCAATCTCATAAAATAGTTGTAGCAAAATTTGTGTTTGTTGAACTTTTGTTTTAGAAGGTCTTGTTGAAGTACTACATAACAAATTGAATTTGGTCTTTTTATTTATTTATTTATTTTTATTCTTTTTTTATTCGAAGTGTGTTAAAGTCTTTTTAGTTCACCATTGTTTGGGACTAGAGGGGAACAAATTACCATTACTTAGTAGAAATTTGAAGCCAAAAAAATATAAAAACACGTCAATTTCACAATATTTTTTGGTGATATATTATGATTGGTATATAATAAAAATGATATTAGTAACTGTTCAATTGAAAAATGATTGTGGCACTAATCACAATTATCTCTTTAATAAGTTATGAAAAAAATGATGACATCTGTTATGTCTGTGTTAGTACGTGTGGGACTGGGTTTACATGACATGAGGAAAGGATTAAGTGGATTTGAGGGTAGGGATCATCCAAGTTGGTTTGGAATTCAATCACATCTACATTTAGGGCATCATCAAACCTTACAGAGGCAGTCATGGATGAAATGACCTAATTAAGGGATGAGGCGGTTGAGTTTAATTAATATTGAGGTTCAGGTACCTAGTCGGAACGTGAAAGCCAGGATACATGGCCGACATTGTCTAAGGCATGGTTGGCCTAAAATTTACTAAAATGGAAGGTACATAGTAAGCGAGAGGACAAAATTGGAGATCACCAACTCAAAGCAAGAGCAATGCGAAGAGCCTAAGTTGAAGAACTTAACAAACCGATGTGGAGAGGTTGAAGGTGACTCAGTTTGTGAAAATTAACTTTGAGAACTTAAAAAGGAAAGAAAATGAAACAAGTGGGAAATGATTGCTCTAGAAAATTAAAGAGACGATATATAATATAGTTCACATATTGAGGACAATGGATTCCAATAAATATGCCATGAGTGTTAAGTAGATATTGATGCCTGTCAGTCGGTGGCTCGGTATTGCAAGCCTAAGTTGACAAGAGATGCATGGCATTAAATGCATGTGTGCTGTTTGCATGCATTGTCAATCTATGCACATAAGCGTGACTGTAGGAGCATGCCCAAGATCAAATTTGTCTCTTGAAAATTGTGATTTTGTCAAGCAAGCGTGACTTTGTTATCACATCTAGTAAAGTAAACGCAATAGCATGACTTTCTCGCACGGACGGATTATTGCCTTGCCTACAGCTTGGTTTTTGCGCTATAGATATGCCTTTGTGTGGCAGATTGTGTGTGTAAGAGAAGAGGACACATGAGAAGAAACAGCGAGTGGTGCGGCAATTGGCAGGGTCCTGATGGTTTTATGAGGATGGGGAATACTAACGCATGGGGAAGAGAGTTTGTTTGGGGAAAGGGTAAATTAAATACATGAGTGGACATTTTCTTTAATGCATTTATTTTTATATTTAATTTTAAATGTTAAACTTTTTAAACGTTAAACTTTTTAATTTAATATATTAAGATAAACTTTAAATTAATATTTTAAACTTGAAAGTGCTGCATCTCTATATTTATTTGTACTATTTTGATAAAATATTTTATTTGTAATAATTTTATACATTTATTTATATTTAAAATAATTAATAATTTAATTATAACGTTATCATTATTCAACTTCGGTTTAATTTCAGTTCAACTTCAAAAATCTTGAACCTCTTCTTTTTAAGGTTCAATGAACGGTCCAGGTTTCAAAACCATGAGTTTGGCCCGTTTGGGTTTAGGGAGAGTCTCGTTACAGTATTTGCATTCTTCATATTTGTTAGTAAAATTTCTCCTAGTTCTCGTCTGTAAACGGAAGTCAAAAGTCGAAATACGTAAATCCTTAGTATTCTTTCTTGTTAAACTTAATTTCTTCATTCCAATTAATTATTTGGTGAGATCTTTCTAAGTGCCATCCAAAGGCATTCTCCTACAACAATTTGTTAATCTTGTTTGGTCTTCCACAAAACCTTACACTTTCGTTATGTTTATTATTTGAACAAGCGCCTAGTTAACGAGGTGCCCTTAAAGCATTTTTTAATTGACCATCTTAGGAAATACTTAAGGGTGTGTTTGGTAGACTGGATTTTAGAGAGAATAAAAAAAATAAAAACAAAAATAAAAATAAAAGGAGAGAAAATGAGGAATGAAAATGTTTTGGAGTGTTTGGTTGGAAGGAAGAGAGGAACAAAATGTGGTGGGACTCAGGAGTTTTCTCCCCGTTCCCACCAAAATGTTTTCTCCTTAAAATGAGGAGAAAATTGAGAGAGAGTGCGATTTGTTAGATGAACAAAAATGCCCCCAATTGCTTTCCTGGGCAACATTGGGGTTTTTTTTTTTTTTTTGGGAAACTTTGCCTCTTCCTTTTTTTTCTTATGATTTCTTGGGGCGCAGGCAACGTTGGTTCTTTTTCCTAAGACACTTTGCATCGTCATCTTTTTTTTTTTTTTTTTTAATTTCCTGGTGTGTGATTTGTTTTGTTTTTGTTCTTTTTTTTTTCTTTTTTTCTTTTTTTTTGTATAAACTAGATGTAATTTTTTTTTCGTGAAATGATTTTTATTTTTTAATAAATTTGGGTGATTGATTGATTATTATTATTATTATTTTGGTGCTTGTTTGTCACTTTTTTGTTTTAATTGGGTATCATTTTTTAACAAAGGTATGTGAGTAAATTTATACAAACTCATTTTTTCCATCCCTCCACTTTTCCACTCTCAACCAAACAAAAATAAGCAAAATTAAAATTTTTTCTATCCTCTCACTTTTCCAACCCTCCAACCGAATGGGTCCTAAGGCTACAACTCTACTCAATATCATTTTATTGAATGTGAATTTTGATAAATCCACTATTAGATTACATTCTCTTGTTATATCTTTCATGCTTGAAAATTTTCCAGAAAAACAGAAATCAATAACTATGTCATCAATCAAATGTTTAAATTTCAAGTTTTTGTAGTCTAAAATTATACATAAAAAATTAGTCAACAAATTAAATAGTAAATTACATCCAATTGACATGAAATTTGACGTGTGTACAACGGTTAGATTTTAAAATTTTGTAACTATGTTAATTATTTTAAAAGGAGTTATAATTTTAGACAACGACCAAGCCTGTAACCAAATTATGTTCTATGGAAAATATAAAAGGCCAGCAAAATAATTCTAAGTCCACAATCTTTAGCATATCGTTTTTCACAACTATTCTATGTGACTAAACTTTGAGTAATAGAGAAGTTATAAGTTTATATAAAAGTAATAAACACTCTGTCATAGTCTACCACATAAGATAGTTGTGAAAAGAGAAATGTTAATTACATAATATTTTCACAATATTTTCACAATAAATTAAAAATAGAAGGTTTTTTAGGATTATTATTAATAAATAAGAAAATAATTTTAATAATAAATTCAAATATGAATCAATTACAATTTATTACCTAATATTTTGGAGGCATCAATTCTACGATTAAAAAAAAAAAAAAAGCGTAATAAAAGTGGAGGTTTATAGAATATCTCAATTTTTCGTCAATTTCAAAGATGTTTAGTCAAAACACTTTTCCCATGATATGTGACTACCAGTAATTACTGTAGCTCACCTTAAAAGCAAACTCCACTAGCACTAGTAATGGTAGCCAAACGACCCCTTAAAGCATCCCTTGGATGGCTCTATCACTCTCATGAATCAGCCCCAAACCCTGAAACACGCAAACTCCACTGGTGTCTGGTAATGGTAACCAAATCCCAAAGGAAGGCAGAGTTTGGTCAACAATATACCATCTTGGTCTCATACTTTCAATAATGGCTTCAAGTTCTATGGGTGGCAGGGGCAGGACACCCTTTCAATTTCTTCAAGATTATACGACCCTCCATTTTGCAAGACACTCCACTAGGCACTAGCTATACCTTAATTTATTCAATGGCTTGCTTGGTTTTTTTTTTTTTTTTGGTATATAAGTTTTGGTTGTAATAGCATCACTTTTACATAAATATATTATTTATATAAATTTTGTTATGCATTAATCATAACACGCCACGCTATGAAAAAAAGTTATGTCTCAACTTTTTTTGATTTTAGAAAACTTATTGTTGTACTATTAGTTTATCTTTCACTTTATTTTTTTACTTACAAATTTCTATAGTGGTATATAAGTTTTGATACTAAAATTATTGATAGTCTTCACCGTTTCGAGTCCCAGAAAAAGAATGGGAAACCCACATATCAGCTATGATAAAAGTCAAAAGCTTGTAGTTCATCGAAGATTATAATTCAAAAACTTGAAATTTTCTACAGGCCTCTTGGAATGATATTTGACAATTCCTTCCATTGAATATGGAGGTTTTATTATTATTTACTTATAGGGACAGGAAGCTCACATAAATATTTTTTAAAAGTTTAGTTGGAAGTTATTGGCTTGTGTAGCACTTCTAAGGAAGGCTAATTTTACAAATGTAATAATAAGAAATCATACTTGTACGTCTTGGAATCACATGTTTCGTCAATTCAATTTTACATTGCGAATAAGATAGTATAACTTAATCTGATGGCTGCAGAGGATCCCTGAAATGTTTGTGAAAAAATTTGGGGATGAGCTGTCCACTGTTGCTACACTCATTGTTCCCAATGGTGGTATTTGGCAAGTGGGATTGGAGAAATCTGGCAAGAACATTTGATTTTGTGATGGTTGGCCTGATTTTGTTAAATACCATTCTATTTGTTCTGAGTACTTTTTAGTCTTCAGATATGAAGGAAATTCAGATTTTCATATTCATATATTTGATAAGACTGCCACCGAGATTCAATACCCATCAAGCAAGAATTATAGATTGGAAGATCAGGTGGACATAATAGACTTAGATGATAGTCATGATACAGACATATCAGGGCATGACAAGTTGAATGAAAATGAAATGTCTAACTCAGATGAGTTGCCCACAAAACATGAAGTGAGAGAAAAGTTAGTAAGGAAAACATTTTCTGGCATGTCTTCAAAAGGGAAACTCATGATGCCAAGAGGAAGGGAGAGAGCAATCCAAGCAGCCAGAAAGTTCAAACCTAAAAATGCATCTTTCATGGGTATCTTGCAACCCTATAATATACGCTTTAAATATATGGTGAGCCCCTATACATGATGTGATCATGAAGTATTTTTACATTTGGCCTTCAAATATATATATGCTGACTTCCAATCCTTCTTTTTTATGCAATATGTGCCTGCTGAAATTTCTATCAAGTATATTAGTCAGAATCATAACGTCACACTTTAGACTTCTAACGGAAAACAATGGCATGTCCAGTGCCATTACCACCAATATTCTGCCTCTTCAGCAATGAAAATGAGTAAGGGATGCGCTGCATTTTTTAAGGACAATAATTTAGAAGAAGGAGATGTTTGTGTCTTTGAGGTGATCAAGAGGAAGCCTGTTGTGCTTAGTGTCTCAATATTTCACGTGGTTGACCATCAGAGCTTAGACTAGGATAACCTGTTTAAACTTTAAACTAGTAATGTTTATGCTTATATTTAATTAGGGACTTTGATCATTGGTATGGTTTATATCTAATGGATGTGGTTTTAAGACTTTTCTCTAACCAGTTTGGTATGTCTTGTTGAAGTAGTCTGTAGTCCAAATCCTGCCGATTTGGTCTTTTAATATATTTACTGTTTTTTTTTCCCTGTTTTGAAGGATAATAATTCTAATGAATTTTTTAGACCACCATTGTATGGGACTAAATTTGTACAGTTTAGTCTAATTCATATTGTTGATATAGAAATAATTTGAAGCCAAATAAATACAAAAACACATCATTTTCACAATATTTTTCAAGTTGTGATTGGTGTACAATAAAAATAATGTCAATAATAGTTTGAGTGAAAAATGATGTGGCAGGAATTACAATTTGCCACCACAATAAGTTAGGAAATTTGTTGTGTTTGTGATACCATATGTGGAGGTGGTATGGGTGCATATGACATGATGAAAGGATGAAGTGGATTCTACATTCTAGGGTAGGGAACCAAGTTGGTTTGGAATTCAAGTCACATCCACATTCAGGGCATTATCAAAACTTAAAGAGGCAGTGTCAAAAGCAAGGTTTTCAGACTCGGACCGTTCATTGAACCGTAAAAGGGAGAGGTTCAAGGTTTTTGAGGTCGAACCGGGGTCAAACCGTGATGACGTCATAATTAATTTAATAATTAATTAAAGCCTAAATATAGATATGAAATTTATAAAACTAGCGAAATTGACTAATATATCTATATATGTGGAGGAAATTTAATGATTTTCAAGCATATATTTAATAATAAAATAAGAAAGTTAATAAAATAAAATAATAATCATGAAAACATTAAAATTTATGATTAATTTTTGAAGTAAAGTTGAATATCTTTGAAGGATTTTAATTACAATTTTTTTTATTCCTTGTAAGAGATGGATAATTTAATTAAGTAAAATAAAATTGTGTTAAGTTGTTTTTATAAAAAAAAAAAATTGGTAAGGGGTTGGACCGCACGGTTCTTGACCGGTTCGTACAGTCCAACCCCGGTTTTAGGGGTTCACGGAATTGCCACATATGCCCGGTTCTTTATGCTTAAAAAACCGATTTTCATCACGGTTCACGGTTTTCACGGTCCACCTTTCGGTCCGGTCCGGTTCTGAGAACTATGGTCAAAAGCACCTAAGAGGCAAGGCAATTGAGGTTGGAGACGCATTAAGCCTCAAATGGCGCTATTGGTACCCTCCTTTGTTAAGTTGGACCTCGACGCCTAGAATGATTCTTAATTCCTTGTCTTCGAGCTTCCAATCGAGGTCCAGACCTCGCTAAAACCTGACTGAGGCATGGTCGGCTGTGAGTCCAAGGCATGGCCAGTCGAAAAGCAATTGATATGAAAGGCACCAAGCAAGAAGGCAAAATGTGAACTTGCCAACTCTAAGCGAAAGTAATGTGAAGAGCTCGAGTCGAAGAAGAACTTAGAACTTCTCAATAAATCAATACATAGAGGTTGCAGGCGACCCAATCCAATTGTGGAATCTAAGTCCGAGAGATGAAATAAAAGAGAGCAAAGAAGCACAGTGCAGAAAGCGGAGAAGGGAAAGAAACAGAGAACTGATTTTTTTGAAAAATGTTTATATTTGCAGTAAAAGTGGAATTAAAAGTATTTTAAAATATTCTATTAACAAATGTCCTAGAGGTACCCATTAACTAGACTTATCTAAAAAAATATACATAACTACAATGAATTTGTGTGTGTAAGCTAATAAATCATTAACATGTGCATGTGTAATTTTTTTTTAAAGCATTTCTCTTTTTTTAAAGTGTGCATTACAGCTCATAATTGAGCATTTATAATCTGTAAAATAATAAATATTTATGTTAATGATTCATTGGCTTACATATACAAATTCATGGTGGTTGTATGTGCTTTTTTGGATATTTGTTTACAATTTGACTTTATTTTTGAAATGATCCAGTTAATGAGTACCCTTAGGGTATTAGTAAATGATCATTTTAGGAAAGTTTTAATACTAATTTCATAAAAAAATATAAAAAACTATAAAAAAAAAAAAGTTAGTTTTTTTTTTCCAATAAATAAAAAGTTTTTAAAAATATTTTTTATATTAATGCACGTAGTGCATCCGTTAACTTTTTCTCTTTTTGAAAAGTGTATAAAAATATTATCTAATAAAAAATTAAAAATATATATTTTTAAAATTAATGCCCGTAGTGCATCCATTAATATTTCTCTTTTTGAAAACTGTATAAAAATATTATTTAATAAAAAAATTAATGTATTTTAACATCAGTTGAAGGTCTTTATTAACAAAAGTATAGTTCTAAGATCACAAATTATTCCACAATTTTTTACTACAACTTTGATGTGGCAAATTGTTATAAGTAATTGTCTATCACTTATACATATATCTACATTTTTTTTTTCTTCACAGCTCACATTCTACCGCATCACACTTGTAGCGAAAAAGTTGTCTAATAATGTATTAGTGTGTTACTAGATTTTTTTCTTAACAAAATCCATTACTATTATAATAGCCTTATTTTGGTAAATCCTTTTGAAGCCTCGATGTGAGCTGTCAAACATGCATGCACTATATTGCCCAATGTCTTTTTTTTTTTGGTGAAAATCCATTGCCCAATGTCATTACCTTAAAAGCATCAATTTGATGTTGGTATTGTCTCCACTATTGCCTATAGCTCTAGTCCATCAGCCTCAAAAGTCTCAAACTCCACTGATAATTGTAGCCATATCTGAAGGAAGCAGAGAGTTTCGTCAAGATATTTACAGAGGGTTGGATCGATCAACCATCGTGATCATATTATGGCAGCTAAACCAAAGACTGGTCGGACTAGAGTGGTACCCAACTGGAAATATGATCATCATCACCATTGGCCTTCAAGTTCAATGTCTATGGCACCCTCTCACTTCTTCAAGATAATCCTTCCCTCCACCATGCAAGAAATGAAACTGGTAATTACTTAATGTACCCTCCACTCTATATACCTTAATTTACACCAAGTAATTAATACCCTGGTTTCTTTGAAAATTTTAACCTTCTGTTTGGTTTATCAGTACCAGTACTATATTTGCAACGGCTTGCATGTTTGGTTTTGAATATTCTCGTGCTCCTGTTTTACTGTTTATTTCGTAATTTATAAAGAAGAGGAAACTGTACCTAGCCTGTTCTTGGTTTAGTGTTTATCGATTGACTACTCGAAATGGGATGAAGAGAGATAATTTAGTATATGTAGTTATAAGGGAGGGATATATTGAGTGCAAATTTTTTTTTTTTTTTTTTTTTAATTGAAATATAGTACGAGTTTGAAATTTGAATATGGTATGATTTTTTTTTTTTTTTTTTTTTGAGGAAGAATATTGTATGAGTTTGAATATAGTTTTTTTTTTTTTTTTTAATACAAGATAGAAATTCTACTCTACTCGTGTAATGAGTAGTTATTGGTAATGAAAAAGTGATGTTAATGTTGAGTTTAGATAAAAATTAATAAGAAGTTTGACACATCAACAATTTGTAAAAATATTGTAAAATAGTTTGTCTATAACATTACTCCAACTATTATAACATACTAATAATGGTATAAGGCCCAATGTTTATAGTGTTTTAATGAAGTTTAGCTGATTTATTTTAAAAATATATATGGTATGAGGCATATATGGACAAAAGTTGAGCTTAGTATTTCATTATAAGGCTACCAATAATTGAAAAATGACAAACAAAATGGAGAAAAGGGGGGGAAATCCTTCCCTGTAAATAGTTTTTTTTTTTTTTTTTTTTAAAAAAAATCTTAACATTAAGTGCAACTTTTGGAAAAGTATGGATTCACTTTCCATGCGGTTCGGCAACACTTTTCTCTCATGTCTTCTCTCTTCCCTTTTCTCTTCACTCTATCACGAATTTCAAAACAGTTCTAATTAACAGTTTTATATTTGTTTATGTCTAGAGTTAATAGTTTAACAAAATCCACAAGCATTACCACTATAAAAATCACCTCAATCCAAAGCAATAAAAAGAACACACTCATTTTGGTGACAAACTGAAAAACTTTTGAAGAATGTACCAAACAAAATACACCCCCACTTAGGGGGTAATAGAATAAGCACATGAAGAGAAAATAGAAAATAAACTCCCAAGGAGAGGGTTTCTGAATGTTTCGTCTCAAGAAATTAAGGCTCTTCCTATGTTATCAAAACAACAGCCTCTCCCTTTGAAAAATGTTCAAAGTGAGGCATTTTATAGGTAGGTAAAGGCCCTAAATCAATCAAAAAATAAATAAGTAGGGAAAACTATAATAATTTCACTTAAGAGTCAAGCAAATTCTCAGACAGTATAGTTTTGCAAACCTTAAATTGTCATATTTACTCATTTCAGATCAAATTGGTTCAAATTTGTGTTTGTCTTGAACACTGGATGCTACTTTCCAATGAAATAGACTTTAATCAAAGATTTCTTATGTTGTAAAAGAAAGGGTCAAAAGATAATCAAATCATCACTTTAAAGCTTATTTTGTTGTCTTTGAAAAACTTTTGAACCAAACTCAGCCCTAACATTATTCCCTTTATATAACCTAAATTTAATATGTTTTGTGACTCAACCCTAACATATTTTTCTTTATATAGCCTAAAATTCATATGTTTTGACATTAGGATTTGTGCCAACACATCTATGGACTAGGAAGCTTACTGTCTCTCACTATTCAAGCTTGTTTAAAATTAATAAGAAGATGTACGTAGCTAATACTTATTGGAGAAATTTTTTTATCCCTTTGGGTTTTTTTTTTTTTTTTTTTTTTACTAGAGAAAAAGGTAGGAAGTCTTTTGTCTGCAAAATCATCAATAATATAGCTAACTAAATTGCAAAACTTTCCACCCAAGCCAAAGTTGCAAAGGTTAAATGTAATAAATTTTTAGCCCATGAAAATTCCTATGCATCACATGGTTTACATATCATTGCTTCATTATTGTTTAGAGAAAATATCAATCTGAGCTCTTGAATTATTTTCTCTTATTTCATTTCATTAGAATTATCTGCCTATAGATAAATTTAAATAGTTTGAAAGAGTACTAGTGATTCTAAAAAATTCTACAAAATGGGAGAAACAAAAAACTTGATCAAATTTTAAAAAGATTGATCGAATTGATTAGTTTGTGTCACCAAGGCTACAAATGACTAATTTTAATTGTAATCGTAATTATTGGAATCAATATATTTCTACATCTTGGGGTCACATGTTTCATTGATTACATTTCACATTGTAATTCAAGATAATATAACTTAATTCGGTGGTGGCTGCAGAGTATTCCTGAAAAATTTGTAAGTGAATTTGGGGATGAACTATCCTCTGTTGCAAAACTCACTGTACCCTATGGTCGTATTTGGCATGTGGGATTGGAGAAATCTGACAAGAACATTTGGTTTGGTGATGGTTGGCAGGATTTTGTAGAATACCATTCTATTTGTTATGGTTACTTTCTAGTTTTTAGATATGAAGGAAATTCAAATTTCCACGTTCTTGTATTTGATAAGACTGCCACAGAGATTCAGTATCCATCGAGCAAGAATTGTAAAATGGAAGATCAAGTGGACATTATGAAATTAGGTGATGCAAATATATCAATGCATGACAAGTTGGATGAAAATGAAATTTCTGACTCAGATGAGTTGCTTACAAAACATGAAGTGAGAGAAAAGTTTTTAAAGAAAAGATTTTCTGGCACATCTTCAAAAAAGAAATTTAAGATGTCCAGAGGAAGAGAGAGAGCACTCCAAGCAGCCAGAATGTTGAAGCCTAAAAATCCTTCTTTCATAGGTGTCTTGCGGCCAAATTATATGCAAAGATATATTATGGTGAGCCTTTTATACATGATGTGATTATGAAGTTTTCAAATATTGGCATTAAATATGCTTATTTGCAATCTTTCCTTCTTGTGTAGTATGTGCCTGTCCAATTTGCTGTCAAGTATCTTAGTCAGCCTAAAATTGTCAAACTTCAGACTTCTAACGGAAAGCAATGGCCTGCCAAATGCATTCTCAGAGATCGTGCAAGTTCAGCAATGAATATAGGGCGGGGATGGACAGTATTTTCGAGGGACAATAATTTGGAAGAAGGAGATGTTTGTGTCTTTGAGCTGATCAAGAAGCAGCCAGTTGTGCTTAAGGTATCAATATTTCGCGTAGTTGACTATGCAGTGTAATTGTCTTCAGACTAGTGTCAAAACTAACAATGGTCAGAGATTTTTGAGGTGCTGAAGCTTACGCGGTACGTCAATGGACTTAGTCTACTGGTTTGGTTATTTCGGATGGGTTGATGCTACAACTTTTTGTTTAAGCTTGTACATACAGCTTAGTGGATCTTCTTGAAGGTTTTTGTAACAAATACTGTCATTTTACTCTGTTTCCTAATATGTATTTGGATTTGGTCTTTTTCTTCCCCCAAAGACCATTGTATTGTACTTCAATCTGTTGACTGGTGGGATTTTTGTGACTTGTGACTCCATGAGTCCATGTAGAGACTTGCTGGTTGCTGCTGTGAAAGGCACAGACAGTACTATTCCATTGAGGAAATGCGTTTTTGAAAGAACCTTCTCTAAACGTGATGTGACTTAGGCTAGGCGAATAAAAAATAATCGATGTTATAGGCTCTTATTTTGGTCCACCACTTACCACACTTTTCTATTCACCAATAACAACCTTATTACTTAATTTAATATACTCCTATCTTTTCCTGTCAAAAAAAATTAAAAAATAAAAAAGTCTTTTAAAGCAAAGACTTTTAAAGCACTAGAACGTTCTCGAGTCAAATGGGTTGGGTATTATTTAGTCCGGTTATGTAGGTTATTCCGTTATTCATTGTTTGAAATAAAATAATTGGTCTATGACCCCGTAGTTAGGCCCAAATACTCATCTTATTTTGAATCAAATGCTCTTTCGCTAGCTTAGATAACCTTTTGTGACAATGATTAAGCCCAAATAATAGTTCCAATAACTTTCTTTTGAAATAAAATTCTAAAATAAACCCAAGTCCAAATGATTATTCAATATTTAGACATGCGTCGTGAAGTAAGATTTATTTTGTTAAATTACTTGTACTGTTTAATTTTATTACTGCATTATTCTTGTTACCGCTTGTCTTGTCTCGTGGTTTAGTTTTACGCCACCATGCCATAAAATTTAAATTTACTGCTTGCTTGGGTTGATGAAATAAATTTGAATAACAAAGTGTATCAAATAGTTTTATAAGTATTGAATAGCACTTATTCAATGGTGTTGCAGTGCAGTTGGAAGGTGTTTTAGAAAAGAGGCAAAACAAATGAAGAGAGATCTAACTAGCATGGTAATTAAATTGGGAAAAAGACTTGTTACACAAAATTGTTGAAACAACTCTTTTACTAACCTAACAAGAGAAAGCAACACTACTAGAATAGTAGTATACTACTATTTCAATTGGCACATTCACTGATTCATATTATTGACTGACTATGGTTATCTTTTATGTTGATTATTAGCTAAACTGATATATATATATATGATTTGTCTGTTTCATATTTGCATTCTACTTGTAAAAATCATGAGATCAAGATTTCACAGAATTGTTGAAACAACTTTATTAACCTAACAAGAGAACTCAACACTAGAATTTTTCAAATACAACTTCAAATAAAATCTCAAATAAAAATCCATGGTCTATCTGGACACAACATAAATGTTCAAAGAAAGAAAGAGTGCATCTCTAAATATTACAAGCTAGTCATCTACTTAAAAAACTCCATAACCCAAATATCAGATACACAACAGCCAAATCTGATGCCACTAAATCCAGCCCTAGTTGCCAAGGCCATAAATTCTTGCTGGGTCCTTTCCCTTCCTCCAGGGTTTTGAGTCATCATAATCAAATCAAGATGAGTGGTGCTCTTCATAGAACTGCTATTCTCAGGCATAGTTGGAAGAACTGCCTCCACAGCAATTACCTTTCCATCATTTGGAATAGCATTGTAGCAATTTTTCAACAGCTTCAAGCAGTATTCATCACTCCAATCATGAAGTATATCCACTAAAACATCATCCAATTATAGTATCAATTGTCTTGAATTGATTTGATTTTTTTTTTTTTTCCTTTTGCAGCAATTATAGTATCAATTATAGTATGCGGTGCTTATAAAGCGAGACCGTCCTAACTCCATTGTTATCAATTGATGTGGCTATTTAGCTTATACTTTTTTGATGGGTAGACAGTGGAGGAGGAGGAGATATGCTATCACTTGACATTCCTTAGACTTGTTTCTAATAGAAAATTACTGTCAATAGGTCCCACTTCCTATAATTTAGTGAGGTTGCCAAATTAATTGGATGGCAACTACTTGAGATAATATAATGGGAAGAAAACCATTTCCTATGATACACAAATCAATTAATAATGTATTTGGGTTTAAGTCAAGGGTTCAAGTAAATCAAAACAGATAACAATAACAATTAAGTCTTAATCCCAAAATTTTGGATTAATTATAAATTCACTATTTATAGTTAAGATTGGTCATATGTATAAATCAATCAATACAAATATGCCTTCAAAATATGAAACTCACCTTCATAAAAATAGCATGCCCTTTAGGAACGCTCTCAAACATATCTCCTCCAATATGTTCCACACCTGTAACACAAATTAATATCTCTCTTCATTTGCACAAATTGTGTTAAATACATTGTAGGGCTATCCTGGTTTACAAACTTGTGATCCAGAAATATTATTCCACAAACCATAAAAATTTTGATCAAATTTTAACTTGGTGAAACAAGAAAAACCTGAAAAATAGAGATTGTGAATTAAAATAATACTTGGATAAGCTGGGGCATGTTGTATAACATGTGGTAAGTCAAAATTAATGCCTTTGATATTGGAGTATCTGGAAATGATTCTAAGTTAAGGGTAACTCCTAGACCTCCACCAATATCAACTAGTTGTGTGAGTTGCTCAAAGCCTTTGTAAGACTCGAGAATCTTCTTCATAACAATAGTAGTGTGGTTGAACATTGCTGTGTTAAAAACTTTATTGAAACTAGGGTCCAAGTCTGGATACTCGAAGGCATGCATGCCATATTCCCTGTTGAATGGAATTCCTCCCTCAAGAATTGCACCTTTCAATTGGGACCTATAAAGAGCTCCAATTAGATACCATATTTCATTCATCAATGTCACTACCTAATTAATTAGTGTGTGAAGTAGTTTATGGAAATCAACCTGGGACTAGGGAGCGAGGTGCGTAATGTATATGCCTTTTAGGTGGTACAAGACCACTAGCAACTCTAATTAATACTCAGAACAAGAGAGGGGGGGGGGGGGGGGGGGGGGGGGGGGGGGGTTGTGGTGTTAAGGGTACAATTAATAATTTTCATATTCTATTAATAAATGACTCATTCTTTGTTTTGATTAAAGTAACATCATGTTCACTAGATCCACCACTTTAATTATGTACAAATCACAACATACTATGTCAATAATTATGAAAATTTGTGACCTTAAACTAACTAAAAAAATGTAAATAACTTCAAAGAAAAGTCAAATTTGTCAAAACATTACAAGGCTTACCCAAACGAGTAAACATTTGGTTAGCCCCAACAATCATTTGACCCAAATTAAGATTGAAAAGCAGTTTTATAAAATGGCATAAAACCTACCATAACAAAAACATTTAAATAGTAGAGTTTGACCTTAATTTCTAATTTTAATTTGATGACTGTAAAATGGTCATTGATTATAAGATATATATCTTATAATCAATTACCATTTTACAGTTTAAATGTGACAATTGATCTGTTAACAAAACCCACATAAATTATACTTAAAAGATCTACCTAAATATTGTCCCATAATTCAGTAGTTTTGTTTAGTCTTCCTTTTGACGATTAGATTCAAATTCACTCTCTCCTACTTGTCGTAACAATCAAATTTTGAAGGAAAAAAAAAAAACTAAATAATAAAATCCTTTCATGTGAATAATCAACATTCAACTAGGTAATGAGTAAAATAATAATAATATATAAATCAAGAACAAACAAAGAAAAAAGTTAATGAATGTTGTAAAGGCATTAGTTTAAAAACTATTTATGAAAAAATAAAAAAGTAACTGACTTTTTTTTTATAAATTTTTATTTTTATCATGAAAGTAGTATTAAAACTTTTCTAAAATTATTCATTATCAAATTTCTTAAAGCACCGTTAACTAGATAGAATATAAAAAGGAAAGACTCTTTCAAAACAAATGGTATGTTTTTATAAATTGAAAAGTGGTGAGAAACGTGTGAGTTTAAAAAAGAAATGCACGTGTGTTGTGTAAAAGAAATTGAGATGAATGAAATTGATTTTGAATTTATTTTTGACCATAGTAGTCTAATTTGGTTGAATTTAACAGCTATTTATTTTATAGTTGCTTATAGTAACTTTGTTGTATTTAATTTCTATAAATATTATTTCTTGTAAATATAGTCTAATTTTGGTTAGATTTAATGTTTTTTTCTAAAACTAATTAAGGAAGACATATATATATATATATATATATATATGTCATATTTTATATTTTTCTTATATTGCAAACCAATATGATAATATTATTTCGCCCCCAACCAAAAATTTCTGACTACACACGATGGCAAACCAAAAGGATAGTTAGCCTTTAGGCGTTGGTTAAATCCTTCAAATCCTACATAACCAGTTATCCACTAATCAACTAATTGAGCTTATAATCAATTTGTGAACAAAACATATGGGTCAAGTTGACTTTAGGTCCTATATTAGTGCTTGGGTAGTGACGTAGTGTTGTTACCCATGTGTACACACCGGCACACCGCTTTAGGAAAAAAAAACAGATAGGTCTAGTTCACTTTAACTCCTCTATTAATGCTTGGGTAGTGACGTAGTGTTGTTACCCACGCATTACGCATGTGTATACACCGTCTTAAAGTAATATGTATCGTGACTTCAAGTTGTGATTTTAATTTTAAAAACTTACATATAAATTTGTGTGTAATTGAATGTATGTAAGATTATTTGACTATGAGTACCAGTTAACAGGTATACTTAATAGCAGTGGCGGAACTAGAAAATTTTGAGATAGGTCATTTTTATGGCTATGTATTGGAGGAGGGGCCAAGTTTTTCTCATAGGAGAGCCAGCTCTTAAATGAGAAAGTGTTAGACCTATTTCTTCCTACTATTATAGAGGTTTTAAAAAATTTTGGAGGGGCCATGGCCCCCCCAAACCAAAGCATAATGTGCCTCCGCACCTAATGGTGTTATATTACACCGTAATATTATATTATTGTAATCTTACATTAATATAATCTCAATACAAGAATACAACATTACATTTAGATTATGGTAATGTTAGAAAAAATCAAATAAACTAAAAACACATCATCATAATATACATCACATCAAGGACACATCACAACGAACTAAACGCCTACTAATGCATGATAGATGTGTTTCCTTTGTTAAATATAACATTATTATTAGCAATAATGCGATGTGTTATACCATGTTGTGTATGCTTGAGTGAATGCGGAAGGAAAGCATAGAATTGGAACATTGAGAACACGAGGGTTACGTGATTCAACCTTGACGGCCTACATCCACGGAGGAATCTCTTAAGGGCTACATCTTTATTGTATAAGAGTGTAGTACAAAACCTATGTTACAATGAACCCTAACATGAGTATATATAGGCGACTAAACCCTAGACTACTAGTACAAGCAGGAATGGGCTTGGGCCTATTATATTGGGCTAATATGTCTAATATATATTTCTAACACCCTCCCTCAAACTCAAGGCGGAAGCTTGATGAAGGCTTGAGGTTGGATAAGCATGAGAAGATCACTTAGAGATGCCTTGAAAAATGCCTTTGAAGAAACCACAATGAAGAATATGCCAATTGACCAATTTTGGAGTTTCAAATGAAGAAACGGAGTCCAAAATCGGAATCTACGTGAAAAACTGAGCAAGATAAGCCATTTCGAAAATTTTAACTTTTGGTCAAAAGTCTATGCAAAAGTCAAAGTCAACGTATTTGGTCAAAGTCAACGGTCATTGCTCACGGGTCAGATCCAAGTGGTCCGGTCCTGGTCAATGGTCAGCTAGGTGACGTGGTGCTGACGAGGCGACACTGCTGACGTGTCTAGGGCTGATGTGGCTATTTGATGACATCATCAAATGACATCATGGATGACAGCATCATAGATTCGGCGCGTGGCAGGAGCGTGGGTGATTACCGACGCATGGAGGTGCGTGCTATAGTGGTTGAAAGCCAAATTTCTTCCGTAGGCTGATCGGTGGTCGACATGGCCGATAGGACGGCGCGTGTGGCCGATGGATGAGCTACACATAAGGAAATCTTGGCGGCGCGTGGGTGAGTTTCCGGAGCTGTTAGCGGCGCGTGGTGGCGCATGAGGCTTCCGTTAGGGGCCAAGTTTCTGGGTTTTTGTCGCGGGAGGTCGTGGGGCACGTCTGTGGTGTTGGTTTCATCAGGCAAAGCTTGGATTTGCACAAATCTTAGAAGTTGAGTCACGGATTTGCTTGAGTTTGTAGATCTTGGACACAGCACTGAGCCACGGTGGCTGCGAGATGCCATAGAGTCTAGATCTAGTAGAGAAGCGTGTGTGACTTCTGATGGTGGTGTGCACGTGAGAATCTTCTTTGCTTGCTAGAGATGTTTGTTTAATGCCAATAACGAAGTTTGGCTCTGATACCATGTTAAATATAACATTATTATTAGCAATAATGCGATGTGTTATACCATGTTATGTATGCCTAAGTGAATGTGGAAGGGAAGCATAGAATTGGAACATTGAGAACACGAGGGTTACGTGATTCAGCCTTAATGGCCTACATCCATGGAGGAATCCCTTAAGGGCTACATCTTTATTGTATAAGAGTGTAGTACAAAACCTATGTTACAATGAACCCTAACATGAGTATATATAGGCGACTAAACCCTAGACTACTAGTACAAGCAGGAATGGGCTTGGGCCTATTATATTGGGCTAATATGTCTAATATATATTTCTAACATTCTTTTTTTTGGGGGGGGACTTTACATTCTAGTTAATTTGGAATATAATGTTTTTTTTTTTTAATGGAATTTAGAATATAGTGTTTTTTATTTTTTATTTTTGATAGGATCGGAATATAATGTAAATATTTCACCTACCAAAATTATTTAAAAAAAATAGTTTGGAATATAATCCAATATGATAAAAACCAGCATGTATCACGTCACATAAAAGTATCTTTTTTTTTTTCCTTTTCTTTTTTGCTAAATACCTAAAGTATTTTTTGAAGTTGTCTTGGGCATAGTTGTTAAAACGTGAATCGTATGGTGAATCGTTTTTTGATTTTTCTGTATCGTGTATCGTATCGTATCGTGTATCGTAAGATACACAAACACTTAATAAAATTTATAAAAGTTATAGATATACATATATAAAGTGTATATTCATTATAAATTTTGAATATATTTAGCTAATGACTAATTTATTCATCACTTATGTAATAATATTTAATAAACTAACTAAATAAATCAAACTAGCACGTGTTTATAACATACACATTCAAATTGTTTAAATTCAAAAGTGATAATATATAACAAATGACTCAAAAATTAATTTATTTTCATCATATTCATCATATTGGCTAATCAAACTCATCTAAGTCAATACTATCATCATGTTTATCATTTAGCAAATTTATTTCTTCATTAAAATTTTCTTCATCGTCATTAACATTTACTATCTCTTCTTGTTCTTTTTATTTTAATAATAATAAAAAAAATTCTTCTTGGCATTCTAGTTTCTTGGACTTGTAACAATAGTGGAAAAAAAAAATTATATTTTCAATTAATATCTTATTCACGATATAGAAAATAAATTTGTAAATATTAAAGTGAAGTGTAAGCGTGTATTGTGCAGTCCAAATTTTGTAGCAGAAAGAGAAAGAAAAAAACTTATGAATATGTTATTTTATTAAGTTAAATTAAGTAACCTAATAATTTTGTGTTTAAAACAAGTCTAACAACTTGTAAGATTCAAATAAAAATAAAAATTTTAACAAAAAATCTCATTTTAAAGCATTTGTCTATATATTGTACGATACGTACGATTTTACGATACGATACACACACTGTATCGCACGATTCATGAATATTTACGATACGTCGATACGATACATAACTTTTTACACACGATACGATACGTATCGTACAATACATATCGTGTATCGTACGATACTGACAACTATGGTCTTGGGATTAATGTCAAATACTTGTTTTTTTTTTTTTTGGTAGAATGTCAGATACATGTTAGTTTTTTTTTTTTTTTAAATGCTACTAATAAGTGTTTACGTGAAAAACATGAAATTCTAAAATTTGTAAAATGTAAAATAGAGAAAAAAATATGCATTAAAGAAAAATAATCGCACAAGATAATAATTATGTGGTTCGGCAATTTGCTTACATCACTGTTCACAAGGAAAAAAAAATACAAGATGCGGCAGTATAGTTTTCTCTCTTAAAACAACACACGAAACTCTAATCTAAAACAACAGTTTTTCTATCATGCGCACATGATTCACAATAGGCTAAAAAAGGGCCAAAAATACCCAAGCCTCCACTCCATAAATTGTCTTAGAAAAAATCTCATTAAAAACTGGAGCACTTTTATATCAAGTCGAGTAATAATTTAGATCAAACATAACTAAGCTCTACAAAACCCAATAATTTAGACCCCCAAAATCAAATTTTGCAGCTTAATGCTTAATTAATCCAAAACTAACATTAGTATAAGAAATATACGTGATTAACTAATTTTCATATTCCCATCAAAAAAATAAAACTAATTTTCATATTACATTGCATATAACAAAACTAAAGTATATGAATAAAAGCAATATAAAAGATGTAGAATAAGAAAATGAGCGAGAATTAGCGCTAATTTGCTTCTAGCTAGTGTCCCGCTTCTAGTGAATTGACAACATCATGTCTAAGGTTTTATATGGACCTGGGTACATGGTGGTGAAGACCTAGAGACCAAACCATCTCCATGGCACAAAAACATCACTACAACGTGGTAAATTCATCATCATAATTTCGTAACCCGAAGTGTTGTATTGTGAAAACTCAAATCTCCAAGCTTAAGACAGAGTATATGGCAAAGACCTAGAGACCCAACTCTGTTTCCACTCACAAAAGGAGATTATTGATTTTTATATGGACCTACCATTGACAATCCAAATTTTTCCCTCGTCAAATCAAACGCAAATGCTTGTTTGCACATAACTATAACTTTCACAGACAATTCTCACAAATGGCTTGCTCGTCCATTCTCAAAAACATGGTGGATATATATATATATATATATATATATATATATCCTTTCCAATTTGAGGTGGTTTATTTTTTTTACAAGTTTTAGATGATTGGATGAGGGTACTCTAAGGCTCTGTTTGGTTTAGATTATAGAAATTTGGCAGAATAGAAAATGTTGAGGATAAAAAATGTGTATTTTTCATTATGTGCATTTAGAAGAGAGAATAAAAAGTGGTAGGATAAATAGTAAATTACTATTATACACTTACTATTAGAAGTAGGAAAAAAAGAGTTAGGGTAATTTTGTATTTTTTTTTCTCAATGTCATTTTCTACCTAATTTGGAAAAGGAAGGACTCTATCTACCCCCATTTTTTTTTTTTTTTAATCTTTGTGAGAGTGCTTTTTCTTCAGCACTATGGCCCAAGGATTCTGGGCCGTGTAAGATGTTCTTGGTGGACTGGGATCGATTCTCCGCAGCTAAAGGGGCTGTTTTAAGAATCGATTGGTGCACATAACAAACTTCCTACAATAGAAACAACTAACAAAAAAGCATATTCGTATTGAATGACAATTTAACAGTAAGGGAAATGCACAATAAGTGAAATATAATGTAAAGAACACGTTGGGGATCCTTTGATTAGTGAGGTGTATTTCATTAGTTTCCTTTAATTGTGATTACAATTGCTCACTAAGACATGATGCAAGGTTCAACTGAATTCAAAAGTTACAGACTTTGATAGCCATTCAAGCTTCAAAGACTTGCAAAGTTTGAACTTGTTGAATCCGAGCGTGTACTGTAGTGGCTATCTCTAGGATACCGGGAACAAATTCCTCTGTTTTCTCTTAAGCTTACAAAGTCTCTTTTACAATTCTTATGAGACTTCAGGAAAGCACTTGTGAATGCCTTAAAATGCTCTAAACGTAAATGAATTCTCTATCCTTTCTCTCTAAATTCGGATGCCCTGTAGCATGGATCCCTCCCTCCTTCTATAGCACAGCTTCGAGCTCCCGGGGTACTAACGATTTCTCCCTTTTGCCCCTTAAAGTCTGTCCCGTGCCTGATTGTTTCAGGATCATGTCTTTTCCTTTTCTTCATAGTTTCTCTCTTTTTGTTACGACCAGATGAAAGTCTCCCAGCTAGCTTCCCATTTCCAGATTTCCCCGTTGGCTGTCCTGAGGCTTTTTGGCTTTTGCTCCAGCTTTTCCAGTCGTACTATCCCTTGTCTTTTTTCTCCAAATGGTTGGAACCAAGTTTCTGCGTTTTGCCTTGTACTTCCACTGCGTGTCTGGGTCATAAGGCCCGCGTGCCTTTTGTCTCTTTTCTCTCTTCAAATCTGTTTTAATTTCACTTCGCGCGTCCAGGGATCCTCTGCCTCTGGGGAGCTTCTGGACGTCCTGACCCAATTCTGCTTTCTGAGCTTTTTTCTTTGGCTTGTTGTTTTTGTCTGTTTTCTTGGGCCTTTTTTCGTGGACCTCTAGATCAGATCCTTCTGGGCTTCTTCCCCTTTTTATCTTTTCTTCTCTCTTTTCTTTATTGTGAGAGCCCACCCTTTATTATTTCTCTCTCTTTCTTTTTTTTTTTTGTGTGAAATGGGCCCAATGTCTTTTCCATCTCTTTGGGCCTATTTGTGGCTATTTAATTATTTTGAACCTCAACAATCTTTCTTTTCAGTAATCTAATCAAACAAAGGAAAATCCTTCTTCTTCTTTTTTTGGTCTCCCCATCTTTCATATTTTCCCCTTTTACCCTAGCCAAACATAGTGCAAGAAAAAACTCATTAAGAGTCTACTTCTAACTCACTCACCTTACTCTCCACACAAAAAATAATAATAATAATAATAAATAAAATAACAGAAAAGTCAATCCTAGTAAAAGACTTAATTTATATATGGTAATAAATAAATTTCTAGAAAACATAAATTTAAATGAAAATAAATACATAATAAATTAAATAAGCACTTCTTTAAGTACATAAAAATCAGATAAGCATGTTTATAAATCTTCTACCAAAGTTGAGCGGCCAAACATGCACTATAGTCATATCCATGAATTTAATGTCTGTACTGTAGAACACCTTAAAAGCATCAACTTTGAGTGATGTCCACTATTACCCTGAAAAAAATCAGCCCTTTTAAACCCCACTGGTAATGGTAACCAAATCCCAAAAGGAAGGCAGAGTCTGGTCAATAAATTTTCCAACTTTGGATCAACCATTGTGACCGTACTTTTTAATCAAAGAGACCTCGCCGGTAGAGAGTGGTGCCCAACTGTGATCATCATCATCAACGGCCTTTAAGTTCTATGGCGGGCAGCTGCAAGAGCAGGACACCCTCTCACTTCTTCAAGATAATCCTTCCCTCCACCATTCAACACATGAAACTGGTAAGTAATGTACCCTGCTACACTATATTTCAATGACTTACATGTTTGATTTTGAATATGTTCACTTGCTCGTGCATGCATGTGAGTTCTTGCTTCAGTTTTTATTTCTAATCCTTTTTTGCCTAATTTAGTTTATCTAATTATAATGTTTATCAAGAAAAACTGTATCTAATCACTACAATGGAGGGATACGTTGAGTCCAATTTTTTTTTTTTTTTTTCGGTGAGAAGATAAAGAACACATACTTGAAATATATGAATTTGAATGTGGCAAAACTAGTATTACATAATGGTAAAAGACATTGATGAAAAGTGAAGATAATATTTATTATTTAATGATAATAATTTGACTACCAAAAATTAAAAATAATTATAAACATAAACAAAATTGAGAAAAGAAAAAAAAAAAATCTTTTGCTTCACTAGGAGTTGGAAGTTTATTGTCTGGTTGTCTCACATCATTCAAACATGTTAAAAAATTAGAATTTTTTTTTTTTTTTTGGTGGCCAAAAACATTAACAAATTTTAGCAAAGGCTTTCTTGGTGAAATTTTGATCCCTTTTCATAATTAGTTGTCCTTGTTGTCTTCCACAACGCATTGATACTGATTGTCCTGTGTTGAGCACCTTTTAAACACTATGAAGTAGGAACAGCTTTATTGGTGTTTTTTTTTTTTTTTTTAAATCTTTTTAATGTTATGTTTCTTGTTCAAACAATTGTGAGAAGCCCTTCTTTCAGCAAAATCTTCAATAATGTAGCTAACCAAATTGCAAAACATTCTACCCAAGCCAAAGTGGTAGAGGTGAAATGTGATGAACCATGAACCAGTAAAATGCATGTTCATCAAATGGTTGACATATCATTATTGCCTCATTGATGTTCAAAGAATATGTTGATTTTAGTTTCCTCGTTTCATTTTATTAGAACTACCCTGCCAGTAGATATGTTGAGATAATTTTGAAAACTTGGAACAACGACTGGTGATTCTACGAAAATTAAGAAAATGGGAGAAACAAGAAACCAGATCAAATTTAAAAAGTTCAATTAAAGTGATTGGTCTGTGTCGCCAATCCTAGCTAGTCTAAGAATTGTAATTATTAGAAACAATATTTCTACATCTTGGAAACATATGTTTTGTTGATTTCATTTTACATTGTAAATAAAGACAGTATATATAAGTTGATTTGTGGCTGCAGAGCATCCCTGAAAAGTTTGTGAGGGAATTCGGGGATGAACTATCCACTGTTTCCAAACTCACTGTACCCTATGGTCGTAGTTGGCAAGTGGGATTGGAGAAAGTTGACAAGAACATTTGGTTTTGTGAGGGTTGGAAGGATTTTTTCGAATACCATTCTATTTGTTATGGTTACTTTCTAGTCTTTGAATATCAAGGAAATTCAAATTTCCATGTTCTTGTATTTGATAAAACTGCCACTGAGATTCAGTATCCATTGAGCAAGAACTGTAAATTAGAAGATCAGGTGGACATTATGGAATTAGATGATGCAAACATATCAATGCACAACAAGAATGAAAACGAAATGTCTAACTCAAATGATGAGTTGCCCACAAACCATAAAGAAGTGGGAGAAAAGTCTGTAAAGAAACAAATTTCTGGCATGTCTTCAAAAGGGAAACTCATGATGTCCAGAGGAAGAGAGAGAGCAATCCAAGCAGCCAGAAGGCTTAGGCCTAAAAATCCTTCTTTCATGGGAATCATAGGGCGTGCTAATATGCATAAACATATAATGGTGAGCCTTTATAGAAGATATGATTATGAATTGTTTTTCAAATATCTCGATGAAAATATGCTTGATTAGTTGCAATCTTTCTTTCTTGTGCAGTATATTCCTGCCAGATTTGCTATCAAGCATCTTTGTGGGCCTCAAATTGCGAAGCTGGAGACATCTGATGGAAGACAATGGTCTGTCAATTGCCATAACAGAGGTCGCTTAACTTCAGCAATGAATATAGGAAGGGGATGGATCGTATTTGCCAGGGAGAATAATTTAGAAGAAGGAGATGTTTGTGTCTTTGAGCTGATCAAAAGGAAGCCTGTTGTGCTTAATGTGTCAATATTTCGTGTAGTTGATTATGCATTGCCAGTGAAATAAGCTTCAAAGACTAAAAGATATCTGGTGCAAACTTTAGCTTCAGAGATGTTTGACGTGTCAAAGCTTAGTTTTTGTTTCTACCTGTATAATATCTATGGACTTGGTCCAGGTTTGTATGACCGATGGGTCTTGAACTCTTGATTCTAAAACTTTTGTCTAAGCTTGTGATACAGCTAGTGAATCTTACTGAAGAAGTTTGTACTTTGTAGTACATGTTAATTGGTTTGTTACGTTACTTTGTTTTCAATTATAAAATGTGTTCTATCTTTAAAAAAAAATAAAATAAAATAAATATATATAGAGATGGGTTCGAGTTACACCTGATGTAACTTGACAAGAGTTACACCATTTATAGACCGTAGATTTGTAATTGATCTAATGGTTAAAAAATTAGCATTAAATGCTAATTAACTTATATCTTATTCACTTAATTAATAACAATTTTTTTTCTCTCTCCTTATTTAATATTTAAAACTATTTACATATATTTCTTTTTTTGCCAATGACTTTACAAATATATTTGCAATACTTTTTTTTTTTTGTTTTTTGTTGAGTTCATACTACTCTTTTTTCCCCTTCTTTTAAACAGGTCATACTCTTATAGTCTTATCAATTGTGAATATATATCCTGACTCCTTAAAAATAAATAAATGGCTAAGTGTTGTTTAATGACTAACCAAGCTTGTAATTTTTTTATCTGAGATAGAATTTAATCTTCACAGAGACAATGCGAGACCAAGGTACTCTATATTTCCCTTAGCAGTTTTTAATCTAATGACTGACCAAGCTTGTAATTTATCTGATGCCACTAGTGCTAATCTAATTCCTGTTAGATTTTTTGTCCCTTCAGAAGATGTGTCTGTCATCCGCAATTGTAAATGGGACATGGCTGGATTCCTTGAGCTATTTGGATACCTTTAACTAGGCTTTCCATCTAATGTCTTGCAAAAGTTTGAAAAGAAATTCCATGACTGAAATTAATTGGGCTTCTGACCTGGATTTAGTTGGAGAAGTAAAATATGCTACTCGCATCCATTTTCTGTTTTGTGCACTCAGGAACTCATGGAAATATTTTGAACCATCTGCTGATGTATTTGAAGATTTATGAGAGTATAAAAGACACTAGTGCAAATAGGCTACACAGCCAACCCGTGTGCTCTTTTTTACCACCAAAATAAATTTTCTCTTTTGGCCAGCACACAACAATTTTCGTATCAAAGCTAAATTTCTATTCCTATAAACTTGAACAATAAACTTTGTCAGCAAGTTCAAGTGAATCTACTTTCAACTATACCCAAAACAGGGTTCCTATCCTCATGAGTGAGAGCTATGTTTGAAGTTAACAATTGACAGACTTTTCAACTTACAAAATTTGTGGGATATAATTGAAGAATATAATTTTGATCGGTCTAACTAAAATTACCTGATTAAAGAGAATGAGAAATAAAAAAAATTACAAGGTGATTGCAATACTAATGGGAAAAATAGTAACACCAACGAACCCGTGTTTGTGGCAAAACAACCACTTCTTTGGGCTGAAACGATGAGCAGCACACACTAGAGGAGACAACTTGTCAATTACAAACATGTGAAAGTAATACCATGGAGTTTCGTTTATGTGAAAAAATAAGCCCATTGTGTCCTAACAGCAACAATTATATCCACTCTCCATCCAAGTCTGCAAAAAAAGCACAACAATTCCAAAGCTAAGGTTTACATAAAAATGATCTAATAGGAATATTTAAGATATTCCGGGGAAATGTGTATTACGAACTCAATAAAAAAAAAAAAGTATTGCAAATATATTTGTAAAGTCATAGGCAAAAAAAGGAATATATGTAAAAGGTTTTAAATAATAAATAAGGAGAGAGAAACAAAATTGTTATTAATTAAGTGAATGAAGTGTAAGTCAATTAGCATTTAATGCTATTTTTTTTTTTAACCATTAGATCAATTACAAATCTACGGTCTACAAATGGTGTAACTTTTGTATGTATATAATGCTACAGTAACAAATTATTGATATAACAAATTTTTACTAGTTTTCATCTAATATCATCACTGATATAACTTTTTTACTTACTAATTCTGCCTAGCCCCATGTTAATAAGGGCTATAATTGTAAAAAAATTTATACCCTAAATCCTCTACAATTTAAATAATTAAACAAATCAATACTAACTTATTTAAATGCATGGATATTAAGATTTTTGTTTTTGTTGTAATATTATCTTGTTAAACACTTAGATAATATTATTCAATTCTTATTAAAAATTAAAAATGTGTTTGATTTGATTAGATAACTTTAGTTGTAATTCAGTATCTTTATATTAATAAAACAAGTTTTATTAAAAAAAATTATAAATAATTGTGAAACAAATTAATATGAAATAGAATTTTACAGGACAAACAAAAACTCAAGCCGGAAATAGGACAAGATAAAATCAAGATTGAAGGTCTCATCTTTTCCACTCCTTTTCGTTATCATTCCTACTTTTTATTAAAGAAAAATGTTACACTTATCCAAAAACAAAAAAAAAAAAAGTTACAAAATCTTTTATACATATGCTAGGTGAGCTGTCAAATAAGCACTATGTAATGTAGTACTATAGTTAGGGGTGACAATTTTTATCCATATCCATAAACCCGCCCATTACCCACCTTATTTGGATAAGTTTTAACCCAACCCATTTGAGTATTTGGGTTAAATGGATAAAGACTCATTTAGTTATTTAATTAGATGGGTCTAAATGGATAAATCCAATAATACCCACTAAACGCATCTAAAATTTAAAATTAAATAAACCCACTAATATCCACTAAACCCTTCTAAAATCTAAAACTTAAATAAATAGTATAAACTCTATATTTCTAATTTAAACTCTATATTTCTAAGCCCAAACATTCCTCAGTCTCACTCTCCCTCAAACTTTCTCAGCAGCCAAACACTTTCCCAAACACTTTAACCTCTAGATTTCTAAGTCTAAACACTTTCCTTCAGATTTTCTCAGTAACCAAACAAAAGGAAATTCTAGAGAGAGAACAGGGATGGAATCAGGAAGAAATCATGTGCATCAAGAATCAAAAGAGAAATCCTGTTTATAAAGTTAGACGAATCCTTATTCTTCTATCGCTCAAACTCAAATCCAATCCAAAACGGCGTCGTCGTCCAATCCAAGCCCAAGCCCAATCCCAATCACAAGAAACGGAAACACTAGCGAAAGAAACCGATCCACTCCGACTCCTTCATTCGCGAAGATCCGATCGCTGAAACAACCCTCGATCCCGATACGAGCCGCACCAATGGATTGGAATTGAACTGAATGCACAGTTACAGCGTCGAGAGCAGTAGCGTGTGTACGGTGGTCACAGAGCCGGATTTCCAGAATATGCGCAGCGAGGGGTTCAATTTCGGGGAGCTGCAGCAGAGGAGCGACAACATCAGCGGCCAAAATATTAAACTGGAAATCTGGGTATTGGTCTGGGTGAGGAGAGGTTTTGTTTGGTTTGTGAGAAAGTTTGGGAAAATAAATGAAAATAAAGTGATTGATGTTGTTACAAAGCTAAAAGATTTTAATTCGATTTTCAAGGGTCCTGTTTGGTTTATGAGAAATTTTGTAATTGCTAACTTAATGAGAAAATCTAGTAACAAGTTATTTATCTATTTGGGTTATATTGGGTTAAATGGGCGGGTTACTAATTAAATGGGTTGAGCGGGTAATGGATAATTAATTTATAAATAAACGGGTCATAAATGGATAAATGGGTAATTACACACCCAACCCATATATGACCCAACCCATTTATGACACAACTCGCCCATTTGCCACCCCTAACTATAGTACACCTTAAAAGCATCAATTTGGTGACAAGGTGATATCCACTATCACCCCCAAAGTCTGTGACACAGTAACACTCAAAACTCCAATGGTAATTGTAGCCAATTCCCAAAAGCAAGGCAGACCAGTTTCGTCAAGAAATTTTCCATGCCCTCACGATCAAATTCTATGGCAGCCGGAAGGGGCAGCAAACCCTATCGCTTTTTCAAGATTATCCTCCCTTCCACCATGCATGACATGAAACTGGTAATAAATGTACCATCCACTCTATATATACTGTTGGGTTCTAAGACTTTAGGTTTAAATGTATTAGAACTTCAATTTGTAATGTTAGCAAACCATGATCAAAACGTTTAGTTTTGTTTTAGCCTTGCTCAAAATATGTTTAAAGTGTAAAGTTGGAATCAACTGTACTGCAGGATTTACTGTGTAAATCTGCCTAGCTCGATCGATCAAAAATTAGACTCGATCGATTAAAGCTCATGCAGATTGTTTTTCTGCAGAATTTTCCAACTCAGCCTAAGCACGTTTGACGTGTAGGGTTTTATATTTTACCCTAAGTATAAAAGGAAAACCCTAGCCACGTTTTGAGGTTACGCTTTATGCTGTGTGTGTGAATCTTTTGTGAGATTTAGAGGTATTTGCCTTCACATACACTTAGGGTTATCAAGATCTAGATTGATGTCAAAAGCTTGGTGATCAATTCAGTTGCAGATTCAAGAGCTTAAAGATATACAAGCAGGAGTGCTTGTGCTTGCTGTGCATCTAAGAAAGAAGTAGTTCATGGACTCAGAGCTATCATAGGGTCGTGGTAGTAAGTTTTCTACTCGATGTAGCAATAGGATGTTAGTGGTCTAAGTCGCTATTGTAAAACTTCAATGATATGATTTATTTGTGTTAACCTAGATCTGTTTAATTTGACTAAGTAATCACTTGACTAATTAACTAGGTTAATCTAGTTGTGTTTTAAGGGGGTCTAAAAACAAACATATACCTTCATTTGCATCAAGTGATACCCTAGCTAGTTTCTTACTAAAAGCTCGGAAATGTGTCGAAAACACACGAGCTGTTTAGACCCCCAAATTAAAGTTACGGCTTGGTTGATTTTACACTAACTTAATAATAAGTGCGGAATAGTGTAAACACAAGCGTATAAGCAAGACAACTACTCTAATCCATATTTAAAGCAATACAGCAGTAAAAATTAAATGAACAAGAGTAGGGAAGAGAGATGCAAACACAGATAACACCGAGACGTGTTATCGAAGAGGAAACCGAAGAACTCGGCGAAAAACCTCACCGCCGCCCTCCAAGCAGAAATCAATCCACTAGACAATCAGTTGGGATACAAGGGTGAGCAAGAGACCCTCCAAGTCTAATCTACCCTCTGTACCTAAGCCCTCCAAGCTCTTACTCCAACAAGACTTCTCGGAACCTTGTCTTATCTAGTTCTCCAGATCCCGCAACAAGCTCCATGTTGCATCTGTCATCCTTGACTTCTTCCAATACTTCCTAACAGCTCCAAAACATTCTCAACACTCTGAATAGGTGTGGGTTGTGTTTGGGTACAAATCTCCTCTCAAGGTATGACAATGGGAGAGGGATGGAGAAGAAGCTACAATGATTTCTCACTGAGGATAAGTAGCTCTCTCTCAAAAAGATGGGTGCGTGTGTTGTAGAAAACCTATCTAGAGTTTTTCTCTTTGAATGGCCTCTCATACATTTGTAGGTAATGAGGGTATATATAGTATGGGTGAAGGGTAAGAAAGTCACACTCAAAAAACCTCCAAGCAGAATGTTTCGCGACTATCTCCCGGGAAGGCCTTACCCGCGAGACACTCAAGAAAACGACAGTCTGGCACGACTCTTCAGCTTCCAGTCATGTGCTCCTCACATGGCTCTTTCGCGGGTTAGCTTCCAGCGAGACACCCGCGAGATCCATTGATTCTTCAGTTAAGCTTGAGTCTTCACTAACTTGATACTAAACTCAATACAATAAAATCCCACAAAATACAAAGAAATGAATTAAAGCAAATACAACACTTTTTGTCATGGAATAAAGCCAACATAAAACATAGTTGTAAATCACAACTTTACACTTACTTTCTTTGATATCTTAACCTTCTATTTGGCTTACCAGTACTACTATATGTATATATCTATATATATATATATATATTGCAATGGCTGCCTTGCATGTTTGGTTTTGAATATTCTCGTGCTCTTATGTGCACCATTTTATTGATAGATTTTTTTAGGATACGTTGACTACAAAGGTTTTTTTTTTTTTTTTTTTTTTTTTTTTTTGGGAAATTTCTAAAAAATTCTTACAAATATAGGCTCATGGAGGAGACAAAAATATTATTTTGCTGTCACTAGGAGTTGGAAGTTATTGTCTGATCACAACATTCAAACATGTTAAAAATTTTAATAAATTGTAGCTAACGCATTGATACTGATTCTCCAGTGTTGAACAGCTTTTCTACACCTTTAAATCACTAAAGAAGTACAAGCTAGGAACAGCTCTTTTGGAGTGTTTTTTTTTTTTTTTTTTTTTTTTTTTTTTTTAAAAATCTTATTTCCTATGTTTTGCTTCTACATCTTGGGAACCAATAGATATGTTGAGAAATTTTTGAATACTTGCAATGTGGATTGGTGATTCTAATTTTTTTTTTTTTTTTTTAAATGGAGAAACAAGAAATTAACCAAATCAAATTTTAAAAAGTTTAATTCTTTTTAATGTTTGTGTAGTCAACGCTAGCTAATTTTACAATTTTAACTATTAAGCAATATTTCTACATCTTGGGAACCAATTAAGGTTTCATTCATTTCATTTTACATTGCAATTAAAGATGATATAACTTAATTTGGTGGCTACAGAGAATCCCTGAAAAGTTTGTGAGAGAATTTAAACTCATCGTAACCTATGGTCGTATTTGGCAAGTGGAATTGGAGAAAGTAAACAAGAACATTTGGTTTTAGGATGGTTGGAAGGATTTTGTTGAATACCATTCAATTAGTTCTGGTCACCTTCTAGTCTTTGGATATGAAAGAAATTCAAACTTCCATGTTCTTATATTTGACAAGACCGCCACTGAGATTTAGTATCCATTGAGCATGAATTGTAAATTGGAAGACCAGACAGACATTATGGAATTAGAAGATGCAAACATATCAATGCATCACAAGAATGACAATGTAATGTCTAACTCAAATGAGTTGGCCACGAAACATGTTGAAGTGAAAGAAAATTTTGTGAAGAAAATCTTCTCTGGCAGGTCTTCAAAAGGGAAATTCATTATGCCTAGAGGAAGAGAGAGAGCAATCAAAGTAGCCAAAATGTTTAAGCCTAAAAATCCTTCTTTCATAGGAATCATAAAGCATTATAATATGAGTAGCCGCTATATGGTGAGCCTTTATACATGATATGATTATGAAATTTTCAAATATCGCCCTAAATAGAATAGTCGCAATCTTTCTCTCTTGTGCAGTATGTACCTTCTGGATTTGCTTTCAAGTATCTTCATCAGCATGACCAAATCGCCAAACTGGAGAATTCTGATGGAAGACAATGGCCTGTCAATTGCTATTACGCTCGGCAATGAATATGGGGGGGGGGGGGGGGGGGGGGGGATGGATTGAGTTTGCCACGCATAATGATTTAGTAGAAAGAGATGTTTGTGTCTTTGAACTGATCAAGAGAAAGCATGTTGTGCTTAATGTGCCGGTGTTTTGTGTAGTTGACTATGAAATACCAGCGAAATAAGCTTCAGACTAAGATCTTGGTGCTTATGATGAGGTGTTTCCCCCCCCCCCTCTTTTTTTGGGCAAAGTTTACAAGGTGCCTTTGTTATATCTATGGACTTAATTAGTTCTTGTTAGTCTGATGGGTCTTGGGCGCTTGATTGTAAAACTTTTGTCTAAGCTTGTGATACAGCTTGTAAATCTTAGTACTAGTTGGTTTGTTATGTTACTTTGTTATGCCACTTTGTTTTCAATTATATAATGAGTAAGGAATATTAGCTATATACTATTTTATAATATTTTCACAAATTATTAATATGAAAATTTTTTACTGGTTCTCATATGGGCCTATCATGACATAACTCTTTTACTTACCAATAACTATTCAATGTTTGTTTGTTATGTTGCTTTGTTTTCAATTATATAATGTGTAAGGAATGTTAGAGTTATATACTATTTTATAATATTTTCACAAATTATTAATATAAAATTTTTTTACTAATTCTTATATAGGTCCTTCTCCAAAAAAAAAAAAAAAAATTCTTATATGGGTCCATTACTAATATAACTTTTTTACTCACCAATAATTATTCAACACATTAATAATTTGTAAAATAGTTTATGGTTTTGTCATTTTCATTATATTATTGGACCTGGTCTTTTTTTTACCCCTGCCTAAGGCTAATTTAAAGTTTTTTGGATCATTGTATTGAACTGGGCTGGGCCAGGTTAGTCAAGTTGACCGGGTGTTCGTGTTTGAAGTTGAACAACCCTACACCTCCACTTCGGAAGAAATTACAAAACCTTGTTAGTCAATACTTCCACTTCGGATGAAATTACCAAACCATAATTAGTCCTGCCTTTATACAAAGCTTTAATTTCTGTAGGGTCCGGGTTGAGCACTTCTACTGTTGAGAGAGTGGACTCAAGCCCAGTTAGCCCATTACAATGAATTTGTAGAGAGTGGGTTGACGAACTAGGCCCTAACAAGCGGGCAATGTCCAGTGTAGTGTTCATTGAAGGCCAGTCGGCCAAGGCTTTCTTCCTAGATCTGTCCTCGGCACCGATCCGAGGAGCTTGGTAATGGCCTTGCTTCTGGGGGCTCCTTCCGGGGAAAAATCCCCCCTTCTGATCTCTTTCTTCTTCTTATATATAGTCCTTTTTCTTACAACCTCTTTCCTCCACTTGTTGATCAGCCACGCCCCTCTCCTCTGACTGCCTGTCCCATCAGCCACTTTTATCAGACTCCTGTGAGTCGCAGCAACCAAGGCAGCCCTGGCCAGAGGTCACATCTTCATTAATGAGACTGTGGAGTTAGGTGGGTGCATTTAGTGTGGAGGTGACAACTTATCCAGGACGTGTTCCCCAGCCATGCTGCTATGGCTGACGTGTCGGTCTCGGGTTGTCGAGGGCAGGATCTTCCTCGGCAGAATTCCTGGCCGTTCAGACCTTCACACTCCTTCCTCGGGCTCTACTTCCTCCTCGGCGTCGGCCCTGGGCCGAATACAAGTTGGGCCGGGATCACTAGATTATTTAGGCCCCACAATAGCCCCTCAAAATGCTGCTGTCCGGCTCCTCGGACGAGGAGGAGGATTTTGATGTCCTCAGGCCTTAGTCATGACTCACCCAATCAGTGGCCTACGTCAGCGTTGGGGTCTTTTCGCCTGCCCAGTTCACGTTTCTAGCGCCTCGATATACGGTGCGCACCTGCATTAAATGCCCGCATTAAATTCTGGCGGCTCCATACTCCCCACGTTCAACGGTGTGATGCTAATCGGTCGGTGGGGATTTCCTGCCTTTATGGGCGGGAAACTCTGCCTGGTTATCCTTAATTGAAGATATAAATACTTGTCTGAACCGATTTGCCTCCTCATTTGTGCACTCGAGGACCCTGGTGCACATACTTTGAATCCGGTCAAATCTCCACATCAACGAGCGCTCCTTTCCAGCATAAAAAGCCTGTCCGATGAGGTTTTCCTCATTCCTATAAGTCTTCTTCTCTCTCTAGCACAAATTCTTCTCTGCTTCCTTTCTTCCCTTCGTTCTTTCTCGAAGCCCTTAGTCATTGTTGGGGATAGGTAAATTTAAGAAGCTAGTCGAGTCTGCGGAGGCGATGGAGAAATTCATCGCTGATCACGGGATACCCCGCAATGTAGGCTTGAGGTACTGTGAGGAAGGGGAGTGGTACATTAGGAGGAACGAGGGCAAAGTTGTGATCCCCATAATAGCCTTCTTAGAGGGAGGCATGAGAATCCCAATGAGACCGGTGACGAGCGGCTACCTTAGGCATTTTCGGTTAGCTCCCACCCAATGCGCTGTCAATATGTTTAGGATACTAGGGTGTGTAGACGCCTTGAATAAGAAGATGGGGTTGAGGTTAACCCATCATGACGTAAACTGGTGCTATAACCTCCAACACTTGAAGGGCAAGACGTACTATATGAAGACGAGGGACGATAGGGTCCGTCTAATCCAGTGTCTCCCCGATTCTAGCAAGAGGCTGAACCTTGATTTTCTCATTGTGTCAAGGGAATGGCACGATGGTCTCCATTGTCCGACAACAGAGGGAGAGCCAGGTAGGGTACTTGGAGTAGGAGAGGGTCCAGTCCCTTTTTTCTTTGTTATAAACCTGCTTTGTTCGGCTGATGATAGGAGTTTGTCTTTTTTCTTTACAGATCCGCACGCCTTCGCACGCCATTTTAGCCTGGTCAATAAGGAGGACCTGCAATTCGTGCTTAGGTCGGAGGCTTTCGTGAACGAGGGTGACAATCAAGTCAGGGCTGCTTACAAGATCCTCGGGTGCGATCCGGCCCAGAAGGTGTTTCCGATCCCGAAGCACGTGATCAGGGCTCGTGACCCTCGGCTTAGACAAATCACTGTAGTGGAGCACGGGTTCTCGTTTTCTGAGGGATCATCCATTCCGAAGGGCATCCCATTGGCTGGTTCTTCCTCGTCCCATCAAGCTGCAGAGGCCGAGGGAGAGGGTTCGAAAAAAGAGGGAGAAGTAGTGGATCTGGGCTCGTCCGAGGACGAATTTGCCGCATTCGAACAAGGCTATCTGTCCGAGGATCCATCCGGTGACTTGGGGGATCCCCAACTGTCTGAAGCCGATCTTCTGCCTCCGAGGGCTGATATTCAGGCCGAAATGGGTTCCAGGAGGCAACCCCACACCAACCTACTCGATTTTCTTGAGGGCAGGACAAGGAAAACCACGCCGAGGAAGTCACAACCCAAGCCTCTTTCATCTAGGACCAAGCTTCCTCCAGTCCCACCTAAGCCTTTACCTACGCAGACCAGGTCATCCACCGTTCCGCCCGTTTCGGATCCTCGGCTCGAGTTCTCTGATCCGAAGAGGAAGAGGTCTTCTAAGGACAAAGAACTAATGGATGGGGAAAAGCCTCGTTCCTCCCAGGAAGAGGGTGAAGCCGGCCGACCCTCTAAGCAGCTGAGGATTGGTGGTCAGGACAAAGGGAAAGGGGTTGTCCAGGCGTCCGAGCCCCAGGCCTGGCTGCCCGCTCCCATGCTTCACGGGAAGCCTCTGATGGACGATGCCACTCTCAGGGACTTCCGAGGGGGCGAGGGGGCTCGCGTGGCCGATGCCCTGGAGAGGTCCCTCCTCCTTCCTGTCGACATGGCTGAGTTAGGGAGCATGAGGAGGCAGGAAGTGGCCCGCAACCTTAAGAGGTACCTGGGCATGGTAAGCCTTCTGACACTTGTTCTTTCGTTTCGATTTCATTGCTTAGTACTTAACATACAGTACTTTGGTTTCAGTTTGCAGGCTATCCAGGCAGCCTTTAGGCTGGACGAGGAGGCCGACAACCAAGGTAAGGCCCTGGATAAGGAGCGCCATAAGTACTTGACCGCCGTGAGTACTCTCAAGAGATCTGAGGCGGATCTCAAGAAGGCGCTGGAGAGTTTGGAGGAGATGACGAAGGCTAGAGACAAGGCTGCATCCGACTTGGTCGGCGCTATGAAGCACGCCGAGGACCAGACAGGGCGCCTGCGGGACGTCGAGGGTCAGCTGCAGGTTGCTCAAGGGGGTATTGCCGACCTGAAGAAGGAGTTGGCCGAGGCCGTGGTGGCAAGTGCATTGCTGAGTACGCCAGGGACGAGGTCGTGAGGGTTAAAAACGAGGCCGTGTTTGCGAGAGAAAATGTCGAGCGCTCCATAGAGGAAGTGGAAGAAGAGGACTTTGCTGAGGGGATGGCCAAGGCTGAGGCTACCCTTAAGGCTCAAATCCCTAAAGTGTGCAAGCGTTTCTGCTCCGAGACTTGGGAAGAGGCCCTCAACCAGGCGGGGGTCGAGGCTTCGTCTGACCTTAGGAGGGCCGAGAGGGTGTATTACCCTTCTGCTATCTGAGAGGTTGCCACCGTTGCTCCCAAGGCTGGCTCCGCCTTACAAGCGACAGATGAGGGCCAGACCAATGCCGCCGAGGATTCTACTCCAACTGATAAGCCTGTTGATGGGGCTGAGCCCCATGGAGCATTGGAGCAGGCAGGAGTTGGTAGTCAAGAGGTGACCCAGGATGTGGTGAAGCCTCCTGCTGACTCCCAAACCACACTCGTCGCCCCCCAGATTCCTCCTGCCGAGGAAGAGTCCTCAGAAGCAGCCCCTCCGAGCCAGAGCCCCGAGGTAGACTCCTCAGGACAAGCCATCTACCGAGTTGGCAGAGTAGGCCACTTTCTCGGGTCATCCCATTCTGATGGCCTGGGCCACTCTGATTTTGCTATTGTTTGTTTGTTTTTGTTTGTTTTTTTTTTTTTTTTTTACTTCGCCTCTTGTTTTGGCGACATTGTAACAAGACTATGTATTTTCCCTTCATAATATATTCAGTTGCTTGTTTTTAGTTCCTCGGATGATGTTTCCTGTTACTTGTTATACTTTGATGTTTCGCACAATACCTTGGTTGTGTCTAGCACTTTTGTTCCTCTGTAAGTAACTGGTTTCCCCATAGGTTTGAGTCCTTGGACCATGCAAGACCTAGGTTCAGTCCAGTACTCAGGTACTCCTTGCTGTGGTTAGTTTCCCCAGAGGCTTAAATCCGAGGACCATGCAAGTTCTTGGTTCAGCCTAACGCTTGTTTTCTTCTGTAAGTAGCTAGTTTCCCCATAGGTTTGAGTCATTGGACCATGCAAGACCTAGGTTCAGTCTAGTACCCAGGTACTCCTTGCTGTGGTTAGTTTCCCTAGAGGCTTGAGTCCGAGGACCATGTAAGGCCTTGGTTCAGTCTAACGCTTGTTTTCTTCTGTAAGTAGCTAGTTTCCCCATAGGTTTGAGTCCTTGGACCATGCAAGACCTAGGTTCAGTCTAGTACCCAGGTACTCCTTGCTGTGGTTAGTTTTCCCAGAGGCTTGAGTCCGAGGACCATGCAAGGCCTTGGTTCAGTCTAACGCTTGTTTTCTTCTGTAAGTAGCTAGTTTCCCCATAGGTTTGAGTCCTTGGACCATGCAAGACCTAGGTTCAGTTTAGTACCCAGGTACTCCTTGCTGTGGTTAGTTTTCCCAGAGGCTTGAGTCCGAGGACCATGCAAGGCCTTGGTTCAGTCTAACGCTTATTTTCATCTGTAAGTAGCTAGTTTCCCCATAGGTTTGAGTCCTTGGACCATGCAAGACCTAGGTTCAGTCTAGTACCCAGGTACTCCTTGCTGTGGTTAGTTTTCCCAGAGGCTTGAGTCCGAGGACCATGCAAGGCCTTGGTTCAGTCTAACGCTTGTTTTCTTCTGTAAGTAGCTAGTTTCCCCATAGGTTTGAGTCCTTGGACCATGCAAGACCTAGGTTCAGTCTAGTACCCAGGTGTTCTTCTGTAAGTAACTAGTTTCGCCGCAGGTTTGGGTCCGAGGACCGCGGGAGACCCTGGCTCAGTCTAGTACCCAGGTGTTCTTCTGTAAGTAACTAGTTTCGCCGCAGGTTTGGGTCCGAGGACCGCGGGAGACCCTGGCTCAATCTAGTACCCAGGTGTTCTTCTGTAAGTAACTAGTTTCGCCGCAGGTTTGGGTCCGAGGACCGCGGAAGACCCTGGCTCAGTCTAGTACCCAGGTGTTCTTCTGTAAGTAACTAGTTTCGCCGCAGGTTTGGGTCCGAGGACCGCGGGAGACCCTGGCTCAGTCTAGTACCCAGGTACTCCTTGCTTGGAGTGAAGGGATTTGCCTTCATCGTCGGGGGGTTTGTTTTTTGCGTGGTGGCAGCCTCGGCCTTGCTTCACCGAGGATGGACTATTCGTCGGACTGGATTCTTGACCCCGGGCTGCCCCGGGCAGGGGTGGCTCGGGTTTCTGTCTTTACGCGTGGCAGCAGCCCCTTCTTCGCTCCAACCTTCCGCCTTCTTCGATTACGAGGCGTCCCCTGACTGTTCTGCGCTTGACGTTTCGGTGCGCAAGGCACGCCCTCATTAATATCCTCGTGGAATAATGCAGATCCAGTAGCTATAGGCCACCTTGGAATTTGGCTAGGATTAATGTCGCTGATGACTCTTCCTTCGAGTTTTGGTTGGACCAATTTCCACCAGCCTTCGCCCTCTATAAAAGGCCTTCTGGGGGAACCGTCCTTCCACACTTCATGAATCCTCCAGTCAAACAGGAAACATGACTTTCCCACCCCCTAAGCCCCTTCGATGACCTCGCCAGGATTGTGGTCAGAGCTTGTCAGAATGGGACGGCCTTGGATGAGGGCGGAGGCAAGCAAGCTGAGGGTCCTCCTCCCTCGGTTGAGAGCCGCTGCGGTTGTGGTCCGAGTCAGACCTCCGACGCGGCGAGGTTTAGGCGTCATACTGGTGGTATCGTGCCTGGCAGTCGGGAGGGAGGTCCATGAAGCTCATAACGTCTTCCTTCGGTGCGCGTCCATGCCTGCCCTTTAGGCCGGTGGCGTCTCGTTCCTAGCTTATCTGCCGGTGGAGGCTTGCAAGATTACGTCATGCTTGGTGCTCGAGTGTTGCCGTCTCCAATGTTCAAGCATTGTGAGGCTGGAGGAGCATCAAGGGAACATCATGGGGCGGGGCCATCCGGCGGCTTTGCATCTGCTTCTCTCTTCTCGCCGGTACCATCCATACCGGCCCGGGGGTTGTTGGTGGTTTTGAAGCAAGCCTGCCTCAGCCCCTTTTCTTTTAGGGTTAGCTTGAGGACAAGTCCGACTGGGCCTCTGTTTGTATCTTGTATTTCCTTTTCATGTAATAAAAACGTTGTAATATTTGTTCTCTTTTCGCTGTCTTTGAATCTTTTACTTTTCTGCAATCATTCCTCTTTTTTTTTTTTGCAAACGCGCCATTGTTAACCTTTCGCAAACTAGCCATCTAGGAACGACCGTCCGTTGCGCCTACTAGTGCACAAGTTCTTCCCACAGACGGCGCCAATTGTAAGGTCCGGGTTTGAGCACTTCTACTGTTGAGAGAGTGTACCCAAGCCTAGTTAGCCCATTACAATGAATTTGTAGAGAGTGGGTTGAAGAACTAGGCCCTAACAAGCGGGCAAGGTCCAGTGTAGTGTTCGTTGAAGGCCGATCGGCCAAGGCTTTCTTCCTAAATCTGTCCTCGACACTGGTCCGAGAAGCTTGGTGATGGCCTTGCTTCTAGGGGCTCCTTCTGATCTCTTTCTTTTTCCTATATATAGTCCTTTCCCTCACAACCTCTTTCCTCCACTTGTTGATCATCCACGCCCCTCTCCTCTGACGGCCTGTCCCATCAGCCACTTTATCAGACTCCTGTGAGTCACAGCAACCAAGGCAGCCCTGGCCAGAGGTCGCATCTTCATTAATGAGGCTGTGGAATTAGGTGGGTGCATTTAGTATGGAGGTAACAGCTTATCTAGGACGTGTTCCCCAGCCATGCTACTATGGCTGACGTGTCGGTCTCGGATTGCCGAGGGCAGGATCGTTCTCGGCAGGATCCCTGGCCGTTCAGACCTTCACACTCCTTCATCGGGCTCTACTTCCTCCTTGGCATCGGCCCTGGGCCGAATGCAAGTTGGGCCGGAGTCACCAGATTATTTAGGCCCCACAATTTCTATTTTAGTATTTGGATGATAAAGAATGTAAATTAATTATTTAACAAAAATTCAATTCTTCTTTCCATTCTAAACGGCCATATTATTATATTTGAATTCTGAGATTTGACGATTCGACCCTGTTTGGTTTGGTTCAAAAAGGCAAAGGAAGGAAAAATAAATTTTTTTAGAATAAAGTAGTTTTAATATTTTATTTTTTTTATATATTTTAAATTAAAGACTCACGGTAGCCTAGTGGCAATTTTAGATGGCAAAACAAATAATATTTTAATATTATGGTGAACCACATTAGCTTTTTTCATCCTCTACTTAACAATATGGACTATCTTAACACAATACAAAAAAACTGGGAACCAAAATTGACACCTTTAAAATGTTAGGGAACATTTTGACTCATAGGACAGATCAAAAAGGCAATTTACCTTAGTTTTTTCTTTTTTTCTTTTTTTCTTTTTTCTTTTAAAATTTTTGCTTATTTGTTATGTAAAGAAAAAAAAAATCTTAAGTTTAACTATAATCTTGCCAACTTTCAACCGAAGAACACTTAATTTATAAATAATCGAACTTTATTTGATGTTTTATGTATATGTATAATATGTATAGTTGTATACACGTTTTATTTTCTTTTTCTTTTTCTTTTTCTTTTTCTATGGAGAGTACTCACAATAGTAACTTGTTTTAGCCCAATAAATTTCTAACGTGAACCTATATATATTGACCCAACCCATATGTCATGTCTAAATATAACGACCAAAATTGTTACAGATCTCAAAGTTATAGGATGATATTTATAAAAATCTCAATATTTTATATGAACCTTTTTAGAATCCGATTACTATAATTTGTTTATTTCATATTTGGAGAAGACTATTAAATTTGGAGAATTCGATGTCTTGGCTCATTATACCAATAATGATAATTATGTAACATGGATAGAGGAAAACCTTAATATGGTTGAGTTGGCTTTGACTCATGATGTATTGTATTTATCTTCTTCTTAATAAAGGTACAAATTTTTCATTTAAAAAAAAAATTTATTGACCCATGTCATTAATACTAACATTTAATTATTTACTGACTGAAACTCAAATTTCACGAGGACAGAAACTTTTTTGGAAGAGAATTTCTTCAAGTCACTATGGCGATTCAAAGTGACCATTGAAGCATACTTTTAATCATATTGCCTCCACCCTTGTATAAGGCTTTATTTATAGCAAAATTGAATAAGGCTTTATTTATATCAAAAGTGAATATACTTCTATGAAACATAAATTTTAAAAAAAAATACATAAATAAATAAATTAATAAGCTTGTTTTTTATAAATTTTCTCTTGAAGCCTCAAGGTGAGCTGTCAAACATCCACTATATCCATAATCTAATGTTGTAGACCTTAAAAGCATCAATTTGGTGATGGAATGATGTCCACTATCACTCTGATAAATCAGTCCCAAAGTCTCAAACACTCAAACTCCATTGGTAATCACATCACAAAGGAAGACAGAGTTTCTTCAAGAAATTTTCCACAGTTGAATCAACCATCTTGATCATACATACTTTTCATGATGGTAGCTAAATCAAAGGCTCACCGGACTAGAATGGTGCCCAACTGGAATTATGATCATCATCAACAGCCTTCAAGTTCTATGACGGCCAGGACAGCATCCTCTCACTTCTTCAAGATAATTCTCCCATCCACCATGCAACAAATGAAACTGGTAATTATCACTCACTTACTATATATACCTTAATTTTTAAGCCTAGTGAATAGTAATACCCTGGTTTCTTAGAAAGACACAGGATAACAAATAAGGAAGCAATCTTTACCAGTACTACTATATTGCAATGGCTTGCGAATTTGGTTTTGAATATTATCGAGCTCTTGCATGCACCATTTTAATGATATAAGTTGCTTGGTTCTTGTTTCACTGTTTTTTTTTTTGGTATTTAGAAACAGAACGGGTACTTGATTACTTGCTAGTTCTTGGTTTTGATTTCTATCCATTTTTGCCTAAATTAGTTTATCTAGTTATATAATGGAGGGATACGAATGCAAAGTTCTTTTTTTTTAGAAGATTAAAAACACTTTGAATATACGAATTTGAAATACATTGATTTTGTTAAAAGACATGGACGAAAAGTGAGTATAGTGTTTAATTATAAATTTTGGATACCAATAATTGAAAAATAATAATTAAAAAATGGAGTTAATTAAGGAGTAGGAAGTTTATTTTCTCACCCCATTAAAAAATCTTTGAAAATTGATAAATTGTAGCTAACATTTTGTTGGTGAAAATTGTGTTACCTATTCAAAATTAGTTACCCTTGTTGTCTTCCACGATGTATTGATACTGATTCTGCTGTGTTGAGCAGCTTTCTACACCTTTGGAACTGTTATTTTTATTTTTGTTAGCATAATTTGTGTCAAAATTTTCTTATAATTAACTTCCGAATACATTGTATTTTGTTATTAGTGGGTCTATTAGTATTTTTTTGTTGATCGGAATTCCTCATGACAACTTTTGAAAATCAGTTAAGGTAGAAATTTCTGTTGACACTCTAGGGATGTTGGGTTGACTAAAATTGCACGAACTTGAGAAAATTCAGTTACGAATTCACTTGCTGTTCTAGCCCTTTACCCATCCTACATATTCATCATTTCCCACGAAATTCAATCCTAAATCCCATTTGAGAGTTGAGAGAAACATAGCAAAAATTAAGAGCCAACACCTATCCATTCTCTCTAATCTCTCCCTCTCACCATAGCCAAATCCTTGAGAGGAGATTAGATCCTTCACTCCTATCACCATATTAGTGTTGTGAGTGTCGTTTGGAGCCTTGGTAAATGGTAAATTATTGCCTATTGGAGCTACCACAAATCAGCCATGGAGGCTTGAAGATGCAATCAGTGGTTGATTGCAAATCTTGTAACTTGAATAGAGAAAAAAACTTGAGGAGTTGCGATCAAAAGCTTGGAGGGAAGGGGTACAAGATTACAATACTAGGCTTGGAGGGTTGTGTTGTCTAATTTGTACTACAAGTATCTATTCTAATGCTGTAGAGAGGTTTTTTCACCTGCTTCTTGGGTTTTCATTCTTTAATAACATATCTAGTGTTATCTTGTAGTATTGTGTCTTTAAATTTCAAGTGGTTTTAGACTCTATATGCTGTAATGTATTTATCCATGCATATGTTGCTATCCATGCTTAAATCAATTGGTAAACCATGTAAACTTGGTGTTAATTGATAGATTTTTCCTAATCGATTAAGCCATAATTTAAAATTTGGGACCTAAATGAATACCAAGGTTGGATTAGGTATTTCTCAGAAATACTAGGAATTAGGAACAACAATTTTGGTGTTTTTTTTTTTTAATAAAAAAAATTTTATTTTTAATGTTTTATCTCTTGTTCAAAAATGTTAGGAAGTCCTTCTTTCTGTAAAATCTTCAATAATGTAGTTAAACAAATTGCAAAACATTCCACCGGGCAAGACTTAGGTACAATATTTAGGTGTTGTTCCTTAGATTCATTTTTTAAGATTCTGCCATGTAGATTTTTTCTCACTGGATGGAAGTGTATTTTTTAGTTAAGTAGCCACATGATTGAATCTTAAGAAGGGAATCTAAGGAACAACACATAAGATACCGTACCTAAGTTTTCTCCTATTCCACCAGAGCCAAAGTGGTAGAGGTGAAATTATGTGATGAACCATGAGCCAATAAAATGCATGTTCATCCCATGGTTTACAAATCATTGCCTCATTGATGTTCAGAGAATATATCAATCTGAATATGTCAGTTCTTGTTTCCTCATTTCATTTTATTAGAATCGCCATGCTAATTGGTATTTTGAGATAATTTTTGAATACTTGGAACTAGGATTGGTGATTCTAAAAAAATTAAGCCAATAGGAGAAACAAGAAATCAATCAAATTTTTTTTAAAGTTCAATTGAAGTGATCGGTTTGGGTAGCCAAGGTTCAGTAATTTTACAATTGTAATTATTAGAGACCATATTTCTACATCTTTGAATCACATGTTTCATTGATATCATTTTACATTTTAATTTAAAGAAAAAATAACTTAATTTGGTGAGCTGCAGATGATCCCTGAAAAGTTTGTGAGGGAATTTGGGAATGAACTATCCACTGTTGCCAAACTCACTGTACCTCATGGTCATATTTGGCAAGTTGGATTGGAGAAAGCTGACAAGAGCATTTGGTTTTGTGATGGTTGGAAGGATTTCGCAGAATACCATTGTATTTGTTATGGTTACTTTCTAGTCTTTAGATATGAAGGAAATTCAAATTTCCATGTTCTTGTATTTGATAAGACTGCCACTGAAATTCAGTATCCACTGAGCAAGAATTGTAATTTGGAAGATCAGGCGGAAATTGTTGAATTAGATGATGCATACATATCAATGCATGACAAGTTGAATGAAAATGAAATTTCTAACTCAGAACAGTTTCCCTCAAAACATGAAGAAGTGAAAGAAAAGTTTGTAAAGAAAAAAATTTCCGGCACATCATCAAAAGGGGAACTCATGATGTCCAGAGGAGGAGAGAGAGCAATCCAAGCTGCCAAAACATCTAAGCCTAAAAATCCTTATTTCATGGGAATCATACAGCTGTATAATATACGTAACCGTTACATGGTGAGTTGTTATACATGATTTGATTATGAAGTTTACAAATATTGCCTTGAAATATGTTTAGTCGCAATCTTTCTTTCTTGTGCAGTATGTACCTGCTGGATTTGCTTTCAAGTATCTTCGTCAGCGTCAAATTGCCAAACTGGAGACTTCTGATGGAAGACAATGGCCTGTCAATTGCTATTACAGAGAAACTTCATGCTCAGCAATGAATATAGGGCGGGGATGGATAGTATTTGCCAGGGAGAATAATTTAGAAGAAGGAGATGTTTGTGTCTTTGAGCTGATCAAGAGGAAGCCTGTTGTGCTTAATGTGTCAATATTTCGTGTAGTTGACTATGCACATAATGCACTACTAGTGAAATAGGCTTCAGAATCCAAACTTGGTTTCAGAGATGTTTGAACTTTGAAGTGCCTAATTAAGCTTATGAGGTACCTTTTTTTGGGGGGGGCTAAAGTTTACAAGGTACCTTTATATCTATGGACTATATTAGTTCTGGTTAGTGTGATGAGTCTTGAACTCTGGATTCTAAAACTTTTGTCTAAGCTTGTTGATACAGCTAGTGAATCAATTTGAAGAAGTTTGTTATATTACTTTGTTTCCAATTATATAATTATTGGACCTGGTCTTTTACTTGTTCTTTTTTTCTGCGAAAGGCTAATTTTATAGATCTTGGATCACAGAATTGGACTGGACTGGGCCAGGTTGGTCGAGTGGGCCGAGTCTTTGTACAACTCTTGTTGTAAGATCACAAGCTCCACTACCAATTTGTTAAAACTTGTGCTTAACAGAGTGCATTAACAAAAACAATAAATTAAACCATGCACATAAGATGATAAAATTGTGTGTGGATTACTCAACTATATATATAAATTGAGTAGTAATTTTTTTTTTTTTTTTTTTTTGGGTTTTAAAAATGAATCAGACTATTTTGTAGTAGCTGGCCAGTGGTCCAACACGTCATGAAGACTTAACTGGTAGTCAAATATAATCTATAGATTTAACATAGAAAGGGACAAAGATTGAGACAAAATAGAACATACTTGAAAAACTGTACAGATGAGTATTAAAACAACCATTGATTACACAAATTACGAGATCCATCTGACATATTATTGTCCTTACTCCTCTAGAGATAGAGATAGAGATAGAACATTAGAATTTAGAACTCAGTCATATCGTCTTTTCTACTCTCTCTCTCTCTCAGTCTCTCGTCATTCTTTGTTTGTGAGAGAGAGAGAGAGAGATTGTGACTATTGGAGATGTAAAAAATAAGATTTGTAAGTTTTTTTTTTTTTTTCTGTCTATAATCTCCGTCAGAAAAATAAGATCAATAGTCGTTGTTCTTTGTTTTTTCTTCTCCAATCCCATCCAACCGTTTATTAAGTTAATTTTATTTTATAGTATTTGGGATTTTTTTAATTATCAAATATATATATATATGATATAATATTTATTAATTTCAAAATGATATTACATAAACTTTTTATCTAAGATTAAGATCATATAGTAATATAGTATAGTACTCCACTTTAAAATGGTGTCCACAATGATTCTAGTGAAAGGCAAGTTCCATTAGTCACAATTTATTACCTAAACAAGATTTACAAAAACAAATGGTGAAATTTATGCATTTACAACATAATTACTTTATAAAAATGAAAAAAAAATTATATTTTCCAATATTAATTTAATATTTTTAATAAAAGTTTCTATGAGATAAGTGGGAAGTGAAATATTAAACTAAAAATGCTTTATTTTTTTTATCAAAATCAAGAGTAAGTCTACTACTACAACTATTTTTACAATTTTAGTCCCAACTTGTCTATATAATGAGTTGTAAATGTGGAACAAAAATGAAAATTTCACGTGAATCTATAATTTTATCACTCACAAATTATTACATGGACAAATTAAGGCAAAATTGTAAAAATAGTTGCAGACTTACTCTAAAATCAGTCAATCTATTAGCGGTCCAGTTGCATGGTACAGTAGTCACTGCTCTTTACAGCTATACTCTTGTGCCACATGCCAAAAGGCAAGACAGAGTTTAACTAGTAGTGAAATATAGCATGTAGATATTGCAGAGACAGAAACAAAGATAGAGACAGAATAGAACAAACTGGAGAAACTGTACAGAGGAGTATTAACTTCGATTCCTATTCCTACGTAACTATGCACAATTAACATGATACAGCGCTGACATCGATCCTTCCTCTTTTTCTTACCAGTTATGCTACTGACATGTGACACCAAAAAATTCACATATTCTCTTTTTTACGTCATCAACTCAACACTCATCTAGAAGTCACACACACTCATTTTTCTGAGCAATAGATATATAGATAGAATAACTAGTCCACTCACTCATTTACTGATCGAGCTAATATATATAGAACTCCACGAGCTTATTTACTTAAATCTGATCACATAGAGCTATAGAACTTAGACTTACCCATTCGGACCACCACAACAAACACAAAGTAAGCAAGAAGGTAGACTTATTGTTTTCTCATGGCACCGAAGTTGACTGATATAGACCTAAGTGGATTGCAATGGACTGAAAAGATTGAATTGGACCCAAGTGGACCAAATGAACTGAACTAGACCGAATGGACCGAAGTTAACAGAATTGGATCAAATAGACCAAACTGAACTTAAATGAACCAAAATGCTATAATAGTGTAGCTCAATAGGAGTGTAACAATAGTAAATAATATACTTTAGTTTTTAAATATTATATAGATTTGTAAAAAAACAAATAGAAGTTAATATATATATATATATATAATTCTTTCATTCAAGAGAGATGTAGTGAGGATAGTATGGGAATAATATTTCAATGCAATAATTCTTATGTAGTTTCTGCAAAGACTTGTAGCTTAATTGATACTTTCTAATGTTCCAATTGAAATTTTTAGGGCTCAAATCCCTTATCTCTGACTATTGAATTATTAAAAAAAAAAACAAATTTAGGGACACAAAATTTTGGTTTCGGCTTACCCATGGTGCTCCAATAATGCAAGCTAGTATCAATTATTTTCCCCTAAACACTTCCAATTAACATATCATCAATTCAAACTTACTCGGGTATATCCTTTCAAAAAAAAAGAACTTAGTTGGCTATTAATGTGCTTAAGTGCTAAGTGTTTAAATAATGGCGTTACACTCTATATCATTGGTAAGGAGATATGAACCTAGGCGTTTTTGTTGGAAACATCATGAGATATTAATTGAATTACAATTCTTTTGAAAATAAGTTGAAAGTTAGAATAGGATGGAGGAAGGAGATTTAAATCTAAAATGTATATGTTAAAAATTTGATGATATGATTTTGTAAATATTTTAAAATTTTTATGACTATCTTATATGGTAGATTATAACTAACTATTTATCACTTGTATAAACGTTACCTAGGAGATTTATTTTTTCTTTATAACCATGCCAAAAAGTTGCTAGAAAGGTTGCATGAAATGTCCTACAATTATTGAGAACCTGTATCTTCCCAACTATGCTACGATTAATGTGGTCTTCTATGTCACCACTCACCGGTAAAAAGCAAAGGAGACTTGACAATGACAAGTAATCAAGACACTGTATAGATATCATATAACAGAATAGAGACATAAAAAGCTGAAGACTTGAGAAAAGATGCACATGGGAATGGAGTCCTGTCTAGTCTACTAGCATACAACTTATAGATACAATACATACAACCTCATCCACACCACACACTCATTCAACTGCATCATTGTTGATTTTAACATGTTGGAAAAATGATGAAATATGGGCTGGTTAAGAATTTCTCTAAATCACATGTTTTCCGTACAACTGCATCATTGTTAAAATATGTGTTTCTCTCAGTTTGATTGATTAGATTACTTTGTAAGTGATTTCACCAGCCAATTTGAGTATTTGATAGGACTAAAAATAAGGACATTTGGTGAACTTAGAAATAGGGTAAAAACCTAAAGATTGATTTTTCAAGTTATTGTTTTCTGTGTTCTCAAAAAAAAAACAAAGTTATTGTTTTGTGTAGCATTACTCCAATGCTCACTGATGGAGAAAAGGGGGGAAAATCCTTCCCTGTAAATAGTTAAAAATGAAAATCTTAACATTAAGTGCAACTTTTGGAAAAGTATGGATTCACTTTCCATGCGGTTCGGCCACACTTTTCTCTCATGTCTTCTCTCTTCCCTTTTCTCTTCACTCTATCACGAATTTCAAAACAGTTCTAATTAACAGTTTTATATTTGTTTATGTCTAGAGTTAATAGTTTAACAAAATCCACAAGCATAACCACTATAAAAATCACCACAATCCAAAGCAATAAAAAGAACACACTCATTTTGGTGACAAACTGAAAAACTTTTGAAGAACGTACCAAACAAAACACACCCCCACTTAGGGGATAATAGAATCTTGAGAAAATTCATCTTTATTCATAAACTAAAAGTTGTTACACCATTGTATTCTCTAAAAGATTTTTACCAATTTCACTAGTAGAAATTTTAGAATCTTTGTGGTTTGAAAGGACAATTGACTGTATGAAAACTCTAAAGGTGAAATTCAAGAATAAGCTCATGAAGAGAAAATAGAAAATAAACTCCCAAGGAGAGGGTTTCTGAATGTTTCATCTAAGAAATTAAGGCTCTTCCTATGTTATCGAAACAACAACCTCTCCCTTTGAAAAAAGTTCAAAGTGAGGCATTTTATAGGTAGATAAAGGCCCTAAATCAATCATAAAATAAATAAGTAGGGAAAAACTATAATAATTTCACTTAAGAGTCAAGCAAATTCTCAGAGACAGTATAGTTGTGCAAACTTTAAATTGTCATATTTACTCATTTCAGATCCAATTGGTTCAAATTTGTGTTTGTCTTGAACACTGGATGCTACTTTCCAATGAAATAGACTTTAATCAAAGATTTCTTATGTTGTAAAAGAAAGGGTCAAAAGATAATCAAATCATCACTTTAAAGCTAATTTTGTCTTTGAAAAACTTTTGAACCAAACTCAGCCCTAACACTATTCTCTTTATATAACCTAAATTTAATATGTTTTGTGACTCAAACCTAACATATTTTTCTTTATATAGCCTAAAGTTCATATGTTTTGGCATTAGGATTTGCCAACACATCTATGGACTAGGAAGCTTAAGAAGATGTACGTAGCTAATACTTATTGGAGAAATTATTTTATCCCTTTTGGTTTTTTTTTTTTTAACTAGAGAAAAAGGTAGGAAGTCATGTACGCACCATGTTTGGTTGCCTTGCATGTTTGGTTTTGAATATTCTCGTACTCTTGTACGCACCATTTTATCGACAGGTTTTTTTTAGGATACGATGACTGCAAATGATTTTTTTTTTTTTGGGGGGGAATTTTCTAAAAAATTCTTACAAATTTAGGCTCATGGAGAAGACAAAAATATTATTTTGCTGTCACTAGGAGTTGGAAGTTATTGTCTGATCACAACATTCAAACATGTTAAAAATTTTAATAAATTGTAGCTAACGCATTGATATTGATTCTCCAGTGTTGAACGGCTTTTCTACACCTTTAAATCACTAAGAAGTACTAGCTAGGAACAGCTCTTTTGTTGTTGTTGTTATTTTATTTTTTTTTTCCTTAAAAAAAAAAACTTATTTCCTATGTTTTGCTTCTACATCTTGGGAACCAATAGATATGTTGAGAAATTTTTGAATACTTGCAATGTGGAATGGTGATTCTAATTTTTATTTTATTTTTTTAAATGGAGAAACAAGAAATTAACCAAATCAAATTTTAGAAAGTTTAATTCTTTTTAATGTTTGTGTAGTCAACACTAGCTAATTTTACAATTTTAACTATTAGAAGCAATATTTCTACATCTTGGGAACCAATTAAGGCTTCATTCATTTCATTTTACATTGTAATTAAAGATGATATAACTTAATTTGGTGGCTACAGAGAATCCCTGAAAAATTTGTGAGAGAATTTGGGATGAACTATCCACTACTGTCAAATTCATCGTAACCTATGGTCATGTTTGGCAAGTTGGATTGGAGAAAGCAAACAAGAACATTTGGTTTTGTGACGGTTGGAAGGATTTTGTAAAATATCATTCTATTTGTTATGGTTACCTTCTAGTCTTTAAATATCAAGGAAATTCAAATTTCAATGTTCTTGTTTTTGACAAAACTGCCACTGAGATTTAGTATCCATTGAGCATGAATTGTAAATTGGAAGACCAGGCGGACATTATGGAATTAGAAGATGCAAACATATCAATGCATCACAAGAATGACAATGTAATGTCTTGTTGGGTTACACGTGTGAGTGAAGTCCCACATTGAATAAAGATGAGAAAAATGCGTAGTTAATATAACATAATTAAGCACATGCCCATTGGGCTTAGGCCTTTTGGATTAAAATGTGTTTCTATATGTTATATTAATTACTCAAGGAAACTCCCCAAGGTGTTTGTCTCCCCATCAAGTGGTATCAGAGCCCATGGTGGTGTGCGGCAAAGGTGGTGAGGTGTTCATGGTCCCTACCCAGCGGGGACAGAGAAAGCCTAAACGGCCCACACACAAAGATCCTGGAATATTGCTAATGGTGCTAAATAATGGTGTGATGCGAGGTTCCCATGGACATGGACGTGCGGAGTTCCCATGGATGTGCGTGCGGGGTTGACACGTGGTTCCCATGGATGGCGTACGAGAGACCCATGGATGACGCATTGATGAAGTGAAAAGCCCATTAGTCAAGGGGGAGTGAGTAGGACTTGTTCATGGCCCACAGAGAGGTCTTGAAGCCCATAGAGAGGCAGACTCACACGTGAGGGGGAGATTGTTGGGTTACACGTGTGAGTGAAGTCCCACATTGAATAAAGATGAGAAGAATGAGTAGTTAATATAACATAATTGAGCACATACCCATTGGGCTTAGGCCTTTTGGGTTAAAGTGTGTCTCTATATGTTATATTAATTACTCAAGGAAACTCCCCAAGGTGTTTATCTCCCCGAAAGAAAAATTTGTAAAGAAAATCTTCTTTGGCAGGTCTTCAAAAGAGAAATTCAAGATGTCTAGAGGAAGAGAGAGAGAGCAATCAAAGCAGCCAAAATGTTTAAGCCTAAAAATCCTTCTTTCAAGCATTATAATATGAGTAACCGTTATATGGTGAGCCTTTATACATGATATGATTATGAAATTTTCAAATATCGCCCTAAATATGAATAGTCACAATCTTTCTCTCTTGTGTAGTATGTACCTGCTGGATTTGCTTTCAAGTATCTTCATCAGCATGACCAAATTGCCAAACTGGAGAATTCTGATGGAAGATAATGGATTGTCAATTGCTATTACAAACCTCCAAGCTCGGCAATGAATATGGGGCGGGGATGGATTGAGTTTGCCAGGCATAATGATTTAGCAGAAGGAGATGTTTGTGTCTTTGAACTGATCAAGAGAAAGCCTGTTGTGCTTAGTGTGTCGATGTTTCGTGTTGTTGACTATGAAATACCAGCGAAATAAGCTTCAGACTAAGATCTTGGTGCTTATGAGGTGCTTTTTTTTTCCTTCTTTTTTTTCCTTTTTTTTGGCTTAAGTTTACAAGGTGCCTTTGTTATATCTATGGACTTAATTAGTTCTTGTTAGTCTGATGGGTCTTGGGCGCTTGATTGTAAAACTTTTGTCTAAGCTTGTGATACAGCTAGTAAATCTTAGTAGTACTTGTTGGTTTGTTATGTTACTTTGTTTTCAATTATATAATGAGTAAGGAGTGTTATAACTCTATACTATTTTACAATATTTTCACAAATTATTAATATGAAAATTTTTTACTGGTTCTTATATAAGTCCATAACTTTTTTATTTACCACGTCCATAACAAAGTAACATAAGTAACATAACTTTTATGTTATGTTACTTTGTTTTCAATTATATAATGAGTAAGGAGTGTTATAGCTATATACTATTTTACAATATTTTCATAAATTATTAGTATGAAAATTTTTTATTGGTTCTCATATGGGTCCATCACTGACATAACTTTTTTGCTTACCAATAATTATTCTACACGTTTGTAAAATATATCATCTTCATTGTATTATTGGACCCGGTCTTTTTTTCCCCCTGCCTAAGGCTAATTTAAAGTTTCTTGGATCATTGTATTGGACTGGGTTGGGCTAGGTTAGTCAAGTTGAACAACCCTACACCTCAACCCACTTCGGAAGAAATTACCAAACCTTATAAGTCAAATAGTCAATACATCGACTTCGGTTGAAATACCAAACCATAATTAGTCCTGCCTATATACAAAGCTTTAGGCCCCGTTTGGTTTGCCATTTCAAACAACATTTTTTAGTTTTTAAACAGCATTTCACGCATTTCAATACATTTTTTCACCCACATGTATTTCAAAAAATAATAAACAACAATTTTCAAACTACTCTACCAAACACCCCCTTAATTTCTATTTTAGTATTTGGATGATAAAGAATGTAAATTTATTATTTGACAAAAATTCAATTCTTCTTTCCATTCTAAACGGCCATATTATTGTATTTGGGTTCTGAATTTTGGACAATTTAACCCCGTTTGGTTTGGTTCCAGAGAAGGCAAAGGAAGGGAAAATAAATTTTTTTAGAATAAAGTAATTTTAATATTTTATTTTGTTATATATTTTAAATTAAAGACTCGTGGTAGTCAGGACGAACTCAGGTGGGGCCCGGTCCCCCCGGTCCAAAATTTTTTTTTTTTTTATTTTTTATATTAGATATAATTTGCTATTTTAAGGTTGGGCCTCTCTCTTCCAAAGCCAAGAGAGTGAGACCGAGAGATGGAATGATAAATATGTTTGCAGAGAGAGGGGTAAATAATTCAGCAACTTCAACTTTCTTATTAATCTTGAATTTGCTGCACAGTGCAAGATTTTAACAAAAATAAGAAAAAAACAGATGCAGATCCAAAACTTTTGAAAGAGGAGTTAAAAGGAGAAAGAAGTTAGAATATAAAGTATAAACAACCCACACATCCGGTGAAAATAACAAGAAGATAAAGAGGTGGTCCAAGTGGGGTAGGTTGGCAGTGGGTAGGTGGGTAGTTAATAGAATTCTTTTATTATATTTTACTTTTATATATTAAGGGGATTTAAGAATGTCAAAAATACCCATAATTTAATTAGATAGTAATTTTTATTCTTATAAAAATTTAAAAATAGGGTTAAAATTGTAATTCAACAAAATTTAAAAAAAATATTAGAAAATTTTTTTCCCTAAAAATTAGCACACACTTTCTATTTAAATATATTTCACATACGCAATCTACTCCTTTTCAAAATCTTAAATTTTATCTTCCTAAAAATCTCTTCATGTATAACTTTGCTAACAATAGACAAATTCAAATTGAAAAATTACATTAAATTCAAAATAAATAAATAAAAGAGTTTCATCGCACATACAGAGCGCGTGTAATGAGGCTAGTTATTCGTTAAGTAACTGCAAAGAGTCACGTTGTAGTCTTACATGTGGTACCTTTATTTTTTTAGGACTTACATAGTACTGATAATTAAACAAAATATGTAGTAATATATATAATATAATATTACATATAATAAATGTAAAATAATATTTAATATATAATTTTAAAATATTACAAATTTATTATTACGTTATTTTTAATTTTAGTTATAAACTTACTATACATAATGTGTGCATTTGACTCCAAATTAAAAAACTAGCTTATTTTTTATATTATTCATGGGCCCCACTACACTTTTTAGTACTATTCATGAGTCTCACTGTACTATTTCAGCTAACTTTTACCATTATTTATAGTACTTTCAGTAAAAAAATTTCAGTTTTAACAAAATAAGCGGATCCCAAACAGACCCAATATGTGGTTTTGTTAATTTACTATTTTAAATATAAGATCCTCTTTGTTACATTTTGGTATTTTTATTTTGCAAATATAAGATGTAAAATGCTAAAAACTTACATAAATTATTTAAAAATATGTTATATATTTTTCAAGCATACATATTTATTACTATTAGTTTGTTAGTATATGAAAAAAAACTTATATTTATTTATATAATTTAAAATTTCTTAATTAAATTATTTATAACGTCATCGGTTCGATTTTGTTGGACCATTAAACCGATAACCAGTTCCTTTTGCAGTTCTTTGACTATACCGATTCTTAAAACCATAAGTTTATTGTAATTTTCCTTATAATAAAAATGTCACACAAATTTTAAAAAATAAAATTTGGACTTTCCCACATTTTTTTTTTTTTACTTATACTCTAGCCTCCATAGCTTGAAATTCTGGGTTCGTCCCTGGTGGTAGCCTAGTGGTAATTTTAGGTGGCAAAACAAATAATATTTTAATATTAGGGTGAGTTACGTTAACTTTTTTCATCCACTACTTAACGATATAGACTATTTTAACACAATAACAAAAGTTGGGGACCAAAATTGACTCGTTTTAAATGTTAGGGAACATTTTGATTCGTAGGGCAAACGTTGGGACCAAAAAGACAATTTACCTTAGTTTTCTTTTTCTTTTAAAATTTTAGCTTATATTTTTATGTAAAGAAAAAAAAAATCTTAAGTTTAACTATAATCTTGCCAACTTTCAACAAAAGCACACTTAATTTAGAGATAATCTAACTTTATTTGATGTTTTATGTATAATATGTATACATTTTTTATATATATATAGAGAATACTCACAATAGTAACTTGTTTTAGCCCACTAAATTTCTAACGTGAACCTATATTTATATTGACCCAACCCATATGTTATGTCTAAATATAAGGACCAAAATTGTTACTGATCTCAAAGTTGAAGGGTGATATTTATAAAGATCTCAATATTTTATATGAACTTTTTTAGAACTCTGTTACTATAATTTTTTTTATTTATATATTTGGAGAAGACTACTCAAATTTATTGACCCATGTCATTAATACTAACATTTAATTATTTACTGACTGGAACTCAAATTTCACAAGGATAGAAACTTTTTTGGAAGAGAATTTCTTCAAGTCACTATGGCGATTCAAAGTGACCATTGAAGCATACTTTTTATCATATTCCCTCCACGTACTTACAGCAAAATTTAATATACTTCTATGAAAAAAAAAAAAAAAAAAAAAACATAAATAAATTAATAAGCTTGTTTTTATTAGAGTGATAGTGATGTCCACTATCCTCTGATAAATCAGTCCTAAAGTCCCAAAATCTCAAACTCCATTGGCAATCACATCACAAAGGAAAACAGAGTTTCTTCAAGAAATTTTCCATAGTTGAATCAACCACATCTTGATCATACATACTTTTCATGATGGTGGCTAAATCAAAGGCTCCCCGGACTAGAATGGCGCCCAACTGGAATTATGATCATCATCAACAGGCTTCAAGTTCTACGACGGCCAGGACAGTACCCTCTCACTTCTTCAAGATAATTCTCCCATCCACCATGCAACAAATGAAACTGGTAATTATGAACAGCTTTCTACACCTTTGGAACTGTTATTTTTATTTTTGTTAGCATATTTTATGTCAAAATTTTCTTATAATTAACTTCCGAATACATACATTGTATTTTGTTATTAGTGGGTCTATTAGTATTTTTTTGTTGATCGGAATTCCTCATGACAACTTTTGAAAATCAGTTAAGGTAGAAATTTCTGTTGACACTCTAGGGATGTTGGTTTGACTAAATTAAAATTGCATGAACTTGAGAAAATTCAGTTACGAATTCACTTGCTGTTCTAGCCCTTTACCCATCCTACATATTCATCATTTCCCATGAAATTCAATCCTAATTCCCATTTGAGAGTTTGAGAGAAACCTAGCAAAAATTAAGAGCCAACACCTATCCATTCTCTCTAATCTCTCCCTCTCACCATAGCCAAATTCTTGAGAGGAGATTAGATCTGTTAAAACTTGTGCTTAACAGAGTGCATTAACAAAACCAATAAATTAAACGCACATAAGATGATAAAATTTTGTGTGGATTAGTCAACTATATATATAAATTGAGTTGTAATTTTCTTTTTCTTTTTTTTGGGTTTTAAAAATGAATCAGTCTATGTTGTAGTAACTGGTCAGTTGTCCAACAGCTCACAAAGACTTAACGGGTAGTCAAATATAGTCTATAGATTTAACATAGAAAGAGACAAAGATAGAGACCAAATAGAACATAATTGGAAACTGTACAGATGAGTATTAAAACGACAAGTGATTACACAAAGTGACAAGTTACGTGATCCATCTGACAGATTATTGGCCTTTTCCTATGATTTCTGCTACTACACGTCACACCAAAAAAACTAACTATCTTTTCTTTTTACATCACCAATACTCATTGGTCATTACTCCTCTAGAGCTAGAGTTAGAACATCACAGTCACTCGCCATCATCTCTTGGTCATTTCGTCTTTTCCACTCTCTCTCTCTCTCTTTCATTCCTTGTTTGAGAGAGAGAGAGAGAGAGATAGAACATGTGAACTCACAGTCACTCGCCATCATCTCTCGATCAATAGTCATTGTTCTTTCTTTTTTCTTCGCCAACTCCATCCAACCATTTATCATGTTAATTTTATTTTATAGTATTTGGGATATTTTTAATTATCAAATATATATATATATGATATAATATTTATTGATTTCAAAATGACATTACATAAACTTTTTATCTAAGATTAAGATCATATATTATACTCCACTTTAAAATGGTGTCTACAATGATTCTAGTGAAAGGCATGTTCCATTAGTCACAATTTATTGTTGAGCCTCAACAAGATTTACAAAAATAAATTGTGAAATTTATGAATTTATAACATAATTACTTTATAAAAATGAAAAAAATAAAGTTATATTTTCTTGTATTAATTTAATATCTTTTATAAAAGTTTATAAGTGGGAAGTGAAAATACTACCACAATTATTTTTACAATTTTAGTTACAACTTGTCTATATGTTGAGTTTTAAATGTGGAACAAAAATAATAAATTTAGGTGGGTCTATAATTTTACCATTCGCAAATAACCATATGGACAGTGACAAAATTATAAAAATATTTCCAGACTAACCCTAAAATCAGTCAATCTATTAACGGTCCACTTGCATGGTACAGTAGTCTCAGCTCTTTACAGCTATACTCTTATGCCACATGCCAAAAGGCAAGACAGAGTTTAACTAGTAGTGAAATATAGCATGTAAATATTGCAGAGACAGAAACAAAGATAGAGACAGAATAGAACAAACTGGAGAAACTGTACAGAGAGTATTAACTTCGATTCCTATTCCTACGTAACTATGCACAATTAACATATAGCGCTGACAACCTTCTTCTTTTCCTTACAAGTTCTGCTACTGACATGTGACACCAAAAAATTCACATATTCTCTTTTTTACGTCATCAACTCAACACTCATCTAGAAGTCACACACACTCATTTTTCTGAGCAATAGATATATAGAATAACTAGTCCACTCACTCATTTACTGATCGAGCTAATATATATATAGAACTCCACGAACTTATTTACTTAAATCTGATCACATAGAGCTATAGAACTTAGACTTACCCATTCGGACCACCACAACAAACACAAAGTAAGCAAGAAGGTAGGCTTATTGTTTTCTCATGGCACCGAAGTTGACTGATATAGACCTAAGTGGATTGCAATGGACTTAAAAGATTAAATTGGACTCAAGTGGACCGAATGAACTGAACTAGATTGAATGGACCAAAATTAAAAGAATTGGATCAAATAGACTAAACTGGACCGAATTAGACTTAAATGAACCAAAATGCTATAATGATGTAGCTCAATAGGAGCGTAACAAGTAACAACAGTAAATAATATACTTTAGTTTTTAAATATTATATAGGTTTGTAAAAAGACAAATAGAAGTTATATATATATATATATATATATAATTCTTTCATTCAGGAGAGACATAGTGAGAATAGTATAGGAATAATATTTCAATGCAATAATTCTTATGTAGTTTCTACAAAGAGTAATGTTAGGAACACGCCAAGAGGCTTGTAGCTTAATTAATACTTCCTAATGTTCCAATTGAAATTTTTAGGGCTCAAATTCCTTATCTCCAACTATTGAATTATTAAAAAATAATAAAAACAAATTTAGGGACACAAAATTTTTGTTTCGGCTTACCCATGGTGCTCCAATAATGCAAGCTAGTATCAATTATTTTCCACAAACACTTCCAATTAACATATCATCAATTCAAACTTACTTGGGTATATCCTATCAAAAAAAAAAGAACTTAGTTGGCTATTAATGTGCTTAAGTGCTAAGTGTTTAAATAATGGCGTTACACTCTATATCATTGGTAAGGAGATATGAACCTAGGCGTTTTTGTTGGAAACATCATGAGATATTAATTGAATTACAATTCTTTTGAAAATAATTTGAAAGCTAGAATAGGGTGGAGGAAGGAGATTTAAATCTAAAACGTATATGTTAAAATTTTGATGATATGATTTTGTAAATATTTTATAAATTTTACTACTATCTTATATGGTAGGTTGTAACTAACTATTTATCACTTGTATAAAACGTTACATAGGAGTTTTTTTTTTTTTTATGGTTGCAGAGTATCCCTCCAAAGTTTGTGATAGATTTTGGAGATGAGATTTCCACTTCAGCTACACTTACTGTTTCCTGCAGTGGTACTTGGAAAGTAAGATTGTTGAAAGCTGAGAAGAACTTTTGGTTTTCTGATGGTTTGGATGACTTTTTTGAGTATCATTCTATTTCTGCTGGGCACCTTTTGGTCTTCAAATATGAAGGACATTCAAATTTTGATGTTATTATATTTGATAAGACAGCCACGGAGATTCAATATCCATCCAACAAGAATGGTATATCGGAAGAACTCGAAGACATGGTGGAATTAGATGATTCAGACATGTCAAGGCAGGACAGGCAGCCTTCTGACACTTCTTCAAAAGGAAGAGAGAGAGCGATCCAAGCAGCCAAAATGTCCATGCCTAAAAGTCATTCTTTCATGACTGTCTTGCAACCGTATAATATACGGTTTAAATATGTTGTAAGTCTTATATATATACACATGATTTCATTATGAAGTTCTTTAAATATGGCCTTGAAAATATATGTGCTTAATTTATTGCAATTGTTCTTTCTTGTGTAGTACGTGCCAAAGGGATTTGCTAACAAGCATGTTGCTTGGAATCAATTTGTCAATCTTCAGACTAGTGGAGAAAAACAATGGCGTGTCCGGTGCTATTGCCATATTAGTAGATCTTCAGCCATGAGATTGGGGATGGGATGGGCTGCATTTTCAAGAGACAATTATTTAGAAGAAGGAGATGTTTGCGTCTTTGAGGTGATAAAGACGAGTCCTGCTGTGCTCATGAAGGTTTCAATATTTCGTGCGCATGACTATGCAGTCAATTAAGTTCATACTAAGATAACTTCAACTTTAAAAGTCAGGATTAGTTGGTGATGTTTATGCAGTACCTTTTTTATATATATTAAGGGACCTGTGTTTGTTCACTGAGTTTATTTCTGATGGGCATTGATTTAAGACTTCTTTCTGATCAGTTTAGTGGGTCTTGTTGAATTTGTTCATAATATAAAGTGGATTGGTTTTTAAATTTATAGTAATTCTAAAGGATTTTTAGATTACCATTATATTGGACTGGTGTAGCACAATTTTTCTAATTCATTTTAGAACAGTTTATCTTATTCATTGCGTTGATTCGATTTTTTTTTTTTTTTTTAAATAACTCAATTGCTACAATTAAATAGGGAATGAATGATTCAAATCTTGGTCCTTTTCATAAATTAAAGAGATAAAACAATGCCAATGTTTTTGATTATTCGTAAACTTTTTTAAGTGCCTTTATTTAAAGACTTGCTTATTGCCACTCTAGCCATAAATGAAGCTTTCTGACTATGAAATTTAGAAACATTTCCATCAGGCTGTAAGAGGAATGCAATTAGCATTCTTATTGAAGAAAACTTACATTCTCAGCATTGCAAAGAATTTTTAACAGTCTCATGAGTTTGTGTTGAAATTATTAATTACTTTCTTGGAAAGTTGGAACCACCTGTACATTTTTCTTAATTAATGCTTGATTAAATAACCAATGAGGAATTGACACGTGTATATATACATAATAGGTTGGTTGGGCCAGCTGAAATTTTATCAAACACCTAACTGGATCGATTTCAATCGTCCCAACTAAACGAAACCATCCGTCACCCTTGGGGTTCAACCGAGTGTTCGAAGTTTGAACACCCCAAATCATAAGATAAAAAGTTCCACAATTAATTTATTGCATTTCGACTTAACAAACTGCATTTATAAAAACAATAAATTAAACATTGATAGGATATAATAATATTTAGTGTGTTTTACTCAACTCCATATCTAGAAAAATGAAATTTAATATCAACCCTAATATGTTATTAATACAAATTAGCTGCAAGCCCACACAATATGTGGGACAGTTATATTTTTAGTGCTGATATATAAATTTTAGTAAAAAGTTTGGTGTTTCTTCCAACCATACAACAGAGTCATCAACACAAAGAGCTTGCTTCAAGTGGCCTTGTTTTGTCATATTAACTATTTTGAGTGTTTGTATGAAAAAAAAATATATGATTTTTTTTTTTTTTTGGAGAATAGAATTGGCAATAAATTTATTTATAAAAGTATTTTTGTCATGGTATGTTGAATAATTTATACATTGCAAGATGAGCTTCACATGTCAATAGAAAAAAGTAAAGCTTAAGATATGTTAGAGATATATTAGTCTAATAAGATAGGCCCAAACCCAATCCTACTTTGTGCGCAAGACAAGTCTCCTATTAAAACTAGAAATCTATTAACCAAAACACCAAAATTGTGTAATTCACTCAAAAACTAAACTACTAATATTAGCTAAGGGAGGGAAAAAATAATATAAAGAAAGATAATACAACAAATCATTAAATTAAATTATTAAAAAAAATAATAACACTTTTTTCATCTATATTTTTTAATAAATTCGAATTTAGAATAGGTAGTCTCAACCAAAACTTGTTTTATTTCTCATAAGTGCACCGAAATGAATCGAACTGGACTGAATTGACTATAGTGGACTGAAATAGATCAAAATAGACTGAAGGTGATCAAAATAGACTGAAATGGACTAAATCACCAGCCACATCACCATTTTCCGTATTGATTTGTTCCTCTAATATTTTTTTTATAATATTGAATACATTAACCAATTGACTTTACACAAGTCCAAAATGCATACTCCTAAATTGCATATTTCAAGAAATATCACATTATTCCCCCATGTTTGCATACTATAGCAGGCACCTCCATTTCAAATGAAATTGCAAAACCTTAGTAGTTGTGCCTATATATGAAACTCTACTTTCTATTTTAGTCATTGGTTTTACAGAGGATATAAATTTATTTCTTTGGTATATAATAAAATGTTTCCCCATAGTAAAAGAAGTAAATAAAAAAGAGGTAATATTTAACCAGATTAAAATTTAAATATGAGGAAGTTTTAACATATGACCATTTAGTTAAAATTTATTTACCAAGACTCAAATTTTAAGGGAACATATTTTTTTTAATGGAGAATTCTTTTACCTATGATTTTAACCCATATCTTCCACCTCATGATAATTGATTTTTATTATTAGAATAAGATATTAATCCGTTGATTCTCAAAAAATTAAAAAAGAAGATATTAATCCATTTTTTATATAAGCTGAGTTCGAATCTTAAATCTCTTATTCAAGAAAAAAGAGTTTTACTAATTAAGTTAATTAAAATCTACACATGTACGTATCTACGTTCGCATTTAATTGTGATTATTCTTTTTTCTTTTTTTTTTGGGGGGACATATAGGCAGCCTTTTGTTTTTTGCCGCGGGTCCATTATGAATTTGGGCTTTTTTCAAGCCTACATCCCATAGCAAAACCCAGAATGGCGAGCACAACTCCTGATTGTAACACATGCTCCAACATTAATATTGGAATTAGCTGTCGCAAAGGGCACGGCCTCGTTATTCTTATTTGCATCTGTGTAGTCCGTGTATGTATTCAAGGTCAAGGATTATAAGTAGTCTTCTTCTTTTTTTCTTTTTTGAGAAACAAATAGGATTATAAGTTAGTTATCTTAATAATTGTGTTCATCGTTTATAAATAATTAAACAATCATGTAATTAAAAATACATATAATTGATTAGTAAATAATTAGTCACATATTACTTTTAAAAAAATAAATAAATTTTGCCGAGAACTTTTTTTTTTAAAAATTAGTCACAAATAGGACGGGATATGACATTAATTCCTTTGGAATAATGAGAAAAACTTTAACCGTTTTATACAATAACTTGAAAGCTCTTTTTTTTTTTTTTTTTTTTTTTTTTGAGAAACTGAAAGCTTATTTAAAATTTGTATTTGTTAATTTGTTTTTGCTAGCTTAATTATGTGCCAAATTTTCTTGTGATTGGATAGATGTACATACTTGAGCCCTAGTGATTGGTGCTGTGAAGAGTGTTAATTTTGCTCCCGCAAAATGCAAGCTGTACTTGTGAAGTAAATGTGGCAAAAAAGAAGCAGTCTTTGTGAATTGTGATGATCGACTCGTGGGCAATTCATGAGAGTAGTTTCGCTACCAAGAGTTTCTTGAAGACAAAACAACTATTTTATTCTTAGGATCCGTTTGGATACAGCTTATTTTGTTGAAAACTGAAAACACTGTAGCAAAATAATTTTTAAATGTATGAATAGTGCCATGAGACCCATTTTTAATATATATATATATATATATATATTTTAATAAAGTAGTTGTGGGTCCCATAAACAGTGCACTCTGTCAGGAGAAAGTCTAAAACGAGTGCAGCTTAAAAAAAAAAAAAAAAAAGGAGGAAAACGCAAAACGCAAACGCTGAAGGAAACGCTGGATCCAAACGCTACCTTATTCTTTGGACCACTCAATTTCAATCCATATCTCATGTACCACTTTCCAACGAGAGATCTACGTATGCATTTGTCATTTTCTCTCTTCTTCTTCTCTCTCACCGTTGACATATCAATGAGAGGAGATTGTATCCATCATTATCAAAACCTTTCTTAAGTGTTAAAGAGTTTATTGGAGCTTGGAATTATTTGGAGCAATACCAAAAATCCAAGGATACTTGGTGGCTTGTGGTTGGCGGCTCAATATGCATTTTTTAGAGAGTAGTTGAAGGAAGAACTTGATGAAGTTGGTTGCTAGAAGGAGCCTAGAGAACTTGAGTACTAGGATAGCTTCAGGCTTCGAGAGCTTATTGTATATTTTGTACTACAACTATTTACTGGTGGAAGCTTCATTCTGCTCGATTTTTAGGTTTTCATCTTTGATAATACATTGTATGGTTCACATTCTTTTCTACTATTTATATTACTTTATTTTGCTCTAGTGGTTTTATGAATATCCAAGCAATATGGAATTGGTTAATCATTTGCATGCATTTGACATTAAAGTTAGTTTAACCAAATGAGTTAATATCGTACCGAAAGCTGTTTCGGTTTGATTATAGGTATGAAATATTTCGATACCAATTAATACTGGTATATCATTTCGGAATTATCGCTAATTATATATATATATATAAAATATTACATTCTAACCTAACCCAACATTGTGATTGTAAAATTATAATAATAATATAGATATTCAGGTACATACATAGATCTTTTTTTCTTTTTCTTTTTTTTACCTTGGATTAATTCCTAAAAAACATATGTAGTTTTATAATGAAAGATATATAAAAAGTATAAAAAATAAAAAGGTAAATTTCACAAACATCTCCTGAGGTTTGGACTAATACCAACTAGGTCCATGAAATTTCAAAATTGACCACTTTAGTCCCTACTAAAGACAATTTTGTCCCTACACACCGCTAGCCTCTCTATTAGCTTCTCTCTTCTCACTCTTCACGGTAACTCCCTCCTCCTTCGTCCCTCTCTCTCTCAACCCACAACCACCCCAGGGCTCAAAGTTCTGGCCTTGATCGCCACAGTTGGAGCCTCAGTCTTGCGTGTAGGACTAGGAGTACACCACCATGAATAAACGCTGGTGAAGAAGACAAACTGAAATGAAAACAGCCCAGTGATTGTCTGGGAAGTCTCTTAAATCTCTATCTAAGGCCGACCCATGACTGAATTTGAGGGTATGTTTTGAATTCAATGAATTGTTGATGAAACTCCCACTACAAACCAACGCATTGTCTATGAAAGGGAGAAAGAAAAATGACTAACAGAAGCTACCTCTGTTAGGATTAAATTATCTTTAGGACTTAAGTGGTCAATTTTGAAATCTCATGAATCTGGTTGGTATTTACCCAAACCGTAGAAGGTGTTTGTAAAATTTACCCAAAATAAAAATAAAATGAGGGCTTAATTCTTGAACTTGAACAACAAGCGGAAGGAAATGTCATATCATATGAGTACAATTCAATCAACTAAAAAAATAAATAAAAGAAAAAAGCTTAAATTTTAAATTTCAAAAAGACTGTGGCTGTCATTCACATTGAAAAAGGCAAAACTCAAAGCTTTTTTTCAAACTCTTAACACCCTCCCATCAACCACGTGTCCTAGAAACTCACTTTTAATATAGTATATTTTTTTTAACTTTTGCATTGAGAAGAGCACTGGTCAGCGTACAAAACTAGAAGGAAATAAACTTGGCATGCCTTCCAGCCAGATCTTCAGTGCAACCCACAACCACAAGAAAAACATGTAAAACAGAGGAGGAGAAGAAGAAGAAGAAGAAGGCTGTAAAACTAAAACAGTACTGCAAGAAGGAGAAACAGATTAGGTTGCAAGGCTGAAAGCGGTGGCGATAACATTTTCTTGGCTTTTTTCTTTTTTAGTGGTATGTTTTTCTGGTTTTTTCTTTACCGGCCGAAACACCCGATTTTCGGTAAGGCCGGTACAGTCCGGTATCGGCCGAAATTTGAAGCGGAACGATACGTAAGTGTTTCTGTATCGGTTCACCGACCGGTAATAATAATAAACTAATAATAATAATAATAATAATAATAAAAGACACGTGAATGGGATGTTTGTGGAAGTTAATTTTTTTTTTTTTCCAACTATTTTAATATCAACTGTTTATATATTTTCTTGGGAGACATGAAAACTGAAATAGGAGTATAATGTAATATTAGGCATAATTTTTTTTTTTTTAACAATTGTTTTTGTAAAAGCTATTATTAAAGGCACTAATTGCAGTAATTCGTTTTAATAATTATGTAAAAGGTTGAAAAAAAAACTGAGTTGATATTAGGCGTTTGTGTTTAATTTTATTTATTTATTAAATGAGTGAGTTTGCGATACTATAAATTTTACTAATTAATGTGTTATTTATAAATAAAAAATCATCCAAATATATATATATATATATATTGTATTATTAAAAGTGAAGAAGATGTGAGATTTCAACCCAAAACCTATTCGTTGTGAAAATAGTAGATGATATGAATTTGTAAACATATTTTAGTCAACATGTCGTGGTTTTCTACTTTTCTTTATAAAATCTTATATCTATTTCGTACATATATCAACTGGTCTACTTCAACAGGGATTGAGATCCTGCTTGCATCTTCCCAACACTACTGCAACTTGCGTATTCTTCTGTCACCACCAAAAAAGCACTGGAGACTTGACAAATGACAAGCAGCTAGTCAAGTAGGTATCATCATATACAGAGACACAACACAAAAAACTGAAATCTACTACTAGTGTACTGCTTATAGATACAATAAATACATACATACAGACTCATCTAAACACTCTTTCACAGAAAAATCATATGGCTCGCCGGAGAAGAGTGGGGCTCAACTGGGACCATCACCGGCCGTCAAGGTGTAGACACTCACATTTCTTCAAGATAATACTCCCTTTCACCATACGTGACATGAAACTGGTAATGTATTACATTATTATGTCAGTATATTGCATTGTTTTCTATTTTGGCTAAGTTTATCTGAAATCACTTGCTTTTTTCTTTTTTTTTCCGTACTTTGTTGCTACATATGATTTTTGTGTTTTTGTTGGATAATGTCCTCTGCTTTGTAATGTAGGAAACACATTAGGAAGTGAAATGCCTCCAGTTAGACTTAGATATGTTACTGTTTCCAATATTTTGTCTGTATAATTTGAAATGTTATGATGGTTGGGAGTTTTTTTTTTTTTTTTTTTTTTCATTTGAAGTGAGTTACATTAAGAACCAAGTTTCTTGACTTATCACAAGGAAAGTTTATTCTCACAGAACATACTGTCACAAGGATACTTGGTTTACTTAGAAATAGGTTAAAAGCCTAAAAGCCTAATCAGCCTCTAAAATGTTTTATTCAAGTTATTGGTTTGGTGTAGCATTGCTCCAAAACTCTCTAATGTTGCAATTGTGATGATCAAAAGCCATTGATGTAAACCTTGGAAGCACAGTTTTCTTGATTTAATTTTATTTTGATATTAAGAAAATGTAACTAATTTTGTACCCACAGAGGCTTCCTGAAAAGTTTGTAAGGGAATATGGGAATAAACTCTTCAATGTTGCTACACTCACTACTCCTAATGGTAGCATTTGGCAAGTAAGGTTGGAGAAGGCTAACAACAATATTTGGTTTTGTGGCGGTTGGCGGGATTTTGTAGATTATCATTCTATCAATTATGGGTATTTCTTAGTCTTCAAATACAAGGGGAACTCAAAATTCCATGTTCTTGTGTTTGATATGACTGCTACTGAGATTGAGTATCCATCTAATAGGGATAAGAAAAGGCAGGGCAATTTGAATGAAAATGAAATGTCTACTTCACGAGAGTTGTGTGTAAAACATGAAGTAGATACAGAATTGATTATTATAGAAAACCCTCCCATGTCTTCAACAAGAAGATCTGTGTTATCTGGAAGAAGAGAAAGGGCATTGCAAGCAGCCAGAATGTTCAAGCCAAAAAATCCTTCTTTTATCCGCGTCATTCAGGCATATAATTTAAAATTGTCTTATGTGGTGAGCCTTTATTGTATATAAGATTAGCTCTTGAAGTATTTTAAAAGTCACCTTTCAATATTCTTATTTACAATTCTACTTTCTTGTGCAGTATGTCACCACCGAATTTGCAGAAAAGTATGTTCAACGGAAAAATTTTGTCAAGCTTCAGGCTTCTAGTGGAAAACGGTGGCCCTGCCAGTTTAGTTACAGAGATGATTCAGCTACACCTAAGACAATCTGCAAGGGATGGAAATCATTTGTTAGAGACAATGGTATAAAGGTAGGGGATGTATGTGTCTTTGAGTTGATCAACAGGATGGATGTTGTGCTGAAAGTTTCAATATTTCACATGGCTGAATATGCATGACAAGTAAATCAACCCTCAAACTTGGACAACTTGCCTAAACTTGTGGTAGGTGATTTTGACGTGAAACTTAACATGGTACCTATTTTCTTTTTGGGATTTTGGTTACCAGTAGGGCTATGTACCTTAATGCCAAGACCTTTTGGTAAGTTTGTCCATTGACTAGATCTTGTTGAAAAAGTTTGTAATACCAAACTAATGTTATTTATGCTTAAGCTATTTTGTAATTTCCTCCACTTAAGACTCTGGAAGGCTGGGAATTATGCATACAATCTTTGAGGAATTAGCCTATCAGATAAGGCAAATAGAATCCTTATTTGCTTATTCCATCAAAACATACCAATTTAAAGAAAGTGCAATGGAGCCGTAGCTCAGTGTTGCAAAAAACTAGATGGTGAAATTATTGTCATGGATTTACAGTCAAAGTGAAATTATTGTTGCTTTCGGCAATCTAATGTACAATCCAATAATGTGGATGATGCAGAAATCTACTGCAAACCAAATATATCTTGTTCTAACAAGCTTTGGGAAGGTATGTGGAGCACGTAATATATATGAGAGTGCAAAATAGACGAGGAACATTATATTTGTAGAGAAATTATGATGCTAAAAAACAGATTTCTAAACTCTGAGGATGCACGTGTACGACGGTCATTGTCACTCTTTTAGATAAATAGATTAGCAGGCCTACTCTGGATCTGATAAAACTTTTGACAACAAATTTTACCTATGTTGCGTTGGCCATTTATTATTAATTTTCATATGGACTTATTACTCTATTATTTACTATTAACAACTTGCCACTATAAATGTGTGAAATCATTGTCAATTTTAGGGTGCCTCTAGACTTATTGAAATATGAGGTTGGAGAAATTAGGAGCAAAATCAAAAGGAAAGAGACTTGATATGCCTCGAATAAATATAGAATACATGTAAATTGATTAAAGGAACAAATTCTTTCATTTCTTGTTCCTTAGGGCCTTTCTACCGAAGACCAAGAATATTTCTATTCATCATTTTTTTTTCCTTTTTTTATATAATTATTTTGAGACGTAGTTTAATATATAATTTATTCTCAAAATTTTATTGTAGATAATTTGTTGTCCCTAAAATTAAATTATTTTTAAAAGTAATTTATATCTCTCTATTTTTACAAATATATAATTTTATTATTTTTAGTGTTATAAATTGATATATATATATATATATATATATGTTAGGTTCTAAAAGTTTAGAATAATTGGCAAACCATGAGCACAAACTTGTCTAAATATAAATTCCTAAGTCTATAGGTTTGATTAGATAATACTCAAGTTGAAATAGGTTAGAATTCAAGAACATAAAAGCTGCAGAAATAAGAATTCAAAAACTGCCTGGTTTGACCGATCAAGAAACAAGTTTGACCGATCGAAAATCGCAAACATGAAGTTTCTACAGAATTCTATTTCAGCCCAAACTCTACTTAAATATATTGGGTTTTAAGTGAAATATTACTAGTATATAAAGGAAAACCCTAACTACACTTTTAGAGCTTTTAGAGACTTTGAAGGTGCTCTTATGAGATCTAAAAGGTATTGTACCTTCCTCTATCAAAGTTACTATCAGAAATTAGGCCTGTCTAACAAAACTGTGGACCCGACCCACCAGGCCAAACCAACCGAATCTGAACCTTTCACCACCCATCCCAACTACCTGTCGGTCAATGGCAGGTCCTTGCCATCCCAACCCGATTCTGGCGAGTTGAGTGGCAGGTCTTCCCTTCCAAAAACCGATCCACCCGACCCGACCGTGATATATAACCCTTACACTCCTCAGTCCTCACCGTCAATTTCTCAATCCTCTTTGTTCTTTCTCAGTCTCTGGATCTCTCTCACTCTCGATCTCTCAACACTCAACAACTAGCACCTCCAGCCCATCATCGATCTACAAAACTTCGTGGCCCATCGCCGATCTGCAAATCTCCATCGTCGATCTGCAAATCTTCATAACCCATTGTTGATCTGCAAATCTCCATCGCCCATCGGCGAACTGTAAATCTCCTCCATCGCCCATCGCCCATCACCGATCTACAAATACCTTGCTTAGGTTTGATTTTTAGTCATTTTATCTCTTTATTTCTTCATTTTAGTCTCTTGAAAGTCAAATTTTCTACCATCTCTCTCTATTTCTGTTGGTGTTCTTTGGATTTGTGGGCTACTAGTGTTTGGGTTTATAAATCTGTTAGTCAGTATAGATTTGTTCTTTCAGATTTGTGAAATTTGTACCAAGTTTGGTTTTTAATTTGTGTTTTTCAGTCGAAGTCGGATTTGGTCATCGTCTACCCAAGCCCAATTCGACTCGACCCGTGGTTTTTCTCGATCGACAGCAGGTCCACTGTCCTGTAACCCGATAAGATCGGGTCGGTTCTGGGTTGAGATCAAACCCGACCTGACCTGACCCGACCCGACCCGACCCAACTTGTGGACACCCCTACCAGAAATCATTCTCATATCATTAGATCCGGTAGATCTGAAGTTGCTGCAACAAGATCAACAACTGCTGATGATTTAAACCTCCAAGGGTGGTCTTGGAGTCACAAACTGGAGAGTTTGTGTTGCTAAACCTTTGAGTGAGATCTCAAAGTCACAAACGTGAGTGTATGCACAAAGCAAAGTCCAAGAAAAGAAAGAGTTTGTGGATTCGGAGCTTGCATGTAGTTGTGTCAGTAAGTTACTACTTGAGGTAGCAATAGATTTAGGGGTCTAAATCTAATTGTAAAAACTTCAATTCTCTATAGTGGATTTGTTTTGTCTTGAGGATAGATTAAGTTAAATCCTCCACAGGTTTTTACCTTGAAACGGTTCATTTCATTGGTTTTCCTAGGTCATCATATCGTAGTATTATTTACTTTTCCGCTGCTGTGCATGATATTATTTATTATTATTTAAACTAGATCTGAATAATTAACCTAAGTAATCACTTGGCTAATATATTAGGTTAAACAATTTGGTTTAAGGGTCTAAACAGAACAAACAATATATATTTGAAGCGATTCATATTCTTCTAATTATTGTTTTTATACATTATATTTTCCTGATTTCTTTTGGTACAACTAAAATTTTTATTTCCAATTTCTCATTCTTCGAACTAGACCGAACTAGGCTACATTGGATCGAAAAGATCGAATTGAACCCAAGTAGACCGAATGGACTAAACTTAAATGAATGGACCGAAGTGGACAAAATTTGCCCAGATAGACCGAATTGGACCAAAGTGGAACAAAGTGAACTAAAATTGACCAAAATGCTACAATGATGTGGCTTAATAGGAGCAAAACAATAGTAAATAATATGTTTTAACTTTTAGATATTATATAGATTTGTAAAAAAACAAATAGAAGTTAAAGAAGTGTATAATTCTTTCATTGAGGAGAGATGTAGTGAGGATTGTATGGGAATAATATTTCAATGCAATAATTCTTACGTTGTTTATGCAAAGAGTAATGTTAGGGACACGCTATGAGGCTTGTATCTCAATTAACACTTTCTAATGTTCCAATTGAAACATTTAAGGTTCAAATCCCTTTTTCCTGACTATAAAATTGTAAAAAAAATAAAAACAAATTTAGGGACACAAAATTTTGGATTTGACTTACCCATGGTGCTCTAGTAATGCAAGCTACTATCAACTATTTTCCACAAAATCTTCCAATTAACATATCGTCAATTCAAACTTACTTGGCTATTGGTGTGTTCAAGTGCTCAAGTGTTTAAATAATGGCGTTACACTCTATATCATTGGTAAGGATATGAATCTTGGGCATTTTTGTTGGAAATATCAAGACTCCTGATGCTTCAGCAATGGGAAGCCTCATGTATGCCATGCTATGTACTAGACTAGATATCTGTTATTCAGTTGGCATTGTCAGCCGATATCAATCAAATCTAGGACCAAAACATTGGGAAGCTGTAAAGCATATTCTATGTGCTTGTTTACCATTGTGAGGATTTGATACCTATTGGTTACACAGATTTTGATTTTCAATCAGATCTTGATTTCAGAAAATCCACTTCAGGTTATGTGTTCACCTTGGGAGGTGGAGCCATTAGTTGGAGGAGTGTTAAACAATCTTATATTGCTGACTCCACCATGGAAGCTGAATATGTTGCTGCTTGTGAAGCAGCAAAGGAAGCTGTTTGGCTCAAGAAATTCCTTTCTAATCTTGGTGTTATAAGAATTGAACAAGTTCCAATCACATTGTTTTGTGACAATAGTGGAGTAGTTGCACAATCTAAGGATCCAAGGAATTACAAGAAAGGAAAGCACATAGAAAGAAAGTATTATATTATTCGAGACATAGTGACTTGAGGAGATGTGGTAGTGGCAAAGATTGATGGTGCAAGTAATCTGGCAGATCTTTTTACGAAAGCCTTGCCCCAGAGGACTTTTGAGTCACATCTAGAGGGAATGAGAGTTAGATTGGTATGCAATAGTCTTTAAGGGCAAGTGGGAGATTGTTAGGATTAGTGCTCTTAAATCCTATAGTATGATGCTATGTATGACATTATGTATGATTTAATGTTATGATTAATAAAATTATTTTATTATTATCTAAAATAATGGTAACATGAATATTTGGACATTATCATATAGTCCATGAGATGCATAGTATGTGATTTAGTCAAAGAAGATATATATCACAAGTTCTTTGTAAACTCAGAATTTTAGTTCATAGTCAATAATGAAATTGAGCATTTTATCTGTGAAGACTATAATATATCAACTAAGATGATTTGTCTTGATCATGGAAGTTGAGACTTCTAATAGATATATTGATATGTTTTAACAGTTAAGACATATTGAACTGGACCGCTTCCAAAATGTCTCTAATAGAATTTGATAATATGATTTTGTAAAATTTTTCAAGTTTTTTTAATACCTTGACCGTAAAATAAATTGGCAAAATTTTGTGGTTTTCTTTGAAATTCTTATATCTGTTAACAACTTTAGAGCACTTTACACCCTTTAGTTGCTATTTTACCATCTAAGACAACAAAAACCCACTCCATCCTAGTTTGTATACTTAAAAAATTTTGCAACCTATGAATAGTAAGGTTGCATATACAAACTTTACTATTCATAGGTTGTACAAAAATAAAGTTAGTGGTTGTGTGTGAAGAGAAAAAGATAATGCGAGGAAAGAGAGAGAGAAAAATACTTTTTATTATTTTATTAAGTAGTTTATATTAATTTATTGGGTTGTATGTAAAAATAAAAACTAAAATGTAAGGTGAATTGGTAAAATAAATAAAATAGTGTTTAAGTACACAAATTTTTTTTTTTTTTTGCATCCCCAGTTGCTAATGCTCTTAGAGCATTCACATCAGTGTATGGAAAATCATGTATAATAGAAAAAACTACCATTTTTACACATTTTGTCTCAAAATTGCTTCACATCAGTGCTTCCAAAATCTTGTATAATCATGTATATTTATCCATGAGCTACAGTAACCGTGTATATATAAATACATGAGCTACAGTAACCGTGTATATATACACGGTTACTGTAGCTCATGTATTTATTATTTTATTAATATCAGTTCGCACCAATTTTTCTCTCTCTTCTCTCCGTGCACAACTACCTCAGCTCCTCATCTTCTTCTCCTCAGATGCACACAAACACAATCACACCCACACACAAACACATCCACATAGACAAATCAATACACAAACACACCCACACACAAACAAACCCACGCTACAATTGCTTGATCGGTGCTTGACCGAGAGGGAGTGGGTCTTGCTGGAGATCGGTGCTTGCTGGAGATCGGTGCTCGGAGATCTGACTGGTGCTTGCTGGAGATCTGACTGGGTATAGAGTTGGGTTTTGTTTGGAGATTGGGTTTTTTTTGGAGATTGGGTCTTGTTTGAGAAGTGAAGCTGTCTATGGAGATCTGACCGGTATAGAGATGGAGATAAAGAGAGAGATGACCGATCGGTGCTTGCTGGAGATCTGACCGATTGGTGCTTGCTGGAGATTTGACCGATCGGTGCTTACTGGAGATCTAACCAGGTATAGAGATGGGTTTTGTTTGGAGATTGGGTCTTGTTGTTTGAGGAGTGAAGCTGTGGAGATTTGAGATGGAGATAAAGAGAGAGATGAGTAGAGAGAGATAGCAACGGATCAGAAAAATGGGTAGAGGGAGTGAGAGAGAGAGAGAACGCGTATGTAAATAGGTAGTTGAGAGAAATAATAAAAAAATTGGGAAGAATGAATATTTTATTAAAAAATCTTGTAAAATAAATGAACTGATGTGGGTGTTTTGTAAAAGTAAATGTGTAAAATAGAAAAAGTAGATTTTTAGTATAAAAATGAATGTGTAAAATACACATACTGATGTGAATGCTCTTACAAGTTATTGTAGGATCACCGCTTTTACTTACCTTGTTTTTTTACAACTATTTTAAATGGCATATCATGATTGTCTATGTCACATTCACCATTTTTTTTTTTTTGTATTTGATCCACGTCAAAAAGTTGCGGGAAAGGTTGCATGAAATGCTCTGATCCTAGAATTACTGACTGGTCCAACAGGGAGTGAGATCCTATATCTTCCCAACAGTGCTACAATGTAGTCTTCCACGTCACCACTTACCTGTAGAAAGCAAAGGAGACTTGACAATGACAAGTAGTTAAGACATTGTATAGACATGATATTAATAGAATAGAGACATAAACTGAGAAAGCTGAAGACTTGAGAAAAGATGCACAAGGGTATGGAGTCCTATCCAGTCTACTAGTATACAGCTTACAAATACAATACATAAAAGCTCATCTACACCACACAGACCAACCACTCATTCACTGAAAAACCATATATGGCTCCTAAATCAAACACTCGCCGGAGAGGAGTGGGGCCCAACTGGAACAATCACCGGCCATCGAGGTTTAGACCCTCACACTTCTTCAAGATAATACTCCCATCCACCATGCGTGACATGAAATTGGTAATGTACTACATTAATTACTATGTTGGTTTGTTTTCTTTTCTTTTGGCTAAGTTGATTTGAATTCACTTGCTTCTTTTTGTTTCCCTGTTGTTCTTTGTTGCCTTATGATTCTTTTCTTGTGCTTTTGTATGCAACCACTGTGAAATTGAGTACCTTGGTTCTTGTTGGTCAATGTCCTTTGGTTTGTAATGTAAGAAACACTTTTGGAAATGAAATGTCTGCGGTTAGATATGCTGATAATATGTTTGTTGCTTCAAAATTTATTTAATTATTTAATTTTTTTCCCTCTTGCAATGGATTGATACAATTGCTCCTTTGTTGTTAAAAAATAAGAATGGGAGGCATCGTTCTGATTTTAATTTTTAATTAGTAGAACAACTTATTATGTTATGCTAAATTTTCTATAATATAGCTGGCCAAAGTTGCCAAACTTGCAAAGCAAAGCTAGAGTGGTGGTCAATGATTTCAAGATGTTGGAAAAATGATGAAACATGGGCTGGTTAAGAATTCCTCTAAATCACACGTTTTCCGTACAACTGCATCATTGTTGAAATATGTGTTTTTCTCATTTTGATTAATTAGATTACTCTTTAAGAGATTTCATCAGGCAATTTAAGTACTTGATCGGACAAAAAATAAGGACATTTGGTAAAATTAGAAATAGGATAAAAGCCTAAAGCCTGATCATTCAAGTTATTGTCTTGCGTTGCATTGCTCCAAAACTCACTAATGTTGCAATTGTGATGATCAGAAGCCATTGATGTAAACCTTTGGAAGCACAGTTTTCTTGATTTTATTTTACATTGGGATTACGAAATGTAACTAAATTCTATTCCTACAGAGGTTCCCTGAAAAGTTTGTAAGGGAATATGGGGATAAACTTTCCAATGTTGCTACACTCATTGTTCCTAATGGTAGCATTTGGCAAGTGAGGTTGGAGAAGGCTAACAACAATATTTGGGTTCGTGGTGGTTGGCGGGATTTTGTAGAATATCATTCTATCAATTATGGGTACTTCTTAGTCTTCAAATACTAAGGGACCTCAAAATTCCATGTTCTTGTGTTTGATATGACTGCTACCGAGATTAAGTATCCATCTTAATGGGGATAAGAAAAGGCAGGGCAATTTGAATGAAATTGAAATGTCTACTCCACAAGAGTTGTGTGTAAAACATGAAGTAGATACAGAATTGATCGTGATAGAAAACTTTCCCATGTATTCAATAGGAGGATCCGTGTTATCTGGAGGAGGAGAAAGGGCATTGCAAGCTGCCAGAATGTTCGAGCCAAAAAATCCTTCTTTCATCCGTGTCATTCAGGCATATAATTTAAATAAATCTTTTGTGGTGAGCCTTTATTGTACAAGATTAGCTCTTGAAGTATTTGAAGTCACATTGAAACATGCTTATTTGCAATTCTTCTTTCTTGTGTACCGAATTTGCTGACAAGTATCTTCGTGGGAAAAAACATGTCAAGCTTCAGGCTTCTAGTGGAAAATGGTGGCCCTGCCAGTTTTGTTAAAAATGGTTCAACTTCACCTAAGAGAATCGGCAAGGGATGGAAATCGTTTGTTAGAGACAATGGTATAAAGGTAGGGGATGCATGTGTCTTTGAGTTGATCAACAGGATGGATGTTGTGCTGAAAGTTTCAATATTTCGCATGGCTGAATATGCAAGTAAACCAATCTTCAAACTCGGACATTTTGCCTAAACTTGTGGTAGGTGATTTTGACGTGAATCTTAACAAGGTACCTGTGGGGCCAGAAAGAGTCAGCCAGCCCCGGCCCACTTCGAACCAGGCCCAAAGGCCCGCGCCGAGGAGGCGTCCAAGGTCCGAGGATGAAAGTATAAAGCCCAGTTGCCCAAGAAACAGTGCCGAGGACGATTCCTTCCTCGGACGGCCGAAATCATAAAGTAGACAAGTAGCACACCATCAAAGGGAGTCCTCCTGAGCATCCAAAGAGCAAATAGCAAGTACCAAGCGCCAGCAATGGAAGCATGGTGGAGGAGCAAGTCCCAGATGAACTGTCACCTCCACATTAAATGCCCTCAACTAACGCCCTGGCCGCATTAATGAGGATAGGACTCCTGAACAGTGCTGTCTTGGGCGCTGCAACCCACAGGAGGAATGGGAGTGCGGCTGATGGGACAGGCTCTCAAGTGGTAGCCTAGCTGATCAACAAATGTAAGGCTAGGATCAACTGAGAGGGATGTATATAATGTAAGGAGCTCCTCTTGAAAAGAGGACGGACGGAGAAACGGAAAACTTGAAGGAAGAAGTACTGTAGCGACTTGTATTCTCCCAAACCTTGTAATCAATCTTCAAAGAAATAATAACCAAGCTCTGAAAGGCCAGTCCGAGGAGCATTATTGTGCATCCCAATTCACGTTTAAGATATTAGACTCACGTGTGACCATGCATGGCCGTTGCAATCCTCACTAGGGCCTAGTTCTTGAACCCGCTCTCTACAAATTCATTGCAGGGTTAGCTGGGCTTAGGTCCACTCTCTCAATAATAGAAGTGCTCAAACCCGATCCCTACAATTGGCGCCGTCTGTGGGAAGAACTCGTGCGTTAGTAAGGACAACAGCCAAGCTTGGTAGGATCAAGCCCTCACCAGGGAAATCCCTATCGACCTGAACCGGCCAAATCCCAGCGCCAGGGCAACTATGGCGACCTCGGGCGCGGTCAAAACGAGGAGAACGGACGATTTCGAGAGAGAAGCGTGCATACCTCAACGACGAGCGGAAGCCACACCCGCCGGGACGGGCACGTTCCCCAGAAGCGCGACAATGGCCACACCACGCGATCGGAAGAAGCTCATAGCCACGCTTCCCAGAGACAGGATGATAAGGTGGCCATGCAGCGCGAGATAAATGATCTGAAGAGAAAGCTGCGCCATGCACGACGGAGACGGTCCGAACCCAGCCTTGACTTGCCCTCTGACGATGAAAGTGATGACGAATACAGGCAAAGGTCAAGAACACCCCCCAGCGAGACTTTCTCTCACGAGGAGGAGCGCTACCAGAGGCGTAGGCGTGACAGCCCAACTCCCAGGGGCTTAGGGAGTGACGCCATGAGCAAGGCGCTGGATCGGCTCTCCAAGTCGCCCTTCACGCGTCGTATAGAGGAGGCAGTGCTCCCTCGGCGGTTCCAGCAGCCAACCTTCACTGTTTACAACGGCAAAACGGACCCCGTGGAGCATGTGAGCCAGTTCAACCAGAGGATGGCTGTCCACTCTAAGAACGAGGCGCTGATGTGCAAAGTCTTCCCATCCAGCTTAGGACCTGTGGCAATGAGGTGGTTCAACGGTTTAAGGACGAATTCTATAGACTCGTACAGACAGCTGACCCAGGCTTTTGGTTCCCGTTTTGTCACGAATAGCAAACCTCCTCGGCCCATGAGCGCGTTACTGTCCCTATCCATGCGTGATGGAGAGACTCTCAAGGCTTACTCGGACAAGTATTGGGAGGTTTACAATGACCTGGACGGCAAGTACGACGCTGTCGCCATCAATACATTCCAGAATGGACTACCAATGGGGCACGGCCTAAGGAAGTCCTTAACCGGTAAGCCCGCCACCAGCGTGCGGCAATTGATGGATCGGATCGATAAATACAAGCGGGTAGAGGAAGATATGCTACAGGGTCAGGAGGAGTTTTCCCCCAGCCTTGAGTTTCTTGGAGGAGGACAAGATTGGGACCACCCAGCCCCACGATGACGCTCTAATCGTTACCCTCAGAATCGGGGGCTACGACGTGAAAAGAGTGATGGTGGATGGTGGCAGGGCAGTCGAGGTCATGTATCTAGACCTCTACAAGGGGCTGGGGCTAAAACTGGAGGACTTGACGCCTTATAGCTCCCCCCTAATGAGCTTCGACGGAAAGCTTGTCATCCCAAAGGGCATGATCAGGCTGCCCATACAGACAGGCCCATACAGATTCCTAGCCTGTCATGATTATGTGTCTCGCGTCCTGACGGCTAGACTGGGTACTAGACAGGACCAAGGTCTTGCATGGTCCTTGGACTCAAACCTATGGGGAAACTAGCTACTTACAGAAGAACAGAAGTGTTAGACAGAACCAAGGCATTGCATGGTCCTCGGAATCAAGCCTATGGGGAAACTAACTACTTCAAGACTAAGTGTTAGACAGAACCAAGGCATTGCATGGTCCTCGGACTCAAGCCTATGGGGAAACTAACTACTTTAAGACTAAGTGTTAGACAGAACTAAGGCATTGCGTGGTCCTCGGACTCAAGCCTATGGGGAAACTAACTACTTCAAAAGACCAAGTGTTAGACAGAACCAAGGTATTGCATGGTCCTCGGACTCCAGCCTATGGGGAAACTAACTACTTCAAGACTAAGTGTTAGACAAAACCAAGGCATTACATGGTCCTCGGACTCAAGCCTATGGGGAAACTAACTACTTCAAGACTAAGTGTTAGACAGAACCAAGGCATTGCATGGTCCTCGGACCCAAGCCTATGGGGAAACTAACTACTTCAAGACTAAGTGTTAGACAAAACCAAGGCATTGCATGGTCCTCGGACTCAAGCCTATGGGGAAACCAACTACTTCAAAAGACCAAGTGTTAGACAGAACCAAGGCATTGCATGGTCCTCGGACTCAAGCCTATGGGGAAACTAACTACTTCAAGACTGAGTGTTAGACAGAACCAAGGCATTGCATGGTCCTCGGACTCAAGCCTATGGGGAAACTAACTACTTCAAGACTGAGTGTTAGACAGAACCAAGGCATTGCATGGTCCTCGGACTCAAGCCTATGGGGAAACCAACTACTTCAAAAGACCAAGTGTTAGACAGAACCAAGGTATTGCATGGTCCTCGGACTTAAGCCTATGGGGAAACTAACTACTTCAAGACTAAGTGTTAGACAAAACCAAGGCATTGCATGGTCCTCGGATTCAAGCTTATGGGGAAACTAACTACTTCAAGACTAAGTGTTAGACAGAACCACGGCATTGCATGGTCCTCAGACTCAAGCCTATGGGGAAACTAACTACTTCAAGACTAAGTGTTAGACAGAACCAAGGCATTGCATGGTCCTCGGACTCAAGCTTATGGGGAAACCAACTACTTCAAAAGACCAAGTGTTAGACAGAACCAAGGCATTGCATGGTCCTCGGAGTCAAGCCTATGGGGAAACTAACTACTTCAAGACTAAGTGTTAGACAGAACCAAGGCATTGCATGGTCCTCGGACTCAAGCCTATGGGGAAACTAACTACTTCAAGACTAAGTGTTAGACAGAACTAAGGCATTGCATGGTCCTCAGACTCAAGCCTATGGGGAAACTAATTACTTCAAAAGACCAAGTGTTAGACAGAACCAAGGCATTGCATGGTCCTCGGACTCAGGCCTATGGGGAAACTAACTACTTCAAGACTAAGTGTTAGACAGAACCAAGGCAGTGCATGGTCCTCGGACTCAAGCCTATGGGGAAACTAACTACTTCAAGACTAAGTGTTAGACAGAACCAAGGCATTGCATGGTCCTCGGACTCAAGCCTATGGAGAAACTAACTACTTCAAGACTAATGTTCGACAGAACCAAGGCACTGCATGGTCCTCGGACTCAAGCCTATGGGGAAACTAACTACTTTAAGACTAAGTGTTAGACAGAACCAAGGCATTGCATGGTCCTCGGACTCAAGCCTATGGGGAAACTAACTACTTCAAGACTAAGTGTTAGACAGAACCAAGGCATTGCATGGTCCTCGGACTCAAGCCTATGGGGAAACTAACTACTTCAAGACTAAGTGTTAGACAGAACCAAGGCATTGCATGGTCCTCGGACTCAAGCCTATGGGGAAACTAACTACTTCAAGACTAAGTGTTAGACAGAACCAAGGCATTGCATGGTCCTCAGACTCAAGCCTATGGGGAAACTAACTACTTCAAAAGACTAAGTGTTAGACAGAACCAAGGCATTGCATGGTCCTCGGACTCAAGCCTATGGGGAAACTAACTACTTCAAGACTAAGTGTTAGACAGAACCAAGGCATTGCATGGTCCTCGGACTCAAGCCTATGGGGAAACTAACTACTTCAAGACTAAGTGTTAGACAGAACCAAGGCATTGCATGGTCCTCGGACTCAATCCTATGGGGAAACTAACTACTTCAAGACTAAGTGTTAGACAGAACCAAGGCATTGCATGGTCCTCGGACTCAAGCCTATGGGAAAACTAACTACTTCAAAAGACTAAGTGTTAGACAGAACCAAGGCATTGCATGGTCCTCGGACTCAATCCTATGGGGAAACTAACTACTTCAAAAAGACTAAGTGTTAGACAGAACCAAGGCATTGCATGGTCCTCGGACTCAATCCTATGAGGAAACTAACTACTTCAAGAAGACTAAGTGTTAGATAGAATCAAGGCATTCCATGGTCCTCAGACTCAAGCCTATGGGGAAACTAACTACTTCAAAAAGATCATAAGTGTCTACTTCGAAGAAATTCTACCTAGTCCTTTGGACACGGAGTAGGCCCGAGGATGTCAAAATCCTCATCTCCGCCCGAGGATGCGGACAGCAAGATTTTGAGGGGCTATTGTGGGGCCAAAAAGAGTCAGCCAGCCCCGGCCCACTTCAAACCAGGCCCAAAGGCCCGCGCCGAGGAGGCGTCCAAGGTCCGAGGATGAATGTATAAAGCCCAATTGCCCAAGAAACAGTGCCGAGGACGATTCCTTCCTCGGACGGCCGAAATCATAAAGTGGACAAGCAGCACACCATCAAAGGGAGTCCTCCTGAGCATCCAAAGAGCAAATAGTCAGTTCCAGGCGCCAGCAATGGAAGCATGGTGGAGGAGCAAGTCCCAGATGAACTGTCACCTCCACATTAAATGCCCTCAACTAACGCCCTGGCCGCATTAATGAGGATAGGACTCCTGAACAGTGCTGTCTTGGGCGCTGCAACCCATAGGAGGAATGAGAGTGCGGCTGATGGGACAGGCTCTCAAGTGGTAGCCTAGCTGATCAACAAATGTAAGGCTAGGATCAATTGAGAGGGATGCATATAACGTAAGGAGCCCCTCTTGAAAAGGGGACGGACGGAGAAACGGATAACTTGAAGGAAGAAGTACTGTAGCGACTTGTATTCTCCCAAACCTTGTAATCAATCTTCAAAGAAATAATAAGAACTCCAAGCTCTGAAAGGCCAGTCCGAGGAGCATTATTGTGCATCCCAATTCACGCTTAAGATATTAGACTCACGTGTGACCATACATGGTCGTTGCATTCCTCACTAGGGCCTAGTTCTTGAACCCGCTCTCTACAAATTCATTGCAGGGTTAGCTGGGCTTGGGTCCACTCTCTCAACCCGTAGAAGTGCCCAAAACCGGTCCCCACAGTACCTATTTTCTTTTTGGGATTTTGATTACAAGTAGGGCCATTCCAAATTTCCAATGTATCTTTTGGTAAAGCTTGTCCATTTACTAGATCTTGTTGAAAAAGCTTGTAATATAGCTATGCTATTTAAATTTAATGCTTAATCTATTTTGTTATTGCCTCCACGAAATCTTTATGTTATCAGCCAATCAGAAGAAGGAAACGATAATCCTTATTCCATCAAAACATAACCAATTTAAAGAAAGTGATGTGGAGCCATAGCTCAGTGATGCAAAAACTAGATGATGAAATTATTGTCATGGATTTACAGTCAAAGTGAAATTAAGAATACTGGTGAAATCAAATTCTTAATTTTTTTTCTCTTAATTGAATGATGTCAATAAAATTTGATTCTAAATTTCTATTTGACAATTGATTATAAAAATATGCAAATATTTTTTTTTAGTAATTGGAGTATTGGACCCTTCGTACAAGTTGAAGCTATATATAAAAGAAAAAGAAAATCAGATAAGTGTTTTAGAAGTTAAAGCCTTTAGCATTCTCATTAAGGGTTCTATATGCCAAAAGATGTTTTTTTTTAGCATTTTTGACCCAAAAGCTTGCTCCATCAAGGGTTTTAAATGCTATAATTTTTTGCATTGGTGAACAGTGTGGTCTCATATTTGAGACCGCACTGTTCACCAATTGTAAAATTTATATTGTTTTTTTATTCAAGTGGAGCTCACTTTTTTTTTTCTCATTTCTCCGCTCTCTCTCTCTCTCTCTCTCTCTCCAAACCCATGGTTGACAGTCAATGACTGTCCAAATCACAAACCCATGGTTGATTTGTGACTGACCCCAAATCAGCCACCGACCATCATCGCGGTGGCCCAAGGCGAGCAAACCGTGGCAGCCTACGGCGAGCAACAGCCCCATGGCCACTCATGATCTGAACCAACCCACAGCCACACACACGATTTGAAGCCAACCACGGTGATTTGAACCCACCCACGGCCACCCACTGCCAACTGAACCCCACCCACGGCGAGCCACGACCACCGCCGGCCCATGGCAATCTGAAGCCTACAAGCCGATCTTGAGAGAGAGGAGAAGCTTTCACTGCTAGTGGGTTTGTTGGTGGCGGCGATGGTGGAGGTTTTTTTTTTTTTTTTTCTTGTGGTTGGTGGTGGTGAGTGGATTTGGTGGTTATGGGTGGATGTAGAGGTTTCTGTTGTGATTTTTTTTTTCTTTTTTTGTTAGTGGTGGTTGTGGTATGGGTGGTGGGTTTTTGATGGGTGGTGGGTAGTGTGGTGCTGGCGGTGCTGTGAGAAAGAGAGAGATAGAGGAGAGAGAGGAAAAATAAAAAATTATTGAAAAATAATAAAAAAACATTATTTAAATGAAATGGTAAAAAAATTAGAAGTTTTGATGTAGGTTGTATTGAAAAGTGGGGTGTTATATGTTATAAAATTGGGTTTTGAGATGGTAAATGCTAAATTTTTTGCAAATCTTGATAAGAATGCTTTAGACTCTAAAATGTCTAAACAAAGAGTCAAAGATTTTATTATTATTATTATTATTTTGAGGATAAGTCTTTGATCGTTCATGTTGAGTTCTTAAGAGCATTCTCATCAAAGATCTCGTTTAAACCCGTTTGGTAGAGTGGTTTAACAACATGTTTTCAACTTTTAAACAATATTACATGCAACGTTATCAAACGGCCCATCTCAAAAACCTATTTTATCTATTTAAACAACTCATTTTACAATACATCCAACATCAAAGATTTTATATTTTTTACCACTTCATTAAAATATTATTTTTTATTCTTAATCTCATCTCTACCAGACAAACCTACAGCCATAGCTGCCACCACCCACAACCACAACCACCACTACCACCCAACCCCCAACCACCAAATCACAAACAAAAACAAACCACTGTAAACCCACAATCACCACCAGCCAACCCAACCCACATTAAACCCAACCCAGCAAACCCACAGCCACCACCAGCCACCATCACCCACCCACCTGCCACTACTGTAAACCCCAACCCAAAATCAACCCACCACTAGCCGCCACCACTATAAAATAACCACCAAATCACAAAACCCAGCTATCACAAATCACCAATTACAAAACAAACACCAAAACCCAGCCACCAAATCACAAATTACAAAACAACCACCATCACAAACACAAAATCCAGCCATCACAAAATTTCACCCACCACCAAATCCGATCCACCACCAAACTGTGACCCACGACCCAGACCCACCATGACCAAGTGACCCACAGTGATCGCCGAAACACTGTGACTCGCACCCATGGGAAATCGGTGAGAGAGAGAGGGACGAGCAAGAAAGGGCAAGGGCAAGAGGGTTGGAGAGAGGAAGAAACAGAGAGAACCAGTGAGAAAGAAAGGAAAAAGATAGAGAAGAGAGAAACCAGTGAAAGAGAGAAGAAGATGAGAAAGAAGAGAGAGAGAGAGAGAGAGAGGATATTTTAATTGAAAATGTATTAAAAATTGTTATTTTTATAAGATTTGAGCTACAGTGGACTGTCATATATATAGTAGTCCACTATAGCTCAACTTCTAAAATTTTTAACAATAACACCTTTGTTGTAGTGTATTTTTTTTAGAATGAGATGCTAAAAGATAGTATTTTTAGCTTTTGAAATGTTTGGTGAAAATGCTTTAAATTGTATCAGTAAAATATTAACAATAAAAAGTCAATAAAAACAAATATTATTATTATTTCTAAATAATAAGAACAAAGATTTAGTAGGACTATTTTTTTCCCCTTTTTCAACCACTTTAACTCATGATAATTGCACAACAACTTCCCTACTGAGCTGACATATAACATACATCCATTTTCATTATATATGTGTATATATATATATTTGTTTATTTATTGTGTAATGTTTATTGGTTACAATAAATTTAGTAACACAACAAATTTCATAAGTATTGAAGTGTTAAGTTATTATCACTAGGTAAAAAAGAGATTAATTTAAAACTAAAAGATAAGAATTAGTAAAAACTTTTCAACTCAATTATTGTAAAAGATTCTTGTTAAAAAAATTATTGTGAAATTTTATGTATATATAGCATTACAAATTTACAATTGCCCGTCTTTTTTAAAAAAAAATTTCCGAACTAACATAATAATATTGTTTGGGTATATAGATAGAAATATAGTATATATATACACACACTAGCTTCCATCCATATGCAACAGAGATGGTGTATAGTAAGATAAAATTAGAAGATATCAATGGAGTTGTGGGAAGAATCTGGAAATGAGAGATAAACGTTATGAGAAAAAATAGATAATAGGAGATTAAATCAAATATGAGATTAGTTCAAAGAAAAAGAAAATACAATGAAAAATACAAAGTAATAATTAAAACAATATCAAAGGAAATGTATCTTTTTCAAGGAAGAGATGGTGATTAATTGAAAAAATAAATTGAGGAAATCAAAGTCTTTGTACAAAGAAAGTAAAAACTGAAACTTGAAATATATACAAATAGAGCATGCATTTTAAAGCTCGTAGTGGGGCCTCTGTAATAATAATAAAATTTGTAAAAGAGTGGCCTGGAACTTGAAAGAAACATTGAGCCTAGTGGGGAAATTGGTCTTTTTCTTGCTGACAAGTTTAGGCAGCAAGCCCAATAAAAGGGAGATGGACCTCGGACTGGGTGACCTCGGAGTGTCCAACGAAGGAAATAGAAAGAAATGAAAATGTTCCAGGAGCCATAATAAAGCTTCCTGATAAAGTAGTAATCATTTTCACATTAATTGAATTCACCTGTCAAGTATAATTGCATTTATTATTGAATGACTGGCTTGAACCATGTTTGAAACCCCAAAAATCCATCTTTATCATGAAAAGAAGGGTGTAGGACAGACAAACATCTTACCAACTATACGGTGACAAAACATTCCAAAGAAGATTGAAAGGATGGAGTATAGAAGGAAGCCTCATGCAAAATGAAGGGGACCCACAGAAAGAGAGAGAGAGAGAGAGAGAAAGAAAGAGACGAGAGAGTGTTTGTAAGCTTGTTCTTGAGCATTCTATTTATAAAAGAGATTCTGGTTCTGTTTGAGTGGTGTTTTGGTCTTATTCAGCTTGTTCAAATCTCCCATTGTAAAATACTTGTAATCCTTTGTATATAAATTAATTGTGACGTTATTATTCAATCAGTTTTGACCCCGCAAAAGTGATATAGAGAAAAGATTGGGATAAGGATAAGTCCTTTTTTGAAAGAGTAGTAATTGTGTGCGGCTAAGAGGTGTTTTAATTTTATTTTTATTTTTTAAGTATAGGTGTTTGATTTGGATGAAAAAAAGGAAAATGACTAAATTTTAGGGAAAAAAGAAGAAGATAACAAGTGTTTTTTTTTGTTGTTGTTGGTAATTGGAGGTGTTTTATTTGGATGAAAAATGAATAAAAAAATGTTAAATTTTAGGAAAAATAAGACGAACCTAAAGGAAAGAATCTAAATTTTAGAAGTTCTCTTAATTAAATTTTTTTTTTTAATGGGAGGTATTTTATTTGGGCTAAAAAGGAATAAAAAGACGCTAAGTTTTAGGGGAAAAAAGATGATCATGAAGGAAAAAAAAAGCCTAAATTTTAGGATTTTTTTGTTTTTTTGTTTTGGATTCAAAACGATAGTATTTGTAGGTGTTATAGAAAAAGTGTTTTAAATTTGGTGAATGGATTTTTTGTGGTAAATTTAAAAATTAGGAGATTAAGAGCAGTTTTTTTTTTTAAGAAGTTAGGGAGCTGTTTCTTTTTTTAACGTGTGTTTCTCTTTGAGTTTAATAAAAAAATCCTCTTATTTGTTTAGAGGAGGGATTAAGAAATTTGAATTCAATTAAAAGGTGATCAACACGTGTGTTGGATTGTAGGAATCTATTTCTATATAGAAATATAGAGAAAAAAAATTTAGACAAGGATAAAGATAAGATTTTTTTTCCTAAAGGAGCCTAAGGTTAAGGCCTAGTCTTTGAATTTAAATAAAACACAGACATTGAATTAGAATGGATTGTGAGCCAAACAAGTTTTTTGAACGTTTTTAAAATTTTTAATTTTTAATTTTTAATTTTTTTTTTATGGATTTGAATGTGTATTTGAAAATTGAAAGTGGTGTAGTGGGTTTTATTTTATGTATTTGTTCTCAAGTTTTGTTATTACCTAAACATAGGATGTAGGAGTATTTTTGAACTATCTAAAAGTTCAGTTTAAAAAGGGAATCATGTTATAAATAGTATAAAAGGGTATTTTTGAACTATATAAAAGTCCAATTCAAAAAAGAAAATTCTGTTATCTATAGTATAGATAGATAGAAGATAGTATAGATAAGTATTTTTAAACCACCTAAAAGTTCAGTCCAAAAAGAGAATTTTGTTATAAATTTCAGTCCAAAAAGGAAATTCTGTTATAAATAGTATAGAGAGGTATTTTTGAACTACATAAAAATCCAATTTAAAAAAGCAAATTTTGTTATATATAGTGTGGGGGAGAAAAGCCCAGCCCAACTTATTGGGCCCAAGGCCCTACCCGAGGACCACTGTTAGTCCGAGGAGACCAGAACGCAGCCAGAGGCCCATGTGAAAGGAGAATGTCCGCAGACAAGCACGAGTACAGTCCGAGGAGATGCTCATACGTCCGAGGAGACCTATACCGTAGGACCCGACGAGGTTTCTGTCCGGCACGTGTCAAGCGATCTGATTGACAAGTGTCAAGGGAGAAAAGGGACCTCGGACACGCGAGAAGGTGACAGGAATAGAGAAATATCAAGGAGACAGACTTCAACCACCGCATTTAATGCTCTGCACCTACCCTCCTGGCCGCATTTATGTGGAGAAGACCCCTGAACAGTGCATCCTCAGCTACCGCCACTCAGACAGGGCTAAAGGGGGAGTATGATGGGACATGCACTCAAGTGGGCGCACAGATGGTGAACAGGTGGACGGTGGAGATGGAGAGGGGCAGCACTATATAAGAGAGAGAGGTCTCTGATAGGGGGGATCGAAAATTAAGAGAGAGAAAAGAGCATATAATTTTACTGTAGCTCCAACATTTGTAACCTAAGTTCATCAATGAAAATCGCCTCCTCGGACGGGACATTCATCACTGTCCGAGCACATTTTAATTCAAATCTCCCCATCTTCTATGCCGCTTAATACTGTTATTTTTCATTATTAGCCTACCTCTTTCACCCACTCTCTACAAATTTATTATTTTGGGTTCAGTGGGCTCCAAACCCATACCTCCTTGGGCTTGGGCTGCAGAATCTGACCCTACAATTGGCGCCGTCTGTGGGGAGAGCTTGTGCAAGAGTGAAAACAACAGTTGACAATGGCAGAACAAGGTGAACAACATGCAGAATCCAGGGCATCCCAACACGTGGACCATTTTGTCAACTTAGAGAGGAGACAAAATCGTGAGGGCAGTGTACACACTGTGCGCCTTAGCCAGAGCCAATCACAGAGCGGAAGTCACATGTCCCATGCAGAGAAGAACCGTGACTTACAACTGGAAGTGGAAAAACTAAAGAGGGAGTTGCGACACGCAAAGAGGAAGCGGGCTTCCTCGTACTCTGAAGATGATCTTGATGACGAGCAGGACGTCTCTTATCAACGCAAGTCTAAGACACCAGCTAGCGAGTCCTACACCTATGTAGAGGAGTCCCATCGTAAAAGGGAGCGTAGGAGCCCATCACGCGAGGACCTGGAGAATGATGCCATGAACAAGGCTCTAAATCAGATATCTAGATCACCCTTCACGCGCAGGATAGAGGAGGCCAGACTCCCTCGGCGTTTTAACCAGCCAACATTCACCGTCTACAATGGTAAAACTGACCCCGTGGAGCATGTCAGTCATTTTAACCAAAGGATGGCCGTCTATTCCAGAGATGAAGCTCTGATGTGCAAAGTTTTCCCTTCCAGTCTTGGGCCCGTTGCTATGAGATGGTTTGATGGTCTGAAGGCGAGCTCCATCAACTCCTTCAAAGAACTCACTCAGGCATTCGGCTCCCGTTTTGTTACATGCCGAAGAGTGGCCAGGCCTCTCTCTTCCCTGCTATCCTTGTCCATGCAGGAAGGCGAGTCCTTGAAAGCATATTCAGACAGATACTGGGAGATGTTCAATGAGGTGGAGGGCAACAACGATGCAATGGCCCTCAGCACGTTCAAGCTCGGCCTCCCTACTGACCACGGTTTGAGGGGATCCCTGTCTGGCAAACCAGTCACAAACGTGCGACAACTGATGGACCGCATAGAGAAGTATAAGAGGGTTGAAGAGGATCAGCAGCAGGGCAAGGGAAAGGATAAGATTATCCCTCAGGAGAGGAGAGACTCGCGGTCGGACAGGTACAATTACAATAAACCGCGGAGGGATTTTGCCGGACAATCAGGATCGATGAATCCTCAATCGGTCAACACCGTGTTCAAAGAGCCAGTGCCGCAGGTCCTGGAAAAAATTAAGAATGAATCATTCTTCAGGTGGCCGAACAAGATGGTAGGAAACCCCGAGAGGCGCAACCACAATCTCTACTGCCAGTACCATCAAGACCATGGGCATACAACGGAAGATTGTAGGAGTCTGTGGGATCACCTAGACCAGTTGGTTCGCGATGGTAAACTGAAACATCTTCTGCACCACTCCAGCGGCCGAGGGCAGACAGGCTCGGGGCCACGTAGGGACGACCCCCCAAATCCACCGCTTGGGACTATAAACGTCGTCTTCGCTGCGCCGGGAAGAACAGGGTCCTGGCCTTTAAAAGTTATGTCGGTAGGCCGACCACACGCAGGGGAGTCGAGCCGAGGACCGAAGAGAGCTAGGTCTGGTGCCCCGTTGGTTATGGGATTCTCGGACGAGGACATGATCGGCACCATCCAACCCCATGATAATGCACTAGTCATCACCCTCAGAATAGGAGGGTACGATGTAAGGAGGGTAATGGTGGACCAGGGCAGTGCCGTGGAGATAATGTACCCGGACCTCTACAAGGGGCTAGGCCTAAAACCCCAGGACCTGACGCCGTACGATTCCCCCCTATTCACCTTTGAAGGAAGGCCTGTCATCCCGAAAGGCCGGATACGCTTGCCTGTGCAGTCCGGCTCCGAGGTTGTGGAGTTGGACTTTGTCGTCGTAGACGCATATTCGCCCTACACGGCACTCGTAGGCAGACCTTGGATTCACGCACTCGGGGCCGTCCCCTCTACTTTGCACCAGAAGGTCAAATATCTCTCAGGGGGACAGGTGCATGAAATCCGAGGAGACCAATCTGTTGCTAGACAGTGCCTAGTGGCCGCCATTCAGCATGAGGCCCCAGCCGAATCCTCGGGCGTAGTTGGGAGGGATTTATAGCAACTACAGTCTCGGGGAGTGCCTTCTGAAGCATCGGATGAAAGCACTCGGTGTGAGGACCTGACGAAAGTGATCATCGGAGACGATCCTGACAGGTTCTTCCAAGTCGGGTCTCAGCTGCCTCTTCAAGAGAGGGAGGAGCTGATAGAGTTTCTCAAACAAAATCTCGACGTGTTTGCCTGGAGCGCTTACGAGGCCCCAGGGGTGGACCCGGAGTTCATATGCCATCATTTGAAGGTGAATCCACTGGTCACCCCCAAGCAGCAACCTATTCGGCGCCCATCCAAGGAGCATGCTGACGCAGTGAGAGAGGAGGTGGCAAAACTTAAAGCAGCTGGGGCTATCAAAGAGGTTTTTTATCCCGAATGGCTAGCAAATACCGTGGTGGTAAGGAAGAAGAGTGGGAAGTGGCGAGTATGCGTGGACTTCATGGACCTGAATAGGGCATGCCCCAAAGACCCGTTCCCTATGCCGAAGATCGATCAGCTGGTTGACGCCACTGTCGGCCACCCTCGGATGAGCTTCCTGGACGCCTTCCAAGGCTACCACCAGATACCATTAGCCCTAGAGGACCAGAAGAAAACTGCTTTTGTCACCCCTATTGGCAACTACCACTATAAAGTGATGCCGTTCGGCCTGAAGAACGCGGGAGCTACCTACCAGAGGATGATGACGAGGATGTTCGAGCCACAGCTGGGCAAGAACATCGAGATTTACATAGATGACATGGTGGTGAAGAGCAAAGTTATAGCTGAGCATGTGAAAGACCTTGAAAATACTTTTGAGGTTCTACGGAAATACAAGCTACGACTAAATGCCTCTAAGTGCTCGTTTGGGGTAGGGTCCGGCAAGTTCTTGGGATACATGGTCACCCACAGAGGAATTGAAGTCAACCCCGACCAGATAAAGGCCACCAACAACCTCCGAGCTCCTCGGAATCCCAAGGAAGTTCAAAAACTGACTGGAATGACTGCTGCCCTCAATCGGTTCATCTCTAGATCAGCAGACAGGTGTCGCCCCTTTTTCTCTCTACTCAACAAATGGAAGGGATTCGAATGGACTGAGGAATGTGCCTTGGCGTTCCAGCAACTCAAGGATTATCTGTCTCGGCCACCAATCATGTCCAGTCCTGAGCCAGACGAGGTGCTGTTCGCCTACATCGCTGTAGCTCCCTATGCGGTGAGCCTGGTGTTGATACGGTCCGACTCTGGTGTACAAAGGCCCGTCTATTACGTAAGCAAGTCGCTGCATGAGGCTGAGATTCGCTACTTGCCGCTGGAGAAGGCTATCCTAGCAGTAGTGCTTGGCACCCGGAAGCTACCTCACTACTTCCAAGCCCACACGGTGATCGTTCTCACGCAACTCCCGCTCAAAGCAATACTCCGAAGTGCCGATTACACTGGTCGGATTGCCAAGTGGGGTACAATCTTAGGGGCCTTCGATATAAGATATATGCCCCGCACATCGGTCAAGGGACAGGTCCTCGCAGATTTGGTGGCTGAGTTCACGGAGCCCCAGCTAGATGAGGTGAAGCCCACGTCGGGCATGGATGAAAAATCAGTTGGCATGGTCTCTCAACAGAATCCCTCCCATTGGGAAGTATATGTCGATGGCGCGGCAAACCAAAGAGGCTCTGGAGTTGGGCTAGTATTGATATCCCCCGAGAAAATCATTATCGAGAAATCGCTAAGGTTGGACTTCTCGGCAACGAATAATGAAGCAGAGTATGAGGCCCTACTGATGGGGATGACTATGGTCCGCAGAATGGGTGGGAAGTCCGCGGAGCTGTTCTCGGACTCAAGACTGGTAGTAGGTCAAGTACAGGGCGAGTTCGAGGCAAAGGACGAAAGAATGCAGGGATACTTGGGTCGTGTTAAACATCTGCAATCAGAGTTCGAATTTTTCAGTTTGCAGCACATCCCCAGGAGCGGCAACTCACATGCTGACTCCTTGGCCACGTTAGCCACCTCTTCGGCACAGGACCTGCCGAGGGTCATCCTCGTCGAGGACCTGCACAGGCCTACAGAGGCAAAGTCAGGGGGAGCCCAGGTTCACCAGGTCAGGGTCGGACCGTGCTGGATGGACCCTTTAATCAAATTCATCAAAGAAGATACGTTACCCGAAGATAAGGGAGAAGCCGATAAAGTTCGGAGGAAGGCGACTAAGTTCTGGTTGTCCGAAGACCAGAAGCTATACAAGCGCTCCTATTCGGGGCCATATTTGTTGTGCGTGCATCCCGAGGCGACTGAGACACTGCTAGAGGAGCTGCACGAAGGAATCTGTGGGAGCCACACCGGAGGCAGATCCTTGGCTCACCGAGCCCTCACCCAAGGCTATTGGTGGCCTAACATGCAGAAGGAGGCACACGAATACGTCAAAAAGTGCAATCAATGTCAGCGCTTCGCCCCAAACATTCACCAGCCAGGGGGAAACCTCAATCCACTGTCTAGCCCATGGCCCTTTGCCCAGTGGGGCTTGGATATTGTGGGACCCTTCCCCAAAGCTGCAGGAAACAAGAAGTACCTCCTGGTCGGAACAGATTATTTCACCAAGTGGGTTGAAGCCGAACCGCTAGCCAACATCAGAGACGTTGATGTGCAAAAGTTCGTGTGGAAGAACATTGTCACACGGTTTGGAGTTCCTCACGCCCTCATCTCGGACAACGGTTTACAGTTTGACAGCAAGGCATTCAGGAATTACTGCAGCGAGTTGGGAATTACGAACAGATATTCCACTCCAGCCTATCCCCAGGGTAATGGCCAAGCAGAAGCTTCCAACAAGGTCATACTGAACGGCTTAAAGAAGAGGCTAGATGATGCAAAGGGCAGATGGGTAGAAGAGTTGCCACATGTGCTTTGGGCTTACAGAACTACGCCCCGCAGGTCCACTGGAGAAACCCCCTTCTCGATGACCTATGGGGCTGAAGCTGTCATTCCTCTGGAAACAGGGTTCCCAACACTAAGAACTAGCTCATTCAGTCCAGCCGACAACGACGAGCAGCTACAGAAGAGCTTAGACTTAATTGAGGAAAGAAGGGAGAACGCAATGGTCCGGCTGGCACACTACCAACAAAAGCTCAGACAAGGCTACGACGCTAACGTGAAGCTGAGGCCTTTAGAGCCCGGTGATCTGGTGCTGAGGAAAGTTGTGGGCACCGCGAAGAACCCAGCTTGGGGAAAATTGGGACCCAATTGGGAGGGACCTTATCGTATCACCTCAGGCGCTGGTATTGGAGCATATTTCTTAGAAGATTTGGATAGTCATGTAATCCCTCGCCCTTGGAATGTAAATAACCTCAAGAGGTACTTTTATTAATCAAGTCTTCTCTTCAGTTGATATACCAATTCGCTGCGTAAAGTTTTCTCTCAAGTGTTTAAACTTAAATCCAATCATGCCTGTTGTCCTCGGACCAGATGATTAGGGCTAGTTAACACTCATTCGCCACCAGCTTAGGTGTTTAAACTTAAACCCAATCATGCCTGTAGTCCTCGGACCAGATGATTAGGGTTGGTTAACACCGTTAGCTCAAGTGTTTAAACTTAAATCCAATCATGCCTGTAGTCCTCGGACCAGATGATTTGGGTTAGTTAGCACTCGGTTACAGTTCCATAGTGTTTAAACTTAAATCCAATCATGCCTGTAGTCCTCGGACCAGATGATTTGGGTTAGTTAGCACTCGGTTACAGTTCCATAGTGTTTAAACTTAAATCCAATCATGCCTGTAGTCCTCGGACCAGATGATTTGGGTTAGTTAGCACTCGGTTACAGTTCCATAGTGTTTAAACTTAAATCCAATCATGCCTGTAGTCCTCGGACCAGATGATTTGGGTTAGTTAGCACTCGGTTACAGTTCTATAGTGTTTAAACTTAAATCCAATCATGCCTGTAGTCCTCGGACCAGATGATTTGGGTTAGTTAGCACTCAGTTGCGGTTCTCTAGTGTTTAAACTTAAATCCAGTCATGCCTGTAGTCCTCGGACCAGATGACTAGGGTTAGTTAACACCGATGCGGTTCGTATTTAAATTTAAATCCGGTCATGCCTGCAGCCCTCGGACCAGATGACCAGGGCCAGTTAACTCGAGTACACTCAAATCCTATGGTCCTTGAACTAAGCAACAGGTTAGTCAATACCCCCACGCGGCCAGTGTCACTGGGGCTTAGTGCTAAAACTCATAATCGCGTTTTGAATTGATTTTAATCTCTACATGTCTCCCCTAGGTGTGCTTAGTTTGAAGCCGAGAAATAGTAATTTATGTTTAACTTGGAAAGACGTGCTATTTAATAACCCTTGGCTGGCCTATCTTTTTCAATATTAATCTTGGTTACTTACACCATAAGCATGATGTATCAAACAAACTTATTTGCATTATTTGGTTATAAGTGCAATGTACAGTTATAAGTAACGATAGTAGTCAGTAAGGCAGGTATTTAAAACATCATAGACAAGTGAAAATCTATTTCATAAATAAAAGTATGGTTTACAATTCTTCGGATGAAACAAAAAGCACAGGTGCAAAAGGTAAAGGCCCTATACGTCTACTCTTCTGCTGGAGGAAGCACGGGGTCAGCAGCCTGGCCTATCCGAGCAGTTGCGTCAGGGGCTCGGTCCTTGGGCTCAGAAGGAATTTTCTCTTCGCCTGATCCTTGGCCTTTCTCTTTGGCTGGCTCAGCTGGCTTATCCTTGCCGCTTGGCTGACCAGTTTCCTTGCTCGCACCAAGAGTGAGTGGGGGAGCATTGCTGACCAAAGGTGACTCCGAAGCCTCTGGAAGCTGTGGAGCTGAAGGGGAATCAGTTCCTGGGAGCTCTCGGATTTCAGGATCATAGTACACGCTCCCAGGCAGCCTCAACTCCGAGTCGGCAGGGACTCCAGCTGCATCCAGGGCTTTGGCCCAACTTATGTTACAGTAATCTCGGCTGACCGAGGCGAACTGCTCCAGAAGCTGGGACGTGGCCGTCTCTACCCCCAGCTGGTAAGCTGTCTTCTTTTCAGCCTCAGTCGCCTCCTGAGCCAACTGGGCTTTCTCCTCGGCATATCGGACGCTGTCCTTGGCTTTTCGGAGTTCCTCCCTTAGCCCGTTTACCAGCTCCCTCTCGGTCTTCAGATCGGCCTCTGTCGCCTTTAGCAACTTACGTTGGTCCTCAACCTGCTTTTCAACATTTTTTATTCCAACGTCAAGACTTTTCTTCTGACTGGTCATATCCGCGAGCTCCCCGGACAGACGGGCATAATCGTCTTTCAGCTGGCCCAGAGTTTTCTCCGCCTCATCTCGGGAGCAGAGCGCCGCCTGGGTTTCAAGGCGATTCTTCTTCTCCCACTCCTCGGCCACGTAAATCTGCTGAGTTACCTGCGTGATGGAAACTAGTGTCAAACACGAAAAAATAGGAAAGGCAAGAGTCAACGATTCAGCTAGTCGGATTGAGGTTACTTACGATGGCCAAATCCCTCTTCAGGGATCGAAAGAGCTCCGGCTGATTGAAACGCCTGAATGACTCCATGTCATGAGGGAGGAGAAGCGGTTGCTGCAGGGCCTCAGCAACGTAGCCGGCCCTCCCACCATCGTAATTCCTGAGGGAGGTCTCCCAGAGGATCGGAGCGCCCTCCAACTCCAATTTTGGAGACCAGATCCGCGGTCCCCCTCCTCCTCGGCGCACCTCTGCCACTGTGCCCTCGTCTCGGCTTTCAGTAGACGGAGCCCTGCGAGTTCTGTTGTCCTGTGCCACCTTTTGCTGCTTGGCCCCCTTGGTTGGTGGCACCTGCTTTTCCTCCACCTCAGTGTGGGGTCTTTTCTTCTGCAGTTTTAGCATGGGCTTCAAGCTGGGGTCAGGGATCTGAGTAGGCACCGGAGGAAGTGTCACCACCGTCTTAGATGTCCCAGCATCTTTCGGGTCTGACCTTTTGCCTCTCCCCTTCATCAAATTCCTCAGATCCATATCTTCGTCCGAGGAGTCTTCCAAATGGGTGGCTAACAAGTTAAGCTGGGCGCCTGACTGCTCGTAGGCCTCTTCCTGGCGTCTGAGATCTCCACCACCTGGTTAACCCTTGAAGCCTCTCCCTCAAACTGAAATTCGTCTATCTGTTCTTCTAGCGACGAAGTAGAAGAGCCAGCCCCCTCACCTTCAATTGCTTGTCCGAAGGGAACTTGCTGGAGTGGTTGGATAAGGGGAGGTGCAGCCCGAGGAATTGGATGGGGTACAGGTTCAAGATCGTCTGGCGCCAAGAAGCCTTTCCGACCAACGTCGATACGCGCAAGGCGATGATCTCCTTGGACGATTGCGTTGCCGACCGGTTGAAAACCTTTTGGCTTCGCTGTATATCCAAGAATAAGGGGAGCAGACCGTAGTTGCCCGTCCTCGCTCACAAAGATCTCCGACCTTAAAAGGTAGTTGAGGGCAACGATATTCGATTGGCTGAGCCGAGGAGAAACTAGGTTCTTATCTGTTGCAAGTAAGAAGAAAAAATGGTCAGAAGCTCAGAAATAGTGACCGAAGAGAAATTAAAGACAGTTAAAAGACGGGAGCCCTAAGCCTATGGTCAGTGCGCCTAAATCTACATGTCACACCTGGCTTCCCAGGCTTGGTAGGGCAACCAGGGCCGTTGCGCCAGGCGCCCGAGACGATCACATAGTCGTCTTTCATCCCTTTGTTGGATTTGGGAAGGCAGGAAATGAGCCTAACAACATTCGACCGGGATTTTAAGTAGTACCCGGCATCTTGCTGGCTATGGCATTCGTACATATGTACCACGTCAAGCCAGGTGAGTCCTAACTCCAAATGGCGCTCAAGGTCCTCAATCGCTCCCAGGATCCTAAACATGTTGGGCGCACATTGCCAGGGAGTAAGTCTATGGTTCCGAAGGTAGGCAGTGGTGATGGGACCCATGGGGATTGTCATTCCCCCTTCCTTGAAGGCGATGAGGGGGATAACTACCTCTCCCGTCTCTCGGTCTGTTAGTATTTTTTCTGGAGGGCAATACCTCACACCCACGTTAGGGGGGATGCGATACGTGGTCCTAAACACCTCTATTTGCTCAGGGCTATCCATCATGTTCTCGAGTTTTCCCATGGTGCTTAAATGAAACGGAGGGCCGAAGAGATAATTAAAAGATTCGGTTGGCGGCGACTTACAAGGGCTAGACCGGGGAAGCAACTGCAGGCTCGTTGGAGGACTCGTGAGGATTCTGGGTAAGATTGGCACCGGCGACTGAGAGATTCGGGCGGAGAGATTTGGACGGAGTGGGGCGTCTGTTCTTGCTGGAACGTCTGAGGATGGAAAAGTGAGGAGGAAATGATTTCCTCTGAAGCTTTATACGGGGTCAAGCGAAGGGTCAGGGGCACTCCCGCCCAAATCCTGAAGAAAAAGCCACAGCCGTTAGATCAATCAGCCACCGTTGGATGCGAAGGACGAAACGTCACCTGGCGCAGTTAATGCAGCGCCTTGGGAATAAGGAAACTGCAGCGGCATTAATGAGGCGTCTGTTCCCACGCTTACACACGTGCCAGCTCGGTTGTGCATGTTTCCAAGTTTTTGCTCCGTGGCAAGTCAAAATCCTACTTTTTCTCCTCGGATGCGAAGGAAAAACTACAATTTTGAGGGGCTATTGTGGGGGAGAAAAGCCCAGCCCAACTTATTGGGCCCAAGGCCCTACCCGAGGACCACTGTTAGTCCGAGGAGACCAGGACGCAGCCAGAGGCCCATGTGAAAGGAGAATGTCCGCAGACAAGCACGAGTACAGTCCGAGGAGATGCTCATACGTCCGAGGAGACCTATACCGTAGGACCCGACGAGGTTTCTGTCCGGCACGTGTCAAGCGATCTGATTGACAAGTGTCAAGGGAGAAAAGGGACCTCGGACACGCGAGAAGGTGACAGGAATAGAGAAATATCAAGGAGACAGACTTCAACCACCGCATTTAATGCTCTGCACCTACCCTCCTGGCCGCATTTATGTGGAGAAGACCCCTGAACAGTGCATCCTCAGCTACCGCCACTCAGACAGGGCTAAAGGGGGAGTATGATGGGACATGCACTCAAGTGGGCGCACAGATGGTGAACAGGTGGACGGTGGAGATGGAGAGGGGCAGCACTATATAAGAGAGAGAGGTCTCTGATAGGGGGGATCGAAAATTAAGAGAGAGAAAAGAGCATATAATTTTACTGTAGCTCCAACATTTGTAACCTAAGTTCATCAATGAAAATCGCCTCCTCGGACGGGACATTCATCACTGTCCGAGCACATTTTTATTCAAATCTCCCCATCTTCTATGCCGCTTAATACTGTTATTTTTCATTATTAGCCTAGCTCTTTCACCCACTCTCTACAAATTTATTGTTTTGGGTTCAGTGGGCTCCAAACCCATACCTCCTTGGGCTTGGGCAGCAGAATCTGACCCTACATATAGTATAGATAGATAGAAGATAGAATAGACCGTAGAGATAAGTATTTTTGAACTGCATAAGAAAAACCAATCAAAAGAGGAGAATTTTGTTATAAATAATATAGAATAGATAGATATAAATAAATAAATAGATATAGATTTTTTTTTTTTTAGAGATATTGATAAATAAATATAGAAGAAGGAATCTTGTTATATACCGCTTATTGTTGAAAACTGAAAACTAAAAACACTGTAACAAAATAATTTTTAAATAGTGAATAGTACCGTTGAATCTAATTTTAAAGTTAAATTTGCATTTTTTCTAAGTTATAAGTCCTATAAATAGTGTCTATAGACCCACTGAAATAAAACGCAGACGCAATAGACAGCTTAAAACGTGCTATCCAAACTCACACATATTTTGAGAAACAGAAATATAATAATATTCAATGTACTTGACTACCTTCAATTGTTTATTAAAAACGGAAATCATCTCTCATAGACCATGTCCTTGACCATGAGTCATAGTTGCCCTCACCGTTTCAGGATATCAGTCACATAAGTGTCCGTTTGGATACAACTTATTATTGTTGAAAGTTGTTAAAAACTGATTGTTGCTGAAAACACTGTAGCAAAATAATTTTTAAATGGATGAATAGTATCGTGGGACCCATTTTTAATATTTTTTAATGTATAAACAGTACATAAACAGTGCATAAACAGTGCACGTACTGTTCATGCACAGTAATTTTTGTCTCTCAAAAGTCAAGAAAACCGGCAAAAAAAAAAAAAAAAAAAACAGAAAACGCAACTCTACTTTCAGTAAGAAGAAGTGCTATCCAAACCTAGTCTTAAGGCTTTTAAACTATAGGTCCGTTTGAATTGAACTTATTGTTGCTGAAACTGAAAATCGAAAACTGAAAACACTGTAGCAAAATAATTTTTAAATGTGTGAATAGTGCCGTGGGACCTATTTTTAATATTTTTTATTGCGTGAACAGTGCATAAATAGTACGTGAACCGTGAACGCACTGTTCATGCACAGTACATACACTGTTCATGTACAGTATACACTGTTCATGCACAGTGTTTTTTTTGTCTCTCAGAGCCAAATAATGCGGCAAAAAAAAAAAAAAAAAAAAACGCAGATTGCAGGAAACGTGGACGCACAACGCGCAATCCAAACGCCCTCTATATATATATATATATATATATATATATATATATATATATATATATATATATATATATATATATATATATATATATATATATATATATATATATATAACCTGTTCAAGAACATTAGCTACTCTAATAGTATTAACTTTTTTTTTTTTTTAAATAAAAAAAAATAAACTTATTAAGTTTGATTATTTTGTGTCTTCAATATTTTGGACATCATAATTTCACAACTCACCTCAATAACAGTGCTTCACTAAACTTTACGCTAATTCAGTTCTCAGTTATCACCTTTCTCAGACTCAGACAAAAACACAGCCAAGAGAGAGAGAGAGAGTAATAGATAGAGAGAGAGATAGATGATGGAGAGAAAGGTTTTGTTGATATGCTTTGTGGCTGGATTCTTGGGTCTATTATCAGCTGCTACTGGTTTTGGTGCTGAGGGCACAAGGATTAAGGTAAACAAACTAAAATACTCTCTCTATATGGATCTTTTTGCTTTTTTCTTTGATGGGTTTTAAAAAAAAATGCTTTTTTATGTTGTTTTCTTCTTTATCATCTTCTTCCATTAGTCCTCTGATTGGTTGCTGAGAAACCCAGGAAAAGTTAAAGAGAAGAACAATCTTCTTTGTTGTTTTGTTTTCAAACTAAAATTTCAGTGAAAGGAGAACTTTGATGGTGGAGAATCTGAGATTTGCAGTTCTAATTTGTTAAATCTGTATCAGAATCTCTCTGTTACTGAACAGGAAGTAATAACCTTTATTGCTTTTGCTTTCAGTTTAGGTTCTTGGTGAATGTTAAAGTTTTAAACTTGTATGCTGTGTCTGTGTTTTAAGTTTTTCTTTGTGGAGAGAAGGTGGAAAAGCCCAGAGATTGTATGGTAGAATTCTCCTTGCTTGTGAACTTACAAGGGAAAAAGAAAACCTTATTACTTGGTTGAGTTATACTTATGGTAATGTTTGGTTTGGTTTAGGTGGCGTCTTCTTATGCATTTGTTTTCTAATTAATCTTCTTATAATTCCAAAAATTGCAACCTCAATTGAAAGCATATGCATTATACACAAATATTGGCTTACTTCGTGTGTACCATTTGTTCTGGTCTAGTTTTAGAGAGGTCTTGGTCATTTGATTAGTTGCTTTGTCCGGGTGAACACCATTTTAAAGTCCAGCCCATGATAGGAGAGTTTAGAGATTTTCTTATTGGTTTTGAAATCCCACGTCGGCTAGATGAATCATAAGGAGGTTCACTAATCCTAAAGGTGGTAGTCGCACATTGAAAAGAAAATCAGTAGGGAGGTGTGCTACTCCCTATACATAGAGTGGTGGTGTAGCTTTGTTGTGTATGTGTGAGAGTTACAACACCAAGCTTTGTCTTGTGAGAGAGTTAAAAGACTAAACTTTGGCTAATGTGTTAGTGTGAGGGCACCTCTAGTTGTATTTGGGTTTTGGATTAGTTGTTGTGAGAGTTAGTGAGTGTGATTGTAATCTTTATTATTGATAGTATATTGTGGTTGGTGTTGCCCATGGATGTAGGCCTAGAAATTGGTGTCAGGGCTATTGGTTCAAGTTCTAATTTTAGTCTTTGTAGGATGATCTCTTCCATTGTACAATCTATCCATTTGATTGTCTCACTCTTGGTTCAGCAGCTTCATGTGACTCAAGAAGAGGAACATAAATTTCGTTAATAAATATGTCTTCTAATTAGTTTTTGTGGTTACAGTTGCCTTCTCTTAGTTCCTTAACCTTCATCATTTACTTTAGCTTATGCTAATAGCACAATAGCTTCCCTAGTTGCTACTGACATATATCCATTCTATGTACATCCTCTCAAATGGAACTGACATCAAAAGGGGGATATTTTTTGGTTTCAGCAGCACTTTTGTCTGCACTGTGAGATGAAATAACCCATTTTGTCTAGGTTCTGATAGTTTTGAATAGAAGCATTTCTTTTCATCTATTTTTACAATATAGTCTGCTGCTAACAACATTATAGCTTAAAAGAAAGGTCTAAATGCAAAAACACTCCCTGTGGTTTGGGTCAGGTGCAAAAACATCCCCTGGGATTTCAATTCTTCTTTTTAACTCCCTGTGGTTTCCATATCTGTCAAATTTACCCTTGGGACTAACTTCCATTAGCTCTTATGGTTGGAAAAATTATGCGACCATCATGTGACCGGTGGTGCAAATTAGTTGGTGAGTCTTCTTAATGTGGTCACACGATGGTCATGTGATTTATTTGTCCATAGGAGCTAGTGGAGGTTAGTCTCAGAGGCTGGAAAGCAGGGACAAGGCAGTTGGGCTGCCGTGCCCGTGTCTGACACGGCGGGGACACGGCTGCACGCGTGTCCCGGATGTTTTTTTATTATATAAAAATGACAGACATGGCCTGTGCCAAAAAAAAAAAAAAGAACAAGAACAAGAAAAAGGAAGAAAATGAAGATGATGACAGAGATTCACAAGAGGAGAGAAATGTTGTTTTGCAGCAAAAGAGGACCCTCTGTCATGGTGGATTGTGGTTATGGTGACCGTGCTAGCTGTAGGCGGCAGATCTCCATAAATTTACAAGAGAGAGAAATAGAAACTGATCTCTTTTTTATTTTTGGTCTAGAGATAGAGAGAAACTGATTCATTCTCTAAAGAAGAAAGAAAGAAGTGTGGCTATAAATGGGGGTATGTGGGAAAATTAATTAAGAGTTTTTTTATTTAATGAACATGTTGATAGATTGCCATGTTGTGGCCATGCAGCAAATATCTTTCCTTTTGTTTTGACCATATTGCTTAGGCTAGCTTTTTAACTTCATTTTAAATTTGTCTTTTATAAGTTAACTTTTTATTATTATTTTTCATTATTTAAGTAGACAATAAATACATATATATATATTTAGTGATAAGACTTTAATATGTTTATAAAATAATTTTTAACAATTATTTAAAAATAAATAATATTTTTGTTATAAAACAAATTTTGTAAGCTTTGAAATTATATATTTATATATGTGTGTGTGTGTGTGTGTGTGTGTAATTAATTAATATTTGTATCCCTACCGTACTTGTGTCCTACTTTAAAAAAAAAATTGTTGTGTTGCCGTACCGTATCTGCACCTGCACCCATATCTGTGCAGGTGCTTCCTATCCCAGAGGTCAATTTGGCAGATGAAAACGTCGGGAAGTTATGAGGAAGAAATGAAACCCTGGAGGGTGTTTTTGCATCTAACCCAAACCCCAGAGGGTGTTTCTACATTTTGGCCTAAAAGAAATAGTTAAAGCTTTCCTTGAGACATGCAAAACATGTTGCCTTTTTTTTTAGTTGGTCCTCTTAAGCTTACATGTATTCATTCATAAAATGAAAGAATTTTCTTTTTGTAAATCGTCCAAGACAAATTTCCAATTCTAATCAACTAGACATGGTAATCGATCATGTATGCTTCAATTATAAGATATTAACTATGCATCTCTCTCCGCTGCTTCACTGTTTCAATGAGAGATACTTGTCCACTTTGGCAATTGTTGGTTTTTAAACATCTCATTTAGCTGGAATCAAGATTCTGTCATCAAATCTTAAATTGTGCTGTAGCTTGCAATGCTGATCATGGTGCAATCTTGTGGATTCCTTTGGTTCAAAGACATACTTAGTGTCACTTCTTTTATTGACTACATGCCCCCCCCCACAAAACACACACACGAGAAGAAAGTTGGGAATCTTAATGATTGCTGTTCTGCAACACTGTTTGTTTATATCTGTAAAGATTTCTTTATTGGAGAACAAACATACAGCTTACTTTAGCTTGTTTTATCTTAGAAGCATAAAATTTACCGGATCTGCAACTTTTGTTATGCCTTTGGTACAATACTTACATTGTGGTTTGCCTTTTGGGGTCTCATTGTAACGCAATATTAGGAGCTCTTCTGTTCCTATGCACTAAGTTCATATAACTTGGTGTTTCTAGTTTTAGAGATCCTGTTAACTGTGGTCTGATATAAATTTCAATTATTTATGGGTTTTTTGTTGTTGTTGTTGTGTAATTCAACTTGCTGAAATAATTCTAAAGATGTCTTTTAATGTTGTTTGACTAGTCAAGTCAATTATCAAGCTTGATTAATCCTATCAACTTAAAACATATATATATATATATCTTTAAATTAACGAGCTTGCAGCCCATACCTTGTACATGGATTTTTTCATATATGTCAAATTATATACTTGATACTTCTATACATCTCATTTTAAGTATATATCTTAGTAAATAGTAATATAACATCAACTCAACCAAAATTCACCACCTGACCTCTGATCCTGGTGGTGCGTCTGGCTCTCCCCCAAGAGGGAGAGTCTGGGTTTGAGTCCCCATAGGTGCATGTCCTGCCTTTACTTTAGCCCCCCACCCCAAAAAAAAAAAAAAAAAAAATCAACCAAAATCTGTTGATTAATGTCTTCAATTCCAGATCAAATACAGAATATAGCAAAAGTTTTAAATAAATTAGAATGGGTATGAGTAACAATTGCTGGCCATATATATGAACAATGTAATAAATTAATGTAATGAGGGTGACAGGGAATGTTCTTGGCAGCCCCCTTTTGAAGATATAAGAGGCAAGGAAAGGCTGGTTCTAGTGCTAAGTGGTAATTTGGGAATTTTCAGATGATGGAGAGTGTGGGACCTTGCTTGGCTAGATTGAGTTGAATCAAGTCTTATTTTGTTGTTTATCTAGGCTAGATTGCTTCTGGCTCAAAATTTTTTTTTTTTTTTAAAGTTTTACCAAATTAAGAATATTCCGGTAATTTCCAGATTTTTTGCAAATGGGCTAAAATGGGTTATATTTGAGGTCCATGAGTCTTGTTTTAAGTTTTAGAATCCCTTTCAGTTTGGTTTTAGTCTTTTAGTTGTTATTATAATTTTTTGTTTGGGAATCCTAGTCTTTATTGAAAAAGAATTAGGAATAGTTTCTTTGAAGGCTTTATGTAAACTTTCAAAATTCATAATACAATTAAATAAATTTTCATTAGCTTTTCTCAATTTTTGAGTCGGTGATTGCCTCTTTTGTAGGTGATTACTTAGGAAATCTGATGCAAGAAGAATGAAGACAATTTTATTTTAATCTAGTTAAAAAAAAAAAAAATATTAGTAGTCAATTGTAGTTTTACTAGTGGTCCATTTGAATTTTATTCTAGGTGTTATTAGCTAATTAGGTCATTATTATTTTATTTATTTTCCTAGAATAAAGTTTATTTTTATAATTCAGTAATTGGGGTTTGACCTAAGCCAATTAGGTTTAGGGTTTAGTCCAAGTATTAAGCATGCTATCATACTCCTATGGAAGCAAGTTTCTTACAAATAAAATTTCAGTTGAAATTTTTCCAATGGTTTTGTGCTAACTCTTGCTAACCCTAGGCACTGATTCCTAGGTTTTAACTTTTTATGTGATTTTTTCTATCCTGCAAATTGCTTTTGTATTGTGCTACATCAAAACCTAGGTATGGTTGCCTAGGGGTCTATCCTTTTTTCTTTTTCCCCCTCATTCATTTCACTATTTTATTACCAAACAGCCGTCAAATTCCTTCAAGAATCAATCTAGTTATGCCTTATCCTTGATTTTAAACATCAAACCCCATTCAAAAGTCCTTCAAGAGCTTTTCTATAAACCTATTTTACTGCTCAATCTTTTGAAGATCCTGCATCAAGTTGGCATCAAAGCCTTCTTAAGCTTCTTTCGTGTGTCAAATTGGAATTAGAGTCCACTAAAGTTTTTGTCCTGCATCAGTGGGTGACCAAGATAATTGGGCCTTGAACCTGTAAGAAACTATGACCTGAAAACTCATTCCATTTGGTAGTGGACTGAAAATGTATTTGAGTTCACAAATACACTGATACTAGCAGAGGGCACAAACAGTTAAAGAGGGGTTTAGCATATTTTGATGGAGAGATATGTAGAAGCCTTACTTTTGAAAGAGAAAAAAAGAAGGCATGTGTCAGAGGCAAAGACACTGAATAGAAAATCCTCAGTTTTACTTATATTTTATCTGATATAAGCTGAAACCATATAGCCCAAGTTGAATTCTCTTGGAAATCCACAGCAGTCTCATTTTAAGCATGTGCATGCATGATTTATATAAACTTATCTTGTTTCTGATTTGTCTGTGGATCCTAGTTGCAAACATAATCTTATTGTCAAACTGTATTAATACTTATGGCTATTACTATAACGAAATGAGTCCATCCCTATCTTCCTTTTTGTACTCCTCTATGTAAGTTTCTGGAATTTTCTCCATTTATGACCTGCTAGCATCTTTAGCTTAAAATCAGAAAATGTTAAACTAGTTTTTCTTTCTAAATCCTAGTTAACATCTTTCTGTCTTTGAGAATGTCGCTTAATCCTCACTCATCTGAGATGGATTTTTGCTGGGTACGATGCCAATGGCCAAGAAATGGTGGCTCTTGGGAAGTAAACAATTGCATCCACTCCTTAAGAGTGTTTTTAGTGGCATGATGAGTGGATATTTTGCACCAATACACAGGCATACTTGCTGGCCCTGCCAGCATTTTTGAGCAGTTTACTGAAATAGGAACTGCAGACTGGCCCTTGTTCTTGATGATGAAAAGATAATAAATTTGTATGAGATAGATATTAGGGAGAGAAAACTGGAGTTTCCTATCCATAGTCTATCAATCTCCCTGTTTCTGTTCCCCTCTTCCCCCTTCTGTACTTTTTCAGATACCAAATGACATTATTACCTCAAATTTCTTTCAGTTTCTGTTTGCTCTCTTTTTTCCCTCTAGTTTTTGTGATGCCAAATGGTAGTAATGCCCTCAGTTGGGGGAAAAGTATTATTAGAGATGAAACGGGAGTACAGGAGAACTGCTAATGTACTCAAAAGGCAGGTACATTAGCAGGACCTTTTATCAAATCATGCCTGCATAAATGGGCATCTGGAAATTGTTGCTGAGTGCCTCCCATTTTGTCTTCAGATTTTTTGTGCATAATCACTATTATTCCTTGTCTACAGTGATCATGATGAAAGCATTGCTGAAATGTTCTTTTATTTCCAGAGTTCTCAGGTTCAGATCACTGCTATTTCTGAATGTGTATACCCTCGAAGTCCAGCTATGGCTCTTGGTTTAACTTCAGCATTATCTCTTCTGATTGCTCAAATAATTATAAATGTTTCAACTGGGTGTATTTGTTGCAAAAGAAATCCTCATCCTTCTAACTCTAATTGGACTGTAGCGCTGATCTGCTTTGTTGTTTCCTGGTATGTTTCATTCACTACTTGCTGATAAAACTTTCATTCCTGTTTGATTGATTTTTGCCTTATCCTTTGAAAACTTATTGTTAATGACGACTATTAGTGTCTGAATTAAGATGGTTATGATCTATAAAGCATCAATGCTGACATGAGACACAGATGCAATATGTATATGGATATGGTATAATATGATAATTCTTGAAATACTATGATACTAGTTAAGCTAGGATACATTAATTAATTGGTCGATAAATATACACTTGTGTGTCTAGAAGATTAATAACAAGTCTCAAATAAGTTTAAAAAATGGTTAGAGTTATGGTTAAGTGATTAAATTTATGCTTTCCTATTAGCTTAAGCTTTTGAATAAGTGGTAGTTCATCACATATATAATCTAATATTCAAGCAACAATAGAGAGAAATGAAGCACGTATTTAGTTTGAGTTTGACATCCTCTATTTTCCAATGGTTTATCTGCTAAAATGTGAGAAAAAGTGGCTTTAAGCAAATAAGTTAGTTTATTTTTGAAAAAGCTAGTTTATTTGCTAAAAGGTGAGACAAAAGAGGATTTAAGAAAATAAAATTGCTTAGAAAAGAGGATACCAACCACACTCTTAAGAGTATAAAGTAACTATAATCCATGTTTTTGTTTTCTTAAATATGGTAAAAAATACACAATTCATAAATATGTCCAACATAAAGTCAAATCAATTTTTATTGAGTCATACTTCTTGCTTATAATGTGTCTTTTTCGTATTGCCGCCTTCTAAAATATGAATGGTTGCTTAGAATTCTCACTTGTTGAATCAACACGTGTGCTACATTTTTTTTCCTGCTAAATGTAAGACTTTTTTTATAGTCATGTGTGTTCTGTTTTTCCTCAACTGGGTTTAGTAACCCTTCAACTCCCATGTGCCCCTTTTGTGACCAACCTGTTAAGATTACAAAGAAATGTGGCTTGTTTATTATTTTTCGGGTGCCAAAACCAGGACTTCAAGGAGTGCATTGAAGTAGATGACAGATTGACATTTTAAGGGCACCCGGACTTCAAGGAGTGCATTGAAGTAGATTGACAGATTGACGTTTTAAGTTGCTACATTTTTTATTGGGAAAATTACATAGATCCCTTACTTTTAGTAGGGTGGTTTCAAATTAGAATTACTGAATCAGAGTTTATAATTCCTCTCATATTATATTTTCAAAATTGTTGTAGACCCTCAATGGTGTCTATTGACTACATGTAATGGAAATTTAGTAAACTGCATTTGAGACCTATCTGGATACTAAAAGACCTTTCATGTGGAACACAAGCAGTATTTTTACTACTTTTACCACAATCCTCATTTTCTCCCTTCTTTTTACAGCATGCATAATTATCTCACCATGTACTGTTGCCTTTTGTTTTTGTTGATTCCTTATTATTTTTTGAGTGTGCGTGTGTTGTTTTGTTTTGTTTTTTGCTGTTCATTTGGTATTGGTTTCCAATTGATTTAGTCTATTTGACACTTGAGTAGGTTTACATTTGTCATAGCGTTTCTTTTGTTGCTTACCGGTGCTGCACTCAATGATCAACATGGTGACAAAAGTGCGTACTTCAACTACTATTGCTATGTTGTGAAACCTGGAGTCTTTGCTGGAGGTGCCATGTTGTCCCTTGCAAGTGTGGCTCTTGGTATTATCTATTATCTCACCTTAATTTCGGCAAAGAACGGTGACAGTCTATGGGGCAATCCTTCTATTCCTAATCAAGGAGGCATAGCTATGGGACAGCCTCAGATCCCACCAGGGCTGCCACAGAGTAGCACTCAAGATCCTGTTTTTGTACATGAAGACACATATATGAGACGACAATTTTCGTGATTGGTAATTTTGTGTTCGAACCCCAGTTGAAAATATGCTTCAATCAGTCTTAAAAAAAGGATGATCTTGTTGGCTCACTGGGAAATGGGGGTATTTTCAATCACATTCTGCTGTTTGCTAGCGCCAGTAAATTCTTTGAACTTGTCTTTTCCTAGGATGTATATGTAATCTGAAACATTCTATATTGTTATGAGTTGGATGGGTTATTATTAAAGATGTGAAATATCAAATATGCCTTTTGGACCATAATAGTGATAATTTCCCATATATAAAGCGTGCCACATTAATGGATGGGACTAATTTAGACACAATTCAATGGTAATGAAACAACCTTTAGGGGTTTCAATTCCTTGACAGGTTCGGCTTTGAGAGGAAAAACTGATTGATTTGATGAGCGAGAGAGAAGAGAAGTGTACGAGAGAATCGGGGCTTCCCAGCTCAGGTTATGAAGAAAGGCTTCAACTCCTTTCTCCTCCTCACCAGCCACCTCTACGTCGAGCTCTTCTTCCACAGTGGTGACATTCTCAATCTATCTCTCACTCTCTCTCTTCTCTCTTGGATCCCAAATACGATAGCTTTTGCAGTTTGGGAGGAGATTTTAATTGTACTGTGATGGTTTTTATTTAGTGATTGTGTTTGTGGATGATAATGCCAAGATTTGGAAGGAAAATTAGTGAACTATAAGTTCTTTTTCTTCTCTATTTTTTTTTCCTGTTTGTTTTCCGGGAAAGTTTGCTGGATTTTTTTGATGTTCTTCCGTTTATTTCCATTAATTTGATAGAAACTTTCAAAATAATTTTTTTTTTTCAAGGAAATTAATCTTTATTAATTTTTTGTTTTTTATTTTTAAGGGAAAGTCAAAACTAACGGTAATTCTTTAACGGAAGTGATAGAAAAACCTTAATTGAATAAACTTGAAATTTTAAAAACTCAATTCAACAAAAGCGAAATTAGAGAATTAAAATGAATTTTGGTAAGATTTAGAGAGTATATTCAGCATTTTTAGTCTAATTATTTTAATGTACTAATTAATATGAAAATAAATAAATTCTTCATTGAATTTGTCAAATTTAGAGAATATATTTTGCATTTTAACATAATTGTTTTAATAAATTAATTAATATAAGAATAAATAAATTATAATGTAAAAATTAGCAATCTTCAAACATTAGGTAGATATTTTCCTATTATTTTAGATGTTTTAACAAATTTATACTCCTAACAATATTTGAAAAAATTCATTATATTAATACTAGCCTCTAAGTACGTGCGTTACACGTTCTCAGAGGCTCTTCAATATTTTTTTTTTTATATAGCAATGTATTTCTTATATAAAAATAAAATGAACGTGAGAGGAAAAAATGCTAAATTTTAAGAGTGCTCTTAGTTTTTTTTATTTTTTAAATTGGGAGTGTTTTACTTTTATTTAGATGAAAAATGAATAAAAAATGATAAATTTTTATAAGTGAAGGAAAAAAAAATTCTAAATTTTAGGAATTCTCCTTTTAAATTCAAAATGAAATATGTTAATTGACATTTATGATCCTATTTCTAAGAGAAATTACCCTTTATTAAAGAGAGTATTTTTGAATTACATAAAAGTTCAGTTCAAATGGTGGAATCTTCTTAGGGCAAGACTTAGGTATAGTACTTATGTGTTGTTCCTTAGGTTTCCTTTTTAAGATTCAGCCATGTGGCTACTTAATTAAAAAATATACTTTCATTCCATGAGAAAAAATCCACGTGGCTGAATCTTAAGAGAAGAATCTAAGAAACAGTACCTAAGAATCTTAAGAGAAGAATCTAAGAAACAGTACCTAAGGTACTGTACCTAAGTTTTGTCCATCTTCTTATATACAGTATAAAAATTTAAAAATTATATTGTAAATATAGGTGGGAACTCTTTTTTTTTCATAGATAATCGTAGAATGGTAGGTACATTTTAAAACTTTCAAACAAAAATAAAAGAATTCATTTAAAAAAAATTCAAAAAAAATACTAATATTAATTTAAAAAAAAAAACCCGATTACCCAAAAGTCAAACCCCTAAAATTTGACACTACAAAGACTTCTGGTTTCTCATTGACTAAGTCACTCTCCCTCTCTCTTTCTTTCCCCAGTCACTTTCTCCAAAATAGATAACAACTCTATCTCTCCGACCAAACTAAACCCCAAGATCTAGGCATTCCCAACAAGACTTACTGCCGACTATTTTTTTAGAGAATTTTTTTAGGAAAAAAAAAAATTGAAGTTCAACAGTTGAACCTTGCCGTTTATAATATGATATAATTAATACGAAACTGGTACATTAGAGGCTGTTTGGTTCACTAGTTTTCATGACTCAATTCTCAGTTTTCATAACTCAATTCTCAAAAATGGTGGGACCCATAGCAAAATACTCGTTTGCCTGCATAATTTTTTTCTTTCCATAACTCTGTTTTCAATACTCAATTTTCTAATTTTTGAGTTATGAGTTGTGAAAACTGAAAACAACTTTTGGCTGTTTTCAGTTTTCAGTTTTTAATTTTCAGTTTTCAATGGCAATTTGGTAAATACTATTACAATTTCTGGTCCCACCGTCAGACCTATTCACGTGGGGCGTGCCTTTTGATACTGTCCTCAACGGCTCTCTCTTCAGCTCTTTCATCTCACCCTTCTTCACACTTCTCTCTTCAGTTGGCAGAGGTCTCTCATCACAAATTTCTCTCCTCTCCATTCCGGTACCACCATTGAGAAGCTCTCACTGCCCTCATCTCCTCACACACCATTTCACGGATCCAAGCTCAGCCAACCCGCGCCGCCGTGTCACGGTAACGCAGTGCTTCACGCGCCAACCACCGAGCTCTTTCTCAGCTTTTTCCAGTGAAATCTAAAGGTATTCTTCACCGTTGAGCTGTTTATATATCTGATTTGTTGGTAATAGCAAGGGATTTCGCATCTCTTACATCGATTCAAGGAGTTTGCTTCTCTGTTGAATTTTTTCCTTTTTTTTTTCTTTGATTCACGTTTGGGTTTTCGCATCTGATTTAACTTGTATCAACCTGTGGAATCCTGGGTTTTCAACCCGTGGTGATGTTTGGTTCTCTGATTTTTGTTCTTTGTTTGATGTTTGGGCATCTGATGTGGTCTATTGAAACCTGTGGTTATGGGTTTTCAACCCGTGGTGAACCTGTCTTGTGCTTCTCTGTTTTTGTTTTTTCTTTTTTTTCTTTGTTTGATGTTTAGGTAAGCATCTGATTTGGGAAAATTGAAACCCGTGGTTATGGGGTTTTTTTTCTGATGAGTGAAGATTAGACCCATTGGTGAGAAGGATCTGTATTGGAAATCGGTAGTATTTATGTGTGTGTGCAAGTGTAAGTTTATTGAGTCTTACATTTGATCAGAGTTGTAACTTTGTTAATTTCGTGGAATAGACTGATTAGATGCTTAAATTACAGTAGAATGTGACACCAATTGTCAATTTTTCTTTGCCTTCAGTTGTTAATTATTCTACCCTTAGAAATGTGCAGCTTAAACCTATTGATTTAATGGTCTATATGATACAGTTTCTCATATCCTATGTTTGCTAGCTATTAGTTTGAACATAGCTATTAGTTTGAATCTCATGCTCCTGCTTTTTCCATGAGCTTTGCTTAAACTCCATTTTTTGAGATGGTATGGTATGAAATTTGGGTTTTGCTTCATGTAGTTTCCTGTTATGAATGTAATTTATTTTTTGTGATTGTTACAGAACAGCTTATTTGGTTCTGGGAATTTATATGGTAAAAAAAAAAAAAGGAATTGGTAGAAGATATATTTCCCTTACTATTATATATTATGTCTGAATTTTCCCTCTTGTAGCAGTTCTGAGATTGTCAACTAAAAAATGTTTCCCTTACTATTATATATTAATTTAGTGAATTTTCACTCTTTCTCTTCAACTGAAACTATAAGGGCCAATGGCTTTCGCTTCATTTCTTGGCAGAGTTCTCTTCGCCTCTGTTTTCATTCTCTCTGCTTACCAAGAGTTTCATATGCCATCACTTATAATTTTTTCGTTCCCAAATATACTTTGTTGTGATTTTTTTTATGAGTTCTTAAGCTTGTAATGTGTTCTTTTAGGCAAATATAATTCTGGGTTTTGAGTTTTTTTAGTTTTCGATTTGGCAATTGTTGTTGGATCTGTTAGAAATATAAGGTTGCAACTCTTGGTTTGACTTTTTTAATAATGAAGCAGGGTATAGATCTGCATTTTGTTGTCAAATATTATAATTTTAAAGGAAAGTGGATGATGGGTTTGAGTATTTGAAAGTTATAATTCAGCCATGTTTAATTAACTTCAACAATTTTTATCATTAGGGCTACTAGTTAATAATGAGACATAATGGCTTTGATCTTCAAAGTTTGGCTATATTTGAATGTATAAGTTATAACAAACAATTGGGTCATTCAGCTCTTATTCAAATCTCTTTTGGCTTTAGGTGAAGCTGAATAAATAGTTGACCTTTACACACAGGGCAGCACAACACACACACACACACACACACACACACACACACGGCAGCACAACACACACACAAGGCACACACACACACACACACACACACACACACACAAGGCACACACACACAAGGCACACACACACACACGGCAGCACAACACACACACACACACACACACACACACACACACACACACAGGGCAGCACAACACACACACACACACACACACACACACACACACACACAAGGCACACACACACACACACACACACACACACACACACACAAGGCACACACACACACACACACGGCAGCACAACACACACACACACACACACACACACACACACACACACACACACAAGGCAGCACAATTATCCTTTGTAGAGAACCTTAAGTTGTACCTAAAAAATAAACATCAAGGAGACAAGCTGTAACCTAGGTTCCATACTTCAATTACCAAAATATCATATGAATACAATCAACCAACTTTTTTTATTACTTTGTTTGCTATGAACTATGAATCTTAATGTAGTTAAGTTTAGTAGAATTCTCCTTAGTTCAGTGGCAATGCATTTTTAGTTTAAAAAAATTTGTAAACGTATCTTGATTTTAGAATATGCTTCTACTGTTCCCCGATTATGGTTCCCCATATTGAGCTTGTCTCCTCATGGCTAGCAAGATACTTGCAAAGAGGACGACAATTAAATAGCTTCATACAAATTGTTTCAAATTTATGATGCACTGTTCCTTGTCTCTGACTAACATACTAACTTGTCCCCATTATATTCTTACAAAATATACTGTACATACACGCTACCATGTGCTCAATATTTGTTCTTCTAAATATACTGGGATATCTTTATTGTACTTGTGATATGGTTGTGTATGAGATGTGTGTGTTGTTCTTTAAGATGGCTGCGGAGTTGAGAACATGGGATGCCAATTGTGAGGATGTATTGTGTGACTCTGTACTTGGACACTATGTTTGTGGGAATTTGCGTCGTTATCATGCCAATGCGCACGTGTGGGAGGAGATCACAGACAATCTTAATGCCTGCATGGGGAAGGCCTTTACCGTGAGGCGGGTAATTAGGAGGTGGAAGCGTATTCAACAGAATTATCGCAGAGCAATGGTGGGCCGTACCAGATCTCTTCGGCCCAACGTTTCCCCCGTGGCCTCTCCAGATCGATTGTCAGATGACCCGTCGCAGTAAGAGGCGGATGCCTAGTCGAGGCAATTTAGTGCATGTCCCTTTTGATATACTGCTGACATATTTTGTTTCCATTATGTTCAGTAGCGTACTTTCTTATGGATTACCATGTACTTAACCATGCACTAACCTAGCGGTATTTGTGACCACTTATTCAGTTTACTAAGTCATTGCTTCGATCTTCCATCTTTTGTATATCTGGTCACATTGTATATGTTGTAAACCTCGATGAAGGATTTATATATTACCACTGTTTATTATATATTACCATTGTTTCTTACATTCAGTGCATGCTTTTTCGTATCCTTGTTGATTTAATTATGGAAGATTTTCCAGTTTTTGGACCCCTTAAATGAATCCTATAGTCCTATTGTTCAATTGTTAAAATTATCAGCTATCATAAGCTTACCACGTGACATGTTTCAAATAGATGGCACATGAATCACAAGATCAAGAGGAGAAATTGTGGCCTTCCCATGTAGAACATATTTTTATTGAGATAATGTTAGAGGAACAACTTAAGGGTAACATGGCAAAAGGTGTGTTCAAGGGTTCCATGTGGCCATCAATCACAACTGAACTTAACCAAAGGACCGGGAAAGAGTTGACCCCTAACCAAGTTCAACAGAAGCACAATAGGCTCCGTACCAAACAACGCAGGTGGAGCCAGTTGCTAAGACACACAGGATTGGGGTGGGACCCGCAGACCCAAACAGTGACTTGCTCTGAGGAGGTGTGGCAGAATGTGGTTGCGGTATGTTTACTCTTGTTTATTAATTTTGACTTATTGCAATTATTTATTTATGCAATTTGCCTCTTGTGAACTGCTGCGTTTAGTGTGCTAATGTTTTCAAGGACATTCCAGAGCAATCGTGGTGCAAATAGCTTAAGGAATAAGGGATGCCCAGACTACCCATCACTGCAGCAGTTGTTTGCCCCTAGTACTGCGACTGGGAACCTGCAGATCTCCTCAAACACTCCTCCCTTGAATAGTGATGAAGAGCGTGCCCTAGAGGAAGAGCTTGCCAATGCTAATGATAATGCAAGTGCACCCACCCATCTGGATGATGACTGTTACACCCCTAACTTTGACACTTTCCCGAACACTGTGGAGGATGCTGAGGTTGAGGAGGTAACCCAACGGGCGGAAAAACGTCCTGTGCAAGATGCAAGTGGCAAGGGTAAGAAGGTCTCAAAGAAGTCGGATAGGGTAAGTGAAATGACTGTGGCCCTAAGGGAGTACATTGCATTGTCGAGGGATAAGTTTAGTGGTAAACTCGGCAAGGGTACCGGTTCATCCGAGCAATTCGCTCAATCTGCTGTAGGCGGTGATCCTTGCTCACTTCCCAAGGCAATGGAGGTGTTGAATTCGTATGCGGATCTCAGTAACAAGGCCTATATCAAGATGTCAAAGGTTTTGCAGCAAAAGGATGATAGGGTAGTGTTTATGTGTATGCCGGAGCATAGGAGGAAGTCTTGGATTGATGCCATTCTAAACCCGGAGGAGGATTGAGGGAGAGCAGTTTCGCTTTAAACTAGAACAATATTTAGTTTTTATGTAATATGGATTCTGGTTGTTCTATTTACTTGTTTATGTTTCGTATGGATAATACTACGGTTTATGTTATTTAACAAACTTGGGACCGTAAGCATGGTTTGTGTTATATTATGTTTATGTTATTTAGGAACTTTAGATGCCAAACTAGTTTATGTTATATTATGTGACGGATTTGAATTTGAACTTGGAATCTTTGTATGGTTTGTGTTATATTATGTAAAGGATTTGGATTTGAAGTTGGGATGTTTGTGTGGTTTATGTTATATTATGTGACAGATTTGTGACAGATTTGGATTTGAACTTGGAATCTTTGTATGGTTGGTGTTATATTATGTAAAGGATTTGGATTTGAAGTTGGGATGTTTGTGTGATTTATGTTATATTATGTGACAGATTTGTGACAGATTTGGATTTGAACTTGGAATCTTTGTATGGTTGGTGTTATATTATGTAAAGGATTTGGATTTGAAGTTGGGATGTTTGTGTGATTTATGTTATATTATGTGACAGATTTGTGACAGATTTGGATTTGAACTTGGAATCTTTGTATGATTGGTGTTATATTATGTAAAGGATTTGGATTTGAAGTTGGGATGTTTGTGTGGTTTATGTTATATTATGTGACAGATTTGAATTTGAACTTGGAATCTTTGTATGGTTGGTGTTATATTATGTAAAGGATTTAGATTTGAAGTTGGGATGTTTGTGTGGTTTATGTTATATTATGTGACGGATTTGGATTTTAACTTGGAATGTTTGTATGGTTTGTGTTATATTTGTGTTATATGCGAAGGATTTGGATTTGAACTTCGAATCTTTGTCACGTACTTGGATAAGGTTTTTTTTTTTTTTTTTTTTTTTTTTACGTTTATTATCGTGATTGTTGAATTAGGTCTTTATATTCTACATGACTATTATGCGATGTACTTGTTTTAATAACATATTTACTTTTATATCTCTCTTTACATAACCTACATGAATAGTGTGTTTGTGCTAATGTGTAGGTCACTTATGGCGTCTGGAAATGACTGGTGGCAGGCGGTCCAAGAGTATGACTTTGATGATGCATACTTCAACAACGTTGGTTCCAGTAATGACTATGAAGAAAATGATGATGATTGGCCCGATTCAGAGTTTGAACGTGAAGAAGAAGCAGAGTTTAATTTAGTGAATCCTTTAGTCGGGGAGATGTATGCATACATGCAACGGCATTATGATAAACAACCAATGCGAACAAGTGCGTTGACCGGCAAGGCGTATATGGACGAGGTCACTGAAGGTAATCAAGCTAAGTGTTATGAGATGTTCCGCATGACACCTGATTTACTGTTGCATTTGGTGGACGAGTTGGCTGCACATGGTTACTTGAAGGATGGACATGGTGACGTGAATGCCACTCAGGCCGTGGCCATGTTATTGTACATACTTGGACACAACACCCGCTTTAGATGTGTTGCAGACCGGTTTCAGCACTCAACAGAAACCGTGTGCCGGCATTTTCGTCAGGCGTTGCGGGCTGTCCACCACTATGCGAAGCATTTAATTAAACCTGATCAGAATGTCACAAGCCTCCCCGAGCATCTTCAAGTGAACAAGTACTGGCCATGGTTTGAGGTACAAATCATTCCCTTACTTGACATACTTCGTACAACAGTAAAATAATATGATTTTGTAGATGTCCTTGCTAAGATTAATGAAAAAGGTCCAATGTGTAGAGATGTATAGGAGCAATTGATGGAACGCACGTGAGTGCCCGACCTCCTGCAAATGCGACTCAAGCACATAGGGACCGTAAGAGCCTTATAACAACCAATGTGCTGTGTGTGTGTGACATGGACATGCAGTTCACATTTGTCCATGGTGGGTGGGAGGGTAGTGCAAATGACTCAAGGGTTTTCGACGAAGCGATTAGTGACCGGAAGCATGGATTCCCATGGCCACCAACAAGTACTATACATTACTATAAGTTTAACTAAAGTTATTTTATCCTCCACGTCTAAGTAGTGTGTTTATTGTACAACTTAATTACGTGCTGCCTGGCTGTGTGTGTGTGTGTGTAGGGTCGTACTACTTGGTGGATTCGGGTCTACCAATTGGCACAAGTTTTCTCCCCCCTCACAAGTCAACTAGGTACCATGCGCAAGAATTCCAGGCAAGCCGTAGACGGATAACATCAAAAAAAGAGTTGTATAACTACAGGCACTCGTCCTTGCGAATGGTGATTGAGAGGTCTTTTGGAGTGCTGAAGGCCCGTTTCCCCATTCTGAATTTAATGCCAAACTTCAAGCCAATTAGGCAGCGTTACGTGGTTATTGTGTGTTGTGCTCTACATAATTTCATACGCATAAACAATCGGAGTGATGAATTGTTTAGAACAATAGGGGAGAGTGTTGGCGAAGGTAGTGCGACCAATAACGAAGGTAGTGGCGATGCTGAAGCAGCAACAAGCTCAGCGACCCAAAGGCATGTACTAGAAATGTCAAGTGCATCGAAGAGAGCGATGGGGCAATTTAGGGACAATATCACTGACACAATGTGGGATGATTATGTTGCCCGTGGCAATGTCAGATGATTATATGTTGCAAATGGCAATTGACCATTTACGTTGCAGCGTAATCGTTTTGGCACTATAGTAAGTGACGGACAACTTATTAATTAGATAGGTGGATGTATAAGTTAGTTCAACTTGTAATGATACTGCACTATTTTGGAATGACATGACAATGTGCAGATATGCTCTCGGCATAATTATGTAACGTAAATCGATTGTATCAATTATTAAAATATATATGTAACGTAAGGGTTTCAAGTTTCAACTATTTATGTGTCGACTCTCACCAATGGCAATGAATACAAAACTGACCACTTTTGTTAAACGGCCACAACGGTCCCTCCATTCTAAAATAAGTTATTAAAAATAAAATGCGAATATGCGATGTACGCACTAGAGTTTTCAATTTAGATTATTTAAGTATCATTAAATTGGGCCAAATGTCAAAATGTGCGGTTCAAAAAACATATAACAAAATTAAAAATTGTCAAAACGTGGAAAGGTGAAAATAATTCTATGGGGAGATAAACAAAATTGGTCATGCACTGGAAAAAAAAGTTTCAAAACTTCCAAGTAAGTAAAAAAATGATAAAAACATATAATTAAAATATAACGAAACAAAATTTATTCAAAATGAAAATGTATGAAGACATCTTTTTCTTTTTCTTTATTTATTGATAAAGACACCTTATTGTCTTATACACTGAAGGGGCCAAATAAATTTTTTTTTTTTGGATAGAATACGTGCAAAAAATATAAACTGATGGAGAAGTATTCATTATTGAATATAAAAGAATGCATAAAACGAATGATAATAGATTGACCTGTTTTGTTCAAGAAACGTTCATTGCTATACACAACACCTCCCTGTACAGCAAACAGCTGACAAACACAGTTCTCATTCTGCAAAATATTTAAGAACTCAAAACAGGGCATGCGAAGTGTAATGTACATTATACACGTGACCGTCAATGGTTCATGGCAGACGCAGTTGCGTATGGCAATGACCCCCAGAAACATTAGAGAACACAAAATAAACCCCAAGTACAGTACAAGCCAAAAATAAAGCTACCCTATACTTATAGACCTTGTCTTCAGCAATCCGGAGTTTGAGATTACTTTTTTCACCCTTGCGCTTTGCTTTCCTTAGGAGCTCCCATGCTTCTGCTTCCCTTGCATAAGCCGCATCTCTTTCATTTCTTGCAGCTACGGCGTCGGCCTTATATCTCGCAAACTTTTCGTGGACAAGTGGTGCCGTTGCACGGCCACGTGGGCATGTATTCTTATCCAACCATCTGAAGAACTTACATGCCTGATCAGAGTCCTGCATACAACATTGAAGGCATATATAAGATGGTCAGCAAAGATAGTAAGAAAATGACAAGTCGAATATGTAATGACAATAAAATTGAAGATAGAAACTAACCGGCGTCCACTGCTGACATCCATAGAACCTCCTACCGAAATTACGGATAGACAAAGAGGTCCTTTCCACACACCGATCCATATCGCACATATGGCCGGTAAAGGTGGACTCATAAGTAGTGGCAGAAGACATGGTTATGGCTTTTCTTTTTCCAATATATCTACACACATATAATTATATATATATAATGTCAGTACATAGTTCTACATAATCAATGCACTGTCAATGGAAATTGATTGATTGAACCTATTGTCAATGAAAAATAGTGTCTTACAAACTATTGTATTGTTATGACTAAAAATTTGTTACCCGAAGCCAAGCAATAAACTATACAGTAGAAATTTGTGTAATTTCCAATCGATTGCTGTTTGGTAGCATTTTATGACTCACCATGAATCTGCTTATTTTAACTATATTATAATATTTAATATTTTTATAAATATCTACCATCCCGAGGTCCTTAATGGCAGTATGATTTTATTGACCATGGATTAGCTATGGTTGATTTCTTGTGTTTTGTTGTAGATATGATATATGGGTCCTCATTCTTCCTTTTCTCTTTTCTTTATTTCTCTCTCTGTTGACCAATGCTATATATTTAGATTTCTCCAGTAATTAAGAAAGCATCAAAGATGGCAGTCTGTCAACAAATACATTCCAAATTAATGTTGTTGATTGAATTAACTCTATTTAGTAATAGGTTATTACACCAATTAGATCACTTGTACTGTAGTGTTTGAAAATTTCGAATTGAATCAAATTAAAATTGGATGATGATTACATTAATTGACCATAGATTAGTCACAAAGATTAATCACAACGATATTCAAACATGTCACAATCTTAGGTAGCAGTACTGTAGAGTAAGAATTTACACCCATCACTTTGGTAGAAAATTCAAACCAATAATCAATAAAAAGGAATTTGCAAAGTCAAGCCGCAATTTTTGTTGTTTTCTAAAAGATGTAACATAGTGGTCAGAGCTTACCGAAAGAATAATTCTTTCAGAGTTCTCCAAGATGAGACTTTGAAAAGAAAAGAACAAAAAAAGGGATCTTATTCTATGAATCAACAGGGCTGCAATGTTTGTGATGCAATCTAGTAATTTCTGAGTATTGATAATATGCTTTATTCAATAATTATGACATAGTATACTAAAAGAAGTGCTGCAATGCATTTTCTTGATATTGTTTTCCTCTTAAACAAATAAATCCTATTAGTTATCTAGTTACAAACTGCATATCAAATGATGAGTCATCTCAAAGTTCAGTACTAGCTTAATACTGAGTCCAATACCAACACTAAACAAAAAGCCATTGCTTTGAATCTAACAACATATACTAGCTTAGTACCTTATAAATCTCTCGCGATGGTAATAATTTATAGGGATTCCTCCTGAATCTTTTATTGTATTTTATAATATTTTGTAATTTGAAAATTTCAATCAATTAAATCAAAGTAGCATGCTAGCTACAAGAAACCACCTATTTCTTTTCTCCCAAATTATTCATAGAAGCAAATATGAGGAGGCCTATGAATCCTTGAAAGAAGAAAGTATCAGCTATATCAATATAACCCAATAAGCCATGGAGAAGAAAGAGGACAACAGGGTGAAGAAGAAAGACGCAATGAGGTCTATAGCTTGCAGCTTTAAGAAAGCAATAATCTACATATATATAATCCGTAGTCCAAACTAGTGCTCAATTGTAATAGAAGTACAAATTGTATCCCTGCTTAAGGTTGAAATTGAACGAAGGGATGGCAGCCAGTTTGGAATTCATGATTTTTGTCCGTGTCTGAATAGTTGAAGTGCTAAAGTTTTGTGTCCCCTATTATGGGGTTTTGAGTTTAGAAAATGCATGTAGATTTGTACTAAATTTAGTTCTAACTAGTCCTAATTAATTTTCCTAAAAATGAAAAACTAACCCTAATTAATACATAACATTGGATTATTTTGGGATTATGTTTAATCACTAGAAATAGATAATTGGACTGTATATGTACGCTGTTTTATAACTCACAAGTCATCAAATACCTCTCCAATGTTGACAACACACTAAACTTGGACCTGCCCTGCAAAATAAAAATAAATCTCCAGAAGACCAACTTTAATTTCCACCATCCCAACATTTGAATTTCTCTTCTTTCAAAAACTATGAATAAGCTCTAGATCAATTATGTTATTTTTGGCAATCCGTCTATTAGGTACAAAAGCCAACTGTTGGGCTCTAATGAGTTTATGCAATAATGGTCTTTTAGCAGTAATATTTGTTATGGACTTGTGACCACATTGGACAAACTAATTCCTCTAAAATGGACGACAGAGCTCGGATTAATAGTGACTTGAAGCAGCAAAGTAAACATTTTTCATGTATTCCTCTAAAGCAAAGTAAACTAATTCCTCTAAAGTAAAGAACGTGAGATTTGAAGCAGAAAAGTAAACACAATTCATGTATTCATTGATATTGAAGCAGCAAAGTAACAAAAAAAAAAGTGATGATTTATTTACATGCCTGAGTTGAAATCTGCCTAGGGATTCAACTAGGTACCTCGGCGAGATGAACTTTGAAGAACCCACCTGCAAAACCCATAACATTTTTCTCAAAATCCAAATGCAAAACACACAAATCAGCTAAATACACAAAGTGAGAGAGTACAGAACTGTCGAGGTAGCACCGTCTTGGGTCGGAGGAGACCGGCCGTGACAAAATCGGGAAATGGGTACTGTTTCTTATGCTCGTCGGCGCCGCTGGGTCACGACGGAGGAGATGGCGCCGACGTACGCGTCGGAGAGATCGGTGTTCTTCACTGGCGACGTCTTCACTGGCGACGGCCCTGACGAGGCGAGGGAGCTTGATGCATTTTTATGGGTATCGGTTTTTCTGCTTTGGGAGAGTGAAGGGGAAATGGGAAATGACAAAAGAGAAGCTGAAATGGGGATGAGTAGCAAGGCGCGGGTAACAAAACAGAACCAGCTGGATATGTGACAGAGCTGGGGCCCATGAACAGTGATGAAAATTTTTGAGTTATTGCATTGTACTGTTAAGCCAAACGGGTATTGATTTAGAGTGATGGGTGATGAGTAATGAAAAATGAGTGATGAGTGATGAGTGATGAGTGATGAAAATTGAGTGACGAAAATTGAGTGACCAAAAAAAATTTCCCAAACAGCCTCTTAGTATCATACAACTCATGAACACAAATGCTTTCATAATACAACTAGTCGCTAATATGTGCGATACACGAAAAAGTTATTTATATAATAAAATCTAAGAAATTTAGAAATAGAAAATTGGGTCAATAATATGCATGTTATAGATATTTTGCTAGTTAGCATTTTAAAAAAAATGAATTGTCATAATTAAATAAAATACAATGGGAAGAAATATTTAGGGTATGTTTGGTAATTTTTTTTTTCTCTTATTTTTTGTTTTCAAAAAAAAATTTCTATTTTTGAGACTAAAAAACTTGTTTGGCAACCCAAAATGGACGGAAAACAAAAACTGTTCTCAAAACTAAATTTTTGAAGGAAACTGAAAATATTCAAAGGCTGTTTTTAGTTTCTAATTTTCAAAAGTTAATGAAAACACACATTTAATTTAATGAATTTGTCTCATTTAATGGGTTAGCATTAGAGTTCAAATCCTAGTAACAACATATTTTAGTATTTTCTATTTTTTTTTTCCAAAAACTATATATATATTTTTTTAATTTCAACTAACCAAACATGTTTTTTATTTCAAAAATACAAAAAAAAAATTTCTTTATATTCCCAAAAACAAGTTTTTGAAAATAGAAAATAATAACTCTTACCAAACATAACCTTAACTTCTATGCTTTTCTATAGTTTAGAAGTGTTGTCTAACATAGAACGTTATTGGGTTGTAAGAGAGATTTTTATAAAATGTTAATACCATACATATATGTTTATGTTGTCAACATCTCACTGCAGGTGCATAGTTATCGAAACCTACAAAGTAATTTACAATTTTTACATACTTACCAAAACCTACAAAATAATTTACAATTCTTAAATTAATAAAGCAAAACTCCCAAAATTTATATATATATACATACATACACTCAAAACTAATATAAACTACAGAGATATAAACAAAGACCATGATATGAGGAAGACACACCAAGCTTCAAATTTGAGTAGCAATATGACTTTCTCAATCTTACTTATTCGTAGTAATAACAATATAGACAATTCAAAATATGGAACAATATCAAAATTATAATACCTAATTCCATTATCTTTTATGTTGAATCCAAACAAATAATTAATCAACGAAAAATCATAGCTTTAATTAAGAAAATGAAAAATCACATGAACCCAAATAAAAATTCTCAATAAAGCAAAAGCAAATAAGGTGATGAATTAAGATCAACCTATTGAGATGCAAATACCAAAAACCCCAAGACTTAAAACTTTCAAATTTTATAGAATCCCAAAATTCTACCTCAAAACCAAACAAAACCCTTCAAATTCAAAAAAAATATATATAATATACCAAATAAAAATTTACTATTCCTTGGGCTGGAAGACATAGGTTGCAACTTTGATTTTTCTCCAAAAAATAGAGATGCTTCATCTGCCATATACAATATAAAATAATTATTAGAAATTTCAACCCAAAAACCAAACCCACAAAAACAATGTCAATATAAATATGGAGATTAATCCAAAAACTCAAAAGAAAATCAATTCTAAACATAACAAAAGAATAAGATAGAAAGAAAATCTCAGGCACATATGAAAGCAAATAAAAAAGATAGAACGTTGCCTTGCCAAGTTAAGTTTAGGGTTTCGAGGTGGTAATTGATAGGGTTTTGAGGAGGGAAGAGAGTCCTAACAGCACACTCACTCTCTCTCTCTCTCTCTCTCTCTCCTTATGTTTTTTTTTTAAATTTTTATTTTTTTATTTTTATGTGAGTCTCTCTTCTTTTTTTATTTTATTTTTATTTTTTGAATCCTAAAGTGAAGTTAAGTTTAGGGTTTTGAGGTGGTAATTGCTAGGGTTTTGAAGAGGGAAGAGAGAGTCCTGTTGGCTAACAACTCTAGGCTTTCCTAACAGGACTTACTGCCGGCTATTTTTTACAGAATTATTTTGGGGAAAATTTGTTTTTTGAAGTTCAACAATTGAACCCTGCCGTTTATAATATGATATAATTAATACGAAACTGGTACATTAGTATCATACGACTCATGAACACTTTCTTTTTTGATACAAGATAAAATTTCTACTCTAGTCTAATCTAAGTGTATATGTGTGTGCAACTCCCTTTTAGAGACTTGAACTCAACTCTTGACCCCCACACCTCATAAGCACTTATACTTGTGGAGTGACCATCGCACCAAGGGTGTGCGGTGGTGACTCATGAACACTTTCAATATAGGAAAATTATTGTATACTTCGGGAGTACCATAAATGCGTACTCCTCTCTCTCACATGAACTGTAGGTCCCACCATAAATTTAATTAGTGAGACCCACAGCTATGTGAAAAGATGGAGTACGTATTTATGGTACTCCGAGAGTACCCAATAATTACCCTTCAATATAAATGCTTTTATAATACAACAACCCTATCCATATATATTTTAAAAAAAGGTTAGTTATATATATATTTTTCGTGGATCCCATGCCAATTACATTCTCAACCAAAATGTTTTGACGGGTCCTACCGGAGATAATATCTTCAACCCCACATGCTTTGACTAATTGGTTCTTTACTTTATCAACCACTAGTTAGGGCAGCACGTTCTAGCCATGGGGAAAAAAAGTAGTGATTAAGATCAATTCTAGATTTTATTTGTATCACAAAATAAAGATATAAATAATTTGATTTTTAAAATACATAGAGATTTATATTAATCAAAAGAGATATTAATTATAAGAATTTTGATAATTATGTCATAAAAAGTTAATCTCATTCGTATAAGAATTTTGATCAACCACAAAGTTAGGAGAGCTATTTAACATATAAATATCTATTTCACTATAATAATTTTTTAGTACTTATTTGCTATAGTCAATATATCCACTCACTAAAAACTTCTAAGAATTATAATGAATATCATCATCTTCCAACAATAAACAACTGAGTTTTGCTAAGAGGATAAAAAATAAAAATAAAAAAAGATAACAAAAGGCATGTGTTATCGAATTTTCCATTAGATAAATTTTAAGTTTTAAAAATTTAAACCTAGAAAATCAATGTTCTTTAGATAACAAATAAAAAACCTTATATCATCATTCTAACTTTCCAAGAATTATTACCATCTAAAACTCAAAATACTGGAAGAAATTTTTGGGATATTAAAATTTAGTGGGAGTATGTTAGACATTACACAATAAAATATTTTAAGAATCATAAACTTTCATTAGGGTTTAACTAAGAGAATAATAACATGACATATTTGCTCTTTTCCAAAATATTAAGGGAAAAATTACTTGATTTTAAAGTTTAAGAAGGAGGAATTGTAAACTACCCCAAACATAAAGGATGAAAAGTGTTTTTTTCCTAAGTTTTTGTTTTTGTTTTTGTTTTTGTGTGTAAAACTATGTAGTTTTACTTAAAATGGTGTACAAAGAAAAAAAAATACAAAAAGTCAACCCAGGAAAATTGTATGCGAAATAGTGAATTTTGGCTCAACAAATTGACTAAACCCACAAAAAATTTCTAAAAACACAACAGAATGGCATAACATTTTCATAATACCTTTTATAATTTTGTTATATTTTATTTTTACTTGTAAAGAATTGACAGCTCAACATCTTTGAAAATATTGTGACGACAACAAGATGTTTTAACCTTTTCACAAAAAAAAAAAAAAATGCTATGTCCACGATATTTTCATAACAAATCATAAGTAGTAGGTTGTTATAGGTTGTTATTGGTGGACAAAAAAGTAATTTCATTAGTAAGTTTAAATTAGAACCAAAAACAAATTACTACCTATAATTTGTTATGAAAGTATTGTAAAAAATATTGTGAATGTACACATCTTTTTTCACATTACCTTTATTTTTAGTTGTGGTTGGTTCTAGTATGATATTTTATTATTTTATTTCGAATTATAAGGAATTAACATCTCAAAAGTTGTGAAAATATTGTGCCAATTTATTGTGTTAATATTTTATTATAATGTAAAACAGTGTGAATTGGACAAACCAAAAATAATATAGCAAATCTATTGCAGTGTTATGCATTCACAAAAAAAAAGGCCTGCAAAATAGTGAAAATTGAACAAGTCAAAACTATTATAATGAAGTTATGATAGCTTTTCCCGTTTACTCTTCTTATATATAGATTACTAAATTTGACTAAACCAACAAAAAAACAAGTCTATGAATACAACAAAATATTACAACGTTTTCACAATATCTCTATTTTCAACCGTGACTGATCCCAATCCTATATTTTATTATCTTATTTTGACCTATAACTTACATCTCAATAGTTGTGAATATATTGTAATAACAACAAAATGTCACGACATTTTTAGTTGTGCTAGATCTCGGTTTGATATTTTATTATTTTATTTTAACCCATAAGGAATTGACACATGCGTCACAACATTTTCACAATATCTCTATGTATACATTGTACTTACAATGTAAATTCATATTGTAGACACAAAAAAATTGGCAAATTTTGTACACATTTACAAAATTTGTACAATATTTACCATTTTTTGTGCAAATATGTATAATATTAACCACTTTTGTGTATTTACAATGTAAACTTGCATTGCAAGTACAAAGTAAACATATCAAAATCCAAAAAAAAAAAAAAAAAAAAAAAAAAAAACAAAGCTCAAACCAACTGGCATACTTGAAGGAAAAAAAGAAAAAAAGAAAAGAAAAGAAAAGAAAAAGTGCACCTCACTAAAAGGAAAAAAAAAAAAAAAACACAAACAGATTAATGAAAAAAAAAAAAAAAAAAACTTCAGGCACTATAGAAATTAATGTTAAAATGTTGTGGACTTAGCAATTTTTTATTTGATCTATAAAAAACTGAGATCTCAACAATTGTGAAAATATTGTGATAACAATAAGTGTTGTAAAATTTTCTCAAAACATTTATTTTTAGTTGTGGTTGGTCACACTCTCATATTTTATTATTTTATTTCAACTTGTAAGAAATTGAAATGACAATAATTGTGAAAATATTGTGAAATTTATTGTGTTAGTACAACAATATATATACCAGCTTACATAAATATTTAAAAGAAAAAAAAAAAAACACAAACCGATTACTGGAGGAAGAAAAAAAAAAAACTTTAGGCACTGTACCTACGGTGCAGTGGCTCACGAAACCAAAATCACTGTAGCTACAGTGACAACTTTTTCTCAAAACATTTATTTTTAGTTATGGTTAGTCAGACTCTCATATTTTATTATTTTATTTCGACTTGTAAGAAACTGACACGTCAATAATTGTAAAAATATTGTGAAATTTATTGTGTCAGTATAACAATATATATATAAGCTTACATAAATATTTAAAAGAAAAAAAAAACACAAACTGATTACTGGATGAAGGAAAAAAAAAAAAAAAATTTAGGCACTATAGCTACAGTGCAGTGGCTCGCGAAACCAAAATCATTGTTGCTACAGCTACAGTGATTTTATATTCAGCCAAAATGCATAGTTTGGCACTCCACAAATGGACAAAATAGAGGGACTTATCAAAATTGCACTGTAAATAAACAGTGTTTTAACGCTGATTGTACAGTACTAAATCATTGTTAATGGAAATAGAAATAGAAAGGAGATATTAGAGCATTAGGAAATTTGGCAATGCCAAATGTAATGCCAAATAGAAATAGTATTTGGGGAATGTTAATGCCAAATGTAAGGGATATTTGGCATTTCAAGCCCCAAAATGTATTGCATTAGAGTATCCGTAGCAGTCGTTGTAAAAATTATGCCATTTTGCCACACCAAAAGCCTACTTTATTATTTTACCACTTCATTTTACAATACCTCATTTATCAAATGTTCTATATTTTTACTACTTCATTTAAATATTATTTCTTAATTCTTTTTAATTCTTATTTTATTCTTTCTTTATTATTTGTTCAACAGTAGTATTTGTTCCTACACCCATACAATTCTTTTTCTCTCACCGGTGTCTTCTTCTCTCATTTCTTCTTTCCTTCTCTCACTAGTCTCACTTCTTTTCTCTTTTCTTCTTTCTTTCTCTTTTCTTCATTCACCGGCATCCACAACTGAAAACCATGGTGGTAGTGGTTCGGCGAATCCGTGAAGAAGATGAGGTTGAGTTTGTGGTTTATGGGTCTCTGTTGTTGATCGGGGTGGCTGGGTTGCGGTGGTTCGGCGAGCATGGCTGGGTTTGGGTGGGTTTTGTGATTTGATTTTGGGTGAGAAATTTCAAAAATATGCTCTTTCTAATTTTGGGTCTATGATTTCTAACATGAGTTTGTGATTTGTGGTGGTACTGGGTTTGATTGGTGGTTTTGGGTGGTGGGAATCCCGATTTGCAGAGGTTGTGGGTGCCGCCGGTGATGGTGGCTATGGCTGTGCTGTGGTGGTTTGTGGTTGGGTTTGTGTGGTGGGTTTGTGGGTGATGGGTCTGTGGTGGTTGTTGGCTACTGGGTGAGGTGGCTATTGGCTGTTGGGTGTGGTGGCTGTTGGGTTTTGTTATACCAGTGGTGGTGGTGGTGAGTGGATGTGGTAGTGTGGAAGAGGGAAGAAGAAAGAGTATGGGAGAGTGGAGATGGAGGCGGTGAATACTGAGGAGAAGATGAAAGAGATATGAGAGAGGAAGAGGAATAAAAAATTAATAAATTCATATGCCACAGCTTACCGTACAATTGTATATTTGTGATTTTACTGTAGCATGTTGCAAAAAATATAGCATTTAGAACATCTGATAAATATGGTCAAATAGTGTTTGGTGTGGGATATGTGCCAAATATTTAACATTTGACACATATTCCACATCTGCTGTGGGTGCTCTTAGGAAATACTATTACTAAGTATTGCAAATTTTTTTGCAATAGTGCTACAGTGCAATTCTAAAGATAGAATTACACTGTAGCACAATTCTAAAAAAAAAACTAATATTTTATTGTGATGGTGATTGGGAGAAAGAAAGAATAAATGGTGGTGATTGGGGGAAATATTATTTTATTGTATAGATATATTATTTTAATGAGTAGAATAGGAAAATAAAAGATTAGAGTGTTAAAAGTATTGTATAATTAGATGGTATAATTGATAAAGTAACTTTTTAAATTGGTAAAATAGAATAGAGTGCATTTTCTGATGCTAATGCCCTTATCAGATGGGTGGGACGTTGGTGGACCACTGCTCTGAATAATTTATGCGAACGAAGCTTCTACTTGGATCCCAGATCCCACAAAGATTTCTAATTTAACATTGTTTTTGGATAATTCCCACAAGACTTGGGGTGGTGATAATTCCCACAAGACTTGGGGTGGTGATAATTCCCACAAGACTTTGGATAACATCTTTACGCGTCTTCTTCCTCTTTTTCAACCTTCCACATTATAATAAGGGGTAGTGTTTATTTCATACTTCAAGTGACCGACACTCACCCACAATTCAGCAAAAATAAAAGACTCACCAACAACATTGGTTAACCAATTCACTGAGACTAGAACTATTTAGAACTTCTAGAGAGGAGAGTCTTTTTTTGAGAGAGAGAGCTAAGATGGAGCGAAGGGTGGTGGTGATATGTGCTGTTGTCGGAATCTTGGGCCTCTCATCAGTTATTCTTGGTTTTGTTGCTGAGGCTACAAAGATTAAGGTAAGCAAAAAATAATATATAAGTGAGTTTTGCTTTTTTTTTTTTTTTCCTTTAATGGGTTTATTTAATTTTTTTGTTGTTGTTTTTTTTTTTATCAATGATGAATCATTGAAAGTGTGTAATATTTTCAATTTTAAACTTGTGTACGCATTTTCTTGTGTTGCTTGCTTCACTTTACTTAGGCAATTGTTGGTTTTAAACTTGCTTGCTTAGATGGAATTAAAGACTCTTCTTGTCTATCAACTCAACTATTAACTTCCACTGATGATCTTGTTAGTATCTCTATAGTATACTGATAAGAGAGTTTTTTTGCTTTTTGTTGAGGCTCTTGCTGCTTGCTCCAACCGAACCATCTACCCTTACCTAAAGAGTACTGATACATGATTCATGGATGACATCTTCCCTATTCTGGGGATTTGTGGATTGTTCTTGTTCTGATAGAACTGTGTTGCTTTGTTTGTCCCTTTCCCTTTTAGGTTCTTTCACATGGAGGTCTGGACTTCCATCACTATCTCATCCTTCTGAACCCGCTCGACCCGACCGAACTCAAGGCTTTTTCCGGGTCGGGTTTGGGTCTTGCTCTTATATATTTTTCGGGTTGGATTCGGGTTTAACCCGACCCAACCTTTTTTTTTTTTTTTTTTTAATTTGTCTTTTTAATTTTTTATTTGGGGGGGGGGGGGGGGGGGGGGGGGGGGGTGGCGCTAATATAGTGCTCTCAAAGTCACCCCCCAAAAATCGACTTTTGAAATTGTATATTTTTATTTTCAATTATAAATAAAAAATCAATTCCTATTATAAATTTCCCTCTTATTTTTTTTTTCCCATTTAAAACTTGACCTAATCTCCTCATTTAAGATTCTATCATCTTTTATATTTTTCATGTTTTATTTTCAATACAAATTTTAAATAAACCTTAAAAAGAAATCTCTTGACATTAATGACCCAACTTATTTAAGAAAATATTTAATTACTTATTAAAAACTTTCTCAATAGAAATATCAACTTAAATTTGAATTTAAAATCTTAAATTTAACTAACCTGATTATATTTGGAAATACGATATAAATTTACCAATTGAATTGAAAATAATTAATTAATTTCTCAACAAAAATCATAGCAAATCCCAAATAAAATGTACACAAAAAAAAAAAAAAAAAAATCACAAAGATATAGAGAATGAAAACTTATATGAGCTTAATTTCATAGTTTCAATTAAGAGATTTCACCTCACGTGGATTTGCAAATCCAAAAAGACAGGCTAAATGAAATGTACTAGATTAGGAAGTTTACAAAATACTAATCTAATCAGCATGCTTTCTATTGAGGGTCTTTCAATTTGAAACTTGATTGCTCATTTCGTGGAAATTAAATTAAGGAGATAATAAAATTTCCCAATGCAAACTCAATATCATTTTTCAAACAACTCATTAAAATCCTATATTTTCCATATTGGTTTTTAAGATTCAAATTCTTAAAATGGATGTCTAAGGAAAGAAACATGCCTTGTCAACTACATTCAAGAAGGAAAGAAAACAATAATGAATTATACCCTAGAAAAATTATTAAAAAAAAAAAAAAAAGAGAGGGAGAGAGACCCGCCTGAGACCTGACCCGAACCGAATGTTCAGGTTTCGGGTGAGAGTGATTTCGGGTCAACTATGTCAGATTTGTTTTCTGTTCGGGTCTGAACCCAACCCGACACGACCCTGAAAGTGCTCTGCACTAGGGGTGTCAATGTTCGACCCAACCCGCGAATACGACACGAACCCGACACGGATTTTTTCGGATTAGGGTTGGGCCTTAATGGGTTTGGGTCATAAACGGGTTGACCCGAAAGCAACACGATAAGAAACAGGTCATAAACGGGTCAACCCGCGTAACCCGCAATAGACACGTTTGACACGCCAATTTATTTGTGTCAACCCAAAATGACCCACTTAATACAACCAGTTTAACTCATATAACAAATAAATATTTATTTTATTTTAAATTTGTCAAATACCTTTTATATCCAACATATATTTTAAATTTAAAAAGAAAAGTGAGTAATTACAAAAATTTACAAGGGATATAATTGGAAATTGAAACTTTACAGACCTTAGAACTTAAACAAATGAAATTGGATGAGCTTGTGGAAGATGTTATGAATTTGGACATCAACAAAGAATCTATGGATGATAATCGTGGTCATAGTCAGGATTAGTCTACTGTTTGCTTAAATTCTTTTAATATTGATACTTAGCATTTGGCAAGTTCCAAGGATATTATATTTTTGTTGAACTATGTTATTTTATTTTGTGAAACTTTGTTATTTTGAATTTGGGTTGAAGTGTATGCACTTCTTTTGGAGTGTAAAGAGCTTATTTCTAGATGAATGTTATATTTTTGTTGAATTATATTATTTTGAATGTGGGTTGAAGACTTGAAGTGTATGCACTGCTTTTTGGGATGTAAAAATAATTATTTCTAGATAGATGTTATATTTAATATTATGCAGGTTGAAATGGTTTGTGTTACATTTGTGTCAACCCAACATGACTCGTTTATTAAGCGTGTCAAATGGGTTGGGTCAGGTCAACCCGCCTTATTAACAGGTCGGGTTAGGGTTGAAGGATTATGACACGATTATTAAATGGGTCGGGTTAGGGTTGAGCCATTTAGTCGAATACTCCTACCTCGACACGACACGAACCCGACACGCTAACCCGAATTGACACCCCTACTCTGCACTACTTCTGTGGATCTTCTGGCCCATTTCTTCTTGGGCTTCAGAGCAATAATCTCATTCAAGATCCCCTGCCTTGCACCCATTTTTGGACCCTTTGCACTTTATTCAAGGCCCTCTTCTTATTCCCATTCCTGGGCTACAATTCCCAGTTGTGGATACCACATTATTCTTTCATGGTTTTATTCATGTGTCCTCTGTGCTTACTTGAGGCCCATGCTTACTTGTTTGGGTTGGGGTTTACTTTCAAATTTTGGGCGTCAATAAAAATTCAATGATGTTACGGATTTATTCAATTTTACACCTTGTTGAGTTGTCAACTTATACTGAAAGTTAAATCGGTTTCAAATGGGGTCTATTACTAATTTTTTTTTTTTATCATGCACTGATCACAATTGGACACATTAGTTGGGTGTAAAATTGGGCGTGTTCCTATAATTATTAATAAAATTTACTTAGAATGGTTAGAATTAGGTTCTTAAACTTTTGTGGGTTTCAATTAGCTCAACTGGTAAAGTCTCTGATAATTGAATAAGAGATCTAAGATTCAATCCCCGCCTACACCAAAAAACCGATTGGTGTTTTGGTCTGATGATAAAAGAGCTATCATAGTAGTGGACGCCATAGGTTGAAACTCTCTTAAAAAAAAAAAAGGGTTCTGAAACTTTTGTTACATCAATCTTTGACTTTCATCAAGGGCTTCTAAACAAGAAATTTTTGTTTACTGATGTCTCAGGTGATGTTTAACGGCTTCAATTGTGTACGCCCACAGAGTCCAGCTACAGCTCTTGGTCTAGTTGCAGTACTGGCTATTATTTTAGCTCAAATAATTATAAGTGTTGCAATTGGGTGTATTTGTTGTTGTTGCAAAAGAGGTTCTCATCCCAAGAGCTCTAACTGGATAAAAGCACAGATCTGCTTTGTCTTTTCCTGGTAACTTTCTTTCACTACTTGCTGATAAAACTTTATTAAAGTTTTATTTTATTTTATTTTTTGAATAAGATCTTATTGTTAAGTCTAAAATATGATTTTGGTCCTATATTTTGGTGCCAATTAACTTGGTTTTGTTATTTTTAACTTGCAGTCAATTTTTGTTAGTGAGTTGACAGTTGGGACCAAATTGGTTGCGAGTGAAAAATAATAAAGACCAAATTGACTACTATCAAAATATAGGGACCAAATTGACAATGATCCCAAAATATAAGAACCAAAACAATATTTTCACTAGAGCATTTTTCAACTGAAGACTTTTGGTTTTGATAAGCTTTAGTATAAAGTAGAACACAAAAAGTGGGACATATGATTTCTCTTCAAACACGAAAAGTATTACAATTATTTTGTAATTTATTGATGTGGCACATTATATAGTGTAATATCACTTTCATATAAATCTACAACTAACATCACTTTATTATAAACCAATCACAAAGTGGGTAGATTTGGTGTCATTTTGAAATACAAATATGGACATTATGTTAATTCATTATTTTCCATTAAAACTCAAACGTTTCAGAATTTTTTATTTGGCAGCATTCAGATTCCCCAATTTAACTTAATGCAATTTTTCAGCTTTAAGGAGCTTTTTAAAATTATCATCAACATGCTAAAGAACTGTAAACCCCCTAAGGGAGCCTTAACGCAAAGCTAGAAGACCTTTAATAAGGTAGTTTTAAATTATATCTTTGAGTTTTTAAATTCTTCAATATCTATCTTATAATTTCAAAATTGTTACAATTCAATTTTTTTTTTTTTTTTTTGAGAAGAAATGTTTCAATTCAATTCTTAGAGATTCTCTTCCAACTTGATCTCTTGTGAAATGGGCTAGGTGAATTTTGTGAACAACTTTTGCAAATGAAGTGCATAGTTGAATGTTTCTTAATCTCCAAACTTCTTCGTTATTTTCAAGTCATCCTTCACTCAATTTGTTTAGCTTATATCAGTTACATTATTTATTGCATATTGGTTTTCACTTTTCAATTGATTTAGTCTATTTCACAATCGAGCAGGATCACAGTTGTCATAGCGGCTATTGTGTTATTGCTTGCTTCTTCATACAATATGTATAACTCAACCGTCCGGTGCTATGTTACGAAACCTGGAGTCTTTGCTGCGGGTGCCATTTTGTGCCTTGCAAGTGTGGTTTTGGGTCTTGCTTCTTATATTTTAAGTTTGCAAAAGAACAGTAACAATCTTTTTCAAGGAGACATAGCTATGGCACAACCTCAGTTTGCGGGGGGGACAAGTATTTATCAAGGAGCCACGCCTATAGGACAACCTCAATACCAATAGGGCAATCCTGCTGTTCCTAATCAAGGAGACATGCCTATGGGACATACTAAGTTCCCACAATAGGGTACTCAGGAACATGTTGTATATCATGAATGGGAGAGTATGATGCTTATGTAATAAACGTACGCATTTGCTATATGTGGAATTTGATCAGTTGTTTATTGGTTTGGTTAATTGAAGTTTGGCTTTGTGTTGTGTTTTGCAAATAGTTGTGTCTGTGTCTGATAAACAAGCATGAGTTGTGGATTTTAGTATTGGTCCAGCAGCTTCATCTGATTCAAGGAAGCGGAATAAATTCCATTACTGAATATGTCTTCTAATAGAACAAAAGCTTTAGTCACTCAACCTTCATCATCCACTTTTGGTTTTCCCTTATGCTAATAGCACAAAAGCTTCCCTAGCTACTGGCATATAAAATATGTCCAAAAAAAGTATCTTTTTTTTATTTTATTTTATTTTTAGGGTTTCAGTAGCACTTTTATTTTATCTGCACTTTGAGATTATTTAAGAAAGAACCAAATTTGTCTGGGTTCAGAGAGTTTTGAATAGAAACCATTTCATTTTCATCTATTTTTACAGTATAGCCTGCTGCTAGAAAGTTTATAACTAAAAAGAAATTATACATTTTCTTTATCTGGTCCCTTACATGTATTCATTTATATAATTACAGAATTTTCTGCGTGCAAGGCATCTAAGACAACTTTTACAATTCAAATCAACTAGACATGGTGATCCATCATGTATGCTTTGGTTATAAGATTAACTACGCATCTCTTTGTGTTGCTTCACTGTATCACTGAGAGATGGAATTAAGATTCTATTATTAATTCGATAGTTACAACCAGAGAGAATAGGCTTGAACCCTGAATGTTTCCTTGAAAAACATCGGGAGGAGCCAACTCTTTAAGCATTGTGATTTTTGTTCCCACTTATGTTTCTTTAGTTGTTCAGTTTATTAATGTGAATTCTAGGCACATGTATTTTTTTTTAATGTATTTTTTGTTATAATATTTAGCCTATAAATCAAAGAAATAGACTTAAGGGTTATAATTGAAATATAATGAATGACCCAAAATAATCAGAGAACAAATATTTAATTTTTTTAGAAGAAATTTTTTTGTTTTTACCCTAAAAATAAGTTCAAATTTCTAGCCAACACAACCAAATAGCCTTAAACTACCCAAAAACAACCACTCCACAAAAAAAAAAAAAAAAAGTTGAGCCAATATAACAACCTAACTGGTATCTGACTATTCACTCGAGAAGCATTCTCAAGCAATCTCACCTTATGTCACGGTTGACAGCGGCCAACGGATCCATTAATTTGAAGCCTGACCATGCTGGGATGGATCATGCCCAACTCAAGACCTAGGCTTAAGGCCCTTTATGAGCCCCCAGCAATTTACAAAAGGGTCCCAAGGCCCCCCATTGGAAGAAAAAAAAAAAAAAATTATACAAAAAACCTCAAAATTGTAGGATGATATATTTTTTTTTTTTAAAAAGAAAAAAATATAAGTGAGTTTTGAATTCTTTCTCCCACTTCCAACAATGCCCCCAAAATATTCAGCAAATAGCAATCTAATTCAATTGAAACCCTTAAATTATTTCATCAAAAGAAGAATATTATAAGTGTGTTAATCAAGTGAATTATCTATTATCAATTGTAAGAGAGATGTTATTAAGATCTAAATACAAAAACAAAATTAGTAAACAAAATTAATGGCTTTTGAATAAAAAAATTATAATATAGAAATTTAAATATATATTATTTAAATAATATATTATTTTTTAAAGAAAGACTCACTTATAATTTTCGTCTTAGTTCTCAAAAATTGTATTGAGTTGATCTTAAGACAGGTTTGTCAGAGAGGACACATGTTAGCTCCAATGCTCCAGTATAATGGAGCCGACATAATACGGACGCATCTTTGATTTTTGTCACTTGTACACATCTTGTCTAGTTCTAGTACACTGAAGCTAACTCTTAATTACCCGCAAAACCCCCAACCATTAAGTGTCCTTTTAAGGGAATGTTCATAATACTTGGTGCCAATTGAAAGGGACACAGAAATTGTATCTCTCGTCCGCTATTAATCTTTACTCCATATAACCGTCCTCATAGTTTCAGGAATATCACCGTATTACCATTAAATTTTGTCCATATCTTGGACATCACAGTTTCACAAGAATTCACAACTCACCCACAATTCAACCAAAAACAAAAATAACTCATTTAACTAACATTTATTAAAAAAAAAAAAAAAAAAATCACCTATAATAGCCGTCTTAGTTCTCAAAAATTGTATTGAATGGACTGTAGAACAGGTTTATTAAAAAGAACAGGGGTTAGCTCCAATGCTCCAATACATAAGAGTTGACATGATGCAGAAGGAATGTTCATAATACTCTTGGTGCTAATTGAAAAGGACACAAAGAAATTGTATCTCTCGCCTGCTATTAATCTATACTCCATATTCCATAGTTAGTCGTCCTCACAGTTTCAGGAATATCACCATATTACCATTAAATTATGTCCATATCTTGGACTTCACAATTCAGCCAAAAACACAAACAACTCACCGGCAACAGTACTTATTAACCAACTCTAAGCTAATTCTCTCAGACTTAGAACTTCTAGAGAGAGAGAGAGAGAGAGAGACCGATGGAGAGAAAGGTGGTGATAATGTGCGCTGTTCTCGGATTCCTTGGGCTCTTATCAGTTATTCTTGGTTTTGCTGCTGAGGCTACAAGAATTAATGTAAGAAAAAATTATAAGTGGGTTTTGCTTTTTCTTTAACGGGTTCATTTATTTAAGATTGTTGTTTTTTTTCTTTATCATCTTGCTTTTTATGTCTCTCATTGATGGAAGCGTGTAATATTTTTTTCTTGCTGTGCTTCACTGTGTCAATGAAATATACTGATCCACTTAGGCAATTATTAGTTTTAAACTTTTCGCTTAGATGGAAATCATGGAATTAAAGACTTTGTCATCCGCTTAACTTGCACTGATCGATCTTGTTAAGCTCTACCATATTGCATACATTTACATTCATGATTCCTGCACCTATTTTTAGTTTCTCAAAAAAAAAAAAAAAAAAAATTCATGCACCTATTTTCATGAATTATGCTTTTACATTAAGACTAATCATGATTTAAAAAAGGTTCATGCTAACGAATGCCCTTAGGGCACTCATTAATAATCAATTTTAGAAAAGTTTTGATACCACTTTTATGGGAAATGAAAAAAGCTGTCAAAATATTAATTACTTTTTTTTTTTTTCATTTCTCATAAAAACTTTCTTTAAATGAATTATTAACCAGTGCACTAAGGGCACTCGTTAGCATTTCCCTTTAAAAAATATATATTTTTTATTTTTTATTTTTTTAAAAGATTAATAATGGTGCAATCTCCTCAGTCCTCTAGTTCAAAGTCATGAGGCTTCTTTTATTAAGTACATCTATCTTCCGAACAAGATAAAGTGTAAAGTGTTTTTGATGAAGTCAAATTTATATACTTTATGTGTTTAGTCAAATTTATATACTTACGCAATGGCCTCATTTGCCTATACTGTTCAGCCGCCCCTGTTACCACGCTTTTGTGCTATCAATTTTATGATGAAAGCATTGAAAAGGTTACATTACATTTTTTTTTCTTCAGCCGGATAAGGCGTATGTTGATGATAACTTGAATATTCTTGCATTACTAAGAGTTCAGCTACGGGTCTTGGTATTCTTGCATTACTGGCTATTCTTTTAAGTGAAATAATTACAAGTGTTGCAACCGGGTGCATTTGTTGTTGCAAAGGAGGTCCTCAACCTACTAGCTGTAATTGGACCGTAGCACAGGTCTTCTTTATCTTATCCTGGTAAATTTCTTTTGCTACTTGTGTATAAATTTTTTTGAGTGATATTGCTAGTAACACATTAAAAATTCATAATAATTTCACAGAAATTATAAATTAGTATTAATTTTTTTAATTAAACATTGTGATGGCCATGTGTGAGGTAATAGGCTATTTAATGTTGTCAAATTATTGTGAGCTTTTTGTTGTGACCCTAACTTAATTTATCAAAACTTTATTATATCGTTTTTTTCTTATCCTTTGAGATATTATTGTTAGTGAGGACTATTAGTGTCTGAATTAAAAGCATTTTTCCAACTGAGGACTCGTGCTTTGATAGTCTCGAGTATAAACAATAATGCCATAACAAAATAAATATCATGAATTTTATATAGGATCATAATTTACGTCACTTTTTTTACACCAATCATAATTTATCACTAAAATTATTACAATTTTCTTTTTGAAATTTATTGGGGGATTAGACTTGTTGAAATATAAAAGTAATAGAAAATATGATTTTAGATAGAATAAAATTGAGGAAAAGAGTACACACATGGGTGGGATGCTCCCCCACCCCAAATATTTGAGTTAGTCCAATGATACTCTTAAAATTAATTAGGCTAATAGTTATAGAGTTAATACTTTATTTTTCTCCATTTCATTTTTTATTGTAAAATGTGCTCCTATATATTATATTTTTTTATAAAGTTTAGCACTAAACATGTTTGGATCTATCTTTTTCAACCCATTATGTAGTGATTAAATAAGTCATTGACTCATTAAAAATATCTTGTGATTAAAATTACATATGAAATGTCTTTTTAGTCGCCACATAATGAGTTAGAGAAATATAGCTTCAAATATGCTGGGAGCCAAACTTGTTCTTCCAAGTTTTGGATCATTCATGTTTTTGAAAATTTCATTAGTTCAATTGAAATATTTTTTACTCACTTTGGTATACAATTTGATAATTTGTATTGAAAATGAAACATTTTAAGAATTTCACCATGAAAATGGCAAAAGATGAATATATTTTGTGAAAGATCGTCATTAAACATAATTTTGATTGAAAATACTGAATTTTTTTTTTTTTTTTTTTTTTGGGTGTGTGTGTGTATGTGTGTGTGATGGGGGTTGTCTTGACCAATATATTAGTGTCACTACTCTACCCCCTAAACAAAAATTACTGTAGCCCCGGATTTTAACTAATTAGTTAAGGATTGCATAGATGTAAGACTCTTCCATAATTAGCTCTAGTAGTATTCTTTAAACCTAAGTTGTCAATCCTGTTCTAGTATTTGTATGCTTCAATTTGTGTGTTGAAGTAGAATATTTTTCAAGTTACTCCTATATATATAGGGTATACCTTCTCGTGTGGCAGACATCCACTTACAAACTTCGCTATGGGCTTGGGCATGACCTGAGCTATTTTACCCAAATTTTGTTGGCTCACGGGTTTGGATCTTTAGGCTTGGGCCTTTTGACACTCATAGAAAAATGAGGCGTGAACAAAGGCAAAAGTGGAACATGGGATTAAGTGTACCAACTTAGTCACTAGAGTGAAAATTTATTTGATGGTCGGAATGGAATGAAATGGAATTGATTACGTTACTTTCAACAATTGAACCTCCTATGTGCCTCTTTGATGACCAATCATTACAGTTTTTATTGGGCAAATACATAAATATTTGGGGTGTTCAGGGCTACTTGGGATTGTTGTCCGAAGTAGAGTTTTAATTATTGAACTTTTGTGATAAAGTAAATTGAAAACCTCTGTAAGGATGGCATCCTTTGTGATATCTCAGGTTTGTGATTTAAACTTCACTTCCCTCTCTCCCACTATCAGCCAATGAAAAAATAAAAGCCCTTTTTGGAGCATTTGGTAAATTATAGTGATAAAGTTATTTAAAGATATTACACGGATTTGATAATCAAATTGATAAAAAGCTTTTAGGCATGAGAAAAGACCATGGTTTTAAAAATTGGATCAAACTGACTGGTTCAATTGGGAACTAAACACTCAACTAATCATGTAAAAATTGACGGTTCAACTGTGAAAATCGCCGGTTCAATTGGTAAAAACTGAGATCTGAATCCATTTTCGACTATTTGACCATTCCAATTTTTTAAAACCATGAAATGAGAAAAGAGGCCATATCATAAAAGTGCCTTTTGAGTTGAAAAGTTATCATACGTGAGATCGCATGTGTTTTGAAGATTAGTCTTGAACTTGAAGTGAAGTGCATGGTTGAATGTTTTTTAATCTCTGAAATTCTTTGTTCTTTCTAAAATTCTATTCTCCATTTCCCCTTTCTCTTCATTGCAAAAAATAATGATTTCACCCTGCACTACCAATTACTTTGTGTAGACCTTCATGTTTAGCAGATAGCTAGCTTTTGTATTTGTCAGTTACATACTTACATATTGGTTTTCAATTGATTTAGTCTATTTCACAATCGAGCAGGTTCACAGTTATCTTAGCGGTTATTCTGTTAACGGTTGCTTCTATAGAAAATAATAGTGTGAATGAGAATGCATTCATACCATGCCCTGTTGCGGATCCTGGAGTCTTTGCTAGTGGTGCCGTTTTCTCGCTTGTGACTGTGGTGTTGGGTCTTGTATCTTATATTTTAAGTTTGGTAAAGAATAGTAACAATTCTAATCAAGGAGGCATAGCTATGGCACAGCCTCAGCTTGCAGAGGCCAGTCTTTATCAAGGTGCCACACCTATAGGATAACCTCAATACCAATCGGGCAATCCTGCGGCTGCGGTTCCTAATGAAGGAGGCATAGCTATGGGACAGCCTCAGTACCCATCGGGAAATCCTGCTGTTCCTAATCAAGGAGACATACCTACGGGACAAACTAAGTCCCCACAATAGGGCACTGAAGAACATGATGTATATCATGAATGGGAGTATGATGTTTATGTAATAAATGTACGCATTTGCTATGTGGAATTTGATCAATGGATCAGTTGTTTATTTGTTTGGTTAATTGAAGTTTGGCTTTGTGTTGTGTTGTGTTTTCTGCACAACGAAGCGAATGGCTCTTTGTGTCTAAAATGTACGCATTTGCTATGTGGAATGAATTTTATATATGAACTTATCAAAATTAGATTCTCTAATTATTGTATTATTAAAAATTGTATATAATTTACTACACGGACTATTTACGTCATCAATAAATTACAAGTAATAATTTGATATTTTATGAACTTATTTACAAATTTATCTAATCTAATCTAAGTCTATATAAGTATATAACGACTCACAACTTTTTTTTCCCTTTGTAGGAATCCTCTCTCGACTCTATGAGTCATCTCCCTCCCTTCTTAAGGGCTCTTTCTCCTTCACAGGCAACCATATAAGGCTTAACTTGTCTACCTACACCACCAGATGGATCAGATTGTTTTAGAAGGCCTCCAACATCTTTGGCTCACTAAGGAAGAAGAAGAGGACAACCATTTCGACAATGAGCAGATCGGACCTCATGGAGGAATGTGCACTAAGCCTATTTGGTAAGCTGCTCTCAGACAGACAACAGAACCAAAGGGCCCTAAAAAGCACTCTCAGAGCAGCATGGAAAATGGGATCGGAACTAAGAATCGTAGATGTGGGCAAAGACATATTTCAATTCAAGTTTACTTCGGAATACCAAATGGAGTGGGTCGAAAGGAATGGCCCTTGGAATTTTGACAATAATCTACTCCTGTTGTGTTGATGGAAAAAAGGTTTATCTGTGTCCAACATTTCCTTCACCCACTCCCCCTTTTGGGTCCAAGTTTGGGGCCTTCCTTTCGAAAATTTATCAGAGGAAGTTGGAAGAGATTTAGGGAATAGTTTGGGGCAATATATCAAAACGGACAAACGATCTTAGCTCTCAGAGCAAGCAAAGTTTATGCGAATCTGGGTGGACTTGCCTCTAAACAAGCCTCTTCGTAGAGGAGGCAACATCATCAACTTGGATGGAAGCAAGACATGGATCATATTCAAATACGGGAGGCTCCCATGTTTCTGCTTCCAATGCGGATTCCTGGGCCATGACGACAGACACTGTGGAAGTTTTCCATACAACCCCGACTTTCCCAAACAATATGGGGATTGGCTCAAAGTAGGGGGGAACTTGAAAGGAGCTATAGAGAGGTCAAGAGCTTCGAGCAACTGGGGTCTAAATGATGATAGAGCAGGAAAACTAGGGGAGAGATCAAGGGAAAAATCTACTCCGATGACAGAAAACTCAACGGAATTTAAGTCTGATCAGGGGGCAAGCTTGGAATTTTGAAATACAAGACACGATGGACAAGACAGAGCTTTCAAAAAAAGGGGTGATACTGAGGTTTCAGGCTACCAAGCATTGGAAAATTCGGTGAGAAGCAACATGATAAGATTGACTGACATAATAGCTTAGCTACTTAGCCTCCCACGTGACCAGCCCCATGTGGATGTCTCGGACAAGGGCTCCAGAGAAGAATATGCCTTAGTGGGCCTTCCTAGCTCCTCAACACAGGAAGCCCAAGAGGTTACTAGTCCTCTAAAGCCCATTTTAAGGAATGGAAACTCCCAGAGAAGGCTGACACTCTCTTAAGCCCAACAGAAAGAGCATAACCCAAGGAAAAAACCAATTGGAAGAGAAATGCACGTGAGAAGGAGAAGCAAGCCCAACCCACTCCTACAAGAGCCTAGGTGAATATCTCAGGCACTAAAAGGCTAGTTCGGGTTGATTTCTTTGAGAAAACAGAAGGTATCCCTCCTTCACAAAAAAGACTCTGTAAAACACAACCTAATACCTCTAGCCTCATACCTGATGGATTGGCGGTGTCTGCAAGGCAGCACCGCCGGGCGTAATGAATTGCATTTGTTGGAACTGTAGGGGAATTGGGAACCCCTGGACAGTTTACGCGTTGCGTGAATATGTGCGATGGTGGAATCCCTATATTGTCTTCCTAACGGAGACTAAAGCAAAAGTTAAACGCATGGAGAGAGTTAAATACAAGTTGGGCTTCATAGATGGCCTTTTTGTTCCCAGTAGAGGTCGTAGTGGAGGTCTTGCTCTTTTGTGGTCTAAAGAGATTAACTTGGAAATATAATCTTACTCACATCACCACATTGATGTAATAATCTCGGAGCAGCAAAACAACAACAGCTGGAGATTCACAGGGTTTTATGACCACCCTGAAACTCATATGAGAAAAGAATCCTGGAACTTACTTTCTTACTTATGTAATAAATTTACTTTACCTTGGTTTTGTTGTGGCGACTTTAATGAAATTTTATCTTTAACAGAAAAATCAGGGGGAGCTCCGAGATCCCAGCACCAAATGGATGGTTTTCGTAAGGCTGTGAACTTATGTGTCTTCCAAGACCTTGGTCATTTTGGCCCAAAATTTACCTAGTGTAACTTGCAAGAAGGGAGTAATAGGGTGTATCTTAGGCTAGACAGAGCCTTTGCCAGTTCCGATTGGCTGCATTTGTTTGGTGATGTAAAAGTCCAACATCAGGTTGAGTCCACCTCTGATCATTGCATTCTGAGGATCTCTGACTCTAGCTATTCCCCTCTTTCCTGCAATCGTCGCTTCCACTTTGAAGCTCTATGAGCAAAATGGGAGGACTGCCATGGGATTATCGAGGCAGCTTGGAATAGTGGCGACCCTGCCAACACCCCTGAGGGGATTGCTTCAAATCTTAGCAAATGTGTAGATGATTTATCTGTGTGGAACAAGGAAGTGTTCAGCAATATTCCTAAAAAAATCCAAGAGAAGAGGAATATGCTCAACGTACTCACGGCTCAAGACTATGATGGTTCCAAAGGTGCAGAGATAAACCAGCTAAGGAAGGAACTGAACAACTTGCTGGATAATGAAGAGGTGTTATGGCATTAGAGGAGCAAGGTTCACTGGTATAAGGAGGGAGACGAAAACACTAAATTCTTCCATGCTAGAGCTTCGGACAGAAGGAGGAAGAACACAATTTTGGGTTTATGGAGAGAAGATGGCAGGTGGTGTGATGACAAAGAGAGCATCTTAGCTACGGCAGTAGCATACTTTCAAATATTTACACCACAACCTTAACAAGTTGTATTGAGGAAATCACCAGGGCCATACCAATTCGGGTCACTAGAGAAATGAATGAAGAGCTGACTCGTCCCTTCACCAGAGAAGAAATAATAAAGGCCCTGCACCAAATTCACCCCACTAAGGCCCCGGGTCCTGACGGTATGTCAGCAGTATTTTTTCATAAATATTGGAGTATTGTTGGAACAGATATTATTAGCATGGTTCTTAATGTCCTTAACCACAACCTTCCCATAGAAGTAATAAATAAAACAAACATAGCTCTCATCCCCAAAAATTCCCACCCCACCAAAATGATTGATTTTTGGCCAATTAGCCTCTGCAATGTTGCTTATAAACTCATTTCCAAGACCCTTGCAAACCGACTAAAGGCTATCCTACCCACTGTTATCACTGAAAACCAAAGTGTCTTCACCTCTGATAGGCTAATCACAGATAATGTATTAGTTGCATTTGAACTAATGCACTATCTAAATCATAAATCTGACGGGAAGGATAGCTTCATGTCCATCAAACTTGATATGAGTAAAGTCTTCGATAGGATCGAATGGGGTTTTGTCAAGGGAGTTATGGAAAGGCTAGGCTTTGACGGGAAGTGGATTTCCCTTATTATGCAATGCATCTCATCTGTTTCCTACTCTATCATCATTAATGGCGAAGCATATGGAAGTATCATTCCTACCAGAGGGCTTAGACAGGGTGACCCCCTTTCTCCTGGTCTCTTCCTCCTATGTGCAGAAGGCTTATCAGCCTTCATCCACCAGGCAGCCCGTACCCAAGCTCTCCATGATATATCCATTTGTAGGGGTTGCCCAATCATTACCTACCTCTTCTTTGCGGACGACAACCTTTTATTTTGCAAGGCTAGTCCCAACAATGTCTAGAGCTGGTTCAAATTCTAAACTCCTACGAAGCGGCCTTCGGACAGAAAATAAATGCGGATAAGTCCTCTGATTTCTTCAGCCCCAACACAGCCAATGATGTTAAGGAAGAAATTTTAAGCATCCTAGGCCTAATGCAGTGCTCCCAACACAGGAAATACCTTGGCCATCCTTCCCTTATTGGTAAATCCAAAAAACAAGTCTTCGCCAAGATCAAAGTGAGGGTGAGCAAGAAGTTGGCTGGCTAGAAGGAAAAGCTTCTTTCCATTGGGGGTAGAGAAATTCTTATAAAATCAGTTGCTTAAGCGGTGCCGACGTACACCATGAGTTGCTTTCAATTGCCAAAAACTCTCTGTGATATTCTAGAAAGAATGATGAGAAATTTTTGATGGGGTCAAAGAAATCAGGAGACAAAATTGGCGTGGGTGAGCTAGAAGAATTTATGCAAATTAAAGCTTTATGGGGGTATGAGATTCAGAAATCTCCAAGCATTTAATTTGGCTCTTCTTGCCAAACAAGGTTGGCGTATTCTATCAAACCTAAACTCCCTAATGGCTCGGGTCTATAAAGCCCAATACTTTCCTTATGACGATATCATGAGTGCAAAATTGGGAAGCAACCCGAGCTATGCTTGGAGAAGCATTCACAGCAGTCTTGAGGTCATTAGAAAGGGCACAAGATGGCGGGTGGGCAACGGAAACTCCAACTACTCACAAAGTGATCTCCACTCCGAGAGCTTTTGAGGATTTTCCAATGGTCTCATCCCTCATTGATGAGAATATCAAATGGTGGAAACCGGACATAGTGAATTCTCTCTTTCTCCACTTTAAGGCGAATGAAATCCTAAGAATCTCTGCTTGCTCACTCCCAAGTGCAGGAGATCGTAGCAATATAATTCTCGGAGTACCGAGGTCGAACCACAAGGAGCAGGGTAAATTCAAAGACAATATAATTAAATAACAATTTGGGTGAAAAAGAAAAGTAATTTTGCTTGGAAATTGTTAACAAGAATAATAATAAAAACTTATTTAAATCAATAATGTAAATACCAGGGTATCGGGGTGTTTTCCTATATCAATATGAGATTCTTTGTGATCTAAGAAAATATATATTTCATAATTGATTGTTCTTATACAATTAAATACTTATGATTTGGTTGAACTGAGACAATTCAAGAACGCATTATAACCTCGATTAATAATGCGGTTAGAATAGTTTTCAGAAAAATCCATTCACTTTAAAACCTGATTTCTATTTGAAACTATTAGAAATTCATCTAAACAATAAGAAAAACATGATTGAACTTATTGAAAGCCTAGAAGAACTAATACATCAAAAGAAATCTAATTGAACAATCAAATATGTCATTGATAAAATCCTAGAAAGAATCACATTGAATATTCATACCGTATAGAAGAAACATAACCCCTAGCCCTAGCAAAGAGTTTAGGCTGTCATTAGAGAAAAAAAAATACAAGGTTTTCTCTGCCAAAATTCGTTCTCACAGCCTCCCTTCTAAAACCCTCATGTCCAAGTGTCCAAAGAAAATAAAACTTTTACTATTTTAATTTCCGTCCAGGTTTACAGCAGTAACTTGTGAGTTAATTTCGGCATTCCAAAGTTGAGAATTTGGAAAAAATTAAAGCTGGAAAGTTGTAGATATTTAAGTCACGGTTTCAACCCATCTGGCTTTGTGTCAATTGGACTTTTGACGAGAGAGATACGCCCAAAATACTGATCAGTGCTCAAATCAGATTTTTCCTTTTCAGATTCTGCCTCTTTGATTTCTTTCCTTATTTGAAGCTTCCAATCATGGTGAACGATCCAAGCACTCCAGCTGCACCTCCTTAGACATTTAAGCATGGTCCTTTAGCTCCACTTTAATTCTAGTTTGGCTTCCATTCTCTCATAAATTCCTGTAGACTTATCTTTTTCACATGATTTCCTGAAAGTAGAAAATTACACACAATGAATAACATCTTATTCAAGAAATTATGTAAAAATAAATAATAGGGACTAATGCGAATCATGGCTTAATTATACAAATTAAGCATAGTAATAAGGAGATAACGCCCACATAAATATATAACAAGTACACATTTTAAGGCATTATCAATCCCTCTTAGTCACAACCTCTGCAAGGAATTGGGAATTTGATAGTTGAATTTGAGGACAACCAACCTCCAAGAACAAGGATAGGGAAGAACAGAGATAGAATTAGAAGGAATAGAGAAAACAAAGAAAGGAATTATGGAATTAACAACAAATAGTTCATGCACTTCCCTCCACATTTTCCTAGTCTAATACCCTCAGTCACTAACTGAATGCTAGCTGTGTAACTACCTTGACAGCTATTCACTCTAACTAACTCACTACATCAGCTAACACACATATGCCTCATAAGAATGAGGTAAGCACATCACCACTACAAGTAATACACATATAACTGACTTACAATACAAGTATACAATGCCAGCTAATCAATACAATCATTATCTGAAGCATAGTCATATAGACACCCAGGCTGCACTGGAACACACACCCCTCATTAGCTGTGCATGCATGCCCCATCAGCAACATACGCCCACCCACGTTAGCAGCCTAAGCACACCTTGTAGCACTACCCCATGCAGCAGCACATGCACGCCTCATCAGCACCACACGCACTGCCCATTAACACCACGTGCACACATACAACTAGACACTCCTAACAACCTCCCTGAAGACTTGTTGACCTGGATGGGGAACAAAAATGGCTCCTTCATGGTGAAAAGTGCCTATTATGTTACTAGGGGCCTGATGGATGCAGGTACAGCTGGAGAAAATTCATCAAACCACCAAGCCTCCCCTTTTTGGAAGAAGATTTGGCAGCTAAATGTACCTCCAAAAGTTAAAATTTTTGCATGGAAGGTGTACTTGGATGGCCTGCCAACAATGCTCAATCTTTAGCATAGGGGGCTGAATACTTTTGGTTTTTGTCAAATTTGTGACAAGGACTTGAATTAATTAACCATGCTTTGCTCCATTGCAACCATGCACAAAAAACCTGGGCTTGTTGGAATGATTGCCCCGTGGACCTCTGTTCTTTAGCTCATGACTTCATTGGTATCACGACCCAATTCCTTGAGAAAGAGTCTTCCACTGATTTGGACCTCTTCTACATGGCTGCCTAGACTATTTTGGGAAATAGGAACAATGCCATACACAATAATGCAGGCTGTCCTCCAGCTCAAGCTTGGGAGGTAGCAAAGCAATCTCAAATAGACTTCACTACCTCCTGCTCACACAATCACCCCTCTCACATGACCCATTGGTCTCCTCCCCCACCAGGTTTTCACAAAATTAACGTAGATGGGGCAATAGCAAATGATGGAGACCGCTCTAGCATTGGTGTCATCATCACAGACCACATTGAAGCCACTATTGGAGCCTTTAACAAACTCCTCCCATCAGCTCTCCCTGCCACTGTCATTGAGGCATTTGCACTACATCCAAGAGTTCTCTTTGCTGCAGAATTGGGAACTTCCAAAGCTATTTTCGAGTTTGATGCCTTAGCTCTTATTCAGGCATTAAACTCGTATGAAGGGAGAGCTCGGCCACATCCTCCAAGATATTAGGTCCTCGACTCATGTCTTCAATTGGAGCTCCTTCAAGCATCTGAAAAGGGATGGCAATAGAGCTGCCCATGAGTTAGCTTGAGAAGCAAAACTCTCGAGTTAGTCCCACACATGGAAGGGGGTCTCACCTCCTTTCATTCAGCAGATTCTAAATGATGATTTAATGTAATTTTGTTTTTCTAGTTCTGTTGTACTCCAATTTCAGATCAATGAAATCATCATATTTCCCTATTCAAAAAAAAAAAAAAAAAGTCTATATAAGTATATTTTAAATATTTATACATATAAACATAAAATATTATATATAAATTAATTGAGGTTCATGAGCATATTATTATATTTGAGTTTAACTTGCATGATAGTTGAGCCTAAATTTAGATGTGTGCTGCGTTCATTTGTTAAATAAACAAATATAAACAAGTTTTTCCTTGGTTGAATTCAAATTGTTGGTTCATATTTAAGTAATTAAGCTGTGAGACTGAGATGTCATGTGTGTTTTCATTGGATTCTATTTTTGGGAACAGGCTCGGGTCTAGTGCTCCTGCCTTATTGAGATGCTGACATGTGTCAAAAAAATTTCATGTGTCAATATCCCAATGAGTCCAATGCTCATGTGTACTGGACCCAATCCTTACTCCTCATTTTTTAGGCAGCTTATGGTATGGTCCATGTGGACTATATATATAGAACCAATGAGCTACATCTATATATATGGTTAGCCTAAAAAATACAAGGCCTTGGCTTTTAGGCTAGTACTATTCCCGTGCGATGCATGGCTTGATGAAGAGTCATATGTAAGCTAAATTTTTAAAAAAATAATTAAAACAAAATTATTAAATAAATAGTAATAATAAATTATAAAATAAGTAAATAATTTTAATAAAAAATTTCTTTAAGTTTTAATTGTTTTGAGTTTGGACTTTATCAATGTTTATCTATTTTTATATTAGAAAATTCTCTTTGTGCTTTGTGTTAATTTCTTAATATGAGATATGGAATGAGTTTGATCATTCCTATTTGAGTTACATTTAATCTATGCTCTAGCTAACACAAACAATAATAAACAAAATAGTTCCTCAATACTGAATTTTTCCTAGTGATAGTCTAATTAAAAAAATCAACACAGTCACAAATTAAATACAATAACCAAAAATCAAAATCAAAACATACACAAAAGATTTCAATTTTTTTATTTAAAAAAAAAAAAAACTTACATAAGAGAACCAAGAAGTCAAATGGGTGTCTATTGTTTTGCTTCTTTATAGTAAACTTCCTTAGACATAATATCCTGCACGCAAATTAAAAATCAGAGAACAATAAGTAAGATAAGTTTATTAGATTAAAACATAAAACACTTCATGGTTGGTAGAATAATATAAATGTGTACAAGTTCTCAAGACATGGACATTGATTATTGATCATAATCATAACAAATCAATGTAAACAATTTTTGATAAAAGTGAAATATATTGTGTTCCTAGACTTTGCTGAGCTATATCTTATGCACATGATAATGCTAGTCCATAACAATTGGGTTGGGTGTTCAAATATGTTATTTTGCTGGAAGTACTTTATAAAATTGAACGTGGATGATGCAATCTCATATGATTTCACCTTTTTAACTGTAGTTGCCAAAAATGCAAATGGTGAAGTGTTAAAGGTTTGGACCAAGATTTATCACTTATGCACTCCTGCTCAAGTTGAAGCAACTCCAATTTTGTGGGTTTTAAACTTGGCTAGGTCTAAAAATTAGTTCAATAATATTGGGGCAGTGGATGCAAAAGTTTGTTTTGATGCTCTGGCTAATTAAGAGGATGAACTTGTTGCCTAGTTTATTTCTACTATCATTAGTAATGCTTTTGATTTAAGCTTGTATTTTGTTGGTAGTGAGTTTTGCTAAATTAGGAGATCTCTTAACTTTTTATTTACTTATTTTTTATTTATACAAGAGAGAAATTTTATTCTTACCTAATCTAAGTGTATATGTGTATGAACCTCACTCCTGGAGATTTGAACCCCGACCCTCGCCTTCCCCACCCACCACACCACACAAACACTTATACTTGTGAAGTAACCATTGCGCTAATAATGTGCGGTGGTGGAGATCTTAACTTAGCAACTCATTCTATTGCTAAACTTTATGTTGCTCTTAAAGTTAGTTTCTCTTGTAATAATTGTAATCTGCCACATGCAATTCTAGAAGCATGCTTGATTGTCGTACTACTTTTTTTTTTTTTAATTTTTATTTATATATATATATATATATATATATATATATGAGTCGTACTACTTTTTAATTCTTAATGAAGTTGCAGTTTATATATAAAATAAAATAAAAAAATTATCTAATGAATGGTTTAAATATAGAATAAAATTTAAAATTAATTAAAAATATATAGTATAATAATAATTTGTAAAATTATGATATTTTCAAAGTTTATGTGGCACAATTTTAGTAGGTGAACCAAAAGTCAAAAGACTTCGTTTTAGTTAATAACTAGTCACGAACCCATGCTTTAATAACTAACTTGAATTCATTGTGGTTTATGTCTACTTTATTTTTGTAAACTATACCTATGTCCTTAACTTTAGTTCTCATACAACAACTTCATAAATGTTTTGATAAAGAGATCTTGCCATGAATTGTAACTAATTTGAGTTGACTATGATATTGACCAAACAATCATAAGAACTACATCTCCTAAGGCTTTTTTTTTTCCCCATCTATTTTAATATTGAATATACACAAAAGAAGAAATTGTGCAGTCTCTGCGGATGGCGCATAATAATAGACCATTAATATTGCTTATTTTAAAGCTATCCTTTGCTTTTACTGTTGTTGAACATATATAGGTGATTTCCTCTTTGATGATGACCAGAGTTGTGGGTGCTTTATTTTCATTTATAAAATGTAATATGATAATTATTTTACTATACCGATTTAAAATTAATGCAATCAAGTTTTTTCTTTCTTGATAATCTAAAGCAATCAAGTTAGTCATAAGGTTCTGTTTAATTAATAACTGTGTACAATAAGAGTACGAGCAGCAAGCGCTTGCTTCATCTCCACACCACAGCAAGCGCTTGCTTCATCGTATTTTTATTTCCTCTCTCCTCCAAATTGGCGGTAGCTATGGCAGTGTGAAGCCCACTGGTAATAAGACTGCTTGTTCATGGGTGATTGGGTTATTGTAGGTTGGAAGAAGTTGTCGAAGAATAGAATGATGGGTCGGGTAGAAAATTAAGGAATATAATAATAATTAAAAAAATTAAAATATTGGGAAAAATTGTGGAGGCGGCAAAACTTAAGTGGCACAGTATGAGAAAGTCAACTACTAATTAACAGACTTCGGTTTTGCAATATATATATATATATATATATATATAGATTTAGATTTGTATCATGGCAAATTTTTTGATAATAAACTATTAGTTGTAGTAGAATTTATGTTTCTAAAGCTTATTTGGTAAAGATTTATCTAAATTTAATTATTCTTAAATCTTATCGCTTAGTCAACTCAAGAGTTTTATATCTTAATATCCTAATAAAATATTAATTTAATGAGATGCAACTTGAGGAAAAAAAAAACAAAAACGTGAGTTGTGTGTGATTTAAGTTTACAAAAATTTGATAATAAACTTTTAGTTTTATTTAATTAAATAGTTGTTAAATGTTATCCCTTAATTTTAGGAAATATATCATAACAAATACTAGCATAAAATTGATGGACAAAATTTAGCTACAAAATTGGTTGTAGCCTTAAGCTACAATCTTACTTAATAAAATAAAAATTACTACATATTTTGAAAATCTAACCGTTGAATTGCATGTTCTTTACTTTCTTAATACACATGTTAAATTTTGTGTTAATCAGATATTATTTACTGTATGATCTATAAGCTTATATTTTATGCATAATTTTAAACTACAAAAACTTGCAATTTAAACAATTTATTGATGACATAACTATTAATCTTTATTTTTCTAGAAATTTTGCAAGCATAGAGTTTATAAGAAGAAGATGTAATCTAATGGTTGGATTGTCAAAATTCACCTCCAATAAAAAGATATTGAGTAAGGTTGTAGCCCTAGGTTACAACCAATTTCGTAGCTAAATTTTGTCCAAAATTAATTTACTAATTAGTTGTTTTTTAAAATGTTGATAATAGACTTTTATTTAGAGCAGAAGTCAAATTTATTTATTTTTTTTTTTTTTTTTAAGAAAGAAAACATGGGTTGTTGTCTGGAATTTAAGTTTAGAATTTTTTTATAATAGACATTTAGTTGAATATAATTTAAATTTGATGAAATATTTAAGTTAATATAATTTGATAAAAGAATTTTAGTTTGAATATAATTTAAATTCATTGAAGTTTAAATGTATAAAATTAATTTATTAATTTTTTTGAGAATTAATTAATTTATTCATTAGTTGTTCTTAATCTATATTATTTATAAATGGATTCCCTCTGTGAAGTGGACTTTTATGTGGTTCAGAAATACTCCTAAACCTTACGTTTAATAGGGAAAAAACTTGAGGACAACCCAGTAAAAATATATTTCCAACTCCACTTAAAATACTTACAAAATAGGACATTCTTTTACTAATCCATGTCTTTGAAAAAAACTTATCCAATTTTTGTTTTTTAAAAAAGGGAAATTATGACACTAGACCAAAAAAAAGCCTTATCGCACGTGCAAAACACGTGTGATGAGGCTAGTATATTAATAATAGACTTTTAGTTAGAGTAGAAGGCAAAACATGTGGGGGGGGGGGGGGGGGGGGTGTTGTTGAGAAAGAAAATCTATGTTGTTGTTTGGGATTTACATTTAGAATTTTTTATAATAGACTTTTAGTTTGAATAGAATTTAAATTTGTTGAAATTTATATGATAAAGTTTTACCTAAATTAAATAGTTGTTAGATATTATCCCTTATTTTGAGGAAATATATCCTAACAGATAATATTACTAATTAGTGAGAGTAAAAAAATTAAAAGGTTACATAAGAAAACCAAGAACTTAACTAGGTGTCCGTTGTTTTATTTCTTTATAGTAAACTTCATTTGTCATAGTATCCTACACGCAAATTTAGAAGCAAAAAACAATAAGTAAGATGAATTTATAGATTAAAACATAAGCGTAATTTGTAGCTTGAGAAAAAATTGAAAAATAAAATAAAATACAACAACGCGGGGTGTATTGTGTGGGATTTAATTATAGGGATGACTTTTTTTTTGTTAGAAATACAGGGATGACTTTATTGGTTAAAAGAGATTATTATTATTATTATTATTAAGAGGATTTAGAAATTAGTTATAGCTTCAAAAAATGTCAAAAATACCTCTAATCTAATTAGATAATTCTTATTCTTAAAAAATAAAAAATAGGGTTAAAATTGTAATTCAACAAAATTAAAAAAAAAAAAACTATTAGATAAATTTTTTTCCTAAAAATAGCATACTCTCTATTTAAATATATCTTACGCACGTTTGTTATATTTTTTCCTAAAACTTGGCACACACTAAACCCAGCAATTTACTCCATTTCAAATCCTAAATTTTAGATTCTTAAAAATCATTTCCTATGTAACCTCACTAACAATAGATAAATTCAAATTGAAAAATTACATTAAACTCAAAATAAATAAATAAATAAAGAGACTCATCGCCGTGCAGAGTGCGTATGATGAGGTTAGTTATATATGAAAATTTTGATAATAAATTATTAGTTGCTTTATAATTTATATTTCTAAAGCTTATATGATAAATTTTTATCTAAATTAAATTATTGTTAAATCTTATCCCTTAGTCAAGAGTCTTATTGCTTAATATCCTAATAAAATATTAATTTAATGAGGTGCTACTTGAGGAAGAAAACAAAAACAAAAACGTGAGTTGTGTGTGATTTACGTGAGTTATGTGGGATTTAAGTTTACAAAATTTTGATGATAGACTTTTAGTTTTATTTAATTAATCAATTGTTAAATGTTACCTCTTAATTTTAGAAAATATATCATAACAAATAATAGTATAAAATTAATTTACTAATTATTTGTTTTAAAATGTTGATAGTAGACTTTTCGTTAGAGTAGAATTCAAAAGTTGAGAGTTTTTGAGAGAAAGAGAGAGACAATGGAGGGAAGGGTGAAGGTGAATTGCGCTCTCATCATGAAAAATCTTTTCTAGCAGGGCAATTAACTTTGCCATTAGGTTTATTGTTCTTGTGATTTGTACACCCCAAAACTTTTTGCACACAAATTGAATAAATTGATTAGTAAACAGGCCGGCATGCAGGGCATTTGAACCTCTTTTAGGACCTTGACTCAGTCTCGAAGGAGGAGCAAGACGTACCACTAGGCTATGCGGTATCAAACAGTTGTTGCATAGTTTATAGAATTGCTGGATTAAGCATATTCACAGGCAAGTACTAGCTGAAAGCTAGACAATTAACTCTACATTAATTGCGGCCAATCTAGGCTAATTAACATGAATATTAAAATGGATTACAGATGGGCTGGCGGGTTCTTATGTTTCGGTGTATAAATTTTTATTTATTTATTTATTGTAATTTTGACTTTGGTATGAGAAAAATAAGCTAAATGGTCTAATATTACATTTTTGCAAAATATTTTGAGATCTACCACTATTTCAGAAATAAATAGCGATCTATCACTATTTAGGGACCAAAGTTCCTAAATTTCGAGTTTCCTATGATACTCGAGTTCCACTAGAATTTGCTACTGTTATAGTGATTGAATTGGAATTTTTTTAATTAAAAATGCCACCTTTAACTCGAGGTCTGGAGGCTTGAGTTTTGTGTTAATAGTACTCGAGTACAATGTAAAGTCATAGTTTGATTACAATTATACATTAAAAATTTTAAAAACTAAACAGTCATACAGGTTGATAATTTTGTTTTTTTCTAAAAGTCAGACATATACAGATGAGTTGCTGGCGCTTTGGACATCACATATTATTCCTTATTCCAGATTCCTCCTGAACATTTCAGGATTATCACTATATTGCCATTCAATTCTGTCCTCAATATATAGGGCATCATAATTTCATAAGAATCACAACTCACCACTAATTCTCTCACACTAAGAGGCAAAATTATTTAGCACTTCTATATTGAAGGAGAGAGAGAAAACAAAAAGAGAGACAATGGAGTCAAAGGTTGTAGTGATATCCGTTGTTGCGGGATTCTTGGGGCTCTTAGCAGTTATTCTTGGTCTTGTTGCTGAGGTTACAAGGATTAAGGTAAGCAAAAATATAAGTGGGTTTTGCTTATTACTTTTTTGTTTTCCTTTAATGGGTTCATATAAGATTGTTGTTTTGTTTCTTTTTTATCTTTATCATCTTGCTTTCTCTGTATCTCATTAATGCCGCTGCTTCTCTTTGTGATCAATGAGAAATGCTGATCCAGTTGGGCAATTTTTTGCTATAAACTTTTCGCTGAGATGGAAATAGAGCTTCTGTCATCAAATGTAGACTTGCACTGATCTTGTTAGGGCTCTATCATATTTACAGTGACAACTGACATGCATGTCTTGTTATCTATCTGTAGTCATACATGCATGCACCTATTTTCATGAATTAGCATCAAGACTGATCATGGTGCAATCTCGTGGATTCCTTTGGTTCAAAGTCATCAGTTATGCTTAGAAAGTTAGAATGACTTCTTTATTTAGTTACGTCCATCTCCAAAAACATAGCCTCAAAAATGTCTATTTCAATTATGTCAAATTTATGTACTTCTCTATGTGGCTAGGTATAGGTTCTTAAACTTGTGTTAAGTCAAACATTGACATTCAAATAAAAATAGTAGCGTGTGAGAAAGCAAGTTGAAGGTAGAAGTAGAAAAGAATGGATAAAAGAAAAGAGGACATTTTTTTTTTCAAAAAAACTAAACTTAGAGAGAATTTCATACATCACCTATGCAAAAAAGCTTATATTGTACGAGAAATGGACTAACAATGTATCGTGAGCTAATATATAATAACACTTTCCCCTCACATCGTGCAAAGCATATTTTTAGCCGTATATGTGAGCAACATATATAATAAATTAACATAGTGGTGGAGTGAGGGGGGACATTACCGGTATATAATCCCCCCCTAAGACTTACATGAGGCGAGAAAAGGATAATATATTTTAGTGCTTAATTTTGAATTTTTGATGTTTGGGACAATAGAGAGTTCTTTTGAGACCAAACTTAGATAGTCTAAGTTGAATACCATCATTAATTTTATGGTTATTTTATGATTAATTTTTCTTTAATTTTAATTAAATTCTAGACTAAACTGTAATAATTTACAAAATGTTTTAACATAATTTAACATATATTATTTTACATCAAATATTGTTTGAAAAAACTCCATTTTTTTATTAAATCAATTTGTAAAATATGTACAATCTTTAAATAATAAGGATCCGCGATTAATATTCTTCAAAAAATTTAAATCAATATTTTTTTATATTTTTAAAAATTACGAAGCATATAAAATATAATTAATATTAAATAATTTAAATAATAAACATCACTTTACATGCCTAAAACTATACATGTCAATATATGAAAAATATAACAATAACAAAAATTATAGAAAAACCTCATTTTTCACACATGACATGATAACAATACAATAAAGATCTTTAACTCCTAATCACAAGAACACAAATTTTTCTTTCTTCTAAAAATAAAAATAATAAAATCTCATTTTTTGCCATTCCTATTTCTCTAAATGCAAAAAAGAAAAAAGAAAAAAAAAAGAGAGTTTATTTTTATAAAAGAAAGAAGGTTTTTATTAAAGAGATTTAGTTATTTATTTTTAGCAACATATACTTTGATTTAATGAGATAAATATGACATAAGAGTAACAAGAGGAAAAAATAATAATACTATAATCATCTATATAAATGGAGTACAATTTTTTAAAGTCAAGGGGGCCATTGACTAATTCAATTTTATGTCATCTTTAGATTTTTTGGGGGCATAATTATGATCATGCTTTGTCAGCATCATAAACTGGTCTTAATTTTATTATGAATACATTGCTAAGAGGTTACATTACGTTTTTCTTTTTATTTCCAGATGGATCAGGTGTTGTTTGATGGGCTCAATTGTATATGTTGGCGTGAGCTGTCAGTGATTGGAGAAATTGTAGGCTAGGTTGTTTAGAATCCCTTCTCTTAAGGGTCAACCATTATAGTAGCTGTAATTTATGTATAGCCTAATTTAGCTTCTAGATCATTCTCTTTGTACTGCTATATAACCATATTTGTCTTTGTACAGAAATATATGAAATATATGAGAAATCTTTTTGACATGGTATTAGAGCAAAATCCTAGGACTTGCTCTATAACCAAACCCAACCCTAAACACTGATCTGCAGCCATGGTGAACCCAACTGATGTGGTACAAACTGGCGGCAATTCCACAGACTCTATCCTAGAAGATTTGACGGCAAGAATGACTGAAGTCTTGACCAAAAATCAAACCCAAACGCACCTACCGACCTATGATACTTCCGCTGCACAAATCGGCATTAAGTTGGATGGCACCAACTATGCCCTTTGGTCCCAAGTTGTTGAGATGTATATCTCGGGCAAAGACAAATTGGGATATATCAATGGTGACTTTCTGCAACCTGAACCTACAGATCCGACTTTCCGACGATGGCGAACTGAGAATGCAATTGTCAAAGGGTGGCTGATCAATTCTATGGATCCGTCCTTGATCAGTAATTTCATTCGCTTCCCAACTGCAAAACTGGTATGGGATTCTATTGCTACTACATATTTTGATGGAACTGATACTTCACAAGTATATGATCTAAAAAGACGGGTGACTAAAATGAGACAAGCCGGAGGATCCATTGAAAAATATTACAATGATCTTCAAGGCTTGTGGAGAGAAATTGATTTCCGGCGTCCTAATCCGATGAACTGTGCCATTGATATACAAAAATATAATACAATCCTACAAGAAGACAGAGTTTATATTTTTCTTGATGGATTGGACGATCGGCTGGACAAGATTCGAAGTGATGTGCTACAGATACGTCCTTTCCCTACCATAGAACAGGCTTATGCTCATGTTCGACGGGAGGAAATCTGGCAGGCGGTGATGCTCACAGGTACAGACACGACTGGAGCTGTTATGGCATCAAAAGGAGTCAAGATAGGACAACAACAACCATTTTCTCTTCAGTTATCCAAAAATGGCTCTACAGGTGGTGGGAAACTTAATACTAACACTAGAGCCAAGGTTCAATCAGAAGGAGGAGGCTGTACTCATTGTGGGAGCATGAAACATACCCGTGAAACTTGTTTCAAGTTACATGGGTACCCAGACTGGTGGAATGAGTACAAGGCCCGGAAAAATCGCGATGCTGCCTCTAATGAAGGGCCTGGTCGGGCTGCCCTGGTAACTGTAGCACCTCAGATATCTCTTACCTCACAAATAGAGTCCTCGAGTGATGAAACTCATCTCAATGATCAAGGTAACTGTGGTTATGCTCTACTTAGTTCTATCCAGAATGGTGACAATGGCTGGATAATTGACTCCGGGGCCACAGATCATATGACATTTAATTCAGATGATTTTATTGAAGTTACCCAACCAAGGCGAACTGATATTGCGAATGCTAATGGGGTTACATACCCAGTTACAGGGGCTGGAACTGTTGCCTTATCACCATCTCTTTCTTTACCTAATACTTTATTAGTTCCATCCCTCTCAAATAAATTGATGTCTGTAGGACAAGTTACTGAGGAACTAAATTGTGTTGCACTAATGTATCCTACCTTTTGTCTTCTTCAGGATATTCTCACCAAGGAGATCATTGGGCGTGGTACTAAGAAGGGGGGGTTATATTACATGGATGATTTCAGCTCTGGTCAGGCTCATCATACGCACCACACAAGCATTAAGGAGAGACAGATATGGCTATGGCATCAACGCTTGGGGCATCCATCATTTAGCTATATGAAATACTTGTTTCTAGATTTATTTTCCAAATTACCTGACTCTGGCTTTAAATGTGATACGTGCATTCTAGCCAAAAGTCATCGTGTTTCTTATTCCACTAGTTTGAATAAAAGTGATATTCCTTTTGCTTTAATTCATTCAGATGTTTGGGGACCCTCTCCAATTACCACTTCTTCTGGCATTCGCTGGTTTGTGACATTTATCGATGATTGTACTCGTATGACTTGGCTATATCTGTTGAAACATAAGGATGATGTGTTTAGCGTGTTTCAATCTTTTCATACAATGATTCAAACTCAATTTTCAGCTAAGATTCAGATTCTTCGCTCTGACAATGGTGGTGAATATGTCAATAAGAAATTTCAGGATTACTTTGCAACCCATGGCCTTCTTCACGAAACGTCATGTGCTCAAACACCCCAACAAAATGGGGTTGCCGAAAGGAAGAATCGGCTTATCCTAGAAACAGCCCGTGCTCTCTTGCTTGGGGCACATGTGCCAAGTAGATATTGGGATGATGCTATTACCACGGCAGTATATCTCTTAAACCGTATGCCTTCGAAAGTGCTGCAGTTCAAGACCCCATTGCAGGTTCTTTCTGAACATGTTTCCTTGCCTACTATTTTGCTACTTCCACCACGAATCTTTGGCTGTGTCGCTTTCGTCCATCTCCATAAAAATCAACGAACCAAGCTTGATCCGTGTGCCGTTCGTTGTATTTTTTTGGGATATGCTACACACCAAAAGGGATATCGTTGCTACCACCCTGCCACCAAGCGTACCTATGTCACTATGGATGTTACTTTCTTAGAATCAGAAACTTTCTTTCCTTCATCGGTATCCACTTCATCTCTTCAGGGGGAGATACGAGATGAAGAGCTGAATTGGTGGACTTGGCAAGGGTTTGAAGATAACCCAGTACAGATGAGTGACGGCCATGAGGCAATGGTTAGTGAAGAAAGGAGAGATAATCCTGATATCATTCAGGAAGCTGCATCCGAGTCATCTGAACCTGAAAATGAAGAACCCCACTCTTCAGTACCCGAAGCCCCTTCTCCTGAGAATACTCCTGAGGTAAGCTCTCCCATCACACCTATTAATGACTCAGATAACTCTGTTGGTTATACTTTACCTTTCAGACACAATCGTGGCAAGCCACCACATCGGTACTCTCCAGATTATGAGGAAAGAAGATCAAGATACCCGATTGCCAATTATGTGTCCACTCAGAGATTACCAGAACCGCTCAAGAAGTTTGTGCATAGGCTGTCCTCACACAATGTTCCCAGCACGATACAAGAAGCCTTATCAGATCCAAAGTGGTCTCAAGCCATAAAAGCAGAAATGGAAGCTCTGGAGAAGAGTAAAACATGGGCTCTTGTTCCATTACCGAAAGGAAAGAAGACCGTGGGGTGCAGATGGGTTTTCTCCATTAAACACAAGGCAGATGGATCCATTGAACGATACAAGGCGAGACTTGTGGCAAAGGGATATACACAAAAATATGGCATAGACTACCAAGAAACCTTTTCACCTGTGGCAAAGCTGAAAACAGTCAGAGTCTTGTTATCTCTTGCAGCAAACTTGAACTGGCCGTTACATCAGTTTGACGTAAAGAATGCATTTCTTCATGGTAATCTAGAGGAGGAAGTTTACATGGATATTCCACCAGGATACACGACATCTTCAAAGATTGAGGTTGTGTGTAAGCTACAAAAGGCACTGTACGGGCTAAAACAATCACCCCGTGCATGGTTTGGTCGGTTTAGCTTGGCTATGAGAAAGTATGGTTTTACCCAAAGCAATTCAGATCATACTCTATTCTTGAAACACCGACTAGGAAAGGTAACAGCTCTAATTATATATGTAGATGACATGATTATCACAGGAGATGACATTGAAGAGATCTCTAGACTTCAAGGGCAACTAGCAACTGAATTTGAAATGAAGAACCTAGGAGGACTCAAATATTTTTTGGGAATTGAGGTAACCAGATCGAAACAAGGTATATTTCTTTCTCAAAGGAAATATGTGTTAGATTTGTTGTCTGAAGTGGGACTACTAGACTGTAAACCTGCTGATACTCCAATTGTTCAGAATCATAAACTTGGAGAGTATTCAGATCATGTGCCAACAAATAAAGAGAGATATCAAAGATTAGTGGGTAAGCTAATCTATTTATCTCATACTCGTCCAGATATAGCCTATGCTGTAAGCGTAGTGAGTCAATTTATGCATTGTCCTAGTGAAGATCATATGGATGCAGTAATTCGGATTCTTCGCTACCTAAAGTCCTCTCCTGGAAAAGGGCTTATGTTCTCCAAAAAATAATCATCTAGACATTGAGGGTTATACAGATGCAGATTGGGCGGGAAACATTACTGACAGGAAATCCACATCAGGCTACTTTACTTTCGTAGGAGGAAATCTTGTTACATGGAGAAGCAAGAAGCAAAAGGTGGTGGCATTATCCAGTGCTGAAGCTGAGTTTAGGGGAATGGTCAAGGGCATCTGTGAACTTCTTTGGCTTAAAAGGTTGCTAACTGAGATTGGCTTTGCTCCTAGTTCCGAAATGGACCTGTTTTGTGACAACAAAGCAGCCATTGATATTGCCCACAATCCAGTCCAACATGACCGTACTAAACATGTGGAAGTGGATAGAAATTTCATCAAACAGAATCTCGAAGAAAAGATAATTCGATTTCCATTTGTTAGGTCTGAAGATCAACTGGCAGACATTCTTACAAAGGCTATTTCCAGCAAAGTCTTCTACAGCTCACTTGACAAGTTGCGCATGAAAGATATATATGCATCAACTTGAGGGGGAGTGTTGGCGTGAGCTGTCATTGATTGGAGAAATTGTAGGCTAGATTGTTTAGAATCCCTTCTCTTAAGGGTCAACCATTATTGTAGCCGTAATTTATGTATAGCCTAGTTTAGCTTCTAGATCATTCTCTTTGTACTGCTATATAACCATACTTGTCTTTGTACAGAAATATATGAAATATATGAGAAATCTTTTTGACAGTATATACCCTTCGAGTCCAGCTACGGCTCTTGGCATAGTTGCACTATTGGCTATTATTTTATCTCAAATAATTATAACTGTTGCAACTGGTTGTATTTGTTGTTGCAAAAGAGGTTCTCTTCCTACTACCTCTAATTGGACCGCAGCTCAGGCCTGCTTTTCGTTTTCCTGGTAAGTTTCATTTCCTACTTGCTGATGGCTAGAGTAGTTCAAAACTCATTATAGTTTGATTATTTCTGTCTTATCCTTTAAGATCTTATTATTAATGAGGACAATCAGCGTCTGAATTAAAAAGTTTTATCAATTGAAGATCTGTTTTCCAAAATATTTTCATAACAAATTTTATATACCATATAATATTGATTTTTGACTAAAAAAATTAACAAGAAGCATGGAAAGGTTAAAAGAAACATATAAGACTAACATTTAAGCAACAATAAACGGAAACATACTTAAAGTATAAGGTAATATTTCCAAGAAGCACATATTTGTGTGGTGCCATCATATCAATGGTAATACACCGGATCTATCAAAACATAAATCAATTTGTTATGAAGTCATGTTTCTTCCTGTTTATAACAATTTTTTTTTTCATTTATATTGCATTCTTCTTAAATATGAATAATTGAAATAGAAAATTTCCACCCTATACATGTACTTATTGGGTGGTGAGTTCATTAGTTTTGGACATGACATAAACTCAAAAGTCCTAAGTTGACCACCATAATAATTAAATTCATTATTTCCTAATAACTTAATATTTTAGGAAAATCAGTAATTAAAAAATGAAGTACATGGTTGAATGTTTCTTTATTCTCCAAACTTCTTTGTTCTCTTTAAGACTTCTAATATCCTTTTTTCCCTTCTCTTTTTAGCAAAAATAATGATTTCACCCTGCACTCCAATAACTTTGGTTAGCTTTATCAGTTTGCATATCCATTGCGAATTAGTTTTTCAATTGATTTAGTCTATTTCACAATCGAACAGGTTCTCAGTTGTCATAGCGGCTATTTTGTTGGTGCTTGGTTCTGCATACAATAATTCTCAACAAACTACCATACAAGGTGATAACTACTTCCAATGCTATGTTGTGAAGCCTGGAATCTTTGCTGGTGGTGCCATTATGTCCCTCGCAAGTGTGGTTTGTGGTCTTTTCGCTTATATTTTAACTCAAGGAAAGAACAGTCCTACGGGACAACCTCAGTTCCAAGCGGGCAGCCCTAATCAAGGAGGGATAGCTATGGGACAACCTCAACCTCAGTACCAATGGGGCAATCAAGGAGTACCTGCGGGACCAACTAAGTTCCCACCACAGGGTCCTCAAGAACATGTATAGTTTGACTAATTACCCATCTTTTTCAACTGTGCATTATTGGGAGTATGATGTTTATGTAATAAATGTACACACTTGCTGTGTGGAATTTGATCAATTGGTTATTTGTTGGTTAATTAGTTGAAGTTTGGCTTTGAGTTGTATTTTGCAAATAGTTTGTCTTTTAATTAGTTGTGGATTTTTTTTTTCTATTTAATTGGTGTTAATCAGAGCTGTTGATCATATATTGTTTGGTAAATTTTTACAACTTCAACTAAGTTTCTCCTCTAAATATACAGCAGTTTTATCTTGCTGGAGCTTTTGTATTTTCTGTTTTAACATGAATCAACTAAGCCCAAATATACCGTTTGTTGTAATAGTGGAAGCCCAATTACTAAGATTGATTGAGAAAACTAGTATGGGCTAGATAAAGATATTCAAAATAAATAATAAGAATAAAGAGAACTTGAAAGAAACATTGACACAATTACAAAAATACCAAGAATTTACATGGTTTGGGTAATAGCCTACGTTCATGGGTAGCAAGAAATAGATTCACTAAATCAAATTTGGGAAAACACAAAAATGGTGTAGGGGCACTCTCATAATAAATTTCAAAACCCACAGACATCCAAATAGCTCTCCAAAAACTAGAATTTGCATTTGCACTAAATCCAAAAAGAAAAATTTTCTCTAAACTGCACAACACCCTCAAAAAAATTTCCCTCTAACTTAAACCAAAGAGCCAAAAGTTCATAAATACCAAGCTACAACACCGCACACAAAACAAGAGACAATAATTCTAACCTAAGATAAAGTTGTACTGCCCAAACCAAATTAATAACAAATTGTCACACCACCACAAGAGAGAGTTTCTCACAAACTCAAGATGGCCTCCTCCATGACACCTCAAGTTTGAGGGAGATCTTAGCATATATTCAGGGACAGACCCCTTTAGGGACTAAGGAGGGCCATAGCCAAGTTGGCCTCAAGAACTCTAAATAAAATGGTCACTCTCTAAGTGTTACTGATATCAATTTTCTTGAAATTTCATTTTAAAGAAATTGAAATGACTGGTTTTTGTCCCTTTTTCAAAAATTTAAATGACTATGTGTTTGATGTTTATATTTAAAGTTAAAGTTTGGAACTTTGAGATTTGGTTGCTGACATATTGCTATCTGACTCCATCTAAATGATTCATTGGATCTTAAAAATAAAAAAAAAATAAAAAAAAATTAGGCAACACATCGGAAGAATACATAATATAGAACATAATGTTGAGTGGATATGGTTTTGTTGTTTCAAAATTTTGTTTGTGTTGTTATTTTTTTTTTTTTCAATTTTTTTAATTGTAACTCTAATTTGCTTTTTAGTTAGAAAAAAAAATTCTAATATATAATGAGACAATAAACATAACATTTATTTAATTTATTGACTATGGGAAAGTCAACTACAAAATTTGATGTTCAAACTATGAATATTATCTAAACTAAATTTCACAAAAAAAGAAAAGAAAAAAAAAGGAGATGATTTTCTAACATAATCTTTAATTTTTTACATTGAATAGGAAAATGCTATGAAATTTACTACAAAATCAATCATAAATGATTTTTGTGATTTAAAAATACGTTGAATTTCATTTTGGTTGATGACTGAGTAGAAATGTATTAAAAATAGCTATTTTGTGTATTTGCTTCTTCTATTTTTTGTTAATACAAAATATATGCTAGCGTAGGTATTCATATATTAATATAGTTTTCTTTGACCCCAAGGAGAAATTATAAGGTTCTCATGGTGGACAAGTGATGTGGTCCACCATTCCAGTAAAAGACTTCCACTTATTTAAAATTGTGGAGTTTTAAATAAAAACTTAATACAGACTTAGCAATTTTAAATAGGTGGGAGTCTTTTACTAGAATTGTGGACCACATCACATGTCCACTATGAGGACTGTATAATTTCTCGACCCGAAGATAAAATCATGGTTCGTGCCTGGATATATTACACTACATGTTTCATATTGTACATGCTTTTACATTGCTTTAGCCCGTCCTTGATACTGGCTTGAGTCAAGGCATATCAATTGTCCTTGAGTTAAACATAATCAAGATCTTCATAAGCCAATTATCTTGTGTGTGTATATATATATATATATATATATATACCTACACTGCATCGACAACCACCTTGATACATAAAATACAAAGATTTCATTAAGAACTTTGTTCTTTCCCTATTTCTTTTACTTTTACAAAGAGCATGATTTGTGATCTGTGTTGTTATTGAGATTTAAAAAAAATTCTTGAGATGTTAAACATACACTTTTGCTTAGTAAATATAAAAGGCCATACCAAGTGTATAAAACTCTAATTTTTAGGAGTTTGTGAAAGATAATGGTAGACAGTCTTATCCTCAATTTGTTTTTAAGAGACTAATATTTTGGAGAGACTAATTTTCAAACTCAAACCTGTGACCTGTTGTTTTTTGTAGAAAACACTTGCCATCGTACCAAGGTCTAACGTCTAAGAATAATTAATTGAGTTTATTTTTTTATTTTTTATATATATAAAAAATTGAACAATATATAAATGCTGAAACTCAAAGGGCGTTTGTGAAGAAGGCCAAAAGCCACCCTGTTTGGATTTTTATTTTTATTTTTTTTTTTGAGAAGGATTAGTGTTTGGATGTTAGTGAAAGAATTTATATAAGATTAAAAAAAAAAATGAAATAGGTCAATTTAAATTAATTAGGTCTTCTTCATTGTTGACTTTAGACATGTTATTCCTTTGCCTTTTCAATCATGCAAAGCAGCAAAAGGATTGTAAGAGACTTTTTGACTTGGCACAATACTTTTTGGCTGTCACAAAATTTTTGTCATGTATATCTTCATAAATAATAATAATATAATAATTAACGATTAATAGTAGGTTCCAGTTAGCTCAATTAGTAAAGTCAATTAGTCTTTTTTTTTTTTTTTTTTTTTGAGAAAGAAGTTGATTGGTGTCTTGGTATCAATAATCAACAATATCACAGAGAAAATTAGCGACCACTACCAAATACCAATAAGTTACTCTATCCTCCTCAAATCCTAATTTTTTTAAAGTCTTTCCTTAACAGTTGCGTTAAGGGCAAAAGTTAAGGAGTGTTTAACATTTTATTGAATGATATCTATTAAATTCTTTTTAAAAAATCATTGTTAAATTAATGAATTATAAATATATACTTTTAATATTAAAAATTGTACATTGTAATTTATTCGGTAACATTCAATAAGTACTCCATGACGTTTAGGTTTCCCAAGCACTATCGGTGCAAGGCTTCTAAAAAAATCCAATTTGTTCCTTAAGCATAAATCACACTTAATACTGTTTGAAAGTTTTATTTCTTTTAATTAGTGGGACTCACTATTCATGTAAGAGTAGGGAGTACGTATTTATGGTATTTCAGGAGTATATAATAATTTTCCTACAATTTGCTACCCAAATATTCCCCTATGTGTAATTGCCCCAATGCAATCATAGTGATCAATACGTGGTCAAGACCAACCGTTGGACATATCAAATTGGATAAAACTTAGGGTGCGTTTGTTTTGGGTGAAAATGGTTTTAGGAAATCATTTTACACCCCCTCAACCTGTTTGGTAAGCTCAGAAAATTTGGTCAAACGGAAATCAGTTTCCGTGTTGACTGTGTTTTGGGTGAAAATGGTTTCAGGTTCTATTTTCACTTCAAACATTTTCCACTCCTCACACAACACTCTCTTCGAGCTTCTCTCACACGCACTCCTCTCCGATCGAGCTCAGCCCACCTCCCCAAGCCCAGACGCGTCGTCCTCCTCTAGGTCAGATCATCGCCTTCGATCTCGTCGTCGTCTCTATCGCGCCAAGATCGCACCTAGATCGTGCTGCCCTCTCGATCGCGCCTTTGAGATCCCGGCGCCAAGTTCGTGCCTGCGAGATCGCGCCGTCCTCCTCTGCACCAGATCATCACCTTCGATCTCGTCGTCGTCTCGATCGCGCCAAGATCGTGCCGCCCTTGCGAGATCGCGCCAAGATCACGCCGCTCTCTCGATCTCGTCGTCCTCCACTGATTTTTTTGTTGTTGTTGTGGTGGTGTGGGTGGTGGTGGATTTTCTGTGGGTGCTGATGTGTGGGTGGTGGTGGATTTTGTGATATAAAATTTGTTTGGATGCTAAGAAAATGGCCGAGAAAATGTGAAATTTTTTTAGAAAAATAGCATTTTTAGAACGTTACCAAACACCGAAAATTATTTTTTAGACTATTTTCCATTGCACAACCAAACAGCCTGAATACATTTTTCTTTCCCGAAAATAGCATTTCCGAAAAATATTTATTTTCCGGAAAATATTTTACATGAACCAACACAGCCTTAGGTACAGTACCTTAAGTGCTATTCCTTATATTTTCCTCTTAAAATTCAGCCATTTGGTTACTTAATTAAAAAATACATTTCCATCTTATGAGAAAAAATCCACATAACAGAATCTTAACAGGAGAACCTAAAAAACAGTACCTAAGTAGTGTACCTAAGTTTTGCTCTATCAAATTAATGGGTCCAAGTTCTTGGATGAGATTTAATTTTAATTCACTATTATGACCAACTTTAAACATATTTTTTTTATGTCAAATTTCATATCCATCCTTCTAGCTGGATAGGGTGGAGGTCATGATGCAAAAAACAACACAACTAATAATTTGACCATAAATTAATTTTGAGACAAGACACAAAATAGTTATTAAGAGGGACGGAACTATGCTTGGATCGGGGGGGGGGGGGGGGGGGGGGGGGGGGGTGCAATGGCCCCTCTGGTCCAATGAGAAAAAGCAAAATATATAATATATAAAGCTTGTTTTTAAATTTTTCGTGCTTTATTTTTGTTCGATACTTCCATGCTTTCACAAAAAGTACACTTTCTTTATTCAAACTTTCATTAAATTTTGATTCTTTTTGTGGGTTTCTGTCTGGATTTTAAATGATTTATGAAATTTATCTTAAAGTATTATCATAGGATAATTGCAGTTTAAGTGTTTGATGAAGTTCCCCAAAGAAGCTTGGGATAAAAACACACACACATAGGAATGACAATTTTTTCCTGTCTTGCTTAATCCGCCCCTCCCCGCTTCGTCTCGCGCGGGTTTTCTCCGCCCCGCAAAGGTGGTGAGGCGGGGATGGGGCAAGATTTTACTAGCCTATTTTTTGACTGATATTAAACCAGAAAATATATTGCAGGTTTAATCCCAAAAATACACTTTCAAAGTCTTCATGTCACAAAAATCTTTCTGTCAGGCATTTTGACAAACAGCTTGTAAGCAGTTTCTCAAGAGGTTAATCATTAACCTATGTCTATCGATTTAAATTTCCATATATGCATCAACGAATGAAAAGAATGGAAGAAATCAAATAATGAAGTTGGAAAACCAAAATAGCATGAACCAAAACAGCAAAAAAAAAAAAAAAAAAAAAAAAAATCGTCCCTACTAGGATCAAATCCATATCTGTCCTTATTTCAAAATAGACACATACCCAAACCGTGAAGATATCAAAATATAGCAATGGCCAAATCAATCAAAATATAGCAAAACCCATCAATATTGAGAACAAGAACAAATCACCTAGGTTCAGCGAAGTAGTGCGGTGGCGGACAGAGGTCCGGTGAGGTAGTGTAGCGGCAAACAGAGGTCCAATGAAGTAGTGTGGCGGCGAACGGAGGTTCGACGAGGATTGGTTGGAGACGCAGGAGCTGAAGAGGGATTGAGATTTTAGGGAAACATGAAATAGGACTTGTTTTTTTGTTTGTTGATGAGATATTATTAGGTATATTAGGATGTATTAATTTTACAATGAATTTAAGTAAAAGCCTAATGTGGCATGTCTTTATTGACTAGTGTAAATTAAAGAGTTTACACCCGTCCTTATTGAATTTAATCTCATGTTCATAATTCAAAATGAAACTTAATTAGATGAGAATTTGTCTAAATTAGATATGTCACACATGAAGACATGACTCAAAAGGAATTAAACTTGACTTTTCAAATGACAAATTTGCATTAGCAAATTTTTTTTAATTTTTAAATTTCGGTGAAAGATGATGCTGATCAGCTTCTAAAGTACAGTCCAACCTATGCTTAAGACGGTTTTCATTGAGATGAATAACAAAGTACTGAATTTTTAGAATGGCATTGTTGTAGGATATTACATGTGCTAGTATGATTATGATGTTGTTCTCTGTACGTATTTGAAGTACTGTCCTCCATTTTATGCACAATTCAATGTGTTTTTTTTTTTTAGAGAGGTTGAAACTCCATAGGTTGAACCTCTGGATGCCATAGGTTGAAACTCTATCACAATTCAATGTATTGATGGCCAATTTCTTTGAAACATTTTACAAATCTGGTTACCTCGATCTATTTATGTAAAAGCTTTAATGGGATTCTAATTTAGAATCAAAGTTTAATGAAGAAAAACATAACTTAAAAGGAAACTTTAATTTTCAAAAGGTTTGCATTAGGAAAATCCTAATAGATAGTTATGGCTGTCAAAGAATTTTAACTAAATATTGTAAGTTAAGAAAGATATCTATCTTAGGAATAATTATTTAAAGTATGAAACTAGAAGTCTAGAATAATTCTAAAACCTTCCTTTAATTCTTCCCAAGCTTTTAAAACCCACATTTTTTTGTACAAAAAAAAAAAAAAAAAAAAAAAAAAAAAACCTCACCTCTTATCATACACTACGTTAGATGTGATTTCTTAACATATATGTACTTCAATTTATAAATAATTTTCTTATTTCATAAAATCATACAATATATCCTCGATTTAATCTTACAATTATTTGATCTCGAAGAGATATTCTTTCCTATTCAGAGCAAATCCAAGTGTTAAACTAAATCATGAGAAAATGGTCAACCCTAGCAAAATGGGTATATAAAACCACGCTACCTTAAAAAGGACAATATTTATGTAAATTAAACATTTATGCGAATAAAGAGAGGTGATGACAAAAAGTTGACAAAACTAATCAACGGTGAACTGTTTTGTCAAAGTGATCTAAAATTCAGGAGATCAAAGTCAAACTATATTTTAGCCTTTTTTTTTTTGTTTTGGAGCAGCATATTTTAGCCTAAATTTAATCAAACTTGTTAATTAAGATAGGTTTAGAATACAAAATATTTAATATACATACATGGTTAAGGTATTAATGGATTTTTATCACCACTACGTTTTGCAAATTGCCAAATTAGAACTTCCACATCCACACGTACAGAGGATGGAGGTAAAGGATGTGTTAAAATGCAGTATTATGGGATTCTTGGGGTTCATATCAGTTGCTTTAGGTTTTATAGCAGAGGCTACCAATCTAAAGGTAAGCAAAAATAGCAATATATAAATGGTTTATTTTGCCTTTTCCTTTTACCATGAGGCTTTTCTATATATCTTGTTGGTGCGTGGACATGGTTATTGCGCGTGGAGTAATTTCTGATTTGAACTTGTTTGCATAAATTGCGCAGCTCATGACTGACTGTATCAATGAAAAATATTGGTCTATTTTAGCAGTTGATGGTTTTAACTTTTAAGCTTTTTGTTGAGATGGAATCAAAGGTTCTGTCCATATCAAATGTTAACTTGCACTGTATATATATATATATATATATGCATGCACATATGTTAATGCATGAATTATGCCTTTATTAAGGCTAATCATGGTGTAATCTCTTGGATTCCTTTATGTGTGTGTGGTCATTTCATATATGAGGCATGTTGATTACACTTCGGTGTGTGTGCATGCTATGTCAATTAAAATCATGCGTTTAAAACACAATTTTAGTTAATTAAATTTTTTGTGAGATTGTGTTTTCAATACATAATTTCACCATTTTAAAATTATAAATTTTTGTGCAAAATTACTATTATTCTCTGTATGCAACAAAAATTTTAGCACAAACAAATGAAACAATTATATATGCTTCAAATGGGTGTATGCTTTGCAAACCTCAATATTGTTGTAAGTTCGATTGTAATGTAGCATGGGTCTGCTTGCGTTTTTCCGGGTAAGTTCCATTTAGGACTTGCTATATATTACAACTCTTATCACCGATAGATTGTTTTGGTCTTATCCTTTGAGCAATCATTTTTAAAGAGTAAAATAGGAATCTCAATGAAAATTCAGGATCTATTTACGCTAATAATTTATATGAGATTTTAAGGGATGTAAATAATAACTGTAAATGATTTCTCGCCCAAACAAAAAGCAAAAATTCCATTCATTTGGCCATTGCATGACTTATTTCCATTATTGGTACACGGCTACCACACTATATATTTATACTTCTCTTTCTCCTCCTTTTCCCATACCTCGACTTACTACAATTCAATTGTACTTCCTCTTTTTCTCTCTTCAACTCTATTATAATTGTTGTGTCTTAGCTTTTAAAGATGAAAGCTGCAATCCTCACTTTGTTTCTTATCTTCTTGATTGCTTCACCATGCTTATGTAATGATCTTGGCCAAGTTTTTAACGTTATTTCTTATGGTGCTGTTGGAAATGGCAAAACTGATGATACGAAAGTATGGTTTTTCATCTCATCCCTTTTTAATCAAAGTACCACTTTTATCACTTTTTTTTTTTGTTCTTGTTTTGTGTAAATATATATTTTCCCTTGTCTTTTTTATAGTTCCTCTTTCACTTGATGGTACAATAGTGTTGTACTCTTATTTTCTACCAGTCATCTATTTATTTAAGGACAAAGTTCGGTTACAAATTTAGTTTTAGTCAATGGTTACAACTTCATAAATTATTATCTAAAAGAAAATGATTTCTTTTAAGACAAAGAATTCTCAATCCAAAATATGTTCATGGATTTTTTTTTTTTTTTTATTAACTAATATTAAAGAAAATTTCTTCTAATAGAAATGACATATTTCTAAATGAATTTGTGGCAACTGATAGGCTTTTGCAAAAGCTTGGGAGGCTGTGTGTAACGCAAATGGCATCACAAGCCTCATTATACCAAAAGGAAAGATATTCCTGCTGAATCCCGTGCAGTTCAAAGGTCCTTGCAAGGCCACCAAAGTTCTTGTGCAGGTATTATCAATTTTACATTAGTTTTCAATTTATTTCTAATAAAAAAATCTGATTTTTTTTTTTTTTCTAATTTTTAGGGAACTTATTTTATGTATTTCTTGTTGATATATTACTCTTTTTATTATACCTATAATCAATATACTATTTTTTATGTATCAAAATTCATTAAAATAATTCTCTCAAAATAATTCATTAGAATAATAAAGATAATGTTTCATATTTTCTCAATGTATTACAAGGTTCAAAAGTCAAAATCTTTTTTTTAAGTCAAAACCTATAAAAGGAAAATGAAGTTAAGGGAATATAAAGGGGACAAAGAGGGAAAAAATAAGAAGAATATTATTTTTATCTTTCAAAAATAAAGTATTAGAAAAAATGCTAATCAAACTTCAAATTCTTTATGTAATAATAAGCACATTAGTTATTGTTCCTATTATTTTTCAGGTTGGTGGGACTATTGCAGCATCAGCAAACCTAAAAACATGGACTGACAATGAGAAGTGGATTCATTTTGAAACTGTAGATGGTCTTGTTATAAACGGGGGTGGACAAATTGATGGCCAAGGAAGTGTTTGGTGGAATGCTTGCAGTGACAAGGTCCAAATTAATTAATAGCATTTCATCAATATATGTAGTTGATTTTAATCAATTTTCCTTTTTATTCTTTAAGTTTCAACTCATCAATCTAACATTGGGTTTCAATCCCCTTTTTTTTCAGAAGCATTGTGATGATCGACCCACTGTAAGTTGACTCTTTCCCAAATCTGAGAAAATATTATGGAAAATATTGTGTTATGCTAAAACTAATTAGGAAATAGTAAGCCTAAAGGAAAATTTTGTAGGCATGAAATATGTAACTTTAAAAGAATTAATGCTAAATATTTTGTCTTTCTTTCTATACAAGTCTTTAACATGATTGGGATTTTTAGAAAGTCTCAATTTGCAACGCATTCTGAATTAGAATTAATCGATTTTTTATTTTATTTTTTTAAATAACTCAGCTAACCCAAAATCAAATTTGCAAACCGTTTGATGATGTTGCAGGCTCTTCACTTTCGCAACTGCAATGGCCTTCAGCTAAGCAATTTGAGGCATCTTAATAGTCAAAAAAATCACATAAGCATAAGTGGCTGCAAGGGAGTTAAAATCAATAATCTTCGTATTTCTGCACCTGAAGATAGCCCAAACACCGATGGTATTGACATTTCTACCTCAAGCAATATTGAAGTCCTAAACACTGTGATGGAAACTGGTAAATTAAATAATTTCTAAATATCTTTTAATGAATTTTTCATTAAATTAAGTTGATCTCAATGGTGGTACAAAATTTAGCTGATTGGCATTTGCTTCTGTCCCATTAGGTGATGATTGTATTGCTATCAACGGTGGGTCATCAAATATTACCATTTCTGGTGTTGCATGTGGACCAGGCCATGGTATTAGGTGTGTTTGGTTTCCCATTTTCTTTCACGCTTATAAAGAAGAGACAAAAATCAATTAGCCATAGAACATTCAACTTCAGATTCCTGCTGTTTTTCCATGGCATGATGAACTTTCTTTCTGATCATATACTGGTTTCTCTTTCTCTGTTTGTTATTGTATGTAGCATTGGCAGTCTTGGAAAGAATGGAGCTTTTGACACCGTAGAAGAAGTACATGTGATGAATTGCACTTTTAAAGGAACCCAAAATGCAGCAAGAATCAAGTCATGGCAGGTAAAAGAGGGAAATGAAAACCTAATTACTCAATCATATACTAACAAATTTTTAATGTGATTAATGAAGGGTTTTTTTGTTTTTGTTTTTTACTATTGTAGGGTGGAAAAGGGTATGCTAGGAAGATCTCTTATGAGAATATCCAAATTATAAATTCTCAAAACCCTATCATTATTGACCAAAACTACAACCCTTATTCTCTGAATGCCAATGCACAGGTTCAAAAAAATTATAAACGTTAATTTTTTAACTATTCTTTGTTTAAATCAATGTAATGGTGATTCAAATGATTATATTGAATGCAGTCAGCAGTGGAGATTAGCGACGTGACATTCAGAAATGTGTATGGAACTTCGGTTGATGAGATAGCCATTGATCTAGTTTGCAGTGATCACTTTGGCTGCAGCAACATTGTGTTGAATAATATTGATATAAAATCGGCTATTCCAGGGAAGCAGACTATTTCTCGCTGCAACAATGCTCATGGATCAACCTTGTCACTCTGCACTCCTATTGTTCCATGCCTATCTCACTGATTTTGAGCTTATGACTGTGGTGGCTACGTGCTGTCTACCCAACAGAGCTAAAAACCAAGGCCCTGCAAAGATCTAAACCCTAGATGTTAACTTTTAGGAATAGACAAAAAAGAAAAAGAAAAAAAACAGCAAATAGTTTGCCGCAGAAATGAATGTAGTAAGAATAAAACCTTACTGTTGCACCATGATATCCTTTTAGAGTGGCTAATATTTTATGAATTGTAAGCCCACCAATTAATGCAAGCATTAGTTTTTGGAATTGCCTGATTTTGATGATTCATATTACGGAGTTTGTTAATCAATTACTTACATGCATGTTGAAAACCAAACTTTTTTAATTGATGAAGTACTTTATTATAAAAATCCTCTTGATGCATAAAATTAAAAAAAAAAAAAAAAAGCGTAGACTGACTTGATAGCTTTTTATTTTATTTTGGGCAGTGTTTGTGGCACAATGCATGCAAATACACAGTGCCAAAATACACAATGCCAAAATACACTAAAAACATGACTTAAAGTCATATTTTCTGTATATTCACTTACACACTGTAGACTAACTTCCCATCAAAATTTTCTCTCTCAACTTTCTTATATCTCAAATTTCATTGTCTTCAAAATGCATGTTGCGCCCCCCCCCCCCCCCCCCCCCCCCCCCCCCCAAAAAAAAAAAGAGATAAATAGATAACTTATAATCAAAATACATCTTGTGGCTATTGGACCAATAATCTTGGGCTTATATATTGGGCAAAACTTAGATACACTCTCTTAAGTGTTGTGTAACGTCCCTGTCCCAGTCAATCAGACCAAAAAAAAAAAATGTCAGATTTTTATTGGACCACACATGCCCCACCTAACCCAACAATCCCCCCACCACTCATTTTCACTCGTTCCCTTATCCCTTTGACCGGCCCCTCACATCTCTTTTCTTTCTTTCATTTTCTTTCTTTTCTCCTCACTTAAACACACACACTCATTTCCCACACTCTCCCACCAGACTTCACTCCAAACCACCATCTCACCATCATTTTTCGGCAATGTCACCGGAAAATCCTTATGAACCCTTAAGCACCTTCACATCTTTTATTTGAGGTAAATATTTCTAATCTTTTTGGTGGGTTTATATGCTTTTGCTTGAGGTTCTTTAGTCTAAGCTTTGATAATGATATCTATGTGATTTATGAGCATTGGAAGTGATATTTATGTGTTTATATGTATGAGTTTTGTATTGGTGGAATTATTTGATGAGTGGGTTTATGGTTTGTGCTAATGATGACTACCTAAGATTTATGTATGGTGGAAAATTTAGGGGTTTTGAGTTATAACATGTGATGGTTGGTAAATCTAAATTTTTCATTGCTAATGGGTTTATTTGAAGTTAGTTGAAGTTCTAAATTTCTTGTCTTGAAGGATATTTTGATTTTGCTTACATGGATCTTTTGATGATGTTGTGTAAATCCTATGGAAGCTAGTCATAATGTTGGAGATGATATTGAATGGACTAAATTTATAAATTGGAGTCTATATGCCTTGTGAATTAATTTGTTGAAAAACTTTGGAAGATGAATATGTTATTGATGAGGTTAAATACTAGGCTTGCCTAATTAAGTGCATATTTGGCAATTCCTAAATTGTAGCTAGATACAATTTTAAGCTTTATGCTTATTGTGTTAGGTTTGCCTGATATTGTTGAGGTTCTATCTAACCTCCTTTGGAGCTTGGAAAATTAAGCTTTTTGCGGGTTGCAAGGTAAGTAGTTTTTTAATGGGATTTTGAAAAATAACCATGTTATATAAATGTTTTTGGGTTAGACACGCTTTTGGAAATTGCCTATGGAAACTATATTTTCCTAAAAACTATTGTGTCATTACCTTAATATATATATATATATATATATATATATATATATGATTATATATATGAATATGCATCATATTTGGTATTGCATTTGGGGAAATGCATGAATTGTTGATATGGAAAAATGAGCATATTTTATTTAATCTTTGATAAGGAAATCTTGGAATTCATGGTATATTAGAAAATTTAAAGATGCTTAATCTTGTCTTGTTATGTGGGAAATTGATAGAAAATCTTTTGACAAGAATGAAGTTGAAAACCTTATAAACTTTGTGAAAGTTAAATTATTTAAGATTTTTCTGAAACTACCTGGATATGAACTATGCGTTTCAAAATAATGTAACTTGTGAGCTTTATATGGTTTTAACACCATGCCATGTGTGATTTCCAAGTGATCACCCGATTTGGTTTCCGTGGTCTTTGTGACAATGGAATCAAATCCAGGTCAGTACCCCTTTCACTTTAGATGACGCGTTCTTCCCTGCTGTCCATGGGAGGGAAGAGGTTCCTCGATTGTGTGTGGGTGAGGCTGCTGCCCATGGGGCCAAAAGACCACATGCAAGAGAGGTTCTATTTAACGCACTCTCATGCCCATGGGGGGAGAGAAAAACTTTGAGGGTATGGGTGAGACTGCTGTCCATGGGGCCAAGAGTCTGCATACCAGAGAGGACAATATCATGCCAGTTGTGAATGGGTGGATCCCCTAACCAGTCTATGTAGTAGTGTGGTATATTTGTAATAATTTACCTTACGTTAGATATTATGGCTTTAGAAATTATATTGTTGGTGCTCACAGATTCTAGTATATAGTTTCAAGGTATTTACTTTGAGAAACTTTGTGTTTCATTATTAAATCATTCTTGTCATATTATTATTATTGAAGATGAAACTTGTATTTCTCCCACCCCCATTAATTATGCTACTTACTGAACTTTAGCTCATCCCAATCTTTCACAGTCTTACAGATTAATTAGCTTTATCATGGAAATGGAGATTGCCTTATCGGTAGTGATTGGAGTTTTATGTTGAATTGGGAGACTTACATTACTAATGGTTGGTGATTCGATCTAGTTGTTTTTAAGGGAGCTTGCAGTAGTTAATTTTATTAGAAGTTGGGCTCTTGAGACTTGTTAGCCCAAGAGTTTTGTTGGGATTGCATAGTTTAGAGAACTTTGGGACTTTCCCTTTAGATCATTAGAGTTTTGTAATATATTCGTGTATTATGTGGAGGCATATGAATTTTAGTTATTGTTCGTAAATGTGTTATAGAGCTCTGACTTATAATGTGGAAATTTTAGTATGGTTATGTATTGTTATCATGTGGGAAAGAAGGGAAAAGAAAGATCACCTATAGTTTGTTTTGCCAAAAAGGAAAAATCTACAGGTACCCTTGGGATGTATTTCTCATGCCTTGGACCCTTTTGGGTTCGGGGCATGACATGTTGTATCTTAGGTTTCCCAATTGAATTCAACCAATTTTTTATATTCATATATTATGTTGTTTAGGGGTGGCAAAATTGAATACAACCCGTGAACCCGACACAATATGACACGAAATTAGCAAGTTATAAGTTGAGACTTAATAGGTTTATGTTATATTCGAGTTGACACGACTGACCCATTTAATAAATGGATTGGGTTAATGTTTAACCCATGAAATCGTTTGACCTGTTTGACCCGTTTAATTAAATAACATTTTACTAATATACCCCCCAAACCCTAGGTATATAAATTTATTAGTTATTGTGATTTATATTTTTTGACATATTGTGATTAATTATTTGTGATATTGAGATATATTTTAGTTTTGAATGATTATTTGTGGTGCAATTACTTGTTAGTTCTAAATTTTATATTAAAAATATATATTTTTTTTCATAAATTTTTTTTTTTTCATTTTGATAAAATTTGATAAATAAGTCGACACGACTAACCTAATAAACAAGTCATGTTAGGGTTGAGGAATCTTGACCCGTTTAATAAACATGTCGAGTTAGTGTTAACTCATATAGTCGGATACTCATGAGTTGAAACGACACGAATCCGACACACGAACACAAATTGCCACCCCTAATGTTGTTAACACCAACCATCATATTTATTAACTTTAGCATATTCCATGGTTTATGGTCAAGATAAAAACAAAATGGTTGAATTCAATTGGGGAACACCTAGCACCTAGAAATTGTATTTAAATTTTATCCTATACAAAATAAAATTGAAATATATTACATATGATCGATCACATTGGGAATATAAAGATTTATATGGTTCAGCTTTAAGCTTACCCCTCCAATTAAAATTCTAATAAGATTTTCATTATTTATGTTATATAATTAATTTTAATAATATACCATCATTATTTTTTTTAATAGTAAAAGTTGGGCAGTATTCATTGTGTTTGTATCATATGTGCCTAAAATTTGTAAAACAATTTTGCAATGTGTCTTATTATAAGTACAATAAAATTATTAACATTGTATACTATGAGTTAAACTTTATTACAAACTTTTTAATAAAATTAAAATACTTTTCTAATTAGAATTCAATATTAAAAGTACCAAGGAATTTAAAAGGAGTTTCATGATTTATTTTAAATTTTTTTATAATTTATTGTAATTTTCAATTTTTTTTTTTCCTTTTATAAAAAGTTGGTCTTATATAAAGCGCATTTGTCATGTAACTTAAAGTAAAATTTTCCATTATTTTTACTATCCTTTTTTTATTCAATTTTTTATTATATTATTGAAATATCCATCATCATTTACATATAATTCTCGATTAAGCAATTCATTACACTTACATAATACTTATGTACTACAATTTCTACCATTTGTCTACATTTCATTTATTTGGAAGTTACTCACAGTTGCAAAGTTGCTTTATAATGTGCCCTCCACATAAATTTCATTTCTATGATTCTTGTGCTTGTGTGCAGTCCAAAAATGGACATCTGTGTAGATTATAGAGCTATAATTGGGTGCTTAATATGTTAATTTGTAAGAGCTATAAGATCCTTGAATCGAGAACTATCTTTAAGCTAAACCTAAACCAAGCATCATCTCTCCTTGGATATGGATGTTCTGAATTAAAATGACTACTCAATTTATCTTTGATCAGGTTTAGTTTGCGTTTGGTAATAAGAGACTAGGAGATGTCAGCATCTTTAATTTCTCTTCTCATTTGAGAGAGTATTTTTACTCACTAATAAAACTTTTGCAGATTTGGCCACAATCTTCAGCCACGTGAAAGGACACTGCTTCATGCTTTCTTGGACCCCAACCAAAGCATTGCCACAACATTATATTCAAGGGGCTAGAATCTCTTTGGAAACAATCTCTTATCTCTTGAGTCAAACATTGAATTGGAAATATCTGTATCTTTCAGATTAATGTATTGTCCTGTAGTGCCTGATATATGCAACCACACAATGAATGATCTTATTATGTTTATAGTTTCTTGTGCTTTCCTTCCTAAAATTCCTCTTTTACGTTCGATTGAGAAATTTTAATGCCTATACTCTGAGCAGGTCCGGCTGCTTCCAAATCTTGTTGCAACTTTTGGCTCCCCAGCAATGACAATTTAGAAGCAAAATAAAAGCTGCTAGTGACTCTTTTATATATATATATATATATATATATATATATATATATATGCGGCTTGTGAAAAACAAGTTGATCCTATCAGTTCTATTTCTACAGATTCAACAGCAAATATGCGAAATTGCTTAATGGCCAAGTAGTTCTGAAGAGTTAGGAAACCCTCCTATTTCTTTCATTGTGATTTTGGTTTCTGCTTTTGAAATGAATTTTTCTCATTTGTAAAAATTAAATAAAAAAAATATTTATTCAGAGGAAAGGGTTGAAGGTTCTGCAACTCTTTGAATTTGATTTTCCTATTTCTTTCATTGTGTGGTTTCTGCAGTGTGTTTTGCTTTTGAAATAAAATTTTCTCATTCATAAAAAAGTTTAACATAAAAGAATTACAAGCTAAAATACACATAATCAACAAAGGACCACTCAAACAAATACTGGGAAGATTGAGGCAAAAGTTTTCACTAAGAAAAATTAGGAGAATACAACACAAAAATTTCTCGAGTTGAGAGTAATCAGAACTTTACACATAATACCAAGTATGTTACTATCTTTACACATTCAGCAAAAAAGTAGAACTTTACATCACTATCTTTCTTCAAACAAAAAAAAAAAAAAAAACAAAAACAAAAACAAAACAAAACAAAAATGTAAAATTTAATTCGGATTGGCGTTTTGCCGTCCCTGTTGTTGAGTGATTTCACTATCGGATACGATTTACATGGGAAAAGGGCTTGGGGTTTGGTTTTGGAGCAGGTTTTGCTGCTTGGGGGGCTCCAAAGACATTCCAGAATTTGACTGTTTCATCTGCTGCTGCTGATGCCACTGTGCAACCATCTGGGCTCAGCAAAAGGTTTATTAGGTGAGAAAACAAGTTCATATAATATACCTGAGCCATAAAAAGAACTCTGGAAGTATGACCAGTGAGCTCGGCCATCTTCACTATTGATGGATATTTCCAAAGAGTAAGCTGGTTCTGAGTAAAACCATGAGAGCTGAGCAGCTCTCTCTCATTCTTGTTCCACAATAATGAACAAACCTGAGAGCCAGTGTACATGTCCACAGAATTCAAGCATGCACCAGTATGAGTATTCCAAAACTTTATGCACCTGTCACCTCCACCTCCACCAGAGGACAGCAAATTACTCTGGAAAGGATACCAAGCAAGAGCTTTCACTGCAGATGTGTGATCTTCGAGCCTGTGAGCCCATTGCGTTGGTGAATTTGAAGATGCCGTTGATCTATCCCATATGAATAGTAGATTATCATTGCCTCCACTTGCCGATTGCTGGCCTGAGGGGTGACCATTTCAGCCCGCAAACCTCTTGCTCATGACCTCTGTAGGTTTTGACAATACACTATCTGACTCCGGGCAGGCCCTAGACATTTTTGGACATAAGGCGAGAACTAAAATTAATTGGGTCTTTTTTATACTTATATATTAATTAAATTAATATTTATTTAATAATTTTATATTATAATATATCTCATTTAAAATTTATTTTTCTTGCCTTTTGAGATGTAAATTGACTAATAAATTTTTGTATTCAAGTTCTTCTAAAATTTTCATTTGTGATATTTTCATCTAAATTTTGTATTATATTTTGTTTATTACTAATAAAAAATTTATCCATTGATCCTTTTTGAGACTTAATTAATTTTTCTTCTTTTTTTCTTTTCTTAAGTTTTTCATATCCAGATGCATATTTTTTAGTAGACATTTTTAATCGAACAATATATTTATAAAGACTAAAATAAAAAATAACTTTCAAATGTAGAACAAATGAGAAATAGAACATGATTTATATAAAAAGTATTATTGTAGTTTCACCGAATAATAACAAATTTTTAGCAATCTCAACTTGCATAAAAAAAAATTATTCATTATATTACCAATAACTAAAAATATATACATATATATATATATAAACACAAGATTAAAATTAAAAAAATAAATAAAAATAAGCACAGCTATAACAAAAACAAGCCCAGCCCAGACAAGAAGATGCCTGCCAAGACCCACCCACAATAAACAAATCCTATTACACCTAAAAAAAACAAAAACAAAAAAACAAAAACAAAAACTTGAAGGCCCAAACGTGAAACGTTCAGCCACAGCCCAGCCCCAGTCTTAATAAATCTAAAGTAGAAAGCCAAGCCTTATAAGTTATACCTCAAAACTCAAAAGTCAAAACTCATTCTGCAGAATGCCAGAAAATGCAATAGCGAAAAAAAAAGACAGTTTGCTCAGCAAAGTTTTTAGATTAGATGGCAGATGCGATCAGATGATTGAGTCATTTAGATCGAAGGAAGCTTGAGCCAAGCAGCCAGCAAGGCAGCAACAGTGGAGAGAGAATGAGAGAGGCAGAGAGTAAGAGTTAAGAGAAAAAAGCAGAGCAAGAATTAGAAAGAGACGGTAAAAATTTTAGGAATTTGAGGTTTTTTATTTGTTTTGATTATTGATTGTTTTGTGGTTAATTTCTAGACCGGATTTGTAGTTTATCTTTGTCATGCCCCAAACCCAAAAGGGTCCAAAGTATGAAAAACCGAGCCTTCAAGAGAACATGTATGGGATTTTATTTTTATTTTTTCCATTTGATAAAGTAAATAAATATATTGATCTCTCCACAATACAAGTCAGAGCTCTATGACACATTTACAAGCAATACAAACTACAAATCATGTGCCTCCAAAATTTACCCGAATATTCCAAACACCAAACGATTTAACAAAGAACTCCAATGTTCTAAAATCTGCAACCTCAACAAAATTCTTTGGCTAACAAACTTCAAGAAAGCCCAACCTCTAATAGATTTAACTACTACTTCCTTAGAACAACTAGACCAAATCACCAACCAATAATAATGCGAGTCTCCCAATTCAACATATAACTCCGATCTCCACCAAGAAGACAAGCTCCATTCCAAAAGTGCAGCTAATTTATTTGTAAAACTATTGGAGAGTGGAATGAGCTAAAGCCCAGTAAGTAATATAATTAATGGGGGTGGGAGAAATGCAAGTTCATGATAATAAGCATTTTACAAACATGTTATAATTTTGGGGATTTCCATTTGAATTCTGCTAATTAAATTTCCTTAATATCATGACAAGAATGATAGATATGTTGTAGCACCAAGCTTCCCAAGGTAACTATGAAACTACATATTAGTCAATGTGAACCATAAGTATATCCAATACCATATCAAAACCAAAAACCTGGCCCAAAGTCACATGACAAGGTCATCACACAAACGGAGTCGTCACACAAACGGGGTCGTCACACAGACGGGCCGTCACACAGACGAGGTCATTACACAAACGAGGTCATCACACAAACAAGATAATCACCAATATCATGGCACAATGACAAATCCACATCAAAAGCTCACAAGTTAATATATTTGAAATATACAGTTCACTTCCAAGTAGTTTCAAAAAAAATTTCAATAACCAAATATCCATAATATTCTCAAGGTCCTCAAAACCATTTCTTGTCATAAGTATTTTGCATAAATTTTCCAAATAATACAAGCTAAGATAAAGCATCTTTAGAATTTGCAAATAATGCAATAAATTCATAAAATCCATTCTCAAGAATTTTATAAAAGATGCTTATCTTTTCCAAGCTAACAAATCATGCATTTCCCCATTTGCATTACCAAATATGATGCACTTTTCACAAATAATCACATACATTAAAGTTACAACATAAAGCTTTCTAGGAAAACATAGTTTCCATAAACAATTCCCCAAAATGTGTTTAACCCAAAAACAATGCTTTATGCAACATGGTTATTTTCCAAAAATCTCATTAAAAAGCAACTTACCTCGGAAGGTCAACCAATTTTACCTCAACCGGGCATCACAAAATCAACTGATCCAGTCACTAGGTCGATCACCAAGAATATCGGACCTAGAAACACAATGATCAAACCTATCAATAACAAGACCTTTCACAAAGTACCATCACACTTATCTCCATAAATCATAACGATACCCTAAAATCGAACCAAAGGCCCTAAAGTCTAGCTTGCCCGTCCTAAGACAAGTAACCTTCCCAAGCAGGAACCAAACAAGCATACAAGAAACTCATAGTGCTGACACAACCAAAACATTTTAAATTCATTACCACAATAATGTGCATCATAAGATAATATAGCATACTCATGAATCTCTTTGGGTACTAAATAATTTATTTAAGCTAAGATAAGATCAACCAAGGTTTGGGATTAATTCCACAATTTCTCAGCGTTTTAGTCTTGCTTTCAAATTTAGAACATAGCAGGGCAGCCATTTTGTAAAAAATTTTGGTCAATGAAAAGTTATCCGGTTAATTCAAAACTTTAAGGGAATATTCCCCTATATGTATACAATGTACCACAGAAAATTCAGCCCAAAATAATTTTTTTGTAATTTATTAAAAATCATGCATTGCGGCTGACTCAAATCTGTCATGACAGCCTTAGAAAGTTGCTATAGTTGTAAGACTAGACCAAATTATTTGAGAATTTACTCACATTAAAACCACCAGATTTAAAGCATATTAAAAATAAGGAATCAAACCCAAAATCCCATAGAGGCAATATACCAAACACTTGGCATGCACAAGCACATTCTCAAATCACTACAACAAGTACTAGTTAACATTTCATCAACTTCTTACATATGACCAAAATCATTACAACAACTCTACTCAAAACATAAAAATCATCATAAAACACATAAAAGTCAGCCCCTCCTTCCTCCAATAAACCAAGTACCCAAAACCTCCATGGTTGAATACCCTAATACCAACTATCACATACCCACACGCCAAAAATTGTAGTTAACCCTACCAAAGTGTTATCCCCATCCATTGGATCAACCATACATGAGCATTGAGCCATAAACGAAATAATCAAGGAAGTGGGTCAATGGAAAACTCACTTTAAAATCATTGTTTGGGGCAGCCAAAACTCATGGAAGATCATACTTGTTGGATTCAAGCTATTGAGGAGGTTATTTAAAGTGGTGGTAAGGATATAGGACCTTCAATGGATCAACCATGGAGGGCGGTGAGAACAAGAAGAGAGAAAATACAAAAGAGAAGACAAGGGGGAGAGAGAGAACGTGTAGGCTTTTGGGGGGGGGGGGGGGAGGGGGTGGCTGACTTATGGGAGGGGCTTAATTACAAGTTTGCCCCAAAAATATCTTGTGTTTAATTACCACTCCACCCTTAAGGTTCCTCCCATATTTCATCTAGCCCCATAAATCACTTAAGTATTCATAAGTCCTCCATAAAATAATTAAACACACAAATAAAATAAAATCAAAATCCAATAGATATTATTCCCTTTCAAAAGAAAATTGCTTTAAAAATATTTGGGGTGTTACAATCTTGTTGAATTTTAGTTTGTCAAGAGGATAATAATGTTATTTTTGGGACAATTGATTTTATTTAGACCAAAAAAAAATTTTGTGCTACCAATGTTTAACTGGGTATAACAGAAATTTTGTTTTTTGGTCAAAAGGATGTGCCGGATTTTTTTAGATTCATCTTAAACCAAATTTTTTTTTTCCCCTACTACCCCTTCTTTTCTAAAATTTTGGGGGCCCCCTTCCACTTAAGGCCCTTAGGCAATTGCCTAATTGGCCTAGTGGAAGGGCCGGCCCTAAATTATGACTCTTACATCATTGTTAATGATCAAACTGTCCATTCCTCCAGTGGTAAGGATGTGATTGTTCCATGCCAGTGATACAACTCTCAATTTGTGGCCTCCTTTCAAAGTTCTTAGCTATAGAAAGAACATTTATAGTAAGCCAAAAAGCATTAGCAAAAACTTATAAAATAGAATTCAGAAAAATAAGGAGGAACAATGAAGAATTAAGGTACTTGTTTGTTAGATGTTGAATCTATTGGAAAACAGAGAAAATTCTAGAAGAAAGAATGTATTGATTGATTCCTGTACAAGCTTCTACACTAACATATACAGAAACGAAGGAGAAGAAAAACTAACTAACTAATTTTCCCTCCAATAATAACAAACTAACCAACTATCACACGTGCCAAATACACACTTAACACTTATACACAAAACTAAGCTACTTGTCGTTTACACTATCTGTTACTCTTAGTTGATTCTGTCATTTTGCTCTCAGGACTGTCATTTGTTGATTTCTTCTTCTCTTTGCTCTTCTTTTCTTTGCTCTTATCTCTGTCAATCATTTTACTATTTTGACACCCCCCCCCCCCTCTCAAGTGGAAGAGGGGCATGTATATTGACCATGTTTAACTTGGACACAAGCAAAGAGCATTGTTGTGCACTCAATGCCTTTGTTAGCAAGTCTGCAATTTGAGAATTTGTTCTAACATGTAGCAACTTGATGAAACCTTCCAAGACTTTATCTCTCACAAGGTGACAATCAATTTCAACATGTTTAGTCCTTTCATGAAAGACAAGATTAGCAGCTATGTGGAGTGCTGCTTGACTATCACAAAACAGAAGAACTGCTTGAGAGTGATTCACTTGAATGTCACTCAGTAGGTAAAGAAGCCAAATGATTTCACAAACTACAACTGCCATAGACCTGTACTCTGATTCTGCTGAGGATCGAGACACTGTCTGTTGCTTCTTGGATTTCCCTGAAATTAGAGAATCTCCAAGAAAAACACAAAAGTCAGTCACTAATCTTCTAGTGTCAGGGCAAGAAGCCCAATCTGCATCTGCAAAAGCCTTTAGATGCAACTCTGATTTGCTTGAAAAGAACAAGCCTTGTCCTGGAGTTGCTTTGAGATATTGCAAGATCTTGTTGGCTGCATTCAAATGTGGTTCTCTGAGGTGTGCCATAAATTGGCTTAATTTGTGCACATCAAAAGTTATGTCAGGCCTACTTATAATTAGATAGAAAAGTCTTCCTATTAACCCTCTGTAAGAACTAGGATTTTTTAATTCTCTCCCTTCATACTTGCTAAGTTTGAGATTTTGATCCACTGGTGTCTTTGCTGGCTTACACCCCAACATACCTACATCACTCAAAACTTCAAGTGTGTATTTCCTTTGACACAAGTTAATACCATCTGCTATCCTTGCCACTTTAAGGCCTAAGAAAAACTTCAAATCACCAAGGTCCTTCAGCTTGAATTGCTGATCTAGCAGAACCTTCAAATCTTTTACAGCTTGCTTATTGTCACTAGCAATGAGTATGTCATCAACATATACTAGTAAGGTAATGAAAGAACTAGAATTTTTCTTAGTGAAAAGGGAGTAATCAGCTTTGGACTATGTGAACCCTAAAAGAAGTAAGGCAGTGGAGAATTTTGCAAACCACTGTCTTGAGGCTTGCTTTAGTCCATATAAGGACTTGGTAAGCTTACATACCAACCCCTCCCCCCCCCCCCCCCCCCCCCCTTGCTGTAGAAGCCTAGTGGAAGGTCCATATACACTTCTTCCTTTAAATCACCATGCAAAAAAGCATTGTTGACATCAAGCTGTCAAAGTAACCAGTCTTTCACAGCAGCAACTGCAAGAAGACATTTCACAGAAACAAGCTTTGCAATAGGAGAAAAAGTTTCAAGATAATCAAGGTCTTCCTTTTGAGTGAAGCCCTTAGCCATTAACCTATCTTTATACCTCTCCACTATGCCATCGGACCTATATTTCACCTTGTACACCTATTTACAACTAATAGCTCGTTTATTAGGTGGAAGGGGAGTGAGGGTCCAAGTGTGGTTAGCTTCAAGGGCTGAAATCTCAACTGCCATAGCCTCTCTCCACTTGGGATCCTGAACTACCTGGTGATAAAACTTGGGCTCCACAATTGAAGAAATCATATTACAGAAGTGCAAGTGTTTAGGAGATAGTTTATGTGAGGACAGGTAAGAAGATAAAGGATAAGAAGTGCTAGAAGGAATTTGTGAGGGTCCAAGTGTGGTTAGCTTCAAGGGCTGAAATCTCAACTACCATAGCCTCTCTCCACTTGGGATCCTGAACTACCTGGTGATAAAACTTGGGCTCCACAATTGAAGAAATCATATTACAGAAGTGCAAGTGTTTAGGAGATAGTTTATGTGAGGACAGGTAAGAAGATAGAGGATAAGAAGTGCTAGAAGGAATTTGTGAGATCTGATTACACTGATATGCCTGCAAATAAGTAGGTTATGACTAACTCTAGTGGATTTCCTATGAGGAGGTATAGTGGGAATGATTGGATCAAGTTGAACAACAGGAGGAGGACTGGATTGATATGGATTAACAGCTGGAACAGTGGAAGCTGAATCCAAAGGGATTGGCAGAAAACCAATTAAAATAGATGTGCTAAGGTCAAGTGAAGTGGAGGTAGAGGGGGTGCAGCAAAAAGTGGTTCTGCAGAAGATGTGGAAGAAGAAAGAGGCTCAGCAGAAAATGTTTTTGCAAAATCATGTGCATCAAAAACATTAGGAAGGGAAATAGAGATTGGACAAGATGAAGACTCGGTAATAGGATCAGGAGCATTGGATAAAGGAAGAGACAAGGGAGGTGAAGGCAAAGACATGGATGAAGGAGAAAAAGGAAAAACAGACTCATGAAATACAACATCCCTAGAAATAGAAATTCTACTAGTATGAAGATTAAGGACTTTATAACCCTTCATATTAAAGGGATATCCTAGGAAAACACAAGGGACAGCTCTAGAGTCAAACTTCAGTCTATGAACAGAAGGAGTTGAAACAAAACATAGACAACCAAAAGATGACTAAAAGAAGGTTGTTTGTGAAAAAGGAGTTCAAAATGAGACTTTTGGTTCAACAAAGGAGAAGGCAATCTGTTTATGAGATATGCTGCAGTGAGAATACAATCACCCCAATAGGTTGAAGGGAGATTAGATTGAATTTTTAGGGACCTGGCAACATTCAAGAAATGTTGATGCATCCTCTCAACCACGGAATTTTGTTGAGGTGTATAAGCACAACTCTTTTGATGTATGATGCCATGATCACTAAAAAAATCAAGTAAAGAAAATTCTAGAGCATTATCTGATTTGATTGCCTTAATACCATTGTTAAATTGGGTGAGAATCATATTATAGAAGGAAATTAGAAGGTGTTTGACATCAGATTTAGCTTTCATGAGATATACCCGGGTAAACCTGGTAGCATCATCAACAATAGTCAGGAAAAACTTAAAACCATCATGTGTACTGACAAAATATGGACCCTACATCCACATGAATTAGGGAAAAAGATTCAACACACAAATTGTTATGAGAAGGAAAAGACAATCTCTTTTGCTTAGCCAAAGGGCAGATAGTACAAATATCAGTACACTTATTAGAGAAAGAAGGTCATACATCCTTTAAAGGTAACATTTTATTGAAAGAAGGGTGTTCTAATCTAAAATTCCATAAAGTTGACATATCTTTATTGGAAGCAGAAGTTGAAAAAGCTAACTTGAAAGTCTTGTTGGTGGAAAAATAGATAGACAGAAAAGGTGCAGTCCCAGAGGTGGATTTCTGCAACAAGTACAAACCATTGTGGACTTCACCCACTCCAATCATCCTCTAACAAGAAAGGTCCTGAATGAAGCAAAATTGAGATAAAAACACAAGACAAAGAGGCAACTTTTGAGTAAGTTGACTAACAGATAAAAGATTGAAAGAGAATGATGGAACACAAAGAACATGTTCAAGGATAAGAGAAGCTGAAAGTTTAACAGTCCCAATGTGAGTGACATGTGCTGATTCACCATTAGGCAACTCAACAACATAGTAAGAAACAGTGGTATAAGATTGAAAAAGGGATATTGAACATATAATATGATCACTTGCTCCTGTGTCCATGACCCATGTATTATTACCAAAAACAATTCTTTTCACAAGCTTAGCAGAGAATATGGAATGCCTGAGATTACCTACCAATGGTGTGGATTGAGATGTTAAAGCTTGATTGAAAGAGACATTGTTGGCCATAGCCATGGCATTGTTCTAAGCATCATTGCCTCCAATCATGGCAAGCAACTTATGGCACTACTCAAGTGTGAAGAGAAAGGGTTGTTGTGGCTGTGTGGTAGCTGCAATAGAATCTTGATTAGATTCAAGAATGGATACTTGATTGGCCCTTGACTTGGTCTTGTATCCAGGAGGATATCCATGGATTTTGTAACACTTCTCAACAGTGTGACCAAGCAATCCACAATGGCTGCAAGTAGGCCTCTCCTTTCCTTTCTTGGAGTTCTTGGAACCAAGAGTCATTGTCTTTGATGCAAGAGCTGTGGATTCAACAAAATGGCCATTGTTGCTGCCTTGTAGAATTATCTTTGCTTTTTCTCTTGAATTAACAAAGAGTATACCTTGTCAACTGGTGGAATAGGATCCATCAGTAAAATCTGACCTCAAATTTGAGAGAGAGAGAGTCATTGAGACCCATTAGAAGCTGCATAATTGTTTCTCTGTGATGAAGATTAGAAATCTTGTCATTCACATGGCATACACACTTCTCACATGAACAAAGAGGAAGTGGATTGAAATTTTGTATCTCATCCCACAGATTTGAAAGATTAGTGAAGTAATCACTCACAGAAAACTCCCCTTGAGAAATACTATGAAGATCCTTCTACAATTGATAAACCCTAGGTCCATTACCTTGAGAGAATCTATCTTGAAGTTTCTTCCAAACTTCCTTGGCAGTCTTGCGATACACCATGCTAGTTGCAATTTTAGGGGAAACACAATTAATGATCCAAGAGACCACAATGTCATTGCATCGTGCCCAGCTTTGCACAAGAAGAGGAATTTTCTCCATTGCTGAAGTTAGAGAAGCAGAGCCATCAATCAACCAAAACTTATTCTTGATTCTGAGAGCTCTTTCCATTGATTGTGCCCATGTAGGATAATTTTCTCCTCCAATGAGTGGTTGAGACACGAGGATTGCACCAGGACTCTCAACGTGGTGAAGGAAAAATGGATGTGAATCATCAATGGTGATACTAGCAGATGTTTGATTAGAGGAAGCCATTGATGAAGCTTCGAAGAAGAAAACCTAGCCTTTGAAAGAGGAAAAAGGAATTCTTGTTGAAGAAAATAGAGGAAAAATCTAAGCGGAAGAAGAAAATTGCTCTAATACCATCTTGGAAAACAGAGAAAATTCTAGAAGAAAGAATTGTATTGATTGATTTCTGTACAAGCTTCTACACTAATATATATAGAAACGAAGGAGAAGAAAAACTAACTAACTAACTTTCCCTCCAATAATAACAAACTAACCAACTATCACACATGCCAAATACACGCTTAACACTTATACACAAAACTAAGCTACTTGTCGTTTACACTATTTGTTACTCTTAGGGTGTGTTTGGGACCCATTTTTAATGAAAATTTTGCTGAAAAAAGAGGTTTGTGGGTCTCGTGAACAGTGCACAGAACCTACTAGAAAAGCATAAATTTTGCTGAAATACGCTTTCCAAAAAAAAAGCAGACGCAGTGCTTTTCAACACTATCCAAACGGATACTTAGTTGATTCTGTCGTTTTGCTCTTAGGTCTGTCATTTGTTGATTTCTTCTTCTCTTTTCTCTTCTTTTCTTTGCTCTTATCTTTGTCAGTCCTTTTACTCTTTAGACAGAATCCCACAGCTGTACTTCAGATTTGTTCAAGCCAATGGCAATGTGCTGGCCATCAAGAGCCCAGCTAACACTTGTAATAGGGCCATCTTCATTATCGACAGTAACAAGTTCTAAAGTAGAACTATTATAAGAATCCCAAAGATAAACTGTATTTCCAAGAGCAATTGCAAGAACATTGCAGCTTCCCTAATCCAGTAAATTTAAGTAGTAATTGTCCACAAGGTCAGGGGCATCTAATGTCCTCTCAGAAGTCTGCATAACCAAACAAAAGAACCATACAATTCAGACTGATATTACATGAGCATTCAAAAGGTGTACGATGAAATGGCCCTTGGTGGCTGTTTATGTATCATATAAAATTAAATTAAGATGACTTAATATCCTACATTTCCAACCAAGAAGATGTCTCGTACTCTAAATACAACCAAGTCCATAAATTTCTGTGCCACAAAAGAATCAATTGCAAGACTAGAATCATAGACCCCAAAAATAAACTTATTTAAGCATACCAAAGGTGTGTGAAGTATTGTATCGTGTAAATTAAATTAAGATATCTTTTAGATATTACCAAGTCCATAAACTTTTATAGCACAAAAGAATGAAATGCAAGACTAGTGCGCGTAATCAAAATCAATTGCTGATCGGTTTGGAATAAATCTAGATCTATCCAACTGTTTGTGAACAACAAAAGGTAATTACATAAGAATGCCTTTCCATAAACATAAACAAAGAGTAAAATAGGAATCTTAATGGAAAATTCAGGATCTATACATGCTAATAATGTATATGAGATTTTAAGGGATGTGAATAATAACTGTAAATGATTTCTTGCCCAAAAAAATGCAAAAATTCCATTCATTTGGCCATTGCATGACTTATTTCCATTAGTGGTACACGGTTACCGCACTATATATTTATACTTCTCTTTCTCCTCCTTTTCCCATACCTCCACTTACTACAATTTCTATCAATTTTACTTCCTCTCTTTCTCTCTTCAATTCTATTATATTTGTTGTGTCTTAGTTTTTAAAGATGAAAGCTGCAATCCTCACTTTGTTTCTTATCTTCATGATTGCTTCACCATGCTTATGTAATGATCTTGGCAAAGTTTTTAACGTTATTTCTTATGGTGCCGTTGGAAATGGCAAAACTGATGATACGCAAGTATGATTTTTCATCTCATCCATTTTTAATCAAAGTACCATTTTTATCACTTTTTTTGTTTGTTCTTGTTTTGTGTGAATATTTTCCCTTGTCTTTTTTATAGTTCCTCTTTCACTTGAAGTAAATTATTGGGTATTCATAAAGTACAATAATATTACACTCTCTTATTGCATGAATAGCGAATCCCACTATAAGTTTGATTAATGATAATCAACATTATTTTACGCTCATTTTTCTACCTCTCATCTATTTAATTAGTTAAAAACAAAGTTTGGCAACAAATTTGGTTTTAGCCAATAGTTATAACTCTATAAATTAATATTTAAAAGGAAAGTATATCTTTTTTTTTTGACAACGAATTCTGTTTATAGATTTTTTTATTAACTAATATTAGAAAAAATTTCTTCTAATAGAAATGACATATTACTAAACGAATTTGTGGCAACTGATAGGCTTTTGCAAAAGCTTGGGAGGCTGTGTGTAACGCAAATGGCATCACAAGCCTCATTATACCAAAAGGAAAGATATTCCTGCTGAATCCCGTCCAGTTCAAAGGTCCTTGCAAGGCCACCGAAGTTCTTGTGCAGGTATTATCAATTTTACATGAGTTTTCAATTTATTTTTTAACGATGAACTCCAATTAATTATTTATGGTTTATTGGGGGAAAACAGAAGGGAAAGCCAATTATCAAATTTGATTTATTTTTTGTTTTTGTTTTTATTTTTATTTTTCTAATATATATTAAAAATTCTGATTAAAAAAACATCATTTTTTTTCTTTCAAAGTTTATTCCTAATAAAAAATCTGATTTATTTTTGTTTTTCTAATGTTTAGTGAACTCATTTTATTTACTTCTAGTTGATATATTACTCTTTTTATTATACTTATAATCAATATACTATTTTTTTTATGTATACAAATTCATTAAAATAATTCTCTCAAAATAATTCATTAGAATAATAAAGAAAATGTTACATATTTTCTCAATGTCTTACAAGGTTCAAAAGTCAAAATCTTTTTTTTTTAAAGTCAAAACCTATAAAGGAAAATGAAGTTAAGGGAATATAAAGGGGACAAAAAGGGAAAAAAATAAGAAGAGTATTATTATTATCTTTCAAAAAAAAAAGTATTAGAAACAATGCTAATCAAACTTCAAATTCTTTATGTCATAATAAGCATATTAGTTATTGTTCCTATTATTTTTCAGGTTGGTGGGACTATTGCAGCATCAGCAAACCTAAAAACATGGACTGACAATGAGAAGTGGATTCATTTTGAAAATGTAGATGGTCTTGTTATAAACGGGGGTGGACAAATTGATGGCCAAGGAAGTGTTTGGTGGAATGCTTGCAGTGACAAGGTCCAAATTAAATTAATAACATTTCATCTATATATTTAGATTGATTTTAATCAATTTTCCTTTTAATCTGTAAGTTTTTACTCATCAATCTAACACTGGGTTTCAAACCCTGTTTTTGTTTTCAGAAGCATTGTGATGATCGACCCACTGTAAGTTTATTCTTTCCCAAATCTGAGAAAATATTATAGAAAATATTGTGTTATGCTAAAACTAAATAGAAAATAGTGAGCCTAAAGGCAAATTTTGTAGTCATGAAATATGTAACATAAAAAGAATTAAAGCTAAAATTTTGTCTTTCTTTCTATACAAGTCATTAACATGATTGGGATTTTAAAAAGTCTCAATTTGCAAGGCATTCTGACCCAAAATCAAAATTGCAAACCGTTTGATGATGTTGCAGGCTCTTCACTTTTACAACTGCAATGGCCTTCAGCTAAGCAATTTGAGGCATCTTAATAGTCAAAAAAATCACATAAGCATAAGTGGCTGCAAGGGAGTTAAAATCAATAATCTTCGTATTTCTGCACCTGAAGATAGCCCAAACACCGATGGTATTGACATTTCTACCTCAAGCAATATCGAAGTCCTAAACACTGTGATGGAAACTGGTAAATTAAATCATTTCAAAAAATCTTTTAATGAATTTTTCATTAAATTAAGTTGATCTCAATGGGGGTACAAAATTTAGCTGATTGGCATTTGCTTCTGTCCCATTAGGTGATGATTGTATTGCTATCAACGGTGGGTCATCAAATATTACCATTTCTGGTGTTGCATGTGGACCAGGCCATGGTATTAGGTGTGTTTGGTTTCCCATTTTCTTTCACGCTTATAAAGAAGAGACAAAAATCAATTAGCCATAGAACATTCAACTTCAAATTCCTACTGTTTTTCCATGGCAAGATGTACTTTCTTTCTGATCAAATACTGGTTTCTCTTTCTCTGTTTATCATTGTATGCAGCATTGGCAGCCTTGGAAATAATGGAGCTTTTGACACCGTAGAAGAAGTACATGTGAGGAATTGCACTTTTAAAGGAACCCAAAATGCAGCAAGAATCAAGACATGGCAGGTAAAAGAGGGAAATGAAAACCTTATTACATCAATCATATACTACCAAATTTTTAATGTGATTAATGAAGGTTTTTTTTTTTTTTGTTTACTATTGTAGGGTGGAAAAGGGTATGCTAGGAAGATCTCTTATGAGAATATCCAAATTATAAATTCTCAAAACCCTATCATTATTGACCAAAACTACAACCCTAATTCTCTGAATGCCAATGCACAGGTACAAAATAATTATAAAAATTAAATTGTTATTTATTCTTTGTTTAAATCAATGTAATGGTGATTCATATGACTATATTGAATGCAGTCAGCAGTGGAGATTAGCAACGTGACATTCAGAAATGTATATGGAACTTCGGTTGATGAGATAGCCGTTGATCTAGTTTGCAGTGATCACATTGGTTGCACCAACATTGTGTTGAATAATATTGATATAAAATCGGCTATTCCAGGGAAGCAGACTATTTCTCGCTGCAACAATGCTCATGGATCAACCTTGTCACTCTGCACTCCTATTGTTCCATGCCTATCTCACTGATTTTGAGCTTATGACTGTGGTGGCTACGTGCTGTCTACCCAACAGAGCTAAAAACCAAGGCCCTGCAAAGATCTAAACCACTAGATGTTAACTTTTAGGATTAGACAAAAAAGAAAAAGAAAAAAAACAGCAAATAGTTTGCCGCAGAAATGAATGTAGTAAGAATAAAACCTTACCATTGCACCATGATATCCTTTTAGAGTGGCTAATCTTTTATGAATTGTAAGCCCACCAATTAATGCAAGCATTAGTTTTTGGAATTGCCTGATTTTGATGATTCATATTACGGAGTTTGTTAATCAATTACTTACATGCATGTTGAAAACCAAATTTTTGTATTTGATGAAGTACTTTATTATAAAAATCCTCTTGATGCATAAAATTTTAAAAAATAAATAAAGAAAGAAAGAAGCAAGTGATTGCCATTGACATACTAAAATTAAAGGGAGTAAGTGCTTGAGATAAAAAAGCGTAGACTGACTTGATAGCTTTTTTAATTTTGGGCAGTGTTTATTGTGCAGTGTGTGCAAATACATAATGCCAAAAATACACTAAAAATGTGACTTTGGGCTTGTTTGGTAACGTTGTTTAAACAACAGTTTTTGTTATTTAAACAACACAATACCTATTTCTACAACACTTTTTCACCTACACGTATTTTTACAATACTTGAACAATATTACTAGAACAATATTACCAAACAGACCCTTTAGTCATGTTTTCAGTATATTTTTTCAGTATGTAAACACCCTGTCAAATATATCTTTTCCCTTTTATTTTTCCTTATATGTTTCCTCACCTGATTGCATCTAGGGGTGTCAATGTTCGACCTAACTCGCGAACACGACACGAACCCGACACGGGTTTTTTCGGGTTAGGGTTGGGTCTTAATGGGTTTGGGTCATAAACAGGTTGACCCGAAAGCGACATGATAAGAAACAGGTCATAAACGAGTCAACCCGCGTAACCCGCAATAGACACGTTTGACACGCCAATTTATTTGTGTCAACCCAAAATGACCCATTTAATACAACCAGTTTAACTCATATAACAAATAAATATTTATTTTATTTTAAATTTGTCAAATACCTTTTATATCCAACATATATTTTAAATTTAAAAAGAAAAGTGAGTTATTACAAAAATTTACAAGGGATATAATTGGAAATTGAAACTTTACAGACCTTAGAACTACAAATACTTTTTTTTTTTTGTGTGGCACAGAACTTAAACAAATGAAATTGGATGAGCTTGTGGAAGATGTTATGAATTTGGACATCAACAAAGAATCTATGGATGATAATCGTGGCCATAATCAGGATTAGTCTACTGTTTGCTTAAATTCTTTTAATATTGATACTTAGCATTTGGCAAGTTCCAAGGATATTATATTTTTGTTGAACTATGTTATGTTATTTTGTGAAACTTTGTTATTTTGAATTTGGGTTGAAGTGTATGCACTTCTTTTGGAGTGTAAAGAGCTTATTTCTAGATGAATGTTATATTTTTGTTGAATTATATTATTTTGAATGTGAGTTGAAGACTTGAAGTGTATGCACTGCTTTTTGGGATGTAAAAATAATTATTTCTAGATAGATGTTATATTTAATATTATGCAGGTTGAAATGGTTTGTGTTACATTTGTGTCAACCCAACATGACTCGTTTATTAAGCGTGTCAAATGGGTTGGGTTAGGTCAACCCGCCTTATTAACAGGTCGGGTTAGGGTTGAAGGATTATGACACGATTATTAAATGGGTCGGGTTAGGGTTGAGCTATTTAGTCAAATACCCCTACCTCGACACGACACGAACCCGACACGCTAACCCGAATTGACACCCCTAATTGCATCTCTTTAAAGCACTCGCCTTACACACTGTAGAATAACTTCCCATCAAATAACATTGCTCAATGAAATGGGATACACTTTGCCTTCCAAAAAAGGAGGGTGGAATGGGTTTCAAGGATCTTGCCAATTTCAATGGCGCTCTCTTGGCTAAGCAAGCATGGAGATTACTTCATAATAAGGATTCCCTATTCTATAGAGTCTTTAAAATGAAGTTCTTTCCAAATTGTAGTATATGGGAGGCCCAAGAATCCAGCTCTGGTTCACACGCTTGGCATAGCATTTTAAAGGGAAGAGATGTCCTACTAAAGGGTGCCAGATGGAGGGTGGGGTGTGGAGAGGATATTAGTATTTGGAATGACGCATGGCTACCATCACAGGAGAATCCACGAGTCCTATCTGATATTGTTCCAGGTTTTGAAGATAGTAGAGTTGCTGATCTCATCAATCCGAGTACAAGAACATGGGATGTAAATTTAGCGAACGGGTTGCTGTCACTTGAAGAAGCTGCTTTGGTTCTTAGTATTCCATTGAGCCGCACCCCTGTGGAGGACAAAATCATTTGGCCATTCACTCCCTCAAGTAACTACTATACGGTAAACTCAGGGTCCAAGTTCCTAGCCAAACTAACTTCTTTACGTGTTCCTGCAGGTAATACACAGTAGCATAATGAGGTTTGGAAGCTGATTTGGGGGCTTAACATTTCTAATAAAGTGCGGAACTTCATGTGGCGGGTTTGCAAAGAAGCCATACCAGCTAAACGCAATTTGTTGAAAAGGAAGATCCTAACTGAAGACAAATGCGAACAGTGTGGTGTGGAGTCCGAAACAATAGCCCATGCACTATGGGAATGCACCACGTTAGATGAAAAATGGGATACCATTCCAGGCTTTGAAGATCGGAGACAACTAGATGCTTCAAACATTAGAGAACTGATCAACCTGACTCATGAGAAAAGGAAGAACGTGGACCTCATGGCTATGGTGATGTGGACGATATGGCACCGGCGAAACCAACTCCGAGTCAGCATAAGTGTTTTTCCCAAAGCACAGATCTTTCAACAAGCTTCGCAAGCCCTTGCTACTTTCCAACAGAGTCAACACTCCCTCATCAATCACACAGCAGTCATGCGACCTCAGCACCGTGTCCAGTGGCGTCCTCCTCCAGCAAACTGTCTCAAACTGAACTTTGACAGAGCCGTTTTTCCGTAGTTGGGCAAGGGCGGGCCTGGGTGTGGTAGTTCATGGCTGTCATGAAAGTGTCATAGCTTCACTGTCAGAACAAGCTCCGTTACCATTTTCACCAGTCATTGTGGAAGCCATGGCTGCTGTAAGAGCAATGACCTTCGCACAGAAACTTGGTATTACCGAGTTTATGCTCGAAGGAGATTCGGAAGTAGTGATAAACACTCTCCAAAGCACGAAAGCCTCCCTGTCAACCTATGGCCATCTTCTTGAGTTTGCTAAATCCGCTCTAGTTACCAATAAATGTATTGCCTTCTCCCATATTCGTAGAAGTGGTAATAGAGTAGCCCATAACCTAGCTAAACATGCTAGACATGCTAGAGGTTTGTCGGTGTGGGTGGAGGATATTCCACCACACCTATATGATGTACTCTTTGCTGATCCTGGCTAATTTTTGTTTTAATTAAATAGTAGTCTTCATTCTCAAAAAAAAAAAAAACTTTCTTATATCTCAACTTTCTTACAATCAAAATACATCTTGTGGCTATTGGACCGATAATCTTAGGCTTATATATTGGGCAAAACTTAGATAGGCTCTCTTAGGTGTTGTACTTTAAATTTCCCAATTGAATTCAACCCAAAATTTGATATTCATTTATTATTTTGTTAACACCAATCATCATATTTATTATCTTTAACATTTTCCATGGTTTATGGCCAAGATAAACAAAATGGTTGAATTCAATTGGGGAACATCTAGCAACTAGAAATTGTATATATATTTTATCCTCTACAAAATAAAATTGAATATAGTATATATGACCGATCACATAGGGAATAGAAAGATTTATAATTTTAAGCTTACTTCTCCAATTAAAATTCAAATAAGATTTTCATTATTTATTTTTTATAATTTTAATAATCTACCATAATTATTTGTTTTAATAATAAAAGTTGGGCTGTATTTATCGTGTTTGTATCATGTGTGCCTAATGATTTGTAAAACAATTTTGTAACGTGTCTTATTATAAGTACTTTTTTTTTTTTTTGAAAAGGAAATCAAAATTTCATTAATGAATATGAGCAAAATCAAAATACAAAGCTTCCAAAGCAGGGGGAGGAATATCCTCAATCCAAAAAACATCCTCTTGAATATGTTGCGCACATAACGAGCTAAAGAATGAGCCACATAATTAGCTTATTATAAGTACATTAAAACTATTAACATCGTACACTATGAGTTAAACCTTATTACCAACTTTTTAATAAAATTAAAATTCTATTCCAATTAGAATTCAATATTAAAAGTTTCAAAGGAATTTAAAAGGAGTTTCATCATTTATTTTAATTTTTTATGATTTACTGTAATTTTCGATTTTTTTTCCTTTTATAACAAAGTTGGTCTTATACAAAGTGTTTTTGTCATGTAACTTAAAGTAAATTTGTATTTTTATCTTTACTATCGTTTTTTATTCAATTTTTATTATATTATTGAAATATCCTTCATTGTTTATATATGATTCTTGATTAAGCAATTCATCACACATACATTTGGAAGTTACTCACACATAAATTTTTATCCAATTCATGTAACTTCTACCATTTCTACATTTCATTCATTTGGAAGTTACTCGCAAAGTTGCTTTACAATATGCCCTCCACATAAATTTCATTTCTACGATTCTTGTGCTTGTGTGAACTCCAAAAATGGACATGTGTAGATTTATAGAGCTATAATTGGATGCTTAATATATTAATTTTGTAAGCTAAACCAAGCATCATCTCTCCTTGGATATGGATGTTCTGAATTAAAATGACTACTCAATTTATCTTTGTTCAGGTTTAGTTTGCTAGTAAGTTATATATAATTATATTTGGAGAGTATTTTTACTCATATAAAACAGATTTGGCCACAATCTCGAGTCAAAACATTGAATTGGAAATATATATATTTTTTCAATTCAATGTAATTTTGAATTTTAAGGTTAGATGTCCTGTACGTAGTGTTTTAATGCCTACACGCAATTTTGGCACCAGCAAGTTCTTTAAGTAATAAAAATTTTATTACTCTATCCGAGGCTTGTGATCATTAAATATTGCTCCCTCACTTCTATTTCCATCAGCAAATATTGCTTTATGGCCAAGGCGTAACTGCAACTCTTCCTAAAAATTAAAAAAAAAAAAAAAAAAAAAAGATTTATTCGTATTTGATTTTCCTATTTTCTTCATTGTGTGGTTTCTGCAGTGTGTGCTTTTGAAATGAATTTTTCTCATTCATAAAAAAATTTTAAAGAAAAGAAATTACAAGCACAAACAATCAACAAAGATTGGAAAAAAAAAAAGGTGGACAAAGATTGAGGCAAAAGTTTTCACTAAGAAAAATTAGGAGGATACAACACAACTTTCTCGAGTTGAGAGTAATCAGAACTTTACACATAATACCAAGTATGTACATTCAGCAAAAAAGTAAAACTTTACATCGCTATCCTTCTTCTAAAAAAAAAAAAACAAAACAAAACAAAACAAAACAAAAAAAAAAAAGTAAAATTTAATTCGGATTGGCGTTTTGCCTTGTCCCGTTGTTGAGTAGTTTCACTATCGGATACGATTTACATGGGAAAAGGGCTCGGGGTTTGCTTTTGGAGCAGGTTTTGCTGCTTGTGGGGCTCCAAAGACATTCCAGAATTTGAGTGTTTCATCTGCCGCTGCTGATGCCACTGTGCAACCATCTGGGCTCTGCATTTTAAGGTGAAAAACAAGTTAAGCCATGAAGAAACATAAAAATATCAAGGAGATGAAGAAATTTTCCATATCAAATTCATATATATTACCTGAGCCATAAACAGAACTCTGGAAGTATGACCAGTGAGCTCGGCCATCTTCACCATTGATGGATATTTCCAGAGAGTAAGCTGGTTCTGAGTAAACCCATGAGAGCTGAGCAGCTCTCTCTCATTCTTGTTCCACAATAATGAACAAACCTGAGAGCCAGTGTCCACAGAATTCAAGCATGCACCAGTATGAGTATTCCAAAACTTTATGCACCTATCACCTCCACCTCCACCAGAGGCTAGCAAATTGCCCTGGAAAGGACACCAAGCAAGAGCTTTCACTGCAGATGTGTGATCTTCGAGCCTGTGAGCCCATTGCGTTGGTGAATTTGAAGATGCCGTTGATCTGTCCCATATGAATAGTAGATTATCATTTCCTCCACTTGCCAATTGCTGGCCTGAGGGTGACCATTTCAGCCCGCAAACCTCTTGCTCATGACCTCTGTAGGTTTCGACAATATGTGATCTGACTCTTACATCATTGTTAATGATCAGACTGTCCATTCCTCCAGTGGTAAGGATGTGATTGTTCCATGCCAGTGATCCAACTCTCAATCTGTGGCCTCCTTTCAAAGTTCTTAGCTGCAGAAAGAACATTTACACGGTAAGCCAAAAAGCATTAGCAAAAACTAATAAAATAGAATTCAGAAAAATGAGGAGGAACAATGAAGAATTAAGGTACCTGTTTGTTAGATGTTGAATCCCACAACTGTACTTCAGAGTTGTTCAAGCCAATGGCAATGTGCTGGCCATCAGGAGCCCAGCTAACACTTGTAATCGGGCCATTTTCTTCATCAACAGTGACAAGTTCTGAAGTAGAACCATTAGAAGCATCCCAAAGATAAACTGTATTTCCAAGAGCAATTGCAAGAACATTGCAGCTTCCCCAATCCAGTAAATTTAAGTAGTAATCGTCCACAAGGTCAGGGGCATCTAATGTCCTCTCAGAAGTCTGCATAACCAAAGAAAAGAAACCAACAATTTAGAGCATTTATAAGGCAAAGATTTTAACAAAATCAAAATTTCACGGGATACAAAATTATACAAATGGAACCAGAACATTGTTCCATTCCCCAAACTCATTCATATGACACTATAAGGAAACCCAAAAATAAACTGATTTATCAATACTACTACCATACATGAGCATTCAAAAGGTGTATGATGACTTAATAGGAACATTTTCCAACCAAGAAGATGTGTCATCTCTAAATACAACCAAAGTCCATAAATTTATGTACCACAAAAGAATCAATTTCAAGACTAGAATCATAGACCCCAAAAATAGACTTATTTGAGCATGCCAAAGGTGTGTGAAGTATATCCTAATGTCTTATCCTCTAAATATATAACCAAGTCCATGAACTTTTATACCACAAAAGAATGAAATGCAAGACTAGAATCATAGACCCACCTGAGGAATGCTTCGCTTGGGCTTGGTGGGCTTATCCTGCTGCTGAGAAGAGAAGAAATGAGGTGGGAACAACTCGACCGGAGTTGGGGGCTTGTTCTTGAAAGCGAGAATTCGAGTCCGGTTCATGTTGAAGGTCTCTGCCAGATGCTTCCTGTAGGCCTCTCTGGAGGGTGAGCTTGCAGGTGGGTTCTCTTTGCCTTTCCTCCCTTCCATCAGCATATAGTGCGCGTAATCAAAATCAATTGCTGATCGATTTGGAATAAATCTATCCAACTGTTTGTGAACAACAAGGGTAAATTACATCAGAATACCACAGTAGAAAACAATTATAATATTTTAAAAAACTAATGAAGAAAACTGACATTGGTTTCAGATTTCAAGCACCCAAAAAACAGGAATATGATTTTTAACATAAAAGAAAAAGGACAGTTTGAATATCTACTTTTTTAAATAAAAACCCTAAAAATAATTTCAATGAAATTGAAATATAGGGGGGAAACCCCAAAAATTCCCAATTCCATGAATCCTAATTTCAAATATCATATTGTAGAAAACCCATGTGATTCAATTAATAACAAGAAAGCACCAACAATGGATAAATAGGTAAAACTGTGAAGCAAATAAGAGATGCAAACAATAATGAAATTGGTTTCAGATTTCAAGTACCCAAAAAAAAAAAAATATATATATATATATATATGCTTTTTAAGTTATTTGATCACATATCCCTAAGAAGAGAAAGGAAGAACAGTTTGAAATTTGGGGAAAAAAATTGAAATCCCCAATTCCATGAAACCCTAATTTCAAATCTCAAAATTGTAAAAAACCCATTTGAAGAAACGAAATTAATTACAAGAAGGCACCGAAAATAGACAATTGGAATCAAATGGGTAAAGCTGTAAAAAGCACAAGAAATTACGTTTTCTTTGGAACTCTTTTTCTGGTGAAATTGGTCACGAAGAGGCCATCGAGACTGTGCGTTCAAGTATGAACTTGATGAAGAAGAATTCAATGATCCTGCATCCATAACTCTAACACAAACAACAACAATATATATATAGACAAAAAAGAAAAAACAGAGAGAGAGAACACAAAACCCTACAAAAAGATACTGTTAGTAACAGTTAGAAATTAAAGAAATCAATGAATCAAAGCCTGTGAAACAAAGGGTTAGATCAAAAGCAACAAAATAGTATAAAGAAATAGTTTTGATGAAGAGAGCCTGTTGTTGTTGTGAATATTTTGAGCGCTTGTGAACAAGAAGTAGATCTTGAGAGAGAGAGAGAGAGAGAGAGAGATTGTGAGGGTTGTGAGAGGAATGAGAGGGTTTATATAGTGAGAAATACTGATGAGGATTATTAGGGTTTTGTTCTGTTTTCTTTGTCTAATTTCAGTAATTTATCTAGGTTTTTGGAAAGTTGCTTGCAACGGCTATATTTCCTGAGAGAGAGACGTTGTAATTTTGTGTTGACGAAAATATCCCTCTCAGTCTGCGTTTTATGTGTACTGTTTCAGTTTTATTTTGGTAATTCCAACCTTTTATTCAAATAAATAAATAAATGTTGTTTCAGTTTTCTATCCGATCCGCCGCTGAGGCTAAGGGCTCATAGATTTTTTTTTATTTTTTTATTTTGGGTTTAGGACCTTTAGGTCCAGGTCATAGGTTAATTAAAAATGCTATTGATGATGGAGGAATTCAGTTAGTTGAACACTTCGGCTTCGGTGGACTACGGCGTTAGCGGAGGCCTGTAGAAAGAGAAAACAATCAAAGGGTGACCGGGGTGGACCGGCCAAATACCCTCCGATGGCAAAGTTAGTATCTTCTCTCAAATGGAGTTCCAACCTTTTGGGAGTGAGTCTCAGAGTTTTTTCGTACCTTTGCATGGTTCAGACCGGTCTTTATATAGGGTACTTTGGGGCGGTTATTGGCTCAATAACTTCCCCCAGATTTTTGGAATCCGGACATAACTTTCTCAACGGTTATAGAAATCATAACCGCCGCTGGAAGTTACATACTTGGGAGGAATTGGCGGCGATGAACACGGGTCGATTAACCGCTCCAGAATTCGCTAAGTGTTGTGTGGTCGTCCATGTGCAATGCCTATGGACGACTCTTTGCCCAACTTGTGTGATAAAGCGCATGGACGACCCTTCTCATCTGATTCCTTGAAGTCTATTCAATTGATCAGTATTGCAGGATGACCTATCTGGACGAATCAGAGATAGACTGACTGTTTGGCTAACAGTTGACCATGGACGACATATTTGGACGAACCATAGATGTGATTTTTGCTATCCCATCAATTGCCCCCTTGTCCAGGGTGTCGTCCAGGGATATTATAGGGATTTAATTCCCTTTTATGGAGGTTTTATCTCGTCTTGAAGATATGGACGAATCCCTTCCTGTATAACATCATGAGATGTTCAATTTTCAAGTGAAGTTCGTCCGTGAATGATGTCTTTTTGCCAGATTTAATTTGTTGCTCAAATGTAGGACGATTATTTACTCGTCCTTAATAAAATTTCCCAACAAATGCTCGTCCATGGGCTGGATTGTTAAAGTTGGTTAGATTCGTCTATGGGCTTGTGGTGTTTTAACACGCATATTGTTCGTCCATGGTGTAGACGATTACACTTCAGGTTTGTCTCGTCTTGAGCTTAGACGGACATACCTTGTTTATTTTTCTTGCTTTATCCTTATCTAAAGGAAAGCTTTTAGACGATACTTCCTTGCGTCCAAGGATTTTACTCGTCTTTGGCTTTTCGCCTTCCGTGGATCATTTTGAATCATAGAAAATGAAGGATTCCCATACAATCATATACATATTTAAAACACATCATATATATATATTCAGAAATCCATACTATGTAATTATTCGTCCACAATCATGGCACATGCTTAAGAGCTTGTGCTTTTAGGGAATTAAAAACACATAATACAACATAACATCGTCCATGAGCAACATAAAATACTTACACTTAAAACACAATAGTAATAAGCAAATACTGGAAAATAATATTAAGCATTATTTCAAACGTCCAAGGGTCTCGTCCATGTCAGGGCTCGTCCATGATCACCCTTCATTGATAGTATCTCCTTAGGTGTTCAACATTCCACGGGTGCTCTAACTTTTGTCCATCCAGGGCTTCCAAATAGTAGGATCCTTGTCTCTTGGAGTTAATAACTATGTAAGGTCCTTCCCAGTTTGGTCCCAGCTTCCCATGGGCCGGGTTTTTTGTGGCCAACGAAACCCTTTTAAGGACGAGATCCCCAATGCTGAAGCGCCTGGGTTTCACCATAGCATCATGCTGCTTTGCCATGAGATTTTTGTACCTTGCTGTTCTTTGCTCCGCGTCCATTCTTACCTCGTCTATGAGATCGAGGTTAAGACGAAGCTGTTTGTTGTTTTCCTCATCTTGATACTTCATCACCCTATGGCTGGTCATATGCACTTCTGCAGGTATGACTGCTTCGCTCCCATAAGCTAGTTTGAAAGGAGTCTCTCCTGTGGGAGTCCTTGCTGTTGTTCTGTAAGCCCACAAAACACCTGGTAATTCATCCGGCCATACTCCCTTTGCTCCTTCAAGCCGAGTCTTGATGATTTTCAACAAGGATCGGTTTGCTACTTCTGCTTGTCCGTTAGCCCGTGGGTGGGAGGGTGAGGAATAATGATTCTTGATTCCAAGCTGTTCACAGAATTCTCTGAAGGGGGTGTTGTCAAACTGTCGTCTATTGTCAGATACTAGTACTCTTGGTACTCCAAATTTGCATACAATGCTCTTCCAGACGAAGTTTTTGACATTTTGTTGTGTAATTTTCACTAAGGGTTCAGCTTCCACCCATTTAGTGAAATAATCTATTCCCACCACCAAGAACTTCATCTGTCTGGTTCCAATTGGAAAGGGGCCCAAAATATCCAAACCTCACTGTGCAAAAGGCCAAGGGGCCATCATTGGGGTGAGGTATTCTGAAGGCTGTTTAGGAATATTACTGAAACGTTGACATTGGTCACATACCTTAACATATGCCTTAGCATCTGCTTGGATGGTTGGCCAGTAGTACCCTGCACGGATGACCTTGTGGACGAGTGATCTAACTCCTGAGTGGTTTCCACATGCTCCTTCATGAACTTCTCTCAGCACGTAATTCACCTCGTCTGGAGCTAAACACCTTAGGTATGGCTGTGAAAAACCTCTTTTGTACAACACTTCATCCATAAGGACATATCTAGCTGATTTAACTCTGAGCTTCCTGGCTTCGTCCTTCCCCTCTGGAAGCCTTCCGTCCCTCAGGTATGATATTATTGGGGTCATCCAATTCTCCTCGCCTTCTATCTGCAATATCTCTGGGAGGTCTATGCTTGGCATGTATTGTACTTCATCAAATTCACCCATTGCTTCGTTCGTGGAGGCTTCCTTCGCTAGAGTATCTGCTTCCATGTTCTCTTCCCTTGGGATTCGAACAAAATCAGCTTCTTTGAATTTCTTCATAAGGCGTACTACCTTCTTCAAATACCTTTTCATTCTATCTTCCTTGGCTTCACACGTCCCATTTACTTGGCCTATAACCAACTGAGAGTCTCCTAAGACAAGTATTGAATCTGTTTCCACCGATTTAGCCAATTCCAACCCTTTAAGAAGGGCTTCATACTCTGCTTCATTATTGGTCGTTTGGTACTGCAAGCGAACTTTGTGCTCCAGCTTATCTCCTTCTGGTGACTGCAAAACAACTCCTATACCTCCTGCATACAGTGTAGACGATCCATCTACATGGACGACCCATTTCTTATTGTCTTCTTTTTCATCCAAGTCCTCATAACTTGGAGTGAATTCTGCAATGAAATCTGCCAGGGCTTGAGCTTTTATTGCATTCCTCGGTTGGTACCGAATGTCAAACTCGCTGAGCTCAACTGCCCATTGAATTAGTCGTCCTGCAGCTTCAAGTTTGTTCATTGCCTTCTTGAGTGGATGATCAGTCATGACATTGATAACATGACCTTGGAAGTAGTGTCTTAACTTCCTAGAAGCCGTTATTAGTACGAAGGCTAACTTCTCTGTCAGTGGGTACCTTCCTTCTGCCCCTCTCAATGCCCGGCTAGTATAATACACAGGCTTCTGCACCTTTTCTTCCTCCCTGATCAACGCTGAACTCACGGCATGTGGGGACACTGCTAAGTATAGATACAGTTCTTCTCCTAGCACGGACGGACTTAGCAATGGGGCCGTGGTAAGATAGTGCTTCAGGTCCTGGAAGGCCTTCTGACACTCATCCGTCCATTCAAACGCCTTCCTGAGAATTTTGAAAAAGGGTAAACACTTGTCAGTGGCTTTTGAGACGAACCTGTTCAGAGCTGCAACTCGTCCAGTCAGGGATTGGACTTCCTTGATGTTCTTCGGTGGTTCCATGTTCAATATGGCTTTGATCTTGTCTGGATTTGCCTCAATTCCTCTTTCTGAAACCATGAATCCTAGAAACTTTCCTGACGATACTTCGAATGCACATTTACTTGGGTTCAGCTTCATCTTGTATCGCCTAAGTGTTTCAAAGGTTTCCTGAAGATCATCCAAGTGGCTTCCCTCGTCTAAGCTCTTCACAAGCATGTCGTCCACGTACACCTTCACATTTCGTCCTATCTGCGGACGAAACATGTGATTCACCAACCTTTGATAAGTTGCCCCCGCGTTCTTTAGATCGAAGGGCATCACCTTGTAACAAAACAAACCTTGACTGGTAATAAAAGATGTCTTTTCTTGGTCTGCATCGTCCATCTTTATCTGATTATATCCTGAGAAGGCGTCCATGAAGCTCAACAGTTGATGGCCAGCTGTAGAATCAACTAGTTGATCAATTCGTGGCAAAGGATAACTATCCTTAGGGCAAGTCTTGTTCAAGTCAGTGAAGTCTACGCACGTCCTCCACTTGCCATTTGCCTTCTTCACCATCACTACATTTGCCAACCAATCCGGGTAATAGACTTCCCGGATGAACTGTGCTGTGCTTAATTTCTGAACCTCTTCCTTGATAGTCTTCTCTCGTTCAGGGGCGAACACCCTCTTCTTTTGACGAATAGGCTTAGAAGAGGGGGACACGTTCAGTCGATGAGTGATTACACTTGGATCAATGCCTGGCATGTCGTCATGACTCCATGCAAAAACATCGGCATTCTTCTTTAGAAACTGAACGAGGTCTTCTTTCGCCTTCTCCTTCATACTTGTTCCAATTCTAGTGAACTTCTCAGAATCATTTTCTTGTAATAAAACGTCTTCTAATACTTCAGTCGGTTCTGCAACAATTCTTCTTTCTTCTATACTCATAGTCTGCATCTGCTCGTCCACAGCCAACATGGCTAGGTAACACTCTCTGGCTGCCAACTGATCTCCTTGTGCTTGTCCAATCCCACACTCCGTAGGGAATTTGACTGATAGATGGTAGGTAGATGTTACCGCCTTCCAACTGTTCAAGGTTGGTCTTCCAATGATGGCATTGTATGAGGATGAACAATCCACCACAAGGAAATTCACTTCCTTGGTTATCTGCTGCGGGTATGACCCCACCACTACAGGAAAGGTAATGGTACCTACGGGCTGCACTTTCATTCCTCCAAATCCTATCAGTGGCGAACATGCTGGACGAAGTTGATCTCGTCCAAGCCTCATCTGCTGGAAGGCAGGATAATACAATATATCCGCTGAGCTTCCATTATCCACCAACACCCTTCTGGTTCTGTAATCTGCTATGAGTAGTGTAATGACAATTGCATCGTCATGTGGATGATGAATTCTCTCAGCTTCTTCATCTGTGAAAGAAATGGTTGGCTCGTCCGTCCCCCTCGTCCTTGGGGATCGTCCAGAGAGTTGTACATTTTGCACCACTTTGAGATACGTCTTCTTTGATCTTGAAGATTGTCCTTCAGAAGTCCCTCCTATAATAACTCTTATCTCTCCAAGTGGAGGCCGTGATGATTCTTCTATCTTCCCCTTCAACTTCTCATCTTTATGATCTCTTCCAACGAAGTGCCGCAATTTCCCTTGCCTAATGAGGTTCTCAATCTGCTGCTTCAAGTCATAACACTCGTCCGTGTCATGCCCATGATCTCTATGAAAGCGACAATATTTATTCTTATTGCGCTTCTTAGGATCTCCTTTCATCTTCTCTGGCCACTTCAAGGAAGGATCATCCTTGATTTGCATGAGCACTTGATCGAGTGGGGCATTCAAGGGTGTGTAATTCTGATTCCTTGCTGATGGGCCTGTCTTCCTGTTATCCCTGTCTCGATCCTTCTTATCTTCCGTTCGTCCCTTCTTTGGACGAGGCCCTTGTTCATTGTGACGCGTGGGGTTGACTTCTATTCTCTCAGCCCTCTTCCTCTTCTTAGCTATGATTGCGTCTTCTGCGTTCATAAAGTTTTGGGCTGAGTGGACGAGTTCAGCCATGGACTGGGGCTCTTTCTCATACAGCTTGTGAATGAATAAGTCTGAGTTAACCCCATTGTGGAAGGCTGCCAATAGTAGCTTGTCGTCCACCTCGTCTACTGTCAGGGCTTCCCTGTTGAAGCATGTGATGAAGGAACGCAGGCTTTCATTCTCCCCTTGCTCTATGGTTAGCAAACTGGACGAGGAACGCTTGTGCCTCTGTCCCCCAATAAAATTATTGACAAATAATTTGCTTAACTCCTCAAAAGAACTTACAGAATTCGGGGGTATTTTGCTGAACCACACTCGCGCTGGTCCCTTAAGGGTGGTAGGGAAGGCTCTGCACAAAATCTCGTCTGGAACCCCTTGGAGATGCATTGTGGTCTTGAAAGTAGCGATGTGATCAAAAGGATCACGTGCTCCATCATATGAATCCAGGGAAGGCATTTTGAACTTCGGCGGCAAGGGATGCCCGTTGATGGAAGCCGTGAATGGGGAATCTGTTCAACGAACCAAATCCTCTACGGGATTTTCCCTTCTCATGTTCTCCTTCATCTCGTCCATAACCTTCCTCATCTGATCCATTTCCTTCTCCAAATGTGGCACCCTTCGCGAAGTGGTGCCTCTTGATTGAGTCTCGGGCTCAGCATGTCCCCCTCTATCTTCTTGACTCTGGGATTGCCTCTCAGCATGTCCTTCACGGCGCTACCTCTCCATCTCCCTAGTCAACTCTTGATTCTGGCGAGTTAACTCCGCCATAGCGGCCGCCATGGATTGCATCTGTTGGATGGAAGGCAACTGCATGACAGGCGCTGATTGGCGATCGCGATGGGAGTTGCTTGAAGCGTCTCTGCTTCCCTGATGGCCTGGGCTTGTAGCCCTCGACCTAGTCCGAACCATTCAACCTTTTGTCCCAGAAAGCCAAATCGTAAAAACAATTTACGCTTCCCACAGACGGCGCCAACTGATGATGGAGGAATTCAGTTAGTTGAACACTTCGGTTTCAGTGGACTACGGCGTTAGCGGAGGCCTGTAAAAAGAGAAAACAATCAAAGGGTGACCGGGGTGGACCGGCCAAATACCCTCCAATGGCAAAGTTAGTATCTTCTCTCAAATGGAGTTCCAACCTTTTGGGAGTGAGTCTCAGAGTTTTTTCATACCTTTGCATGGTTCAGACCAGTCCTTATATAGGGTACTTTGGGGTGGTTATTGGCTCAATAACTTCCCCCAGATTTTTGGAATCCAGACATAACTTCCTCAACGGTTATAGAAATCATAACCGCCGCTGGAAGTTACATACTTGGGAGGAATTGGCGGCGATGAACACGGGTCGATTAACCGCTCCAGAATTCGCTAAGTGTTGTGTGGTCGTCCATGTGCAATGCCTATGGACGACTCTTTGCCCAACTTGTGTGATCGTCCATGTGCTTTGCGCATGGACGACCCTTCTCATCTGATTCCTTGAAGTCTATTCAATTGATCAGTATTGCAGGATGACCTATCTGGACGAATCAGAGATGGACTGACTGTTTGGCTAACAGTTGACCATGGACGACATATTTGGACGAACCATAGATGTGATTTTTGCTATCCCATCAACTATAATATAATTTTTTTTGTGATAATGCTATAATATAATTATTGCATACAAACAGGGGTTAGATATATAATTATCTTTTTCTACTTTTATTCAAATTTAAATGTAAAATGCGTGTCCTAATTTAAATGTTTCTAAAAAAAATTTATGAAAATACTTCTTCTTTTTTTTGCAAAATATTGATGTGGTCAACCTCTAATCAATTGTTATCTACTCTCACCATTAATATTACATTTTCATTTCCCAATAATTATTCACCATTTCAGCAGTTTGTAAATTTTTTTGTAAAATAGTTTGTATCTCTAGCATTATTCAATACTAAATAGTGAAACTACTTCTTTTTTTAAAAAAAAATAACGGAGGAAAGAAAGGGAGGTAATGTTCATTATTTACAATGGATTTAAAATTTGTTTAATGAGGTTCAAAGTTTCAAACTATGTACTCTCAAGGTAAGAGCCAAAAGCTGCATTTGCAATAATCCCACAAACAAGGCAGAGTAATGGTTTTACCTCACTTTAGATGAAGTCAAAAACCAATTGGGATTTGCAGTAATGGTTGCATATGATATCGTTCTCACAATGATTAAGTCATATACTTGTGGGGTTCACCTCTGTATAAGAAGAATGTTAGATTCACCCATTAGGCCGTTACACAAAAAAATAAATCGAACATTTTGAAGAAACTAATGGGTAACATGAACCATGATGAGATTCTTGGGAATGTGTGGACCATCAAAGCAAATTGATGAATAACAATGGATAATAGAAACACCTCTTCAATTTTCTCATAAGTATTGGCAGAAAAGATGGTTTATCAAGTGTGTAGAGAGACTCCATAAAGGTAAAATACGAAAACTCATAATGAATTTGTTGAGGTTCAAAATTAAATGGCCACAAATAGGCCCAAAGAAGTAAAAAAACGTTGGGCCCATTTCACACCAAAAAACTAAATGAGTAATAAAACTAGAAAGGGTGGGCTCTCACAATAAAGAAAAGAGAGAAGAAAGAAAGAAAGGGGGAGAAGCCCAGAGGGTTGGGATCCAGAGATCCACGAAAAAGGAAGGCCCAAATCAGGCAGAACCAGCGAACCAGAGAAAGCCCAGAAGGAAGAACTGGGTCGGGATCCCAGAAGCCCCCCAGAGGCAGGGGATCCTTGGACGCGCGAAGTGAGAATACAGCAAATTTAAAGAGAGATAAGAGACAAAAGGCACGCGGGCCTTATGCTCCAGACACACAGTGGAGGTACGAAGCAAAACGCAGGAGCTTGGTTCCAACCATTTGGAGAAAGAGACAAGGAGGAGTACAACTGGAAAAAGTTGGAGCGCTGAGAAGAAAAAGCCAAATAGCCTCAGGCCAGCCAACGGAAAATCTGGAAATAGAAAGCTGGCTGAGGGACTTTCATCTTGTCGCAACAAAAAGCAAGAAAACTATGAAAAAAAGGAAACAACATGATCCTGAGCAACCTGGCATGGCACGAACTCTAAGGGGCAAAAGGGAGAAATCGTCAGTACCCCGGAGCCCGAAGCTGTGCTATAAAAGGAGAAGAGGTCTATGCTACAGGGGCATGGGAATTCAGATTAAGGAATAGAGAATTCATCTACGATTAAGATCATTTGAGGCATTCACGATTGCTTTTCTGAAGTCTCATAAAATTGTAGAAAAGACTCTGTAAACTTAAGAGAAAACAGAGGAACCATTCCCGGTATCCCAGAAACAGCCACTACAGTACATGCTCAGATTCAATAAATTCAAACTTTGCAAGTCTTTGAAGCTTGAATAGCTATCAAAGTCTGTAACTTTTGAACTCAGTTGAACCTTGCACCACGTCTTAGTGAGCATTGTAATCACAACTAAGGGAAATTAATAAAACACACCTCACTAATTAGAGGATCCCTAACTTGTTCTTACATTATATTTCACTTGTTATGCATTTCCTTTACTGTTAAAATGTCGTTTAATACGAATATTCTTGTTTGTTAGCTATTTGTATTGTAGGAAGTTTGTTTTGTGCACCAATCGGTTTTTAATCAACCCTTTAGCTGCGGTGAATCGATCCCAGTCCACCAAGAACATCTTATACGGCCCAGGATCCTTGGGCCATAGTGCTGAAGAAGAAAAAAAGGCACTCTCACAGAATTCAAGAAAAAACTACTTAATGTTGATGATAGATCCAAGATTCAAAATACTCATATTTGAGAATTACAACCTTACTTAATGTCTTTTTATTGGAGGTGAATTTTGATAAATCTACCATAAGCCATTTTTGAACCAGCAATGCCCTCCCCCACCTCTCTTCCCATCTATCGTAACTCTTCCCTGGTTTTAAATTTGTAATTGTCTCACGTATACTAGTGTCCAAACTCCAAACTCTTTCGTATTTCCACTTTTTCATCTAGTGGAAAAGTATGGCCGTTATATAAAATAAAACAATAATTTGTCATATATAAATAATAAAAGAAAAGATTATATATTTTTGGAACATAGCCTTATTGTTGATTTGCAAAAGTATTTTAGTCTTGAAAAGTCCTAGAACATGATGATGGTATAGCATTAGAATTACATAGATCCTGTGTCCATTTCCCACCGCCACTTAATTATATGCGTGATGTATCTAAACTTTTTGAGAAGTTCAACTTAATTATGTTTTGGTTCTTTGAGAAGAACAAGTTCTCATAGGTTTAGGATTTTCCTGCTAGAGTACTGTCGGTTCATATATATATATAGAGAGAGAGACAGACAGACAGACACAGACACACACACACACAACTATGGCTGCCTTAAGCTTATACTACGTCCTCATCTCCCTAGTCTTAATTAGCAAACCCCAGACTTTATTTTGCACAGCCACAATGCATGGCCTCCACAGTAGAAACCTTCACGTACCCTTGTTTCCAATCCCTGATGATGATCAACCCCAATACCCTATCTTCCCCTTAATCTACTCTCAACCCACCACCACCCTCTCTCCAAACTTATACCGTCCCAACCCCTAAACCAAAACCCCCTGAACACTCACATCCTTCTGTTCCCATCACTGATATCGTACTCATCTCTCTACTCTCCTTCTTCATCCTTTTTTGCGCGGCTTTTGGGATTTACTATTGTCTCTACGAATTGCGCTACTACAAATCAAACGACAGTAAAAATGTAAAATATCCTCCCCCGAATCATCGAACAGCAGCCAAAGAAGACTCCAAAATGTGTATGGTGATGGTGATAATCATGATCATTTGAGCTTGCCTGATATTGGAAACTCTGAGTTACAAGTAATCTCTCTAGAGCTCCGACCACTCCCACCACTTGCTCACAGGGATAATAATGTTATTGCATTAGCAGAAAAAGAAGAACAGGAAAAACTGCAGTTTTACTCTCCAGCTACTACTTTGACAAATATTCTTACCCCTCCGAGAAATTTTGGAGCCAGGACAGCTGAGGATTCTGCAGCAGGCTCAAAAAGATCACCTGAGTTTAGTTCTGCACCTTCTTCACCATCTTAGTCAATTTAACAATCAGCCAATTTCTGTAGTTAGGCTTTGTTGATATTGCTGTGAGGTTTGTAAATTTTGGGCACAAGTAGCTTTTCTAGGATATTTTTTTTCTTAATAGCTTTGGCCCTTAGAATTTTGAATCATAGTTTAATGATATCTTTGTTGAGAAAGTGATTGAATTAGAAATATTTATTATGAGGTGTTTCTGTTCAAATTCTCTCTTCCTCGTATCAAACAAGATGGACCATTATTTCATGACTTCATACGTCATATATTGAAATTTGTAAGAGAACAATGGAAGAGGTATATATATGGCTTAATGATTTAATTACAAGTTATGTCAATATAATGATGATTACAGATGTTCTGACTTATAATTCTTCCAATTTTTTACTCTCCCTTTAATTAGGAGAGTGTTACTGGAATTCTTAAATTTTAAAGATATTAAGGCCCAATGCTCGAACATGCTGTAACTAATATAAAGATATCAATGACTTATTTGTAGTATAAGTAAAGTAAACTTAATCCTATTTATAACAAACTTACTAGTAATATAAATAAAAGTAATCCCAAAATTAGTCTATGATTTGAATTGAGTTACTCTCTGTTACTCCCAAACTTGCTAAATATCAAGAGCTTTTGTTACGGACATAGGCTGTCCCTGTTAACTTCTATTTACTTTCTCTTTCACTTTTTTCCCTCCTCTCTCATACTCTTAATCCCAACATAAATTCAATATGGTATTAAAGTTACATCTCATCAATTCTAACATAAAATCAAAGCCAAACCCCCTATCTGGTTCTCCAAAGGTAGCCAACTCGTTTATGTACTTCACCCTGACATTGTCTCTAGTTAATGTCTTCCATCTTCCACGACAATATCCTTATAGTTGCTCTCTTCCGTCAAACTGTGCAGCTTTCCTTTAGTTGTTGGTTTTGTTGTTCTTTAACCACTATCCATCGCTAACCACCTCTAACCCTAGTGTATGTCTCACATATGCCATCATCGAGCAATTGTTCCTTTGTCAATGTTACCTAGGCCAACGGTGCAGCCTTTCAGCCACAGTAGCTGTCCTCTGGTCACAAGTGCAACCTTCCTCCACCACAGTAGCTATCTTTCAGCCTTCATCCATTGCTGATTGTCATTGTGTGCTGTCAAAGTAATTGTCTTGCACTTTCCACACTACATCAAGCCCAATTCATTCTGCATTCTATCAAATCTTTCATGGTCACAGATTCCTTCACAATTTCACATTCCAAACTCAAGGCGTCTTCAAACTTCCAACTTGATTTTGAGGGACAACGTTAGAGATATCGAGTTTTGAGCTCTTTATCAATAGTTTAGATTCAATGTACTAGCCACTAAGACTTGTAGTACACTGTACAAGTAACGTAATTTTAATCTTACTTGTAGCGTAAGTAAAGTAATCTTATGGTTAGTCTATGGTTAGCCAATTTATCCACCAATTACATAGATATGGACACCTAACTTGATTTCAAAACTCCATTTGACTGATGGGATAAAGAAACTAGAAGGAAACTAGAAGTTTACTTTCTATTGTTCACTAATTGTCTTCTTGCAACAAATACATTTCATCAAGGGAAAGTTTAGCCTATTTTCCTTAGGTCAAACAATAACATGAAAACTAACCTACCTCTGTTTATATTTCCCTTCACTCTTCTTGAATAAGATTTTCCCACAAAACTATCTTGTCATTTCACACAGCTAACATTCTGAGATTGCAATTGTCACATCCATATTATGAGAGAGAGACTGACAATTATAAAATTCAAAGGAGAGTAAAGAAAATAGTAATTTTTTTTAAATATGATTTTTTAAGAATTTCTCCTAATGTATTAGGAGTTCAGGCTTAGTCCTACATCAGTTTCTTTCATACCAAACTTGACAGGGAATATAATCATCTTTTGTTCAGAATATAATGGTGAGAGTTTAATAAATTCCCAGAATTACTTTCTGAGATACTAAACATAGCTGAAGCACCAATTTAATTACTGAATAAACTGGTTACAAATTCTTACTGTCCTGACCTACTTTTGACGAAAAAATCCAGGTGTATATGGTACTTACAATGGTCTGTGGATTTAGAGTAGCATCTACTTTAAATATTCCTTCAGATTCATCAATCTGAAGCAAGTCTAACTGAGATTGCAAAAGCTTAGCCGGCATGAAATGCTTTCCTTCTGCAACTCTGTTCTCTAAACGAGCAGCAAGCACCTCTGCCTTAGCATCCAATAAAACAAACTTTACTTCACTGGCACAGCGTCCTAGTTCATAATTTGGGTCTGCAGATCTGAGTATATTTCTGTATTGCTTCTGGAGAGCAGAACACCCAAGAATCACAATTTTTCCATTAGCTAAGCTCTCTTGTAAGGCATCACGTAGTGTTTCAAGCCATGGAATCCGATCTTCATCTGAAAGAGGGATCCCTTTGTGCATCTTTTCTGTTAAGTTGAACAAGTGAACATGCTGAAAAGTATAAAACAGATTATAGTTTTTATCCAATAGAAAATAAGTTTATATAAATACCTTTATTTGAAAGTGGATGATAATCATCAGCATCAAGAAAGCTGCAATTAATAACTTTTGCCAGCATCTCACCTATGGTGCTGTTGAACCACACATTCAAATAAATGAATACAAAGAGAAACTACGATATGAATATTAGGAATATCAAAGAGAAATGTAAAGAGCATAGGAAAGGAAAACTGGCGTGAAGTAGAAATTAGGGCATACACCGGTACATTTGTGTGCAACTGAATTAATGGAATCAAAATGAATTCTTCAAAAATCTCTATTCAACCATCAAGAAAATTAATGACCTGAATTTATTAAGTAATGTTACTTGAAAACCAAAATGCATGTGATAAAAGTGATTTAACAGGGCAATTAGATCCTTGAAATGTGTAAGTTTGCTGTGCTTCTTAAGATGATTTTACAAGTACAAACCTTATAGAATTTCCTGGGATATCTAGATCTAGTCTTCATTTAAAATAAAAGCAATGATGATGTACAAAGGATTTTATTGTGAAATATATAGGTGCCAGATGAGGGTTAAGACTTACGATTTTCCTGCGCCACTGACACCCATAATCACAACAGCTATTCCTATTGAAATAAATAGAAAAAACGATTAGAAAATCAATAGATAAAATCTACAAAGCAACATATCAAAGAAAGAAAAAGGAATGATGTTTGGTTTGGAGATAAAAATAGCGTTCATATTAAGCAGCAACCAATTAGGAAAAAGAATGTTGAGTAAAATTACCTTTGAGACTGGAATCCATATTTAGACCAAGAAGCAGATTATCTATGAAGCCTTAGCTGCTAAAAAATTTTACACCTTTAAAAGTGAGAAGTGAGACTGATCCTTCCACTAAACAAGGCATGACGGATGCCCCTGCACTGTATTGCAATGAGAGGAATTATATAAAATTCAACTTCAGAATCATTTATTCTACAAGACAGCTCATGCTTTTATCCTATACACAAAAAACAAAGACGTGTTACTGTCAAAATAAAATAAGGCAACAAATTAAATAGGATAATGCCAAGTATTACTATACAAATCAATCAAGTAGCTATCTATGTACATTCAAACCCAACAAAAATTTGAGCTATTAAGAGTGCTGTAACTGCTTAGTGACTCACTATGGTTCAGAGAACAGACTATGTACTGTCTGCAATTCTGCCAGCACAGGATCAGTATGTTAGCTTAAGCCAAGATTTTTTTTTTTTTTTTTTTTTTTTTTTTCAAAATCAAATAGCTATAAGTGTTGATGTTACTATTATTGCTAAAATGCCCATTCCCAGTAGCAGCCAAACTCAATCTACATCATTGATAGGATAGAATTAGGCCAACTGCCATAAGTTTGATGGCAATAACTAATTTATGCACCAATAGTAATGATGTTTCCAAGGGGAGATAATCTCTGTTATCAAGTCCCAGAAAAGAAAAGTCAAAGACGTTATCTGAAATTTCAGAGCTAAAATTTGCAATATGAAATGTGATTTTTTCAAATGCTGTAGATGGGTCAGATAGCCATCAGACAAAGCAATTGTATTCTAGAATCTAAATTACTAATCCAGGGCACCAAAAGAAATAAAAATTAAAAAAAATATTAGTTCAAGTCTGATTATATATCAATTTATACAAATACAATAAGGTTGAATCTGAGTTTAGAGTTTACGATGTTGGCTTTAACCTTAAGAAATAAGTATCATATATTATAAATAGCTTTGTTGTCCTCATTCACATATATAGATAAGATATGCACAATTCTTCAACCATACGAATATAGGTAATAGTAATACTAATAAAATCAATCAGAACCCCCCAAGATTCAAGTGCAATCCAATGTAACACAAGTTTACTAGTTCATAATCAAGCACTGGCTACTTCAAAGTAATTAGGACATATTCAATTGCATTTGGATCCTGATTTAAACCATTGACAGCCCTCTTCATAAAATTATTTAGAGAAGAACATGGACACTGACTTTTTCTCATTTTTCACATTTGCTTATCCATAAACACAACCATCTGATAAACCAACATTCAAGACATTTCAGATATTCATGTAGACTTCAGATTTTTAAAATTTCAAACATGAACTTTCCAAAGCAGTATTACCAGCACCTGCTGTATCCACCAAGTTAACAATACAAGTCTACAATCCCAGAACCTGTAAATGTAATTCCTCACATATCAAAGGAGCATCACCAACCAACCAAATTTATAACTTGGAATAGAAACCACCCAAAAAAAATCATAAAATTGAAGAAAAAAAAAGTCAAAGACTATTACAAAGATTGAATTAGCAGAACCCAATTGATCCTTCAGACATGCAATGGATTAAACACTATACAATGAAACATATTTCATGACATACCATAATAAGTTGTCCTTTCGTGCCACTAATAATAATGTTACATAAAAAGTGCTAAATGGAATAACCAATAATAAAATATAAAAAATAAAAATTGAGTTAATTATGCATACCTGAGCTGAACAATTAAAACAAAGATTGCCCCTCCAATTGAAACAATTAAAACGAATGAGCAAATACCCAGATCGGTAGGAAATTTAAAGAAGAAGGAGAGCAAATTTGTGTGATCAATTAAAAAGAAAGTAACCTTTGAGTATGAAGGAAGTGGAGAGGGAGAGAGAGAGCGAAATTTCCAAGGATTGAAAGATTACTTTTTTTTTTTGAGAAAGAAGGATTGAAAGATTACTGATGAAAGCAATGGTAGTTGAATAATTGAATTAAACAATCTTATTAGACTGAAACCGCATTTTAACTTTTGGGCCCAACGTTGTTGACCAAATATAATGGAAGGATGGTCTGACACGGCATGGAACGAAGTTTTTGGGCCAAAACGCAAAAATCTTGCGTTTGGTTCAACAATCTTGCGTTTTGAAATGGCAATCAACGTCTTAAAAAGCACAGTTAAAAAAAAGTTGAACCAAAGTATAACTTAGTTTATACCCTTTTCTCTCTCTTTTAAAGTGACCAATAATTTTGGGTCACATTTTTTTTTTTTTTTTTTTTGATAGGAATAATTTTGGGTCACTTGTTAGCTAAAAAGGTCACATTTGATTTTTTTCTCAAAACCATAAAATGATATATATATATATTAGTCGCTAACCCATGCGATGTACAGGAAAACTATTAAATATGAGTTATTGCATATTTTCTTACTATAGTTGAAAAATACTATATTATCTATAGATATTACAACTTAAAAATAGCAATTAGAATAAATTGGAACACAAAATTGTCTTTCAACTCAAATGTTTATGAAGTTGCATTTTAGTAATAAACTCCCCACAAAAAAAAAAAATATATATATATATATATATATATAAATCAGCAAAAATAATAATTAAAAAAAAAAAAGACTTTTAGTACAAAAACATGGTAGTGATTTAAAAAGTCGCAAGCCCTTGTACATACAGGAAAGGAATTGAAAATGATGTCTAAAAATTTTTTGACTTCTTACTTATTCCTTGGATATGTCAAATTATTCTTTGTATTATTTACACTTGAATTTAATTCTTTAAATGACAACTATGACACTACATGATAATGTTTCACCTAAGACAATTAGTCAAACTTTGAGAAGAGGATCTCACATTTATATCATAAAAAACTTGCATTTTTATTTTTTCGTTTTGTGATAAAGAAAATACTAAGGGTGCATTTGTGTAAGGCTTATTGCGTTTGCGTTTATATAAGTTGCGTTTTTTTGCTGGTCCATGGCACTGTTCATGGACCAGCCAAGTGCTAAAAATGGGTGAACAGTAACTTTTTGCAATAAAAAATATTTTGTTATAGTGTTTTCAACAATAAGTTTTCAGTTTTCAGCAAAATAAACGATATCCAAATGCACACTAAGGGTCCGTTTGGATACAGCTGAAAACTGAAAACTGAAAAATACTATAGCAAAATAATTTTTAAATGTGTGAATAGTACCGTGGGACCCATTTTTAATGAAAAAATGGTTGAAAAGTGAAAATTGTGGGTCCGTGTACAGTAAAAGTTGTGTGGAAAAGTCACATGTTGCGGCTACTGTTCAATGAACAGTATCCACAACAGTATTGCTACAGTAACACTTTGTTTCTGAAAAGCTGGGGACGCGTGAAAAAAAAAAAAAAAAAAAAAAAAAAAAGAGCTGAAAACGTAAACGTGCAACGCCAACGCGCCAGCCAAACGCTCTCTAAGTCTTCAATTAGAAAGACTTATATGACATAATGATGTAGCAACCAAATGCCATGTCGCTTCATGTAAACTGTCAACTTCTCATTTTCTTCAATATAATATCTCACCTCATCCCAAGGGCATCATCTCGACATGCTGAGCGGCTGAGCCTTCACCATCTCTGTTAAAGTCTAGCCCATTTTCAATTTCAAAACCTCAAAGCTAATCACTATTTATCAAATGAATAGAGTGAACCAACTATATTCAGTCAACCCTAGTAGAAACATAAAGCAACATAATTTTATAGAGGCAACAACTCACAAAAGTAATACAAGTGAAATTTCATAAGCTTAGAAGAGTAGGTGTTATGAACGAAAGTTGAACATTTCTTTTATTAACACTTTGTAGCAAATCTGTCAGTGTTAGCTAGCATTAACGTCCTATAACTGTGACTGGCTCCGCAACTGTGTACATGAAATTCATCACTAACAAAAGATGATTTTATTAAAGCAGCAATGGTTGAGCTAGGAAAAAAAAAAAGCAAGAACCTTAGCCTTACCAACCAAAAATGAGATGTTTGTCTTCTTGTCCTTGTTTCCTCCATGAAAGCAGGATTATAATTGAATGGAATCATCTACTTTTTGTCTATGCTAAACCAAACCTTTCATACCTCTAGAAAATATCAGCAACCCCTTCAATTAGAACAACAATCCCAGTAATTTAAAGCAAAATCACCAATACCCTTTTAAAATGACTGGAATGTGCAAACCACTTTTAAATTAGAATCTATATTTTTTTTTTATTAGAATCTATATTTTCTTAAAGGATCAAACAATGGTGTTTTTTCTCCAAGAGTTTGTTATATATTTTCAAAGTCAAATTGAAGCTTTCCCAATGTTTATGATGTTGTCAAGAATCACCACATATGCTAGTAGTACAGTGTAAAATATTGAGAGAATGACTATAAGTGATCCCATGTATACAATCTAATAATGTTGTACAAATTTAAATATTTTTGTTTTCTTTATTTGCCTCTTTTGTGACATCCAAGAAAGGCTTTCAAATTCGTAGTTTCTTAGCCCCAAAATAGCCAACAATGTAATTTTATTTGAGATTCCAATTTCAAATATTCATTTTAGCCACTGCATTCCTTGATTTCCTTTAGCAACCAAATACAATCTTTTTTTTGGGGGGGGGGGGGGGGGGGGGGGGGGGGAAGCTATATAAAGAAAATGCCCAAATCTCAACCAAACTAAATAAAAACCTAAAATTATTCATATGTATTCTATTGCTACACTTTCTTAGTAACTAAACAGAAATCATTATTAAAAAAAAATTGTAATGGCACAAAAAGAGAGAGGGTTTAAAGAAACCTCATATAATCTGCAAAGGTACTCATCAGAATCCACTGGCAACCCATGTAGGGAATACTTGTAGTTAACAACAGTGTAAGGCTGCAAGCAATTTGCTATACAAATTAAGATCATTCCCCAAGAAATATTTATCTAAAATAAGAGAGAGGAATGGGAAGGGACATAAATAATAAATTTGAACATCTTCTTTGGACTACATGATCTATGTTATTAATTTAAAATTTCAAAGTTTCCTAGCTTTCATATGAAAGGTTGCTAGAGCCACACACAAGGAATTTTGGATTTTGAAGATAATTGAGTCAAAATATGTATCAACATACAAAATAATCCATTAGATTTGTGTAGAAAAATCATCAAATTTAAAACATAAAAGGGACTAATTCTGAAACTATTCCATCATCAAGAGGAGAAAATAGAACTTTAAGAGCATGAAGATAAACTCACTCTTCAATGTTTTGGTTGAAGATTTAACCTCTTTACTCAATTAGAATTTTTTCCAACATACCATCCAGCTACCACTTCTATTCTGGGTTATCATCTCTAACCACAGTCTCAAATTTTGTGGTTGTCTATTCTTCCCACCCAACAAAAAATTATGTTCCCCACCATTAAATTGACTTCTCAATTTTGCAAATAATTCTCGTCATCTTTAGAGATCTTAAACCTACCAATTTCGTAGTAGAAACCACAATACACACTTAATAGTTCCATTAAACAATACAACAAACTGACCTATAACAAATCTTGGTAACACAAATCTCATAAAGGATGTAATGGCATATTCCTGAAGGTAAAAAACAACAAATTTTTAATCCAAATGGATAGTCTACCTTTAACTTGGATTTTGAATATGTAAAAGCCTATCCTAGTTCAATAGAAAATGCATCTAAAAATGGGTTGAACAATTGCATAGGAAAAAACAGGAGAAAAAAGAAAATAAAGATAATGAAAGAGAAAGTTTAGAAAAAAAATAAATAAATAAAAAATAAAAAAATAGATTTTTAACATATAGTAATAAGAATCAAACGCATCTAACCTTGATTAAATCAACAACAAAGTATCTCATTCCTTACTTATCTTCCTCCTTATGACTCTCCATGTATTATGGCTTCTAGAATAACAATAAAAAATCTCTAAGAAATTTCATCAAACACCTTGTGTACGTGTAAAAGAAACAACACGTATGTATCAGTACTTCCAAATCTACTATCTAAGCCCATATCTTCATATCCAACAGAAGGAATCGTAAGTTGAGAAAGCCAGCTTTTGGGTTTAGTTTATGTTGGGGAAAAATCCTAATCCCCTCTATGTCTATGTGTGAATTAAAATTAATGACTACCAAGCAATAGCAATATTATGGAAACAAAAAAAATTCCAGCAAGCACCACATAAACACAACAACACAAGAACACCAAATCTTACGTGGAAAACCCTCTAGTGTAGAGGGAAAAACCACGGGGCAGCTCCGAAAAATATCCACTATGAAATAGAGATTACAACTATCAAGTTTATGCTAAACTTGAGTCCACAATAAATTGGATATACAACAAATAAATCTTAAGGAGTAAATACAATCTCACCACAAAGCCAGTAGCAAAATCTTCCTCTGAATACTCCAACTCTCCATGGTTGTAGCACTCAAAAACTCCATGAGAACTCCACCAATTTATCTTCCTTGTGTGTAACTTGAGTAAAGAAAAATGTCTCCTTTTTCTTTGTCAGTCTCTCACACTCTCACTGTGTTTCTCTCTATTTCTTCACACGGACTGCACCTCCTGAAGTGGCTGAATATCTCTTTGTGCTTTTTGCTCTCTCTGGAACTCACCACACAAATGGCCGAATATGGCTTTCTCTTTTAGCTCTCTGTTTCAGCTCTCTACTCTAGGCCAAATGGCCTCTGTTTTCTTTCTTTTCTTCTTTGCAGTTTCAACGTGTCTCACACACCTAAGTCACTGCCCAAGGAATGGCAGTCTGACTTTGGAACACTTCTCATTAAGAGAAGTCAGACCTCCCAAGCTTTGGTCATTTCTCAATAAATGGAAAAACTAGCTATGAAGACTTTTGGAACAAGCTCATAAATGAGCTTTGACAAATGTGTGCTGGAATGCAAAGGGTGTCACGTGCACCCAACAATCTCCCCCTCCAGCACACTAAGGAAGGAGATCTTCAACCCAAGTCTTCAATCAGAATTCATGCCGGGCAACCCGACACAAAGCTTTAGCTTCTCTCTAGACACAACCTTGGTCAACATGTCAGCTGGATTTTCATCTGTGTGGATCTTTTCTAATTCAAATAATTGTTGTTCAACAACTAGTCTCAACCAATTGTATCTCACCTCAATGTGCTTCGAGCGTGAATGGTACATAGAATTCTTGCTCAAGTCTATGGCACTCTGACTATCACAATTAACTACATACCCATCTTGCTTCAAACCCAATTCTTGAAGAAACCGTTTCAACCAAAGCATCTCTTTACCAGCTTCATTAGCTGCAATATACTCAGCTTCAGTTGTAGATAAGGCAACACACTTCTGCAATCTTGACTGCCATGATACGACTCCCCCAGCAAAAGTAAATATATACCCAATGTAGATTTCCTACCATCAAGGTCACCTGCCCAATTTGCATCTACATAACCCTCCAAAACTGGTTTAGAATCACCAAAAGTCAAGCACAATTTAGAGCTACCTCTCAAATACCTGAAAATCCACTTCACTACTTCCCAATGATCTTTACCATGATTAACCATGAACCTGCTGACAACACCAACTGCATGAGCAATATCTGGTCGTGTGCAAACCATAGCATACATCAAACTCCCAACTGCTGAGGAATAAATAGTTGATGCTATGTCTCCCTTCTCTTTCTTGGATGAAGAACAAGATTTCTTTCTTAGCTTGAAATGAGCACCAAGAGGTGTGCTGATTGGCTTGGCATGCTTCATATTGAACCTTTCAAGAATCCGCTCAATATATTTCTCTTGTGATAACCATAACTTCTTAGCTTTCCTGTCACGTAGAATCTGCATACCCAAAATTTGTCTTGTTGGACCCAAGTCTTTCATATCAAATGACTTGAACAAGTCCTTCTTCAAATTTCCAATCACACATGCATCTTGTCCTACTATCAACATATTGTCTACATATAGTAGAAGAATAACAAATTTACCATTAGGAAATTTTCTGACATATACACAATGATCTGCATTTGTCCTCGTGTACTCATGACCCACCATGAATGAGTCAAACTTCTTGTACCACTGTCTTGGAGCTTGCTTCAAACCATACAAACTCTTCTTTAACTTGCAAACCATGTGTTCTTTCCCTTTCACTTTGAATCCCTCTAGCTGATCTATGTAGATTTCTTCTTTCAAATCACCATGAAGAAAAGCTGTCTTCACATCAAGTTACTCAAGCTTAAGATCCAAGCTAGCTACTAATTCTAGAACTACTTGAATGGAACTCATCTTGACTACCGGAGAAAATATCTCATCAAAGTCAATCCCTTGTTTCTGACTGAAACCCTTAACCACTAATCGAGCTTTATACTTCATTAACTTGTCACCATCTTTCTTTAGTTTGAACACCCATTTGTTTCTCAGTACCCTTTTACCTTTAGGAAGTTCCACCAAGTCATAAATCTTATTCTTGTTCAAAGAATTCATCTTTTCATGCATAGCCTTCAACCAGCTTTGCTTATCCTTATGAGACTGTACTTCCTGAAAACTTTATGGCCCCCCTTCTTCAGTATTCATAGTATACTCAGAAGTGGAGTATTTAGTCGATGGATGACGCTCTCTAGTAGACCTTCTCACCTGAGGTTCTACCATCTCTAGTGGAAGAGGCTGCTCCCCGTGCTCAACACCATGTGTATCTGTCACATCATCACCATCAACACTTGCTGGCTCATCAGCATCAAATTCAGTTGGTTCATCACCATAATTCTCATCTTGTACCTTTTCCTTATTTGTGGCATTATCTGAGGAAGAAGAGGTAGGTGTAAGATCAGGAACACCTCCAGCTGTAGCTTTAGGCTTCTCAGTTTTCTCAAAGTCTGCCAAGTTTTCATTCTCATGAAAAACTACATCTTGACTTCTGATCATCTTCTTTTCTTTTGGATCCCATAGCTTGTAGCCAAATTCTGCATCTCTATATCCAACAAATATACAATGAGTGGATTTGCTATCAAGCTTTGATCTTTGTTCCTTAGGCACATGAACAAATGCCTTGCACCCAAATACCTTCAAGTGAGAGTAAGAAACATCTTTCCCTGTCCATACTCTTTCTGGAATATCAAAATCCAAAGGAACTGATGGAGATCTATTAATTAGGTGCAAGCAGTAACAACAACTTCACCCCAGAATGACTTAGGCAGATTAGCCATTCTCAACATACATCTGATCTTCTCAACAATAGTGCGGTTCATCCTTTCTGCCACACCATTTTGCTGTGGGGTGCCAGGAACTGTCTTCTCATGTCTAATGCCTTTCTCGGAGCAGTAACTCTTGAATTCATTAGATGAGTATTCACCTCCATTATCACTACGGAGACACTTCAAAGGCTTCCCTTTCTCTCTTTCCACCATGGCATGGAATTTCTTGAAGTACTCAAATACCTGGTCTTTTGTTTTCAAAACATAAACCCACACCTTTCGTGAAGCATCATCAATAAATGTAACAAAATATTTATTTCCACCTAAAGTCTCAACATCAATGGGACTAGATACATCAAAATAAACAAGATCTAATACATTGGGTTTTCTAGTAGAGGGTATATTAAATGAAACTCTATGTTGTTTACCAAATAAACAAAAGTCACAAGGATTTAGTGACGTACCTTTGGCAAAGGGAATGAGAGACTTCTTTGCCAAAATCTGCAACCCTTTTTCACTCATGTGAGCCAGCCGCCTATGCCATAAGCTAGGCAAAGAATCCTCCTAAATTGTACTAACAACATCCTTGCACAACTTTACTTATGTCTTGTAAAGTGTATAACAAATCTTCCCTCTAGCAAACACCAATGATCCTTTGCTAAGCCTCCATTTTCCATCACGGAAATAATTGCCATAGCCTTCCTTATCAAGAACATGAGTGGAAATCAAATTCAGGCGAATATCCGGAGCATGTCTCACATCCTTCAAAATCAGGGTGTATCCAGTGTTAGCCTTAACACATATATCACCAATTCCCACAATGTCTGCATAACTATCATTGCTCATCTTCACTCTCCCAAAGTTTCCTGCTTTGTATGAAGTGAATAACTCCTTTTTAGGAGTGACATGGCAGGAAGCAGCTGAATCAATCACCCATTCAACATAAGGATCTGAAACTGTTACAACAATCATTTTGTCCTATGGCTAGGACCTCATCTTCCAACACTATAACAGCAGCAGTGTTCTCATCATCCACCATTTTTTGATTTTTATTCTCTTTCTGTTTGTTCTTCCAAGCCTTGCAGTTCCTTTTTATGTGACCTTCTTTATCACAATAAAAGCACTTGAATTTTCCTTTTGATTTTGACCGACTTCTGGATTTACCTTGCCCTTTAGAACTTCTACTCTTACTTCTCCCCCTTTTCTTTGGGACAAGAGCATGTGCAATATCCTTGCTCATATCCTTTCTTCTAGTTTCTTCATTTAGCAAACTATTTTTAACCATGGTAAGTTGTAGCACACCATTCGGAGCAGAATTACTAAGTGACATTACTAAAGTCTCCCAACTGTCAGGTAAGGAACTCAGAAGCAACAAAGCTTGCAACTCATCATCTATTACTAGCTTCATTGTAACCATCTGATTAACCAAGTCTTGGAACTCACTAAGGTGCTCGGCAATGGACTTACCCTCCTTAAGTTTCAAATTCACAAGCTTTCTAGCAATAAAAGTGTTAGGACATATATGTTGTTTAAGAACATATGTCACTTAGTTATGTAAATTGGCTAATCCTTTGACAAAACGCACTCTGCTTGTAATTGGGTAGATCTAGGTGTTTTTAATACTTCAAGAAACAATGTTTCAAGGTCAAGTGTTGAAGTCATCAAGTCTGTCCAAGAAAAAGCAAGCTGAAGTGCAAAGTTTTTAAAGCTCGACACCTCTCGATAGCTACCTCGACACCTGCTATCTGCCGAGATTTAAAAAGTCAGAATTCCAATCTGATTTTCTTGGGATCCGTGAATATGTTTTTGGGACTTCTTTTCTTCTAACCCTAAACATGTAAAAGGATTATTTTAAGAGCCGTTTTGGGTGACACGAGTTGCATTATCATTGAGCAATCTCTGTTTAAGCAAATTGTGATCAACAGACGAAGTTCTTGACCTAGTTCATCCTTCATCAAGAAGTTGCTGTGTATTTGCACCATAGGGTTTTGTAACCAAGCATCTTCCTACTATTCATCAAGTGGATGAACTGAAGAACTTTGCAGCCAACCATTCTTCCTCAGTTGGTGTTCTAAAGTCACGTACTTGGATCCGCGCATTGGTTAGTCACGTACTTGGGAGCCGTGCATCAAAGGTGGAGACTGTCACTACAGATCAAGTCCAATTGGGTATTGGGATAAGGGTTCAACTGTAGGTTGGTAAGGTACTTGGGATTCCTTTACTTGTAACCGCTTGATTTGATAATAGAGGAGTTTCGGGAGTGGTGACCTGAAAATCACCCGGTGGAGTTTTTGCCATTAGGGTTTTCCCCATTCGTAAACAAATCACCGAGTTATTTATTTTCCGCTGCATATTTAGTTGATTGGTGATTTGTTTGTGCTTCCATAAAATTGCATGATTAATTGATTAATTAATTACTTGGCTAAATTAATTAATTAGGGTTAATCACAAGGGGTCATTCAGATTGTGACCTAACAAAAAGTTTTATTTTGAGCTGTCTTTCTTTCATAAAGACTCCTTAATTTTTCCCAAAGAGCCTCTGCATTTGTTTCCTAAGACACATTGTGAAAAACACTGACATCCATGCATTGTCTAATACACCTGATAGTTTTTCTATTTAATTTCTCCTAGTCTCTATCTAACATATCACTAGGCTTGATTCTATCACCCTCAATAGGGTCATGCAAATCCTTGCAATAAAGGACTTCCTCCATCATCGGCTTCCATATCGAATAATTCGACACCGAGAGTTTAACCATAGTATTCATAGTCATATTTTCCATTTAATCCAACACAAGACAGTCAAACCCAAGCAACCAAAAGCTCTATTGGGGAAAAATCCCAATCCCCTCTATGTCTATGTGTGAATTAAAATTAATGACTACCAAGCAATAGCAATATTATGGAAACAAAGAAATTCCAACAAGCACCACATAAACACAACAACACAAAAACACCAAATCTTACGTGCAAAACCCTCTAGTGTAGAGGGAAAAACCACGGGGCAGCTCCGAAAAATATCCACTATGAAATAGAGATTACAACTATCAAGTTTATGCTAAACTTGAGTCCACAATAAATTGGATATACAAAAAATAAATCTTAAGGAGTAAATACAATTTCACCACAAAGCTAGTAGCAAAATCTTCTTCTGAATACTCCAACTCTCCATGGTTGTAGCACTCAAAAACTGCATGAGAACTCCACCAATTTATCTTCCTTGTGTGTAACTTGAGCAAAGAAAAATGTCTCATTTTTCTTTGTCAGTCTCTCACACTCTCACTGTGTTTCTCTCTATTTCTTCACACGGACTGCACCTCCTGAAGTGGCTGAATATCTCTTTGTGCTTTTTGCTCTCTCTAGAACTCACCACACAAATGGCCGAATATGGCTCTCTCTTTCAGCTCTCTACTCTAGGCCGAATGGCCTCTGTTTTCTTTCTTTTCTTCTTTGCAGTTTCAGCGTGTCTCACACGCCTAAGTCACTGCCCAAGGAATGGCAGTCTGACTTTGGAACACTTCTCATTAAGAGAAGTCAGACCTCCCAAGCTTTGGTCATTTCTCAATAAATGGAAAAACTAGCTATGAAGACTTTTGGAACAAGCTCATAAATGAGCTTTGACAAATGTGTGCTGGAATGCAAAGGGTTTCACGTGCACCCAACATTTTATAGTGATAGTACCGCTGTAGTGTTGTGTGTTTCACAGCACCAACCTGTTGTCTCCTTGCTGTGTGCCATAATTATGAAGGGCGTTTTGGCCCCTATCAAAGGCTATAACATTTGACAAAATCATGATGAAAATTGAGCAAATGTTCATATTGCTTGCTGCAAGAAAATATGCATTGAGATTGAAATCTCATTGTGTGTTATGTACTTGATCGTGTATATGTTGGCCTTTGTGGAGCCTAGTTTATGTTTAATTTGGTTGACGACCTAACCTGAATAATGTTGCGTGGCTTTTAATGGGAGATTTTCTGAGACTTAGTCCATGGAGTGGAAGCTTGGGCCGATAGGCCCAAGCCGGAGCACTCATGGACAAGCCTTTTAGGGGTCTGGGGGTAACGCCACCCCCCCCCCCCCAGAAAAAAAAATTTGGCTGGTTTTGTAGCCCATTGTGAATCCTGTGTACAAGATATAGAAACCGTTTTTGGGTGATTAGGGTTTCGGTCTTGTTGTTGTTTTTTTCTTAGAGAGAAAAACACTGTAGCCGTACTTTGTATTTTTTCCCTGATAATAGTGAAATCCCTGCAACTCCGTGACATAGGCAAATTGCCGAACCACGTAAATACTGTCTTGTGCGTGTGATTGTTTTCTTGGACGTGTGTTTTCTCTATTTTTTGTTTCTCATAGGTTGGGAATTTCACGTTGAATTCCCTACAACTGGTATCAAAGCCTAAGGTTAGGTTTGAGTGGGAGCAATGGCAGAGGAAGCAGGAAAGGCATCTGGAATAGAAAAGTTCGATGGCACAGACTTCGTATATTGGAGGATACAGATTGAAGATTATTTCTATGGGAGGAAATTGCATCTGCCTCTTTTGGGGACAAAACCTGAGACTATGAAGGCTGAGGAATGAGCTCTTCTTGACAGACATGTACTTGGAGTTATCAGGTTAACTCTGTCTAGGTCTATTGCACATAATGTTGTAAAGGAGAAGACCACAATAGATCTGATGAAGGCTTTGTCTGGTATGTATGAAAAGCCGCCAGTAAACAACAAAGTGCATTTGATGAAGAAACTATTCAATCTAAAAATGGCAGAGGACGCATTAGTAGCACAACATCTGAATGAATTTAACACTATCACAAATCAATTATCGTCTGTAGAAATTGATTTTGATGATGAGATCCATGCACTAATTGTTTTGGCTTCTTTGCCAAACAGTTGGGAGGTAATGAGGATGGCAGTGAGTAATTCTATAGGAAAAGAAAAGCTGAAGTACAATGACATACAAGATTTAATTCTGGCTGAAGAGATTCGCAGAAGAGATGCAGGCGAAACCTCAGGATCTGGTTCTGCCTTAAACCTTGAGACAAGAGGCAGAGATAATGACAAAAATTCAAATCGGGGCAAATAAAAATCTAGAAAATCTAATCAGAACAAAAGTAAATCTAGATCAGGCCAACAAGTACAATGCTAGAACTGTGGGAAAACAGATCACTTTAGGAGGCAATGCAAGAGTCCTAAGAAGAAGAATGAAGATGATTCTGCTAATGCTATAATAGAAGATGTACAGGATGCACTACTTCTTGTAGTAGACAGTCCACTTGATGATTGGGTTTTGGACTCAGGAGCTTTGTTTCATACCATTCCACATCGAGAAATCATACAGAATTATGTTGTAGGTGATTTTGGTAAGGTGTATTTGGCTGATTGTTTAGCCTTGGATGTTGTGGGTATGGGAGATGTTCGGATATTGTTGCCCAATGGGTTTGTTTGGTTACTAAAGAAGGTTCGACATATTCCTGACTTGAGGAGGAATCTGATTTCTGTTGGACAACTTGATGATGAAGGGCATGCAATACTATTTGTTGGTGGTACTTGGAAGGTTACAAAGGGAGCTACAGTATTGGCTCGTGGAAAGAAGACTGGCACCCTATATATGACCTCAAGTCCAAGAGACACAATTGCAGTTGCTGAAGCAAGTACTGCTACAAGCCTATGTCACTGCAGACTTGGTCACATGAGTAAGAAAGGGATGAAGATACTGCTGTCAAAAGGAAAACTACCAGAATTGAAGTCCATTGATTTTGACATGTGTGAAAGTTGCATCTTAGGAAAGTAGAAAATGGTGAGCTTCTTGAAAACTGGCAGAACACCAAAGGCTGAAAAATTGGAGTTAGTACACACTGATTTGTGGGGGCCTTCTCCGGTTGCATCCCTTGGAGCTTCAAGGTACTACATCACTTTCATTGATGACTCAAGCAAAAAGGTATGAGTTTATTTTCTGAAAAATAAATCTTATATATTTGAAACTTTTAAGAAGTGGAAAGCCATGGTTGAGACAGAAACAGGTTTGAAAGTAAAATGTTTGAGATCAGATAATGGAGGAGAGTACATAGATGGAGGGTTCAATGAGTATCATGCTGCACAGGAAATTAGGATGGAGAAGACCATTCCTGGGACACCACAGCAGAATGGTGTGGCTGAGCGCATGAACAGAACTCTCAATGAGCGTGCTAGGAGTATGAGGTTGCATGCTGGACTACCAAAAACTTTTTGGGCTGATGCTGTTAGTACTGCAGCTTACCTGATAAACCGAGAGCTATCAGTTCCCATGGAGTTCAGACTTCCTGAGGAGGTTTGGAGTGGTAAAGAGGTAAAGTTTTCACATTTAAAAGTTTTTGGTTGTGTTTCCTATGTTCATATTGATTCTGATGCTCGTAGTAAACTTGATGCAAAATCTAAAATATGTTTTTTTATTGGCTATGGTGATGAGAAATTTGACTATATGTTTTGGGATGAACAAAACAAGAAAATTATCAGAAGTAGAAATGTGATATTTAATGAATAGGCTATGTACAAGGACAGGTCAACTATAGTATCAGATGTTACAGAGATAGATCAAAAGAAGTCTGAGTTTGTCAACTTAGATGAATTGACTGAAAGTACTGTCCAGAAAAGGGGTGAAGAAGATAAAGAGAATGTAGATTCACAGGTAGATCAGAGTACACCTGTAATTGAAGTCCGTAGATCTTCTAGGACCATTAGACCTCCACAGCGTTATTCACCCACTCTAAATTATCTCCTGTTGACTAATGGTAGTGAGCCAGAGTGTTATGATGAAGCCTTGTAAGATGGGAATTCAAGCAAGTGGAAGTTAGCTATGAAGAATGAAATGGATTCCTTGTTGGGGAATCAAACATAGGAACTGACTAAATTGCCAGTAGGAAAGAAGGCTTTGCACAACAAGTGGGTATACAGAATAAAGAATGAGTATAATGGTAGCAAACCTTACAAGGCCAGATTAGTTGTTAAAGGGTTCCAGTAGAAGGAAGGCATTGACTACACAGAGATATTTTCTCCAGTTGTGAAGATGTCAAAAATTAGACTAATACTGGGAATGGTGGCTGCAGAAAACTTACATCTTAAGCAGTTAGATGTGAAGACGGCATTCCTTCATGGTGACTTGGAGGAAGACATTTACATGATTCAGCCAGAAGGGTTCACTGTTCAAGGACAAGAGAATCTAGTCTGCAAACTGAGAAAGAGCTTGTATGGCCTAAAACAAGCTCCAAGACAGTGGTACAAGAAATTTAACAGTTTTATGCATAGAATTAGGTTCAAGAGATGTGAAGCTGATCACTGTTACTATGTTAAGTTTTTTGACAATTCTTACATCATTTTACTGTTGTATATGGATGATATGCTCATTACAGGGTCTAGCATTGAGGAGATTAATAATCTGAAGAAGCAATTGTCAAAACAGTTTGCAATGAAGGATTTGGGAGCTGCAAAGTAAATCCTTGGTATAAGAATCATTAGAGACAAGGCTGATGGTACATTGAAGCTTTCACAATCAGAGTATGTGAAGAAAGTTCTCAACAGGTTCAACATGAATGAAGCTAAATCAGTGAGCATACCCTTGGGTAGTCATTTCAAACTAAGCAAAGAACAGTCACCGAAGACAGAAGATGAAATGGACCATATGAGCAAGGTGCTCTATGCCTCAGCTATTGTTAGCTTGATGTATGCTATGGTGTGTACAAGGCCAGAGATTGCACATGCAGTGGGAGTTGTGAGCAGAATCATGAGTAGGTCTGGAAAGTAGCATTGGGAGGCAGTCAAGTGGATTCTGAGATATCTGAAGGGTTCATTAGATACATGTCTTTGCTTCACAGGTGCAAGTTTGAAACGGCAAGGTTATGTAGATGCTGATTTTGCTGGTGATATTGATAGTGGAAAAAGTACTACTGGGTTTGTATTTACTTTGGGTGGTACAGCTATATCCTGGGCTTCAAACCTACAAAAGATTGTTACTTTGTCTACTACAGAAGCTGAGTATGTTGCAGCAACTGAAGCTGGAAAGGAGATGATTTGGCTACATGGTTTCTTAGATGAATTGGGTAAGAAGCAGGAGATGGGCATTCTACACAATGATAGTCAGAGTGCAATTTTTCTTGCTAAAAATTCGGCTTTTCATTCAAAGTCGAAGCATATATAGACAAAATACCACTTTATCTAGTACCTTGTTGAAGATAAGTTGGTAATACTTAAGAAGATTTATGGATCTAAGAACCCGGCAGACATGTTAACTAAGGGTGTCACTATTGAGAAGCTAAAGCTGTGTGCAGCTTCAGTTGGCCTTCTAGCTTGAGGACAGGAGGATGAGTTGCAGGGATGAGGAGGGATTGCTTTTGGAGGATAGCGGCTGATGTTGGTGATTGAACTAGTCTCCAAGTGGGAGATTTGTTGGGCTTTGTGGAGCCTAGTTTATGTTTAATCCGGTTGACGACCCGACCCGAATAATGTTGCGTGGTTTTTAATAGGAGATTTTCTGAGACTTAGTCCATGGAGTGGAGGCTTGAGCCGACAAGCCCAAGCTTTTTTTGGCTCGTTTTATAGCCCATTATGAATCCTATGCACAGGATATAGAAACCGTTTTTGGTGATTATGGTTTCATCTGGTTGTTGTTTTTGAGAGAGTGAAAACACTGTAACCTCTCTCTGTATTTTTTTTTCTTGATAATAGTGAAATCCCTGCAACTCCGTGGACATAAGCAAATTGCCGAACCATGTAAATATTGTCTTGTGCGTGTGATTGTTTTTCTTTGGCGTGTGTTTTCTCTATATTTTTGTTTCTCACAGGTTGGGAATTTCGGGTTGAATTCCCTACAGTATACACCTTTTGTTTTGTTGATAGTTCGAATACAGTGTCCCCCCTTCTGAATGCACGTGTCCTTCAGGGATAGTTTTGCAGACTTCAGAGCATAGTATGTTGAGTGTGTCATGAGTTGTGCATTGTGGATTTGGCTTGGATACAGGCAAAATACATAGAATTTTAAGGAGGTACAGTATTATTCAGAGAGGTTCTGGTCACTGCTTGGAATTTTTTGAAGGATTCTTCGTTTAGGATGTTGTAAACTTGTAATAGGTGGTGCCATGGTGACATTGCTATCTTAGGCCAAAACATACAAGATGATGATGTTAACAGCAATTCACCACCACATGATATGACCTGACTCTTGATATTGTATTATTATTTTTCTCCAAGCATTTTCTATTGCCAAAATCCTAAATCATTGCTTTATAGATTGAAAACTTGTAAGAAAATTGCTTTACCCGTGTCTTGTTTGATATAGTTCTCATGTAGTCATGTGTGTTTCGTCAACTTTTGTTTTCAAAATAACAGCGATTTAAAATATTACTGTTTTGCTTGCATTCCTGCCACATTAGTCTGTAAAGCTTAATGTCTAAGTGTGGATGTCCTGTATGGTATTCAAAGATTTTAAGAGGAACTGACAGAACTTGGTTTCCTAGTTTCTATGGTCAGCAAAAAGCCTTCCTACGACTAAGACACCAAATTGTGGCCTTGGCCCTTTACGTGCGTGAGCCTAGAGGGAATAGAATTTAGGTTCATATTTTTAGGGACACAGATCTCACCAACTTGGGTTTCACGGACCCAACTCAAAGCAATTGTTTGCACCAACCAAACTTGGATATACCTGAGTCAGACCTAATCCTTTGCAAACAATGCACACAATTCCCACTTCTACAGGGTTTGGAACACAGTTTCATCATTCAATATTATCAGGGACTGATCAACCTGAGAGATACTTTTTTTGCATTCTCTTAAAGCACTAAGGAAACAAGAGGACATGTCACATGTGGACCCGAGAAATTAAAAATCTCTCTTCAATCCCATATATTCTGAGGCTTTGTCAAGTTTCATTCTTTTCATTACATTTCACATATCCCTTTTCTATCAGCCCTCATCTGTTGAAGAAACCTATTCATCAGCCCAAGGTGTAGGTTTACAATCATAATGGTTAAAATGGAAGAATTTAACGATCTTCTACTAAATGAATGCTAAAACACCTCTGTCAAAATACAAAAAAATTGAAAGCAAGAGAAAAACAATTATTCATAAGCTTAGTATTAATATCTGAACTTTATTACCGTAAGAACAAGTTTTTTATACAAGCCACTAGCTGAGATAATTATTTATATTCATAAGCTAGTATTTTCTCTTTCTTCCTCTTTTAATTATAACAAGTAAACTGAGTTCTATGTTCTTGCAAAGCCGGTCCCATAATCCCATAGGCGATGGCAGACTTCATAGATTAAACATGACCTTAATTGCATTACCACCACCAGCACTAGTTTCAAAGGCTTCTTCCACCTCCTTCTGAGAGAACCCAAACCTGTGGGTTATAAGGGGCTTCACGTCGATCTTACCACTACTTATAAACTCAAGGCATAGCGGCCATGTGTTCTTATAACAGAAGATGCCAACCACATCAACCTCCCTATAAGAAATAGAAAACCATAGCTGTTAGTTACCAAAAAATCAAAGAGTGAAAAAGTAAACTCAGCTTTGCAAATTCATACGATTATATGATACAAATTTCACTTTCAAAACTTTCTCCAAATTCTCGAGACATCCTAACTCCTAGCTGACATTCTTATTGAACACTGTTTAAAAAATTATGCATATTTATAGCGAGTAGTGACTACTACTCAAATGATTGACAGACTGATCAATTCTTCCAAATAATAATTTAAATGCAAATATCTGCCCTTTTCCTTTTCCATTACATCCAATTCTTATACTCCAACCAGAACTAATACCAAATTTTCCATCACTATTTCAAATATCTTGCAAACTTTCCAATTTGTACTATGAGGCTCCAATTTTCACACAAATTATTCAAAAGACCTTAATTATTGGTAAACTCTGAATAATTTCTCAACTCAAAAATGGTTGTTCATGATTAAATCAAATACCTCGCAGCAGCTAGAGTGAGTGGGACAGTCATCTCACTATGACCCAGTCCCACAAGGCAAACTTTTCCACCTGCATGAGTGGCACTCAGTGCTGTTGACATGGTTTTGTTGAAGCCTGCACAATCAAAACTCACATCGACTCCAGCTTCCATAGCTTTATGTATCTGTGATACTTCTTCAGCAACATCCTGTAAAATAGTGAAGTTAAAAATAGCAACGGAGACTTCTAGCAACAACCACTAGAAGATACATGGATCCTCAACTTTATCCATTCTAAAGGTTTGTTTGGTTGGAGGAGTGGAAAAGTGAGATGATGGAAAATTGTGGAATGATAGAAAAGTAGGAGGATGAAAAATATTTAGTTTTCCCTCGTGTGTGTTTGGTTGGAGGGATGGAAAAGTGGGAGGGTGGAAAACTCTTTTATTTGGTTGAAAAGAATAGTGAGAGGATAAAAAATGTAGTTTATATAAATTGACTATTATACCCTTGTTACATAATAGGTAAAAAATAAATTTATTTGTACTCATTAAATAATATAAAATTTACCAACAATTATATTTTTCAATGAGAAGTGTTACGTCCACAATATTTTTCACAATACTTTCACAACAAAATTTATGTAAAAAGTTGTTACTAGTTCTAACTTGAATCCACCACTGAAATTATTTTTTTACTCGCCAATATTAACTAATAACAATCTATTACTTAAAATTTATTGTAGAAATATTGTGAAAATATTGTAATAACATTTCTCAATTAGGATTTTTTATTCTTTATATTATTTCTCTTTCTCTTATTTCATTTCATCCATACGTTTGTGTTTTTTTTTTTTTCTTTCTCCTCCATACACGTTTGTACTTATCTCTTTATCTCCCCCTTCTTTTCTTTCTTTTTCTCCCTCATTCAAGAAGTGCTCTCATTCTCTATTTTTTGTCTCCAGCTCTTGCAGTCTTGCTCTCTGGTTTTTTTTTTTTACTTGATTCCAGAACAGGTGAAGAGTGTAGGTGGGAGAGGGCATTTGTGTAATTTCACGGTAAGAGCAGTTTTCTCTCCACAATTTTCCTCCCGATTTGGGAGGATGCAAATTGTGGGCCCGGGAGAGAAAATTTTCTCCCGGTTTTCCATCCTCAGCATTTTCCTCAACATGCCAAACAGTGGAAAACACTGTTTTCCACCCTATTTTCCTCCCTTTGTTTTCCATCCTCCCTATTATCCTCCCAACCAAACACAGTATTGATGGTTCTCTTGAATCAGTAGGCTGAAAGTCTCGGGCGTTAACGATCTACAGGCTGAATCCTGAAAATAACAAACAAGAAGTTAGAGGAGACCGGCGGAGACCGGCCAAAATTCCTCCGATGATCAAGTCAGTGAGTTTGTAATTTTCAATAAAGAGGAAGTATTTTTTTGTGGAAATCTCTGAATGACTTTACCTTCCCGTAGAAGAGCCTTTATATAGTGTTTGCATGAAGCAGTTATTTCTCCTACCGTTGTAGAGTTCGGAGGATTTGGAGATAACTTCTATAATTGCCATGGAAGTTACATTATTTGGGGTCTATTGACTATAACCTTTTTATTGGAAGGAACAGTTATAGTTTGATAGGAAAACGGAGTCTGCTCAAAGGGGAATGTCCAAAACACTCATCCATCTTATTTGATTGATGGACGAGCCAATCCTGGGACGAACTTCCATCTGGATAGACGGATGGACGAGCTTATTTATAGTCAACTCATCCCTTTCCTGTGGACGAGCCATATGGACGAGTTTAGAAGTTAACCATTTTATAACATCATCAAGTATAAAGGAAGAACAATGAACCAAAGCTTTATAAGAGGAGATAAAAACTGATACAAGATGGATTTAGTATAAAACTGAAGAAGCTGTACATTATTTGTTTTAATTTTTTTTATCCCTCTTTCAACAAAAGAAGAATATGAATAAGGATCAATTTTGAGAATAAAAGAAAAAGGTTGAAATTTTAAAATCATTAGGAAAAAAAAAAAAAAAGCTTGATTGAAAGTTTGATCTAACTAACAGAGCCATCCTTCTTTTCATGTTAGAAGCAATAACAATATTTTTATTTGTGTGAGTTAGAGGCTGCGAAGGAGTGAAAATAATTGTCAAAAACTTATTTTGTAACTTTAATCAAAGAACTGAGATTGACTAAGGAGATCAGATCGACAGGATATGGTCCTTTCCTATATTGCACAATAAAACTTGAAAACAGCAATGAAAATTGAGCAATTTTACAAGATGAAGATATTGTCATGTTGTTTTCCTTTTAAAAGGGGGTGAGACTTGGGAGTGGGAGATGGATAAGATGCACACTGCATAAAATTAACTTGTAGAAAATTGTATAAAATAGAATAATGAAAACCTCAATATTTGGTGAAACTTTAACAATCTCATCTGCACCAAGCTCTTTTGCCACAGATAAACGGTGATCATCCACATCCACGATAACAATTCTGGGTGCCCCAAAAGCACGAGCTGCTAGCATTGTAACAAGCCCTATGGGTCCAGCTCCCATGACCAAAACATTTGTTTCAGGACCAATATTTGCTCGTCGGCAAGCATGAATACCAACACTTAAGGGTTCACACATAGCCCCTTCCTCCAGGCTGACATTGTCAGGCAGTTTAAAGCATAGATCTGCAGGATGAACCACCTGTGAGTAGAAAGACACATCTCAGACAAAGCCTGTAGCTGCACTATAAATTTATTTCATCACCTTCAATACTAGTATACTACACATGCCCCCTGCTACTAGGAACATGTGATACACCACTTATATATGTTGAATAGAGTATTATGATTAAGCGTGGAAGGTAAAATCACAAATGAAGGTCCAATATCATGAATTTCTATTTGAGCTGTTTTATCAACTTTGCATGAAAGGAACCAAGGTTATGTAACTTAAAATTGAAGTAAAGAGTGTGCTTTTACAAATGACCAGATATGGAATAATAATAGGCGTAAAATGTAATTTGTGTTGTGCTGGGGCAAGAGCATGTTAAAAATAATAGTCCAATATATTTCTATATTTAGATTTTAGCAATGCATTGTTTTGAAATGCAGCAAATTTTGACCTGATTTGCAAGAGAACCATGGACGGGTGGACGGGCGAAAAACTTCATCTCCGGGCACAGATTGTACCGACCTTCCTTGCAAAGGTTGCATCGCCAGCAACTGATCCCTGGCTCCAATGCCACGCAGTCACCAGGCACCAGCTTCTTCACCTCACTCCCAACTTCCTCTATGATCCCAGCACATTCATGCCCAATTACCATGGGTTCTTTAACTATAAAATCTGCACATCTCAAGGTCTGAAAATACATGGAACATTCAAAATGGGGCATTAGACACTCAATCCTTTTGTTATATCTTCTCCAAGTCAAACTATTTTTTCTTAACATTATTGCATTTGGTTGGTAAGAAAATGGAAGAAATGGTCATGTGCAATGCAAAAATAACAACCTATCATTCGTGCCAAAACTTTGGAGTTGGCTATGGATTGTTGATAGACTAATCAGGGTTAGTCACACAATTTTTTTTCTCATTCTACGCTATCCAAAGTCCTACTTTTTTTCACTACCTTAATTGACATGTCTTTTTTTACTATTTTCACTAAGGAAAACTCTAGTGGCACACCCAAACCCACACTCAAATCCACAACAAACTCATGTGTTAACCTATTATTGGCGCACCAAATCCATTTTTTCACCAAGTGTAATCCAATCATATGTTGACACTCAAGCATGTTGTGAGATTGAGTGTGCGCGTAGACGGACTATTCCACTAATGTTATTTTACGTTCTCGCCAATTATAAAAAAGAAAAAAAGAAAAAGAAACTAAGTCAAAAAGGTGTACTAAGATTCAAATTTCAACAATGAAGTCTTATCTTCTCCTTATTATTTTATTTTTCTCAGCAACCCAGCAGATGCTAATCCAACTAATCACAACTCAATTAAAATATAATAAATTAATACAGATAAAAAAGATAAAGCTAACTGAATTGTGTTTACCTTGAGGAAGTGAACATCACTGCCACAGATACCAACAGCTTTCACCTTAATTTTAACATCATGTGGTCCTAAAATCCTCAATAAAAAATAAATAAATAAACACATAGTAATAGCCAGCTCAGAAAGAATCAAGCAAAAGGGTTATCCATTAATTGATCAAAGAAATAAATAATTCAAAAAAATAAGTGAAGAGCTGCATAACTTCAATCACACTGATTAAACTGACTCAAAAAATAAAAAAGTTTGATTAATTAAAAAAAGTGATATACCAAGAGGAGGAAGCTTGAAAGGCTGAATCTTGAGGGTGTTGATACCAAGAAGCCAAGCAGCCATGTTCTCTTCTTCACCATCTTTGGCTTCTCCTGCACTCCCATGTGACATTCCTCCCTTACCCATTTGCTCTCTCTCTCTCTCTCACACACACACAGTCTGACAGAGAAAATATAGTGAGTTGTAGATGGTCATCTTTTGGAGGTGTTATATGCTGTACCCGGCATATATGCCGGGTACCTCACAGGGAGGTGGGTCCCACACACTGTGGGGCCCCCCTCTATGTGAGGGAAAAATCCACCATGTTTCCGATACATGTTTCCCCCCTCTCACAAGGGGGTGGACCCCACACTTGTGGGGTCCACCCCCTTGTGAGAGGGAGGAAACATGTTTCGGAAACATGATAGCCTCCCTCCTATGTGAGGTACCCGGCATATATGCCGAGTACAGCATATACAAAATCCATCTTTTGGGCTATAAATAAGACTATGGGCGTTAATGTATCTAAACATGATAAAGCTCCCTATTTCTATGGTCTGATTAACGAGTGTCACAGTACATTGGATAAGTTAAGTATTTTTATTGTAACAAACAGGCTGTTTTTAGGGAATATTTTAATTAAAAGAGTATTCATTTATTAATTTTTGTTACTTTCTAATGCAGTGGATTAGTTAGATTCTTTCTTGATAAGGATAAAATCAGTGTACAAGGCACTCCAAATTGAAATCACCGGCCTTACTTGTAATACGATGTCTACAGCTTTAAACTGACGGGGTCAGTATGAGGAGGATAGAAAGCTGACGACCCTAAAGTTGACGGTTCAGATATAATCTTGGTTTGGCCACCACGCATGAGTATATATTGGAAATGTCTTGTATTCCACGCCTAGTGTTAGTCTCCTACAAGAAAAGGATTCCGTAATATACGCTCATACGGATTCCTATAAGGAAAAAACTTCTAGCCCAAGAAAAAGATGTCAACCTTCTACTACTATAAAAGTCTCAATACTCTCACAAATCAAGGTACGCATAATTCATCCTAGCTCTGGCATTCTAAAGTTGTGAACAAGAGATTTCTCTAACTTGACCATCAAAGGGTATTTGGCCGGGACCACACCGATGCCCCTCTTAAGGTCTTCAGCTTTTGTGTTGTGCAGGTTCTTGTCAGGAGCACGTGAGGTGGCTTACTGGTGATTTTTCAGCATCATTATTTCTTATAGGACATACTTTTACACCCATTAATAAAAGCCTTTGAGATTATCAGATTACATGATCCTCCCTCTATGGCATTCACTGCCACATTTATAAAACAATAATTCATATCAGGAATATTTATGAGATAGATTTGGTGACCATTTGATGTGAGTTCTGACCGTTTGCAATTAGCTTTTAACTTTTCCTATAGTTTTCTAAATTTTTTTAAACTAAAAAAGTAAAAACCAAAAGAAAATAAAAGGAATTTTAATTTTCAACTGTCTTCCAAATAATTTTGTAGGATTGATACTAGTCACCACAAGCACCTTAAAGCAGCTGTTACACTTGCATCTCTATTAGGTTTTAAATTGTTATTCTGTTCTTGTCATATTAATTAAAATATGCTTCAAAAGAGATCAAATCATATTTAAATCATTATGTTGTTGTCTATATATATATATATATATATTTACATTTATATACTTGTTTGCTCTAATTACTTGTTTAGAAAAGGTGGTATAAGCTAGCTAGCTAGGAAACGATTGAAGATGTTCATGACCTGTTTAATTATAGGTCGTCGTCTTAATTTTTTTTGAGAAAGGATTATAGGTTGTCTTAATTAATTAAGCGTGGGTCACAGTCTCATGAGATACCGCTTATCTTACTAAAACCTAAAAACTGAAAATAATAAAAAAATATTTTTTGAATTACTGTTCACATCAAAAATACTGTTCATTTACCTATTTGCATTGTTTATGTCCCATAAACAGTGTAATAGGTGCTGATTAAAAAAAAAAAAAAAAAAAAGCAGACGTGATCAACCAGAAACGCCCATCCAAATGCTACCTATGAACAATGCAATAGATGCTGGTTAAAAAAAAAAAAAAAACAGACGTGATCAGCCAGAAACGCCAATCCAAACGCTACCTCAATGTCACCCGGTGGCGGTGCGGTTCCATATGAGTATGCATATATACACGTTGCAATATGCAAAGTGCAAATACAGCACACACCACCACGTTGGTCATGGCATGCAATGCCACGTTGACTAACTTTAATGATTAACGTGGTCTACTCTTATACTAGACACGAATATATGCAGGACCGGCTACCAAAGTATACGTGATGAATGAATATATTATGTTATGTACAGCCTAAACAATTCATATATAAGCTAAGGTAGTGGGTGGAGGTTGTCTATATATCATATATTATATTATATCATATTATATATAATAAAAGTTAGGCTTAGACGTTATGGTTACGCCAAGTAGCTTCCCCAAATTGCAAAAATTTTAATAATTTTTTAGATTTTTAGAAAACTAAAAAGGAATAATATACTACTAGGACTCTAATTCATTCTTATCTCTAATTCAAAAAATTAGAACTCTAATTCATTTTTATCTCTAAAAAAAAATATTGCAAAAAAAAAAAAAAAAATACTACTTCACGTAAGAAAAAAAATAAAAATTTGTGGGTATTAATTTTAACGTAAAAAAAAAAAAAAAAAGAGTCTAATATCAATCTAGCTAATAAATATAAATTATTTTTATTGTTATCTTCTTCTCTTATAATTTTTTAGTTGATTAAAAACTTTAATTTGATTACAATCCAAACTCCTCATCCAATCCCTTCCTTCACTTTTTTATTCTTTGGATAAACACTAAAATTTAATATAGAATTATGATTAACGTTAATGTATTCTTATATATTCTTAGGCATAACAACTTCTTCTTCTTTTCTCTCCCCCATTATTATTAATAATTCTCATTCTTTTATAATTTCTATGTTGTTTAGAAATCTAACTCTCCTTTTTTTTTTTTCCTTATTACTTAGGCAATTTGATGTCTATGAAATCCATAGTAAAAGTTTTTATCAAACCTACCATCCAAAGTATTACAGGTATGTATTTCTCTTCTTTGTTTTTGTGATTTTTCCAGCAATGGTGGACAAGTACATATCTCATGCAAGCATACATGAATTTAAATTGCCTTTCAATATTTTGAATGCTTTATTATTTGCTAGATGTGATTAGGCACAAAAGTATATGCTTTGTTATTTTTTTTGGATCATTTAAATACACCACTATTAAGTTAATAGGATTTTTTATATAATTTTTTTAAACGAAATGAAATTTATTTATCAAATTGGATTTATTCATGTTGTTCCCTTTTTCTTTTCTTTTTTTATATTTATATTTTGAATATTATCACTTAATACTTATTTATGTAAAGTATGCATAGTATTATGTATTTAGGTTCATGTGATTTTTTGTTTTCTTATTAAAAGCTATATTTTTGGTTGATTAATTATTTGTTTGGATTAATTTCAATTAATTTTTTTTTTTCAGAATATCTATTTACACATTGTTGGATTTTTTTTCAAAGTCAATAATTTTTCCGTGCATCACACGCATTAGCGACTAATATATATATATATATATACACACTAGTAAATTGAACTTGTGGCATATATAGGCAAAGGCAAATTAAGATATATTACAGTGATGGCACAGGGAGCACAGCCACCGTAGTCAAAGACTGCAACAACATACGAATCAATATCTGGGGGAGAGAACAAAACCAAGATTGAGATACGATCAAAAGAGGATCAGGGTATGATTCAAATAAATAAGTTGCAGGACAAGGTCGAAGATGCAGCTGGAAAAGGTGGCCCTATATTTGGTGCTGGTAAAGATGAAAACTAGCAGGACCTTGGTGTTATTGGGACACCTGCAAATGAGAACCTCACCTAGCTAGCTCTATATCATATGTATTTATATTAAGCTTTTTATGTACTGTACTGTAGTAGTAGTGGTGTAATAGTGTAATATGTTGGGTTTTGTGAAACCTAGTTGTGTTTGATCCGACCCAAAATGATGTTGCGTGGATTTTAATGGGAGATTTTCTCAGGCTTAGTCCATGGAGCGGAGGCTTGGGCCGATAGGCCCAAGCCGTAGCCCATTGTGAATCCTATGCACAAGATATAGAAAACGCTGCTTTGGTGATTTAGGATTTCTAGTTGTTGTTGTTTTTTGAGAGAGTGAAAAAACTGTAGCCACAGTTTGTATTTTTTTCCTGATAATAGTGAAATCCCTACAATTTTGTGGACATAGGCAAATTGCCAGATCACGTAAATACTATCTTATGCATGTGATTATTTTTTTTCTTTAGTGTGTGTTTTTTCTATTTTTATGTTTCTCACAAGTTTGGGAATTTCGTGTTAATTCCCTACATAATACCAATATCTCCCTTATATCATAATATATGTTTGTTTGAAATTTGAATAATCTTAATTTCTGTTTGTGGATGCGGATTATATATATTTGTGTTATTAATTAGAGGATTGATATTTGTAATGTGAAAGGTCTAGCATATCACACAAGAAATATGTTTGTAACTTTGTGTTCTCTCGAGTTTCTTTTACTCCTCGCTGTTTCTATTGTTGAACCTAAGCTTGGCGAGCCTCATGGGCTTGGTCAATAATTTCTATTTAGTGATTTCTACCTATACAAAAATCCAGGAATTGTTTAGCAATGGAATAAATAAAAAAATAAAAAATGAAGTCAAGTGGTATGTATAGGTCAAATTATCTCAATATAGTTCTCAGCTAGTTCAAACCTGGAGAAAGGAGGCGAGGGTTGCAATGGTTCAAGGCCAGTGTAAAATTTGGGTACGTTTCATGAGTAGGTGAAAAATAAATGTAAATAATTTGGTTACCTTTCATGAGTAGGTGAAAAATACATGTAAATAATTATGATTAGTTTGCTTATAATGTTCTACAACTAATTAAGGCTTTATTGTTGCAATCTCATTGGTCAGGAGAGAGATATAAAATGAATCTAGTATTTTATAGGAAGTAAAACCTATGCAGTTACCACTATCCTAATCATGTTTTTGAAGAATCTGAACATGTAAAACAAGTGGTTTTGAAACAACTGAAGCAATGGCCAAAGAGAAGTTTTGTACTTTTGTACACTAAATTCATGAGCTTTGTTTGGTTGCTAGGAAAAAAAGAAGGAAAGTAAGCTCTGTTTTATGGGATTCGTGGATTGTGTTGATCTGGTTTCTTTCAGAAGCTATGGCATTTATGGGTTTTTATGATTGTTTGGGTCTGTGGTCTGCCTGGCTTTTATTCTTGAGTTGTACTCTATAGCCTATAATAGTACAATCATGTTTAATTTTGAGCTCTTGTAATGATGTTTCAATTTTGATTGAAATGATTCCCATAAATATTATATAATTGAAAATGGAAAAATCCATATGACTTGCATGAGTTAAGGAAAAAGACATGAAATTACAACATATAATAAAAGAACGAGAGATTTTGCACCTTTTACGATTAGGAACTTTGAGTGCATTGTCTCCTTTTTTTTAAGTCATAGTTGTGCACCATTTGAGAACTTAGAGCATTGTCTACAAATTAATTAGCTCTACTTGTGCCAAATAATCATTGAAAGAAAATAAAGGTTTTTTCTTTCATCAATATCTTACTTTTCAACAGGCAATCATTAGGTGTACTACTATTCTATTACTATAGTTCATCTTCGAGTAATTTTTTAGTTTTTGAGTTGAGGATTTTTTTTTTTTTTTTTTTTTTTTGGGTGTAGGCCGTAGGGTGTGGTTTGGGTAGTCTTCTGCTACAATGCGAATGTTGCACATTTTCAAATGGGCTCTTGATTTTGCCAGGATATGCTCATAGACAAGGTTGTTTCTTCTATTATTCCCCTTCAAGTACCTAATATTAAGACGATTGTGAAAATCCCACTTGTTGGCAAAGTCCATACTTTTCTTCCAAATACTCCAATTTATCATGTTGATATTGCTTCTTCATATGTTAAAACTGGAGAGAGGCATTATCTGCTTTTGGCGCCACTACAAATTTGAGCATAACTTGATAGTATTCTTAAAGCATTTGGTTGGTTTGAATTGCAATTACAAATAATGGGGGTGTTGGGCTTTGTGGAGCCTAGTTTATTTTTGGCCTAGCCCATTATAACCCTATAAGTAGGATATAAAAGCCACTTTTATAATTAGGGTTTTAGACTACTACTGTTGTTGTGTTTTTAGAGAGAGAGAAAAACACTGTAGCCGCACTTTGTATTTTTCCCTGATAATAGTGAAATCCCTGCAACTCCGTGGACGTAGGCAAATTGCCGAACCACGTAAATACTGTCTAGTGCGTGTGATTATTTTTCTTTGACGCGTGTTTTTTCTCTATTTTTTTTTTGTTTCTCACAGGTTGGAATTTTGGTTGAATTCCCAACAACTGGTATCAGAGCCAGGTTAGGTTTGAGTGAGAGCAATGGCAGAGGAAGCAGGAAAGGCGTCTGGAATAGAAAAGTTCGATGGCACAGACTTTGGATTTTGGAGGATGCAAATCGAGGATTACCTTTATGGGAGGAAGCTGCATCTGCCGCTTCTAGGGGAAAAACCTGAGGCTATGAAGGCTGAGGAATGGGCTCTTCTTGACAGACAGGTACTGGGAGTTATCAGGTTAACTCTGTCTAGGTCTGTTGCACACAATGTTGTAAAGGAGAAGACCACAGCAGATCTGATGAAGGCTTTGTCTGGTATGTATGAAAAGCCGTCAGCAAATAACAAGGTGCATCTAATGAAGAAACTGTTTAATCTGAAGATGGCAGAGAATGCATCAGTAGCACAACATCTGAATGAATTTAACACTATCACAAATCAATTGTCGTCTGTAGAAATTGATTTTGATGATGAGATTCGTGCTCTGATCGTTTTGGCTTCTTTGCCAAACAGTTGGGAGGCAATGAGGATGGCAGTAAGCAATTCTACAGGAAAGGAAAAACTCAAGTACAATGATATACGAGATTTAATTCTGGCTGAGGAGATTCGCAGAAGAGATGCAGGTGAAACCTCAGGATCTGGTTCTGCCCTAAACCTTGAGACAAGAGGCAGAGGTAATAACAGAAATTCAAATTGGGGCAGATCAAAATCAAGAAATTCTAATCGGAACAGAAGTAAATCTAGATCAGGCCAACAAGTACAATGCTGGAACTGTGGGAAAATAGGTCACTTTAGGAACCAATGCAAAAGTCCTAAGAAGAAGAATGAAGATGATTCTGCTAATGCTGTAACAGAAGAGGTACAGGATGCATTACTTCTTGCAGTAGACAGTCCACTTGATGATTGGGTTTTGGATTCAGGAGCCTCGTTTCATACCACTCCACACCGAGAAATCATACAGAACTATGCTGCAGGTGATTTTGGTAAGGTGTATTTGGCTGATGGTTCAACCCTGGATGTTGTGGGTATGGGAGATGTCCGGATATTGTTACCCAATGGGTCTGTTTGGTTACTGGAGAAGGTTCGACATATTCCTGACCTGAGGAGGAATCTGATTTCTGTTGGACAACTTGATGATGAAGGGCATGCAATACTATTTGTTGGTGGTACTTGGAAGGTTACAAAGGGAGCTAGAGTATTGGCTCGTGGAAAGAAGACTGGCACTCTCTATATGACCTCAAGTCCAAGAGACACAATTGCAGTTGCTGATGCAAGTATTGATACAAGCCTATGGCACCGCAGACTTGGTCACATGAGTGAGAAAGGGATGAAGATGCTGCTGTCAAAAGGAAAACTACCAGAATTGAAGTCCATTGATTTTGACATGTGTGAAAGCTGCATCTTAGGAAAGCAAAAAAAGGTGAGTTTCTTGAAAACTGGCAGGACACCGAAGGCAGAAAAATTGGAGTTAGTACACACTGATTTGTGGGGGCCTTCTCCAGTTGCATCCCTTGGAGGTTCAAGGTACTACATAACTTTCATTGATGACTCAAGCAGAAAGGTATGGGTTTATTTTCTGAAAAATAAATCTGATGTATTTGAAACTTTTAAGAAGTGGAAGGCCATGGTTGAGATAGAAACAGGTTTAAAACTAAAATGTTTGAGGTCAGATAATGGAGGAGAGTACATAGATGGAGGGTTCAGTGAGTATTGTGCTGCACAGGGAATTAGGATGGAAAAGACCATTCCTGGGACACCACAGCAGAATGGTGTGGCTGAGCGCATGAACAGAACTCTTAATGAGCGTGCTAGGAGTATGAGGTTGCATGCTGGACTACCAAAAACTTTCTGGGCTGATGCTATTAGCACTGCAGCTTACCTGATAAACCGAGGGCCATCAGTTCCCATGGAGTTCAAACTTCCTGAAGAGGTTTGGAGCGGTAAAGAGGTAAAATTTTCCCATTTAAAAGTTTTTGGTTGTATTTCTTATGTTCATATTGATTCTGATGCTCGTAGTAAACTTGATGCTAAGTCTAAAATATGTTTTTTCATTGGCTATGGTGATGAGAAATTTGGCTATAGGTTTTGGGATGAACAAAACAGGAAAATCATCAGAAGTAGAAATGTGATATTTAATGAACAGGTTATGTACAAGGACAGGTCAACTGTAGTATCAAATATTGCAGAGATAGATCAAAATAAATCTGAGTTTGTCAACTTAGATGGATTGACTGAAAGTACTGTCCAGAAAAGGGGTGAAGAAAATAAGGAGAATGCAGATTCACAGGTAGATCAGAGTACACCTGTAGCTGAAGTCCGCAGATCTTCCAGGAATATTAGACCTCCACAGCGTTATTCACCCGCTTTAAATTATCTACTATTGACTGATGGTGGTGAGCCAGAGTGTTATGATGAAGCCTTGCAAGATGAAAATTCAAGCAAGTGGGAGTTAGCCATGAAGGATGAGATGGATTCCTTGTTGGGGAATCAGACATGGGAACTGACTAAATTGCCAATAGGAAAGAAGGCTTTGCACAACAAGTGGGTATACAGAATAAAGAATGAGCATGATGGTAGCAAACGTTACAAGGCCAGATTAGTTGTTAAAGGGTTCCAGCAGAAGGAAGGCATTGACTACACAGAGATATTTTCTCCAGTTGTGAAGATGTCAACAATTAGACTGGTGCTGGGAATGGTGGCTGCAGAAAATTTACATCTTGAGCAGTTAGATGTAAAGACAGCATTCCTTCATGGTGATTTGGAGGAAGACCTTTACATGATTCAGCCAGAAGGGTTTATTGTTCAGGGACAAGAGAATCTAGTCTGCAAACTGAGAAAGAGCTTGTATGGCCTAAAACAAGCTCCTAGACAGTGGTACAAGAAATTTGACAATTTTATGCATAAAATTGGGTTCAAGAGATGTGAAGCTGATCATTGTTGCTATGTTAAATTCTTTGACAATTCTTATATCATTTTACTGTTGTATGTGGATGATATGCTCATTGCAGGGTCTAGCATTGAGGAGATTAATAATCTGAAGAAGCAATTGTCAAAACAGTTTGCAATGAAGGATTTAGGAGCTGCAAAGCAAATCATTGGTATGAGAATCATTAGAGACAAGGCAAATGGTACATTGAAGCTTTCACAGTCAGAGTATGTGAAGAAAGTTCTCAGCAGGTTTAACATGAATGAATCTAAACCAGTGAGCACACCTTTGGGTAGTCATTTCAAACTGAGTAAAGAACAGTCACCGAAGACAGAAGAAGAAAGGGACCATATGAGCAAGGTGCCCTATGCCTCAGCTATTGGCAGCTTGATGTATGCTATGGTGTGTACAAGGCCAGACATTGCACATGCAGTGGGAGTTGTGAGCAGATTCATGAGTAGGCCTGGAAAACAGCATTGGGAGGCAGTCAAGTGGATTCTGAGATATCTGAAGGGTTCATCAGATACATGTCTTTGTTTCACAGGTGCAAATTTGAAGCTGCAAGGTTATGTAGATGCTGATTTTGCTGGTGATGTTGATAGTAGAAAGAGTACTACTGGGTTTGTATTTACTCTGGGTGGTACAGCTATATCATGGGCTTCAAATCTGCAAAAGATTGTTACTTTGTCTACTACAGAAGCTGAGTATGTTGCAGCAACTGAAGCTGGAAAGGAGATGATTTGGCTACATGGTTTCTTAGATGAATTGGGTAAGAAGCAGGAGATGGGCATTCTACACAGTGACAGTCAGAGTGCAATCTTTCTTGCCAAAAATTCGGCTTTTCATTCAAAGTCGAAGCATATACAAACAAAATACCACTTTATCCGTTACCTTGTTGAAGATAAGTTGGTAACACTTGAGAAGATATGTGGGTCTAAGAACCCAGCAGATATGTTGACTAAGGGTGTCACTATTGAGAAGTTGAAGCTGTGTGCAGCTTCAATTGGTCTTCTAGCTTGAGGACAGGAGGATGAGTTGCAGGGATGAGGGATTGCTTTTGGAGGATAGCGGCTGATGTTGATGATTGAACTAGTCTCCAAGTGGGAGATTTGTTGGGCTTTGTGGAGCCTAGTTTATTTTTGGCCTAGCCCATTATAACCCTATAAGTAGGATATAAAAGCCACTTTTATAATTAGGGTTTTAGACTACTACTGTTGTTGTGTTTTTAGAGAGAGAGAAAAACACTGTAGCCGCACTTTGTATTTTTCCCTTATAATAGTGAAATCCCTGCAACTCCGTGGACGTAGGCAAATTGCCGAACCACGTAAATACTGTCTAGTGCGTGTGATTATTTTTCTTTGACGCGTGTTTTCTCTATTTTTTTTTGTTTCTCACAGGTTGGAATTTTGGTTAAATTCCCAACAGGGGGTGCATCCATTCAAGTATACAACTAGGCTTTTTATTTGGTTTATGCTCTAATATGAGTAAATGATAGATAAATTGCTGAATTATGGTAGATATAGTTTTTCTTCTGTTGGGTTGTCTTCATCATGGTACTTGCTGTTTATTTTTAGCCAAGCTTGAAATAAGGGCCTTTCTTATCCAAAAGGTGCGGGTTGGTGTGGGGCACTAGAAAGGTGCTTATAGCAACTATGATTTAAGTTCCAGTCAAATTGTTGGTCTATTTCACTTGAAACCAAATGAATCATTTTTCGCTAGTAAATAGATGATTGATCTTCTAGGATGTTACTATGCTAATTGAAATTTATTTTTTAACATTGCAAGATGGTGGAGCCCTAGCCAAGCTACATTGCCAAAAAAGATTTTGAAGCGAGGGTTTGAAGTCATTTATCTTGAAGTTAATAGGACTAATTTTCAGTATTACTAAAGCTTTAAATTTGATATATGAGTTGTCCAATTTTGACACTTACTTTGTGTATTTATACAAAACCATTACAAGGATGTATGGTACAAACCAAGATAATGTAAGAAAATGCAGTTATTCTTTTCTTAATATTTCTGTAGCTATAATGATGTTTGTGATTTATCTTTTGAAATGTTACAAGCCAATTTATGTGATGGGGAGGGGCATTTTGAAACTGATGCCCAATGTAATTACAATTTGAACTTGGAACAAAATCACCAATTGTACACATGCTATTTTATGATAAGGCCTAATTAAAGTTTCTGTTATTTGGAACTCATGGAACAACTTTGCTGCTTTTCTTTCTTGGTTTGTCTTGTAAAAATGGAACATCACATGGCATGTAGTGCTTTGTTTCTCTAGGCATCATTATTTGAAGAGACAAAGCTAACATGAAAAATTTTGTTTATTCAACAAATGGTCTAAAACTTGAGTTCCAGTTACCTCAAAAAAAAGGGGTTAGTGAAGAATTGTTCTCACAAGCTTAACAATGAGCTATTACAATCTCTATAAGAAACATAGCTTAACAAATACAAAAAATATGTACATGACATTTCACTTGTTTCAAACTAAATAGAAGTTAACATGTATCAAATCTAAAACTTCAGTAAAACTAAAAAATTAGTCTTGGTAACTCCAAGATACATGATTTCAATCCATCATGAATGCTTCAAATCCTTTTTTGGCAATGTAGCTTAGCTGGGGCTCTATCATCCTGCAACTTTGAAAAAGAAATTTCAATTAGTACATGAACATCCTAGAAGACAACCCCCTATTTACTTGCAAAAATTCTATATGTTTATTTGGTTTCAAGTGAAATAGACTAACAATTTGATTGGAACTTGAAACATAGTTATAAGCACTTTTATAGTACCACACAGAACCCATACCTTTTGAGATTAGAATAACTCGTATTTCAAGCTTGGCCAAAAACAGATGGCAAATACTTTGAAAAAGGCAAGCCAATAAAAGAAAAAATATTTCTACCATAATTTAACAATTCATCTATCATTTACTGCAATTAAAGTAGAAGTAGACAGGTGAAAAAGTGATAAGCAATCAGTGGAGGGATTTTTTTTTTCAAGATAACACCAATTTTCAAACAATTTTGTTAGTTAGCATTGTTTCCAAACTATTTAGGAAACTAACATCTTGAATATCTAAGACTCAAGTTCGCTGTAGCAACTCGAGTATCAAAGACTCGATTTCTATGAAAATTCACGTGGACAAACTCGAGACAAAAGAAAACCCAGAAATCAAAACTTGAAACACAGCATGGGAAGCTCAGATGGAGACCAAGCATGGTACAACCCTCCATTGCTACCATACACCTTCTTGGCCAACTTTGGTGATAGATCAAGACCCAGAGAGAAAATCAACAACAAGAATGAAGAAACCCACCCAAAGACCCCGAGAGCTTGATTTCAATCGCTGCCGCCACCACCTAGGTTCGATCTCTCTGGTTTGTTGTTTTTGTCTTCATGGTTTGGATTTTGTTAGAAATATCTCTCTATTTTTTGTTTCTAGGTTTGATCTTTCTCTGTTTTTTGTCTTCGTGGGTTTCTCTATTTGATCTTTCTCTATTTTATTTTTATTTTTTTTTTATCTTCGTGGGTTTCGTGGTTTTTTGCTTGTTTGCTTTTGTACATTTGTGTGTTTCAAGTTTTGATTTCTGGGTTTTCTACAGACTCGAGTTCCAAGTGAATTTTCATAGAAATCGAGTCTGTGATACTCGCGTTGCTACAGTAAACTCAAATCTCAATGACTCTAGATGTTAGTTTCCTAAATAATTTGGAAACGATGCTAACTAATAAAATTGTTTGAAAATTGTTGTTATTTTGAAGAAAAAAAAAATCCATCAGTGGAGCAATAAGTATATAATGCACATTTCTTGAAAATAGTTGCAACTTGCAAAGCATACACGCTGCCTATGCTTGTAAATTTGCCAAAAACTAAATTCTTCAGGCCTAAGTATTTGTAAACACATGCCAAAAAGAAAAGGGATTCTCAAGCTAATACCTAAAAAAAAAAAGTGGGCAAAGAATTTAAGCCAATACTAAAAGAAAAAAAAGGAGGGCATGGGAGTTCAGAAGCTCATGTGACAAAACACTCAAATTACAGCGTATTGAATGAATATGAGCTAAAAACGCCATGTTTTTTTGATAATCTTTTGAAGAAACTATGAGATGAAACAATAATTAAACTAAACATAAAACCAAGCTTGACCATAACCCAGAAACTTAAATTAAATCCAAACACAAACAAATGACTCGCAAAAACATCAAGGGCATGCCAAGGATGCTCATATAATAAAAGGACAGAAAATATTATTATTGTCCCAAAAGATGAGCATCAAGTATGGTATAAACCTTAACTTGTATTATTCATCCAAGCCATCACCTTTTTTTGGGTGGAAAAATCCTTACACAAAACATAACAAAGTTATTAACAATGAAACAAAATAACAACTCTAAAATTCTAGATGGTTTTTCTCGCGGCCAATAATTTATTTTTATTTAAAAAATAAAAAAGAAAAATTAGATGACGTGGAAAATTGTGGGAGTTTTAAAAGTTTCGGTTATATATATATATAATAAATATAAAAAAAGAGGTGACATTTGATTTGTGGCATTCCATAATCTCACTCGCGAGTTACTAAATCACATTCACTTGTTCCATTGGACAAATTTCATTTTTCCACTTTGGAAGACACTTAGGTTTGGACCGTTTGGTCCATACTTTGATGTTGGAGACTTAGGTTATTTGGAATTGCTATAGTCGTTGAGTTCCTTCAAGAAAATTTATTGCTTATAATAAATTGGCATGTGCCCTCCATGTTTGGCCGAAATTCCTACACAACCAAATTTCCATCAAGTCTTTAAGGTTTAACTATCTCTAAGGGTCTGTTTGAGATCTGCTTATTTTGCTAAAAGTACTGTAGATAAAGGTAAAAGTTAGCTAAAATAATACAGTGAGACCCATAAATAGTACCAAAAAGTGCAGTGGAGCCCATAAATAGTTGCAAAAATAAGTTGAATAGTAAAATAAGCTGACTTTTGAATTTGGAACCAAACACACACTAAGGCAAAAATTTATCGAATTCATGTTATACAAAAATCATGTTTCAGTTTTACATATCAGTTAGCAGGGACAGACCCATTAAGAAGGGTGGGGGGGGGGGGGGGGGGCATGGCCCCTCCAAACTTTTCCAATTTTATAAAATACCACTAAATTTTCCTAAATTTTTCAAAAAATATATGGTTGGCCCCCTCAAACTTTTCAAATATTAGATTTTTAGCCCTTAAATTTACCTAAAACTTTTAAAAGAAATATGGTTAGCTCCCCAAACTCTTCATTTTTCTTGTATGACATTATTAAATTGGTTCAATTTTATATTTGTTATTATTTTGCCCCTCATTCATAAAATTCTAGTTCCACCCCTGTTAGTTAGGATATCAGACATCCAAACTTTTAAGGTTTGGATATCTTTGAGGAAAAAATTCAATACTATTTATGTTATACAAAAATCGTGTCTTTAAAACATTAAATCAGTTCTACATATCATGTTGGATATTTGACATTCAAACCTTTATAGGTTTGGATATATTTAATATAGGAATGGCTTCTTCGAATAATATTCATGTTATACAAAAATTGTGTTTTAGAAACACTATTTCGGTTCTACTCATTAGTTTGGATATTAGACATCTAAACATTTAAGGTTTGGATATCTCTAAGGAAAAAATACATATAGTATTTACTTTATATCAAAATTGTGTCTTTAAAATACTATTTCAGTTCAAATATGAGTTTAGATATCAGATATCCATCTTTAAGGGGAAAAAAAATACAATCTTATAAATGTTATGTAGAAATCGTTTGTTCTACATATCAATTTGGATAACAGACATCCAAACAACCTTTAAGGTTTGGATATCTCTAATGTAAAAATTCTATAGTATTTTTTAAGAGAGTTTCAACCTGATGATAGCTCTTTATTATCAGACTAAAACACTAATTAGTTTTTGGTGTAGGCGGAAATTGAACCCCAAATTTCTTATACAACCATCAGATATTTTATTAGTTGAGCTAACTGAAACCCACAAAATTCAATAGTATTTATTTTATATCAAAATCGTGTTTTAGAAACACTATTTTAGACTTTTAGTTCAGTTTGGATATTAGAAATTCACCTTTAAGGCAAAAATACAATCTTATTTATGTTTGGTCATTTTATTGGCATATTCTTGGATAATATGAAGAATGCTTACTTGAAAATTGAAATTGGGATAGTTAACTCTATCATATTTTACTGTTTTTTACTGTTTTATTTAGCCACGTGGCCTTTGTGTGCACAAGTGTCTATTTCGGTGATTGAAATAGGCACCTCCCATAATTAACCGCATTAGCTCATGCAAATTTTTCATTTATTTTGCACAAAAAAAAACTATTTTTTTCTATTTTACACACCCATTTTTACAAAACACTCACATTAGTCTATCTATTCTACACATCTATTCAATAAAATATTCATTCTTTTACAATTTTTTATTATTTCCTCACTCACTACCTCTCTCTCTCACAGACCCAACACTATCAAAAAATACTAAAATATTAAATGCACGAGTTACAGTAACCGTGCATATATGCACGGTTACTGTAGCATTTGTGCATTTATGCACAATTTTACACCCACTAATGTGGGTGTTTTTTTGCTCAAAATGTGTAAAATGGACTACTTTTTGTATTTTGCAAGATTTTGCATGAGCTGATGAGATTGCTCTAAAAGCATCTGCATCAATAGATGCAAAGTCTTGCAAAATGCAAAAAACACTTCATTTTACACATTTTTACCAAAAAAACACCCACATCAGTGGGTGTAAAAGTGTGCATATATGCATGGTTACTGTAGCTCTTACATTTAATATTTTATTATTTTTTTCTCTCTTCACCTCACTCTCTCTTTTTCTCTCTGGTCTGACTCTCCACCTCATTCGAGTTCCCTCTCTTTCCCAATGGTCACAGCAACTCAGCAAAGAAGAAGAAGACAAATATCCAACCACCAACTCAACATAACCCAACCATCACCACCGCAACCCAAACCCGTTGAAAAACCCATTCCAAATCCAAACCAAAATCAATAAAAACTAAATCCAACAGAAAACCCATATGAAAAATCCAACAGAAACCCACATGAAAAACCTAATGGAAATCAGCCAGATTTGTTGCCGTTGCTGTCGCCAGATCTGCCTTGCTGCCATCACCAGATCCAACCCAAATGGACTTAGATTGACATGGGTTTGTGTTGAAGTGAAGTTTTTTGGTTTGTTTATGGAGTTTTCTAGCTTATTAATGGAGTTTTCCGGTGAAGAAAGGGGCGAAAGAAGAAAACTTGACCGGTGAAGAAAGATGAGAGAAAGAAGAAAAAGAAAGAAAATTCACCATGAGAGAGAGAGAGAGAGAGAATAGTGTTCAGAAAGGAAAAGAGAGAAAGTGGGTTTGACTAGGTTGTTGAAATAATAATAAAAAGAATATAAAATGATTATTTAAAGAAAAGAGTGTGTATGATAGATACATTGGCGTGAAAGTTTTGGATAAGTGACTGTGTAAAATAGAAAAAGTGGGTTCTTATATTAAAATAAATAAGAAATTTTGCACAGACTGATGCAATTTAACTTATTATAAAAAAGATCTAAAGTAATCGTGACTCGTGAGTCGTAAAACCCAAATTGTATAGAGATATTATGGGTTGCAAAGCCCAAACCGCTAAACAAAGTAATTCCGTTCAAGGGGTGTTTGATAGGTAAATTCAAACACACTTTTGAGCATTTAAAGCACACTTACACACTTTTGAGCATTTAAAGCACACTTACATTTTTACACATTTTTTCATCCACATGTATATCAAAAACACCCAAATAACATTACTTAAACTCCTCTTCCAAACACTCCCCAATCTTTGAAGTGAAGATGATATTAGGCTTACACATGTTTTGCATGACGGTGGAGAAGTAAGCATAAAGATCAGCCCATGCAGATAAGGGTCTTTGTATTGCATTGATATTGCTTCCGGTGGTCACTATTTAATATTTAATATTTATAAAGAAATATTATATTAAAAATAATCAAACAAACCAATCTCAATCATCACTTTGGGCATTTGTATCTGTAAAATTTTCTGTATATTTTATAATAAGATTTTACTTTTTCTATTTCACACAACTAATTTTCTCAAACACTTACATCAGACTATCTATTCTATAATATATTTTAATAAAATATTCATTCTTCATTTATTTTTTATTATTTTTTCTAATGGTCATACTTTTTGAAGAGAATGAAATGTGCTATATTGATGTGTGGGTTAATATAAAAATATTAAATATAGAATAACAAGTAAATAATAAGATAAAAAACTATAAAAACTTAACACATTTCTATATTTACTCAATTTTGCAAAATAAATTTTCGCTTTAATGCAATTGCTCTTACCTATCATAAACCAGAAAAATGGGCCGGGTCGGATAGTTTGTCTGGTAGCACAACCCAATTAGCCTCTCCAAAGCTTAAAATAAAGAGAGAGAGAGAGTTTTGATTTTGAAAGCGATCGAAGAAATAGAGAGTTCAAGAAAGACTGGTCACCTCAGCTCGGTGCTCACTCACTGGTGAGTTATTTATGTTATCTCTCTCTCTCTCTCTCTCTCTCTTACACATTTGAAAACAAAAACAAAAATGTGTTTTCTGGAAACAATTTTTAATTTTTTTTAAATTTTCTGTTCCAATAAAATAAAATAAAAAAAGATAGTAACTAACAGGTTATAGAGTCATATGATTGATTACCCGTTTGGTTTTATTTTATTTTATTTTTAAATTATTTCGTGACTTCGATATCTGACGTTGTCGTTTTTGTTTTAACTTATGTTTGGTTGCCGAGAAAACAAACCGGTAAAGAAAAAGTCAAATAATAAAAAAATAAGTTTGAACTGTGATGCCGTGTTTGGCTGCTGGTAAAAGATAAGATTAATGTAATTCTGAGTTGCGTGATTAGTTTTGATAGGATTAGTAGAGAATGAAAAAAGCTCATTTGTACAAGCACTTCACAAATAACTCAAATACCACAATCATTATGTAGGTACTGGGAAAAAAAGTGTTTTGGTTCTGTTTCTTATTCTTATGTTATGGAATTTTGATGTTCTTTATTGGTGGTGGTGAAATTGGGGGTGATTTTTGGTACTGGGAAATGGGAATGTGCTCAATTTTTAAGTTAGCAGAAGCTCATGCCTCATGTATGATATAGCTTGTGAAACACGGAATCGATACGCATTTGGATGATGTGGGGATATGATTTTGTTTACATCTGTGTATCATGGGTTTTGATTGGTTGGAGATGGTTTGCTCTTTTGTAAATATTAATTCCATTTGTTTATATCGGTCAAAAATCCCACTTTGAAGTTCTTTTAGTTTGTTATCTTTTCTTTACTATTAATGTGAGAAAACTGTGAAATATGTAGGTGGAATCCCCAACAACTTTAAATCAAATCTTCACCAGATTTTTTTGAGCTGGTATATATCTTGTTTATTTATTCCTTATATTAAAAATCTGTGCATTTTCATTCTTCCTCATGCAACACATGGAGTTTTAGCAGTTAGCAAATTGAATTTCTGCAGGCACTGTGACAGTTCTACTTGATGAATTGGACAAAGGGTTGGCGTTGCCTTGCCAGCACCAATAAAACTGTCAGAAGGAGTGAATCATTGTATCATACCACAAATCAAAATCAAAATGGTGCTTTTACCTCGGAGAAGGTTCGAGTCCTTCAGTACTTGCAATCTCAAAGTGGGACATTTCCAGCAAGATCATTTTCGCAAGATGGTTTGTGGGGTACAGCTATAGGTTTTCAAGAAAGGCTGGTCCTGGCGAGAAATCTTGTTTGGAGATTTAAGCTACCTGGTGGTTTAGAAGGAAATGCTCCTTGGTTGACACAGAGAAAGATAGCTGTGTCTCGTAAGTATGGACACAGCATTGAAAATGATAATCACTTGGACAGAGATTTTCTTGTACAGCTTTGGGTTGCAGATAGGAAAATGAAAAATTCTAGGGGAAAAAGAAGGCGGAAATTGGTTAAGTATGAAAAATTTCCTGGTACAGCATATGAAAACCAACATCATTATGGAAGATGGTATTCAGGGGCACCTCTTGCAAAACAGGATTTTTTGGACAAGGGTAAACCAGTTTTGAATCAACCACCTCTGAGCCAATCTGAGTCAGCTTTTCTGGAGCCAGAATCTCCAGAGGAGGTGAGTTGGGTTTAGTATTGCTTTCAATTTGTTATTTTTAGAATTAACCTGTAGATCTATTATGATTTAAGTTGTTTTTCAATGATTGTTCAGTAGCTCCATCTGTCATTATCTTTAACAAATACATCAGCTTGCTCATTGAGCTTTTGCTGCTATTTTACTATTGCTATTTTTGTGAAAATTGAAATACTGGTTGTGCATTTGTGAAGTAAGAAATTACGTTAGAGAAATCCCTGTTAGAACAAAGGGAGAAAAAACATGAAAATGGTTTAGGTTGCCTAGAAGTTATTTCCAAGATCTTAATGTTAAAAGTTAATCTTTTTCACCCACTCTGTAACATATGGATAATGTCTCACTTGGTATTTTGTGATTTATTTAGGCCCAGGTTGCACTCCTTCTTGCTAGGTCCAATTTGTTGATTACTAGGGATATAGAGTGGGCAAATCTTATGCTTGGTTTTGAGCAGGTAATCCATTTTCCCTCATTATCTTTTTCTTGTTCATCTTGATGCTGATTTTGGAGCACATGTAGTAACCCATATCTTTTAAATACTGTGTATGATACTTTTAGGATGCCAAAATATTACTCCTTTATTAATTGATTTATTTTTTTTTTGCCTTTGACTTTAAAATAAAGCACTAGATTGAAGTGTTAATGGTAAGAATATTGATATTTTTTAGTAGAGCATCAGATTAACTTCTCTGAGTAGTTCCCTACAGCTTCTAACTGGGAAATAAAAAAATTATTATTAAAATTATCTGTGCTATGATTTATTTAATTTCATCTTCTGGTTTAAGATCAATATCTATTTATATTGTGGTTGATCAACTTATTAGCTTGCATATTTGGCTTTTCTTTGATGGTCCCCTAGTGCTTATATAGTTGGCCTTCAAGTCTTACATAGGTATGGGTCTGACAAGATCCACTCATAGCTAACTAAAATTATGGTGTGTTGTTTTTCACATAATTCACAAGACCCTGAGCCAGGTTTAGGGTGTCAGTAGTGTGATGCCAAGAGCCAAATGTTTGATCTAATGGTTGACGAGGTAGTGTTTAATTGGAACCTTTAACTGGCCCTGGTTTCATTTAATGAGTTTTGCAACCACGGTTTGTGGACACGACTTTTATTGTCTGCATGTATGCTTTGCTATTTGATATTTTCCATTTGGAGTAATTGTTTTAGAGTAAGGAACAAGTTACACCTAGTGTAACTTAATCCTTACTCAAACAATTACTCCAAATGGAAAATATTAAGTGTAAATTTTGGTGTTACACCATTAAAAAATATTTTATTGGATCAATATTTTGAAAAATCAATTGTTGAATTCTGATAGCTGAACCTATCTCCTCTGTCTCTTTTGAGCATTTAAGTTTTCATTTTCTTCTTCTTATGTTTATTTTCCTTGTCTAGTTGTATCTTTAGATTCTTTACTCTCAATTCTATTTGGTGGAACTGTAGGAAAACCGGTATGCAATTGTAGATGTGTGCTACCCCCAGTCAGTGAGTAATCAATCTAACTCCTTTCATTCTCCTAAAGTTTTTCCACACACAATTATCTTTTGAACAAATGGGCTTATTATTTTACCCTTTGAACGATTTCCCAATTCCTGATACTCTGTTGTTTTGCAGCCTGTAGGTTTTATTCGTGAGCAGAGCAATCTCCTTGCTAGACAGGTATATTCCTGATACTTTGCAGCCTGTAGATTTTACCGCTACACTCTTCATTTTTAAACATTTTGTTGTGTGCACAATATATATAATACATTTGGTGTCAACTTCTTATTAACTATAATGCTATAATGTGTTAAGATTCTAATGTCATCCTTTAAAATGAACATGAAAATAAAAAAAGTTCAATATTATATCATAATAAAACAGAAAGTGTACATGTTACATGGAAGATGATTTCCTTGTATTTTTCCATGTCAATCTCATCAAGTGGACTAAGACATTGTTAATTTTATTATCTCAGACTTTCTACTTATTTGAGATGAGATGCCCAATCTCACGTTTGAATTTTGAATTTGGTCTTTAATATTGTTGAGGATTTTATGGAATGTTACTGTGGATTGTTTTACTCCTTGAAGCCTATTAAAAAGAGGCCCTAGCAATAGTTTTGAGCAGTGCAATACTTGGGTTTTCTGTTTTCTCCTTTTATTTCTTATTTTGCAAGCATGTTCTGCATCAGTGATTCACCCACAAACATCATAGAGATCCACCCCCATTTTTTTATGGGTGTTTTCCCTATGTTTATAGGCTTGGCATCTATGCTTTTTAAGACTATAATGCTTTAGTTTTAATTGGTGTTGTTTATCAGTTTCACTTTTTTTTGGGGGGGTGGGTGGGTGGAATTGTTTGATTTAGGACTTCTATTTGGGGGCTTGGCTTGGGTGTCGCCATTGGGTTTTTTGGAAGTTCTAGGGGGTTGCAGCAAGGTGATCCTTTGTCCCCCTTATTATTTGTGCTGATTATGGAAGCAGCCAGTAGAATGTTGGATAAGGCTGTCCATGAGGGTCGTTTGTCAGGCTTTAGTGTAGGTGCTTCCTCTGGAAGATCTTTGATGATTTCCCATCTTCTTTTCGCTGATGATACTTTGATTTTTTGTGATGCTAATATTGATCAAATTCTGATTCTCCGTATGGTGCTCATTTGGTTTGAGGCTGTGTCTGGTCTGAAGGTAAATTTGGGTAAGTCTGAGCTAGTGGCTGTGGGGGCTGTTCATAACATGGATCTTTTGGTGGCTGTTTTAGGCTGCAAGCAAGGTTCTCTCCCAATGAAATACTTGGGTCTTCCTTTGGGGGCAAATTTAAGGACAAGTCTATTTGGAATCCAATTCTAGAGAAGATGGAAAGAAAATTAGCAGGTTGGAAAAAATTATATCTTTCCAAGGGAGGTAGAGTCACTTTGATTAAAAGCACTCTCTCTAATCTTTCTACTTATTTTCTTTCCTTATTCCATATTCCTGCTTCTGTGGCCAACTGTATTGCTGGACTTCAGAGAGACTTTCTGTGGGGTGGCCTAGGAGATGAGCCCAAATTTCATTTGGTTAATTGGTCTACAGTATGTACTTCGCTCTCTTCAGGTGGGCTGGGGATTAGAAACCTGAGAACCTTCAATGTAGCTTTATTAGGGAAGTGGTTATGGAGATTTGGGCAAGAAATGGATGCTTTTTGGCGTCAAGTGATAGAGGTGAAGTATGGTTGTGATTGGGGCGGTTGGTGTTCTAGCTCTTTCTCTGGTCCTTATGGAGTTAGTTTGTGGAAAAATATTAGAAGAGGGTGGCACTCCTTATCTCGGTTTATTCTGTATGAAATTGGAGATGGATCAAAAGTGCAGTTTTGGCTTGATCGTTGGTGTGGATCTTCTCCCCTCGCAGATCGTTATCCTGATTTATATAGGATTTGTTGCAACAAAGAGGCAAGTGTAGCGGATATTATGAGGTCCACTAATGGAGTACTCCACTGGGATCTTCAGTTCTATAGGGAGGTGAATAACCGTGAATTGGAAGCTTTCAGGAGTTTCATCAATTCCATTTATTGCACCCCTGTAAGGGGGATTGGGGAGGATAAGAGATGTTGGCTGCCTTGTAAGAGTAAGGGATTCACGGTTAGTGCTTACTACCATCTTCTAGTTGGCCATAGTGAGCAGTTTTTTCCTTGGAAAAGCATTTGGAAGCAGAAGATCCCCTCTAGAGTGGCTTTCTTTGTATGGACAGCAGCCTTGGGGAAATGTCTGACTATTGACAACTTAAGGAAAAGAAAGGTTTGCATTTTGGATTGGTGTTTCATGTGCAAGTGTGATAGTGAAACTATTGACCATCTTTTCCTTCTTTGCCCGGTTGCTTTGGAGTTGTGGGATATGGTTTTTGGGTTATTTGGAGTTTGTTGGGTTATGCCTTTCTCTGTTGTTGGGCTTTTGGCATGCTGGCAAGGTCGTTTTGGTCGCCATCGTAATGGAGATCTTTGGATGGTTGTTCCTCATTGTTTGATGTGGTGTATTTGGAAGGAGAGAAATAGTAGGTGTTTTGAAGACAAGGAGCGTTCCATGCCTGATCTCAAGCTTCTTTTTTTTAGAACCTTACTTGATTGGTTTTCTGTGTGGAGAAACCATCCTTTTTCTTCTATTTTGGATTTTCTTGATTTTTGTAATGTTCGTTTTTGATTTGTTCACCCCTGTATACTCCCTGTGTACTTCGGTGTTCCTCTCTTTTTGATTTCAATGAATCTTATTACTTATCAAAAAAAGGTTTCAGTTCCTCTAATGGGATGGGCGTACTGTGCATTAACAGGAATGGACCTTTTAGGAAACAGAACAATATCTCTTTATGTTTTCCTGAAATAATAATGTTTTTGGTGACTGATAAATCAAAAAAATGTTTTGGAAAGTCAAGTAATGCATTGATAAAGAAAAACAAGATGTGTTACTGCCTAACTCAGATTCATTAGAATTTTTTTTTCTTTCATTTCTTGATTGATTGGAGAGAAAAGGTTGGTAGTGGAAAAAAAATGGTGAGTGGCGGTGGGTCTGTTTGCCTAGTAACAAATGGTAATGACTGCAGCAGTTGCGCTGATAGTCATGCAAGTGCAATAAAGGTGGCAAGAGCCTTGGTGGTTGCAATATAGTGGTGGCATAAAAAGTAAAGTTTGTTGAGCTTCTTGTAAGTGGAATTAGAGAAGTTAGTTTTGGTGGTGACTATGGCAGTCAGCGAAGGTCCAGTAGTGACAGAAAAGAGAGTGATGGTGTTGGAGGAGCCTAAGTGAGCAAAAAAAAAAAAACAACATTTTTATAACCTGAAAAAAGCCCAGCACAAAAAGGTTCAGCATTTAGAAAAAATTTATGTCATGCTGTTTTCGATAACTGTAATCAGAATTGTTCTGAACTACACGAGTACCAAAAGAGATTGAACTGACCAAGAAAACTTTCACCTGACTTGGGACATGGGTAGACAAGTTAATGCAGAAGCATAACCAAAAGTTATTTCAATATTTCATTTTAGATTTTCAGTGGATAATTTCAGATTGTAACGTAGTTATTTGTTTAGTTTGGATTGGTATTTGAGTTTGGTTAGGATTATTGGATTAGTATTTGAGATTGTTTAGGATTATCAGATTAGTATTTGAAATTGTTTAGGATTTGTTTAGGAGAGTTTATCCTTATCTTTGTAATTCCTGGAAGCTGCATATAAAGCTCCAAATGATTTCTTTTGTAGTACAGATATTCCAAACACCTTAGGTGGGAAGCCTAAGGTTCTTCGGTAGGACTAATCTAGGTGGGAAGCCTAGGTTGTCCTGCATCACAAGTCCAGAGAACTCTTTTTTGTGTTAACATGCTGGCACCATTGACACTCCTTTGGCTTTCCTTTAACTGATTCTGGAAATTATTTAAATATGAATAATAGAGCAGAGTACCTATAAATAAAAAAGAATTAAAAAAAAAGAAAGAATAACAGAGTACATGCATGATGTTCTTTAAAGCTATTCTGTGTTTGGGTATTGGAATACTAGTTTAATTTTCTTGCTTGCTTGTGATATTTGATTTTATCTTTTAGAATCTTTCCTTGCCAATACTTGTTTTCCTTTCTTGCAGTTGCTACGAACAAGGCGCCCTTTTGTTGCATATATAACTGATGGCATGGGTAATGAGCTCTTCAGGGTGAGCTTTCTCTGAGATTTATTATTCTTTCGGAACCATATCAGGCTTTTAGATTCTTATGGTTTGAATATGTTTCTGGTTATGCTTGAACTTTTTTTATTTTTACCATGTTCAGGTTCGTAGGCCTTTTTGGTGGATTACCAGCTCAATATATGCAGAGATTGATGGTAAGGTATGTCAGCTAGACATTTATGCTGTTTTTCATTGCAACTATACATAGTTTTTAGCATGTTGAACACCAATCTGACTGTTGCTGATTTAAGAAATCTGCTTCTATCTAGGAAATTGGTGTGGTTCACAGACGATGGCATTTGTGGAGGAGGATATATGACTTGTACCTGGGGTAAATACTGTTTTCTGAATTACTTTGCAAATTTCTTTATTCATTTAAGGTTAGTGCCTTTATATTTCATTGCAATTGAAGTTTGGAGCCAGAGGTTTTATTTAAGGTGCTTTCTTTCATTGCAAAAGATACTTAAAGTAGAGATACAAGATAGATGGTTGTGGAATGGTGGATCATCTGGCTCAGGAAATGATTTTAGGTGAATTAGCTTATTATCTGCTTTGTTGTCCATGAATGGCAGAATTCAGTACGTTCTGATATTGTGGGTTGATGATTTTAGTGGTATCAATCTTCTACTCACTACAATAACAAGCTATGTTTTGTACTTCCTGAAGGACCATTTACCTACAATTAGAATAATATATTTTGACACTTTTTAGATATCATTGGAGTATTCTATTTTTGGGTAGTTCGACCATGAAATTTCATTGTTTCTGTATTTCCAAAATATGTGTGTAGTAGCTTATCTAGAGTGGGAACGTGTTAAAATGCCATTATGAAGAAGAAATTTTGTGATATTTGTACATATATTTGATCAACATCTTTTAAAATGCCATTTTATAGCTGCCTTGCCTTGAGGGAAGCAGCATTAGTCTTTCAAAACCATGATGTTAACTTGTAGCTACCAAAGCAATGGCTAGTTACTTCTATAGGCAAATATAAGATTAGGAGGAATTTCATCTTCTTCATTTTAGTTCTACAAATATGAACTTTAAAAGAATTTTGACCTAGTTGCCAAACACTCTTGTTGTTGTTGTTGTCTTTTTTTATTTTTTATTTGAGGGGAAATTGTGGGGCCCGGGGGAGGAATGGTTGACAAATATTTGACCAATTCTTGATTTTTCTACACTGGTATATTATATGTGCCGTCCTAGTTATGAACTTATAATAGCCACCTGTGTGATTAGTTATTAATTAAAAGAGATTATGGGTATGTATGCACCAACATGCTTCTACAGGGTAAACATGTTCCCTTGTATTATCTCTGTTTCAGTAATGTATTAATGATGTAATCTCGCATCTTGAGGTCACATTTTTTTTTGTTCAGTCAGTTTTTTATTGGTAATTACACATGTACCCAATGGATCTTAAACTCATGATTCACCCTCCATCTTGCTCTTAAAAGGGGGGGAGGTGCCATTTGAGCTAGATTTCATTGCAGTCTACACTTGTAACTTCTGTTATTGGACTTTGTTTTGTTTCTATCTTATGCCTCCAAGCCTAAGGTCATTTGATTTGTAGGAATAAGCAGTTTGCGGTTGTTGAAAACCCTGGCTTCTGGAACTGGACATTTACTTTAAAAGATATTGATGGAAAAGTGCTTGCTGAAATTGATCGTGATTGGAGGGGCTTTGGCTTTGAGGTTGTTTCTTTTCTGCTTTACAAAGATATTATATTGGCTATGTAGTTGATTCTAATGCACAATTTGTTCTCTTCTTTCAAAACTAAGTTTTGGGTTTTACTTGATTCATGGTCTAATGCTTAAGTTTTATTCTCTTTTGTGAACCAAGGTTTTGATTAAACTTCATATTCTATTAGTCTACCAATCCGCCATGGACTTGCTGACTCAAAACTTTTTGATTTATATATAGTCTGTACCTATAAGTCCTTGTAGAAGTTTGTATTTATTATTGATGTTTTAGATTGTAGATATGCCTAGAAAATTATCCAAGATATTAATTGTTAACAAATTTACTGTGTACACCAATATTTATGGTTGCTTCAAGGGAACCTAAGTCTCCAAATTTGATAGAATGTGAACTACTTTGTGAGTCTGGATCTCCACAACACAAGTTTTTTCACATAATAAAAGTGCATAAACCTTATTGATTAGTACTTGCTTCTACATGATTGACCAACATTCAAAACTAGAAATTAGGTACCACTGTAGCACCACAACATTCAAGTCCTAAGAAATAGCAACAGATAATGGAACAAACAACCAACTGGGACTCAACTACTGCCTAATAACCAGGACTACCCGATCAGCTTAAAGTATAAAAAAAAAAAATCTTGGCATTGTCACCGTGCACACTCAAACTCAAACTAACTAATAATGCACGTAACAAAATTCTGATTATCAAATATCTGTGTAACTCATGTCAGTAATTATGAGACAGAAGAATTGGAATGGTATTCCTCAAAACCACTGTTGATAGCTCATGCTTGAAATTGTAGTACAATGGGAGTTTCCTTAATCCTTATGTAGATCACATAGAGCATAATAAGTTTCCTTATGTAGATCACATAGAGCATAATGAGCTGGTTCTGAGTGCAAGAATGATTTCAATTTTGGAAATAATTTTTAAAGAAACAAGTGTTGTTAACATGTACAAGTTTTATTTTTTACCTTAGAAAGCATAGGGCTGTATGTACCCTTTATATGTAGAGTTCTTGATGGCCCTTTTAATTATTCGTTTAAAAATTTTCAATAATTAATTTATCAGCCTTCTATTGTTATTTTGTATGCATTGCCTTACAAAATGAATAATTAACCTTGTTTTGAAACATCTAATCAAGTAATGGTGTAATTAAGGTGTGATATGTAATGCAAATTTCCTTAACAAACTATGAGATATTGAGTTGTTACTGATCTTTAAACCAGAGTGGGCTTAGACCATGTTGTTTTCTATCGTTGACAGACGTCTATCTAGCCTTCTGGGTTATATTATGTCTTTTGTGAAGGATCATTTGCATTTGTATTTTTTGTTTGAGTTATTAGATTTATTTTGGTTGCCAAAGGAACTAGCTACGGGTATGGAAATTTAATTTTGAACTATAATTTGATGAAATGCAGATCTTTACTGATGCTGGTCAGTACGTGATCCGATTTGGGAGTTCTGATCCTGGCTCCAAGACCGGCCCTGCTACAATGGTACCACGTTAGGAAACAAAAAAGGAATTATTTTCTTTTAATGATTTTATTGATTTCTCTAATCTTATATGTGCTTTCTTTGCTGGCAGATACAAGAGTTGGAAGTTGCCCGTCCACTGACTCTGTCAGAGAGAGCTGTAGCTGTTGCTCTTGCTATATCTCTGGATAATGACTATTTCTCAAGACACGGTGGCTGGTAAGCTTGTTCTCAGTGCTAAAATTTTCACAACTGCAATAGAATTTAGGATTCAGATCATATTGATCACCTCAACCGCTACTCATCTCCACACCATTTTCAAAAGTTTGTGGTGTTTGTTTCCTTAAACGGCTATATCTTTTATCTTAAAAATGCAATTTTAATAGCATTTGGATAAGATGGCACTTCCGCCCTCCATAATTATGGGGTGGCAGGTGAAGCCATGAATTTAATCACTTTATGTTGGAAGTTTTCTCAGTACTAAAAATGTTAATTTTTAGGCCCTAGTTGCTCATCAACATTGATAGAGAGAGTTGAAATTAGTGCTGATTTTGCCCTTGCTTTTCTTTTGTCATCAGGGCATTACCTTTTGTTGCAGTTGGGGAGTAGTTTTGGTTTGCAATATAGTCCTTAACTTGTGTGGTTATATTCTATGTTTGCAATTTGGGAGGGATAGCAGTGAGCCAAGCAATAATAGCCTAGAAGGTGGTCTACTGATCTGTTTTCTTGTTTCCTTACCCCACCCCACAATCTGAATTTGTAACTCTTACCTTTTTTTGAGTATGTTTTTACCAAATGACTTTCTTCTATCGCTCCCTTTATATGTGCTTGTTACTGTTGCTGACACCATTATTAATTTGAGATATCAAAATGACTATTTATCACTGAGAGAATATATTATTTGTCAAGACCTGGCTCCAGCGTTTTACAGTAATTTATGAATATACAGTAATAGGATAATACTCGGGAATTGTAGCATGACCAAATAATGAAAAAGAAGATGTCTATGTTTTGGGTATGAGAAAGTTGGTATTTGATTAGAAAAGGTGTTTGCCTTCTTTGAGGAATGTGACAATTTCAATTCAATTATTTGTGTTTTTATTCAAGTTTTACTTTATTCATGGCATGCAAGGTTTCAATAATGTAAAATCGTCTTGTTGTAACGTTAGTTCTATAAAAACGAAAGGAATCCTTTTGGATGCTACTTTTTATTTTATCCACTTTGGTGCTCTACTTTTTTTCTTTTTTCTTTTTTTGGTGCTCTATTTAAAAGAAAGAAAAACATGTCCTTTTTTGTATAGGTGTGTACTGTGAAGTGTAAACTGAGTAGTATTTTTTTTTTTTTTACTGAATCAGCTACTTTTATCTTATTCTTGGGTAGTTTTTTTTTTTTTTTTTTTTTAATATATATATATATATATTTTTGGATAGGTATTATTTATTGGGTAGTTATCATATGTTTATATTGCAAATTTTAGTACATCATTATTATTTTTTTCAATAAAAAAAAATACAACAATTTTCATGATTTTTTTTTTTTTTTTGAGTTTCATAATTGTTAAATTGTTAGTATTAACTAAAATTTTCTATTGAAAAAAAAAAAAAAAAACGTGTTAGAAAGTATTTAGTATAAAATAATACTACCGGTATCAAATTTCAATGACTGTTTATCAAAAAAAAAAAAAAAATAGAGATACCAATATATAACTATCCTACTAACAAATAAAAGATGTATATTAGTAGGTAGTTAGTTTTACACACATTTATACGGCTATTTAAGGAGCTTTTTCTATTTGGATTCTTCATTTTTATAGTTCTAAAGTACCCTTATACCATTCACTTACAAGTTTTCAATTAACATGGATAAATATATAAAATAAAACTATTTTACTTTAATAACTCACAAACCCACTTATGCTTTGCTAGTTTACAACCCAATAATATCTACTCTCATTCTTCTTCAAATTAAACAAATTCAATCTCATCCTCGTCTTTCTTCTTCTTCTATTTCCAGATTTGGGTTCTAAACAATTCAGCATAATTTACACAATTCAAATGGCTGTACAAGCTCTATCTTCTGCATCTCTAATCTAAATTGCAAGTTATTCTTTCTTTTTTTCCTTATCTTTTCCTTCTTTTTTTGTGTGTGGATATTTTCAAACTTTTTAGTTTTAAGTTTTAACTCACACATACTCTTTTTTTTTGAAGTTGTTTATACGTATCATAAAGCCCAAAAGGAATCACTCTGGCATAAAACTCTATTTGAGCGTTTGTTGTATACCTTTGTCATTTGCATCTACGCGTATCAGTTTTTTTTTTTGCTTATCTTTTCCTTTTGTGTGTGGATATTTTCAAACTTTTCACTCAAACACAAACTCTTTTTAAAGGATTTGAATTTGAGAAGTTTATCAATAACAAATTGATGTTTATCACTTTGTTTTAAATTCAATTATTTTTTGTTTAAGATTTTAAAAAAAAAAATCGTGATTTTGAGAGGAGAACTTTTTTTCTTTCTTTTCTTTAAAGTAGCCCAACATACTTACCTAAAAAAAATTTATAAAAAAAAAAAAAAAAAAAAAAAAAAAAGAAAAAGAAAGGAAGGACTAAGAAGTAACCGAATTCAAATAGAAAATATGCTTATCTACATGTATCAGATTTCTTTCTTTCTTTTTTTTTCTTTTTTTTCTTTTTTTGCTTATCTTTTTCTTTTGTGTGTGGATATTTTCAAACTTTTCACTCAAACACAAACTATTTTTAAAGGATTTGAATCTGAGAAGTTTATCAATAACGAATTGATGTTTATCACTTTGTTTAAATTCAATTATTTTTGTTTGAGATTTTTAAAAAAATCGTGATTTTGAGAGGAGATTTTTTTTTTTTGACATATTTTTTCTTTCTTTTCTTTAAAGTAACCCAACATACTTCCCTAAATGGTTCCCCAAAAAAAAAAAGTACTTCCCCAAAAAAAGATTAAAAAAAAAAAAAAGAATAACCAAACAATTAAGAGTATTTGAGTTTAAAAAAAAAAAAAAAAAAAAACAAAAAAAAAAAAAAATACAAGAAAGGAAGGACCAAGAAGTAACCAAATTCAAATAGAAAATATGCTTATCTACATGTATTAGATTTGTTTTTTTTTTTTTTGCTTATCTTTTCCTTTTGTGTGTGGATATTTTCAAACTTTTCACTCAAACACAAACTATTTTTAAAGGATTTGAATCTGAGAAGTTTATCAATAACGAATTGATGTTTATCACTTTGTTTAAATTCAATTATTTTTGTTTGAGATTTTAAAAAAAATCGTGATTTTGAGAGGAGATTTTTTTTTTTTGACATATTTTTTCTTTCTTTTCTTTAAAGTAACCCAACATACTTCCCTAAATGGTTCCCAAAAAAAAAAAAGTACTTCCCCAAAAAAAGATTAAAAAAAAAAAAAAGAATAACCAAACAATTAAGAGTATTTGAGTTTTAAAAAAAATAAAAAAAATAAAAAAAAAAATACAAGAAAGGAAGGACCAAGAAGTAACCGAATTCAAATAGAAAATATACTTTTCAAATAGGGAAGAAGAGATTTAGAAAATTTAAAAAAAAATAAAATAAAATAAAAAGTGAGAATTGAAATTTTAAAGAAACAGCAATTAAAAAAAAAACTGCAATTTTTTAAAAATAAAAGGAGAGATAAAAGAGGTTAAAATTTAGGATTTGATGAAAAAAAAGAATAGTTTAGTTTTATGTGGGAGTTAAAGATATATTTTTACTGAATTATCCTCAAGTTTTGTTTGTGTTTGAATTCCTATATAAAAATAAAAAGGGAAAACTTTTGAAAATACGGTTGTGAGAGTTTGTGTTTGAAATGCTATTAAAAAAAGCACAAAGTTTAAGTATAAAATTGGTTGTAACCTTTTTTTTTTTAGAGAGAAAGTTTCAATTTATAGCATCTACTCCTGATGATAGTTTTTTATTATCAAACCAATACACCAACTAAGACTACAACTATACTCAATAAAATAAACACTAGCCTTTTTGAGGCTCTTCTATTTTTTTGGAAAGTTAATAATTTACATCCATTATAATTTGGAATTACTATATTTTCCAATCACTAAAAAATATGGGGGTGTGATAAGTATTATGAGTTTGCAGGTGAAATAAATTTTCATCATAACCCTAAGTTTTTTTGTAATTAGAAAATGTATAATCCAAAATTATAATAGATATAAATTATTAACTTTGTTTTCCAAAAAAATAGAAGAGTCTCTGAGCATGAGTGTGAGCATGTGCTCAAAGGCTAGTATCTAATTTATTGATTTTTGATACCGAGTATTATTTAAGAGAAGTGTTACGTTCACAATATTTTCACAGCAAATTAGATGTGATTAGTTGTTATTGGTTCAAATTTGAACTTATCACTGAAATTACTTTTCTATCTCATTATTAATAACCTGCCACATATGATTTGTTGTGAAAATGTTGCCGACATAGCATTTACCATTATTTAATACAAAAATATTTTTTTTTTCATACGAGGGCCCACACTCATTCACGAAATAATACAGCTTGCAACGTCACGTTTCACGAAGGAGAAAAGTCGCGTACCATTTCCATTTTGTGTTTTTTTGATAAAATGCGACATATCGTGTCCCTATTTTACCGGGAAAGTTATTAAATAGAGAGAGAGATACAACTAAAATTATCACGCTTTAAAGAAGCACACCACACCACACCAAATTATTAGAAAAAACAAGAAAGGGTACAAAGAAGTAACTGCAGTTTCAAAAGAGGAAAGAGAGAAGGCAGAGAGGCAGAGTACTAAACTGTTCTCTCTTCAATAGGGAGCGACGAGGAGAGAAAGAGAGAGGAATATATTCAAAAAGCACTTCAGAAAGTATGTTTACTATTTTTCATATCTACTATTCTTTCATTCATTGACATCATATTTTCTTTTCTTTAACTTTTTCTTTGTTTTTCAAAAACCAGTTTTATGTTTTTTTTTTTTTTTTTTTTTTGCTTATAATTTTTTGATAATTAAGTTTGCATATAAGATAAAATCAAACTGCATTGCACGATAAGAGAGGCCTTTCTTTTTTTTCGATAGTAAAGAAGGGCCTTTTAGAAGAGAGAACAAAAATAAAATGATTGTCAAGAAAAGTAAACATGTTTTATCGGAAATGAGAGAGAGAGAGAATAGTTTTATGATAGTTGAGGCGGGTAACAAATTAAAATTTATAATTTTCAAAATACTAAATTAATCCCTAAAGTTTAAAAAATAAAGGATAAAATCTTATAATTTTAAAATGTAAAAATTAAACTTCAACTCATATAAGGGAAATAACATTGTGTTTTAAACTTAATAGTATATACTAAGTGTTTGATTTGTACTTAATTACCTTTGAAACTATACCGTTCAATCTGTTACTTTTTGAAAGTTTAAGGTTTAGTTTGTTACACCTTTTAAAATGTAATTTTTTCCAAACTATTTTTTATTTAAATCTGTGGGGGAGAAAAGCCCAGCCCAACTTATTGGGCCAAAGGCCCTATCCGAGGACCACTGTTCGCCCGAGGAGGCCAAGACGCAGCCAGTGGCCCATGTAAAAGGGGAATGTCCGCAGACGAGCACGTGTACCGTCCGAGGAGATGCTCATACGTCCGAGGAGACCGGAACGTGTCAAGCGGTCTGTCTAACAAGTGTCAGGGAAAAAGGAGACCTCGGACACGTGAGAAGGTGACAGGGATAAAGAAATATCAAGGAGACAGACCTCAGCCACCGCATTTAATGCCCTGCACCTACCCACCTGGCCGCATTTATGTGGAGAAGACCCCTGAACAGTGCATCCTCAACTACCGCCACTCAGACAGGGCTAAAGGGGGAGTTTGATGGGACATGCACTCAAGTGGGCGCACAGATGATGAACAAGTGGACGGTGGAGATGGAGAAGGGCAGCACTATATAAGAGAGAGAGGTATCTGATAGAGGGGATCGAGAATCAAGAGAGAGAAAAGAGCACATAATTTTACTGTAGCTCCAACATTTGTAACTTAAGTTCATCAATGAAAATCGCCTCCTCGGACGAGACATTGATCACTGTCCGAGCACTCTTTTAGTCAAATTTCCCCATCTTCTATGCCGATTCATATTGTTATTTTTCATTACTAGCCTAGCTCTTTCACCCACTCTCTACAAATTTATTGTTTTGGGTTCAGTGGGCTCCAAACCCATACCTCATTGGGCTTGGGCAGCAGAATCTGACCCTACAATTGGCGCCGTCTGTGGGGAGAGCTTGTGCAAGAGTGGAATAAGCAGTTGATGATGGCAGAACAAGGTGAGCAACAAGCAGAATCCAGGGCATCCCAACACGTGGACCATGTCATCAACTTAGAGAGGAAACAAAACCGTGAGGGCAGTGTACACACTGTGCGCCTTAGCCAGAGCCATTCGCAGAGCGGAAGTCACATGTCCCATGCAGAGAAGAACCGTGACTTACAACTGGAAGTGGAAAAACTAAAGAGGGAATTGCGACACGCGAAGAGGAAACGGGCTTCCTCGTACTCTGAAGATGATATTGATGACGAGCACGACGTCTCTTACCAACACAAGTCCAAGACACCAGCTAGCGAGTCCTACACCTATGTAGAGGAGTCCCATCGTAAAAGGGAGCGTAGGAGCCCATCACACAAGGACATGGAGAATGATGCCATGAACAGGGCTCTAAATCAGATATCTAGATCACCCTTCACGCGCAGGATAGAGGAGGCCAGACTCCCTCGGCGCTTTAATCAGCCAACGTTCACCGTTTACAACGGTAAAACTGACCCAGTTGAGCACGTGAGCCATTTTAACCAGAGGATGGCTGTCTACTCCAGAGACGAAGCCCTGATGTGCAAGGTCTTCCCTTCCAGTCTTGGGCCCGTTGCTATGAGATGGTTTGATGGTTTGAAGGCGGGCTCCATCAACTCCTTCAAGGAGCTCACTCAGGCGTTCGGCTCCCGTTTTGTTACGTGCCGAAGAGTGGCCAGGCCTCTATCCTCCCTGCTATCCTTGTCCATGCAGGAGGGCGAGTCCTTGAAGACGTATTCAGACAGATATTGGGAGATGTTCAATGAGGTGGAGGGCAACAACGATGCAATGGCCCTCAGCACGTTCAAGCTCGGCCTCCCTACTGACCACGGTTTGAGGGGATCCCTATCTGGCAAGCCAGTCACAAACGTGCGTCAACTGATGGACCGCATAGAGAAGTATAAGAGGGTTGAAGAAGATCAGCAGCAGGGCAAGGGAAAGGACAAGATTATCCCTCAGGAGAGGAGAGATTCGCGGTCGGATCGGTACAACTACAATAAACCGAGAAGGGATTTTGCCGGGCAATCAGGATCGATGAATCCTCAGTCGGTCAACACCGTGTTCAAAGAACCAGTGCATCAGGTCTTGGAAAAGATTAAGAATGAATCATTCTTCAGGTGGCCGAATAAGATGGTGGGAAACCCCGAGAGGCGCAACCACAATCTCTACTGCCAGTACCATCAGGACCATGGGCATACAACGGAAGATTGTAGGAGTCTGTGGGATCACCTGGACCAGTTGGTCCGTGATGGTAAATTGAAACATCTTCTGCACCACTCCAGCGGCCGAGGGCAGACAGGCTCGGGACCGCGTAGGGACGACCCCCCAAATCCACCGCTTGGGACTATAAATGTCGTCTTCGCTGCGCCGGGAAGAACAGGGTCCTGGCCTTTGAAAGTTATGTCGGTAGGCCGACCACTCGCAGGGGAGTCGAGCCGAGGACCGAAGAGAACTAGGTCCGGTGCCCCGTTGGTTATGGGATTCTCGGACGAGGACATGATTGGCACCATCCAACCCCATGATGATGCACTAGTCATCACCCTCAGAATAGGAGGGTACGATGTGAGGAGGGTAATGGTGGACCAGGGCAGTGCCGTGGAGATAATGTACCCGGACCTCTACAAGGGGCTAGGCCTAAAACCCCAGGACCTGACGCCGTACGATTCCCCGCTATTCACCTTTGAAGGAAGGCCTGTCATCCCGAAAGGCCGGATACGCTTGCCTGTGCAGTCCGGCTCTGAGGTTGTGGAGTTGGACTTTGTCGTCGTAGACGCATATTCGCCCTACACGGCACTCGTAGGCAGACCTTGGATTCACGCACTCGGGGCCGTCCCCTCTACTTTACACCAGAAGGTCAAATATCTCTCAGGGGGACAGGTGCATGAAATCCGAGGAGACCAATCTGTTGCTAGACAGTGCCTGGTGGCCGCCATTCAGCATGAGGCCCCAGCCGAATCCTCGGGTGTAGTTGGGAGGGATTTATAGCAACTACAGTCTCGGGGAGTGCCTTATGAAGCATCGGATGAAAGCGCTCGGTGTGAGGATCTGACGAGAGTAGTCATTGGGGATGATCCTGACAGGTTCTTCCAAGTCGGATCTCAACTGCCTCTTCAAGAGAAGGAGGAGTTGATAGATTTCCTCAAGCAAAACCTCGACGTGTTTGCCTGGAGTGCTTACGAGGCCCCCGGGGTAGACCCGGAGTTCATATGCCACCATTTGAAGGTGAATCCACTGGTCACCCCCAAGCAGCAACCTATCCGGCGCCCATCCAAGGAGCACGCTGACGCAGTAAGGGACGAGGTGACGAAACTCAAAGCAGCTGGGGCTATCAAAGAGGTTTTTTATCCCGAATGGCTAGCGAATACCGTGGTGGTAAGGAAGAAGAGTGGGAAGTGGCGAGTATGCGTGGACTTCACGGACCTGAATAGGGCATGTCCCAAAGACCCGTTCCCTATGCCGAAGATCGATCAACTGGTCGACGCCACTGTTGGTCACCCTCGGATGAGTTTCCTGGACGCCTTCCAAGGCTACCACCAGATACCGTTAGCCCGGGAGGACCAGAAGAAAACTGCCTTCGTCACCCCTATTGGCAACTACCACTATAAAGTGATGCCGTTCGGCCTGAAGAACGCGGGAGCTACCTACCAGAGGATGATGACGAGGATGTTCGAACCACAGCTAGGCAAGAACATCGAGATTTACATAGATGACATGGTGGTGAAGAGCAAATTTATAGCCGAGCATGTGAAAGACCTTGAAAGTACTTTTGAGGTTCTACGGAAACACAAGCTACGACTGAATGCCTCTAAGTGCTCGTTTGGGGTGGGATCCGGCAAGTTCTTGGGATACATGGTCACCCACAGAGGAATTGAGGTTAACCCCGACCAGATAAAGGCCATCAACAACCTCCGAGCTCCTCGGAATCCCAAGGAAGTTCAAAAACTGACTGGAATGACAGCTGCCCTTAATCGGTTCATCTCTAGATCGGCAGACAGGTGTCGGCCCTTTTTCTCTCTACTCAACAAGTGGAAGGGATTCGAATGGACTGAGGAATGCGCTTTGGCGTTCCAGCAACTCAAGGATTACCTGTCTCGACCACCAATCATGTCCAGTCCTGAGCCCGACGAGGTACTGTTCGCCTATATCGCTGTAGCTCCCTATGCGGTGAGCTTGGTGTTGATACGGTCAGACTCTGGCGTACAAAGGCCCGTCTATTACGTAAGCAAGTCCCTGCACGAGGCTGAGATTCGTTACTTGCCACTAGAGAAGGCCATCTTAGCAGTAGTGCTTGGCACGCGGAAGCTACCACACTACTTCCAAGCCCACACGGTGATCGTTCTCACACAACTCCCACTCAAAGCTATACTCCGAAGTGCCGATTACACCGGTCGGATTGCCAAGTGGGGTACAATCTTAGGGGCTTTTGATATAAGATACATGCCCCGCACGTCGGTCAAGGGACAGGTCCTCGCAGATTTGGTGGCTGAGTTCACGGAGCCCCAGCTAGATGAGGTGAAGCCCACGTCGGGCATGGATGAAAAATCAGTTGGCATGGTCTCTCAACAGAATCCCTCCCACTGGGAAGTATATGTCGATGGCGCGGCAAACCAGAGAGGCTCTGGAGTTGGGCTCGTATTGATATCCCCCGAGAAGATCACTATCGAGAAATCGCTAAGGTTGGACTTCTCGGCAACGAATAATGAAGCAGAGTATGAGGCCCTGCTCATGGGGATGACTATGGTCCGAAGAATGGGTGGGAAATCCGTGGAGCTGTTCTCGGACTCAAGATTGGTAGTAGGTCAAGTACAAGGCGAATTCGAGGCAAAGGACGAAAGAATGCAGGGATACTTAGGTCGTGTCAAACACCTACAATCAGAGTTTGAATTTTTCAGTTTGTTGCACATCCCCAGGAGTGGCAACTCACATGCTGACTCCCTGGCCACGTTAGCCACCTCTTCGGCACAAGGCTTGCCGAGGGTCATCCTCGTCGAGGACCTGCACAGGCCTACGGAGACAAGGACAGGAGGAGTCCAAGTCCACCAGATTAGGGTCGGGCCGTGCTGGATGGACCCGTTGATCCAATTTATCAAAGAAGATATATTGCCTGAAGAGAAGGCCGAAGCCGATAAAATGCGGAGGAAGGCGACTAAGTTCTGGCTATCCGAAGACCAGAAACTATACAAGCGCTCGTATTCGGGACCATATTTGTTGTGTGTGCACCCCGAGGCGACCGAGACACTGCTAGAAGAGTTACACGAAGGAATCTGTGGGAGCCACACCGGAGGCAGGTCCTTGGCTCACCGAGCCCTCACCCAAGGTTATTGGTGGCCTAACATGCAGAAGGAGGCACACGAGTACGTCAAAAAATGCGACCAATGTCAACGCTTCGCTCCAAACATTCACCAGCCAGGAGGAAAACTCAATCCACTGTCTAGCCCGTGGCCCTTTGCCCAGTGGGGCTTGGATATTGTGGGACCCTTCCCCAAAGCTGCAGGAAACAAGAAGTACCTCCTGGTCGGAACAGACTATTTCACCAAGTGGGTCGAAGCCGAGCCACTAGCCAATATCAGAGACGTTGATGTGCAAAAATTCGTGTGGAAAAACATTGTCACACGGTTTGGAGTTCCTCACACCCTCATCTCGGACAACGGTTTACAGTTCGACAGCAAGGCATTCAGGAATTACTGCGGCGAGCTGGGAATTACAAACAGATACTCCACTCCAGCCTATCCCCAAGGTAATGGCCAAGCAGAAGCTTCCAACAAGGTCATACTGAACGGCTTAAAGAAGAGGCTAGACGATGCAAAGGGCAGATGGGTAGAGGAGTTGCCACATGTGCTTTGGGCTTACAGAACTACGCCCCGCAGGTCCACTGGAGAGACCCCTTTCTCGATGACCTATGGGGCTGAAGCTGTCATTCCTCTGGAAACAGGGTTCCCGACACTAAGAACTAGCTCATTCAGTCTAGCCGACAACGACGAGCAGCTACGGAAGGGCTTAGACTTAATTGAGGAAAGAAGGGAGAATGCAATGGTTCGGTTGGCACACTACCAACAAAAACTCAGACAAGGCTACGACGCTAACGTGAAGTTGAGGCCTTTAGAGCCCGGTGATCTGGTGTTGAGGAAAGTTGTGGGCACCGCAAAGAACCCAGCTTGGGGGAAATTGGGACCCAATTGGGAGGGACCATATCGCATCACTTCAGGCGCCGGTATTGGAGCGTATTTCTTAGAAGATTTGGATAGTCATGTAATCCCTCGCCCTTGGAATGTAAATAACCTCAAGAGGTACTTTTATTAATCAAGTCTTCCCTTCAGTTGATATACCGATTCGCCGCGTAAAGTTCTCTCAAGTGTTTAAACTTAAACCCAATCATGCCTGTAGTCCTCGGACCAGATGATTAGGGTTAGTTAACACTCATTCACCGCTCTCTCAAGTGTTTAAACTTAAATCCAATCATGCCTGTAGTCCTCGGACCAGATGATTAGGGTTAGTTAACACTCATTTGCCGTTAGCTTAGGTGTTTAAACTTAAATCCAATCATGCCTGTAGTCCTCGGACCAGATGATTAGGGTTAGTTAACACCGTTAGCTCAAGTGTTTAAACTTAAATCCGATCATGCCTGTAGTCCTCGGACCAGATGATTTGGGTTAGTTAGCACTCGGTTACAGTTCTATAGTGTTTAAACTTAAATCCGATCATGCCTGTAGTCCTCGGACCAGATGATTAGGGTTAGTTAGCACTCGGTTACAGTTCTACAGTGTTTAAACTTAAATCTAATCATGCCTGTAGTCCTCGGACCAGATGGTTTGGGTTAGTTAGCACTCGGTTACAGTTCTAGTGTTTAAACTTAAATCCGATCATGCCTGTAGTCCTCGGACCAGATGATTTGGGTTAGTTAGCACTCGGTTACAGCTCCATAGTGTTTAAACTTAAACCCAATCATGCCTGTAGTCCTCGGACCAGATGATTTGGGTTAGTTAACACTCAGTTGCAGTTTTGGTGTTTAAAGCTTAAATCCAGTTATGCCTGCAGTCCTCGGACCAAATGACTAGGATTATTTAACTCAAGCACATTCGAATCCCGTAATCTTTAAACCGGTCGACAGGTTAGTCAATACCCCTATGCGTTTAAATTAATTCTAATTTATAAAACTTTCCCCTAGTCGTGTTTAGTTTGAAACCGAGGAATGACGAATTATGTTTAGCTTGGAAAGACGCAATTCATCAGTAACTCTTGGCAGTCCTATCCTTTTCATTAATAATCTTAGTTATGATGTGTCAAGTAGATTTATTTGCATTATGTGGTTATAAGTGCAATGTACAGTTGTATATAACAATAATAATTGGTAAGACATGTATTTAAAGACACCATAGACGAATGAAAACCCATTCCATTAATAAAAAGACGGTTTATAATTCTTTGGATAAAACAAAAGAAAACACAGGTGCAAAAAAGTGAAAGCCCTATACATCTATTTCTTTGCCGAAGGGAGCACGGTGTCAGCAGCCTGGCCTATCCGAGCAGTCGCATCGGGGGCTTGGTCCTTGGGCTCAGAAGGGATTTTCTCTTCGCCTGGCCCTTTGTTTTTCTCTTTGGCTGGCTCAGCTGGCTTATCCTTGCCGCTTGCCTGACCAGTTTCTTTGCTTGCTCCCATAGTGGGTGCAACGTCGCTGACCGAGATTGGTTCCGAAGCTTCTGGCAGCTGTGGAGCAGAAGGGAGATCAGTACCTGGGAGCTCTCGGATATCAGGATCGTAGTATACGCTCCCAGGATGCCTCAGCTCCGAGTCGGCAGGAACTCCAGCTGCATCCAGGGCTTTGCCCCAACTAATGTCACAGTAGTCTCGGCTGACCGAGGCGAACTGCTCTAGAAGCTGGGACGTAGTTGTCTCTACCCCCAGCTGGTAAGCTGTTTTCTTTTCAGCCTCGGTCGCCTCCTGAGCCAACTGGGCTTTCTCCTCGGCATATCTGACTTGGTCCTTAGCTCTTCGGAGTTCATCCCTTAGCCCATTTACCAGCTCCCTCTCAGTCTTCAGATCGGCCTCTGTCACCTTTAGCAGCTTACGCTGGTCCTCAACCTGCTTTTCAACATTTTTTATTCCAGCGTCAAGACTCTTCTTCTGACTGGTCATATCCGCGAGCTCCCCGGACAGACGAGTATAATCGTCTTTCAGCTGGCCCAGAGATTTCTCCGCCTCATCTCGGGAATAGATCGCCGCCTGGGCTTCAAGGCGATTCTTCTTGTCCCACTCCTCGGCTACATAAATTTGCTGAGTGACCTGCGTGATGGAAACTCAAGTGTCAAACACTGAAAAATAGGAAAGGCGAAACTCGACGATTCAGTTAATTGGATTGAAGTTGCTTACGATGGCTAAGTCCCTCTTCAGGGATCGAAAGAGCTCAGGCTGATTGAAACGCCTGAAGGACTCCATGTCATGAGGGAGGAGAAGTGGTTGCTGCAGGGCCTCAGCAACGTAGCCGGCTCTCCCTCCATCATAATTCCTGAGGGAGGTCTCCCAGAGGATTGGAGCGCCCTCTAACTCTAGTTTTGGAGACCAAATCCGTGGTCCCCCTCCTCCTCGGCGAACCTCTGCCACCGTGCCCTCATCTCGGCTTTCAGTAGACGGAGCCCTGCGGCCTCGGTTGTCCTGTGCCACCTTTTGCTGCTTGGCCACCTTGGTTGGTGGCACCTGTTTCTCCTCCACCTCAGTGTGGGGTCTTTTCTTCTGCAGTTTTAGCACGGGCCTCAAGTTGGGGTCAGGGATCTGAATGGGCACCGGAGGAAGTGGCACCACCGTCTTAGATGTCCCAACATCTTTAGGGTCCGACTTTTTGCCCCTTCCCTTCATCAAGTTCCTCAGATCCATATTTTCGTCCGAGGAGTCTTCTGAATAGGTGGCTAACAGATTAAGTTGGGCGCCTGACTGCTCACACTCTTCTTCCTCGGCGTCTGAGATCTCCACCACCTGGTTTACCCTTGAAGCCTCTCCCTCAAACTGAAATTCGTCTATCTGCTCTTCTAGCGACGAAGTAGAAGAGCCAGCCCCCTCACCTTCAATCTCCTGTCCGAAAGGAACTTGCTGAAGTGGCTGGATAAGGGGAGGTGCAACCCGAGGGATTGGACGGGGTACAGGATCAAGATCGTGTGGCGCCAAAAAGCCCTTCCGACCAACGTCGATGCGCGCAAGACGGTAGTCTCCTTGGACAATCGCGTTGCCGACCGGCTGAAAACCCTTTGGTTTCCCTTGATATCCGAGAATAAGAGGAGCAGATCGTAGTTGCCCGTCCTCGCTCACGAAGATCTCCGACCTTAAAAGGAAATTAAGGGCAGCAACATTCGTTAGGCGGACCCGAGGAGAAACGTGTCTCTTATCTGTTACAAGTAAAAACAAAATGGTTAGAAGCTCAGAAACTGATCGAAGAGAAACCAAAAACAGTTAAAAGGTGGGAGCCCTAAGCCTATAGTCGGTGCGCCTAGATCTACATGTCACACCTGGCTTCCCATGCGTGGTTGGGCAACCAGGGCCGTCACGCCAGGCACCCGAGACGATCACATAGTCGTCTTTCATCCCTTTGTTGGATTTGGGAAGGCAGGAAATGAGCCTGACAACGTCCGACCGGGATTTTAAGTAGTACCCAGCATCTTGCTGGCTATGGCACTCGTACATATATACCACATCAAGCCAGGTGAGCCCCAGCCCCAAGCGACGCTCAAGGTCCTCAATCGCTCCTAGGATCCTAAACATATTGGGCGCGCACTACCAGGGAGTAAGCCTATGGTTCCGAAGGTAATTGGCGGTGATGGGGCCCATGGGAATCGTCATTCCCCCTTCTTTGAAGGCGATGAGGGGGATAACCACCTCTCCCGTCTCCGGGTCTGTTAGTATTCTGTCCGGGGGGCAATACCTCACACCCACGTTAGGGGGTATGCGGTATGTGGTCCTAAACGCCTCTACTTGCTCAGGGCTATCCATCATGTACTCGAGTTTTCCCATGGTGGTTAAACGGAGTGACTGGCCGAAGAGAAAATTAAAGGATTCGGTGAGCGATGACTTACAAGGGCTAGACCGGGGAAGCGATTGCAGACTCGTAGGAGGACTCGTGAGGGTTCCGAGTGAGATGGGCACCGGCGACGGGGAGATTCGGACGGAGAGATGTGGACGGAGGGGCGCGTCTGTTCTTGTTGGAGCGTCTGGAGATTTGTAAAGTGAGGAAGAAATAACTTCCTCAGAAGCTTTATACGGGGTCAAGCGAAAGGTCAGGGGCACTCCCGCCCAAACCTTGAAGAAAAACCACAGCCCTTGGATCAATCGGCCACCGTTGGATGCAAAGGACAAAACGTCAACTGGTGCAATTAATGCAGCGCTTTGGGAATAAGGAAACCGCAGCGGCATTAATGAGGCGTCAGCTCCCACGTTCACACACGTGCCAGCTCGGTTGTGCGTGTTCCCAAGTTGTTGCTCCGTGGCAAGTCAAAATCCTACTTTTTCTCCTCGGATGCGAAGGAAAAACTACGATTTTGAGGGGCTATTGTGGGGGAGAAAAGCCCAGCCCAACTTATTGGGCCAAAGGCCCTATCCGAGGACCACTGTTCGCCCGAGGAGGCCAAGACGCAGCCAGTGGCCCATGTAAAAGGGGAATGTCCGCAGACGAGCACGTGTACCGTCCGAGGAGATGCTCATACGTCCGAGGAGACCGGAACGTGTCAAGCGGTCTGTCTAACAAGTGTCAGGGAAAAAGGAGACCTCGGACACGTGAGAAGGTGACAGGGATAAAGAAATATCAAGGAGACAGACCTCAACCACCGCATTTAATGCCCTGCACCTACCCACCTGGCCGCATTTATGTGGAGAAGACCCCTGAACAGTGCATCCTCAACTACCGCCACTCAGACAGGGCTAAAGGGGGAGTCTGATGGGACATGCACTCAAGTGGGCGCACAGATGATGAACAAGTGGACGGTGGAGATGGAGAAGGGCAGCACTATATAAGAGAGAGAGGTATCTGATAGAGGGGATCGAGAATCAAGAGAGAGAAAAGAGCACATAATTTTACTGTAGCTCCAACATTTGTAACTTAAGTTCATCAATGAAAATCGCCTCCTCGGACGAGACATTGATCACTGTCCGAGCACTCTTTTAGTCAAATTTCCCCATCTTCTATGCCGATTCATATTGTTATTTTTCATTACTAGCCTAGCTCTTTCACCCACTCTCTACAAATTTATTGTTTTGGGTTCAGTGGGCTCCAAACCCATACCTCATTGGGCTTGGGCAGCAGAATCTGACCCTACAAAATCAAACACACTTTCTAGCTTAGAATAAAAAAGTCTTTTTCGAGTGAAAAATAAGAAATATATATAATAAAAAATGTTTTAAAAACAAAAACATACCACAAAAAAAAAAAAAAAAAAAAAAAACCCAACAGAACATTCCTTAAAGTGTTGAATGCATTGAAATGAACAGAAGTGAATTGAATAAAGATTAATTCTCATTTTTTATTCTTTTCTTATAATTTAATAAGAACAAAGTTTTCTTTATTCTTTTTATTGTATATGAATTTTGACAAATTCATCATTGAATTACTTTTTTTTTTTCATATATTTTATGTTTGTAAAATTTTCAGAAAATCAAAGATTAATAGATATGTTATCCGCGAATGTTTAAATATCAATTTTTTTTTTTAATTGTATAAGATTATGTATAAAAAATAAGTTTATAGATCAAATATTAAATAACATTTGATTGAAACAAAATTTATCATTCGCGTTAAGAACATAAAGAATATGTAATCTAGCTGTTAAATTTTAAAATATGTAATAATGTTAATTTTTTTTAATGATTATTGGCGGCTTAGAGACAACTTTTATCCATTTAATAAGGACAAAGTTTTAGTTGAGGGGAGCAAGTTATACCATTGAACTGGAAGCTCTTAACTTGCTTTTAAGGTGTATTAAGGAGAACTTTAGAGGCTATTTGGATTTGTTATTTTTCATCACCCATAACTCAAAATTGATAGGTTTCACGGCAAAAAGGTGTGTTTGGATTTGTTTTCAGTTTTTGTTTTCATCACTCAATTCTCTGATTTTTGAGTAATGAGTTAGCAATACTAAAAACACATTTGGGGTGTTTTCAACTGAAAACTGAGTTTCCATAACATTTTGGTAAATAAACAAACATTACTGGGACCTACGATTAGAGGGAAGTCATACTAGGCACAGTACAGAACAATCACTCCATCAAGCTCAGAACAATCACTCCAACGGCTCTCTTCCTCTCAGCGCGTCGGCCACAGACAGCCCAGCGAGCCCAGACGGCGACGAGTAACCCCACGGCCAGAAACCCCATCGCACTCCAATCCGCTTTTTTTAAAGGTAGATCTACCCTCTTTTAAGGGCGGCGGTGGTGTAGATGGGTCTTGTAAGGGCTGCTGGGTTCAGGTGGAGAGATTTTTGTGGGTTTGGTAAAGTTCTACATTGGTTGTATGGTCTGAGGAGGAGGCGGGTAGGATGGCAAATGGTAGGAGTAGGGGAGCTCAGACAGTGGGGCCTGCATTTTGGGGTTTTTGTAATTGAAAACCATGACTAGGTTAAGGTGCCAAACAAGGGTAGGTGATTTTTGAGATATTTTGAGTAATAGAAAATGAGTGATGAGGTGATAAGTGAGGAGTGAAGATATTTGAGTGATGAGTGAGGAGTTATAGATTTTTTGGATCCAAATAGCCCTTTATTTTTTATTTTTTATATAGGATATTATCTCTATATATTAAGAGGATTCAAAAAATTAGTTTTTGTCTTTTTTACTCTAAAAAATACCCCTAATTTAATTAGCTTATCTTTATTTCTAAAACATAAAAATGAGGTTAAAATTGTAAATTGACAAAAATTAAAAACAAAAAACCTACCTATGTTTATAAAATTACCCAATTTTCTATAAAACTTCCCATTATCCCATCTACATAACCAAAACTACCCCATGTTCCTATAAAAAAAAACTACCCCATATTCTAAAAAAATAAACCTACCCATGTTCCCAAAAAAAAAATATATACCCTAAGTTCCTATTAAAAAAAAAACCATCTAAAAAAAAAAGCCTCGTTACAAGCACAAAGCGTGTGTAATGAGACTATTATTCAAAAATGCTACAACTCTCCTACATTCCTTCAATCACTCGTGTTTTTTTTTTTTTTTTTTTTTTTTTTGCGCTTTATCAAGATTTACCTTTTTCTTTTTTAATTTTTGGTTTATCTTGCTCCTTATTCTCACTATGTTGAATTTGGTTTTTTTTTTTCACCTCAAATGAGGTTAGTCTTATTTAATAGTTTGTATTTATAATCATCAATGAACAGTTGAAATTAAATTATATAGGATGGTAATATGGTATATAAAAATAAATATGTATATACTATACATCCAATTATTAACTTTGGATAGTTTTTAAAAAAAAATCTGGGGAGTTATTAAAAAATTATAATTAACGTCGGATAAAAAATTAACTTGGGAATTGGGATTAAATACATAAGAGAAAATGATGGCTTTTTCCCCAAAAAAATGAAAGAAAATGCTTTTTTTCCATTTCATTTATATTTTATGTATGTAACGACAAGTTCATGAAAAATATAAACACAATAGCAAGGCTAAAATACACATGGCAAAAGGGGAGAAAAAAAAAAAATATATATATATATATATAAATGATTTTTTAATTAAAAGATCAAGATAAATCTGACACAAGTCGTAGAAAAATCAATGATTGTTGAAGGCTCATCCAGAAGCTCGCAAATAGTGGGTAAAAAAATTAATGGAGTAATTCTTGTGCTTGTACAATATTGACCACAGTTCGTTTATACGGTGAGTTGTAGTGGTTGAAGAGGATCTTATATAAGCTCGCGGATAATCAATATTATGCCGCGTAGCACCAGAAATTTTCAAATTAATATACGCAAAGGTTGGTCAAATGAGTTTTAGTAGGCTATAGAGTAGACTTTTACCACAAAAGAAAAAGACTATAGAGTAGACAGTAGAGAGTAGGGTAGTAGGTTTCAATTAATATTTGAATGACCTTTGACATCACTATCAAGTATCAAGAATGCTTTGTGCAGACTCTGATCACAATTCACAGCCTTTTCAGGGTTCGGTTAATGTGGATTAATAAACCTATTTTTGAAATTTTAATAAATTTTTTTTAAATTAATTTATTATTGTATTCTTTTAGAACACACATTAATAAAATTTGACAAATAATATTATTTTTTTTTTTACTGACATTACTTATGTGATAAACTGACATAGTGTTGTAAAAAAAATAAAAAATTGATGATTTGATGTGATAATAATAAAAAATTAATTATAATTTTTATTAATTACAACTTCTCATAATACTATCAATACTGTTTAGAATTAGAGTTCCCATTTGGCCATTGAGCAATTTCTTGTGAGTGCTTTTATTATCTTATTAGTTATTGCGTAGATTTCTTTTTATAATCATCTGGTCTATGTACTCTATACAGTCTTTTGCTTAAGATGTTAATTTTTTTCTGGGTAATTAATATTCTATTAAACATGCTCTTGTTTTTTTGGTACCTGTTTGATATCTTTGTTTTTTCTTTGTGATTGACATGTTTGATGTCTGTCCACTCATGTTTTGGTCAGTGAAGTAACAAGTTGTTTCTTTTTATTTATGTTTGTGTTTTTTGTTTTTTGTTTTTTTTTTAAATATTAATTCTTCCAAATGGATATGATTCTTTGTAATCTTTGCCTGATATTTTTTGTTTTATAAATTAATTCATGAAGGTTTAGGGAGTGTTTGGTAGAGTAGTTTGAAAATTGTTGTTTATAATTTTTTGAAATACGTGTGGGTGAAAAAGTGTGTTGAAATACGTGAAATGCTGTTTAAAAACTAAAAAATGTTGTTTGAAATGGCAAACCAAACAGGGCCTAATCATTTATGGGCAGGGGGAAAAAAAGTCTATTGGCACCCAAAAAAAAAAAAATCCACCGACAATTTGTTAGTGAGAGATTGAAAAAGTATTGTTCCTCTGAAATGACACTTGGCGTGAAAAAATAAAATCCCTTTTTATTTTAAATAAGAACATATTTTTTCTATTTTTTCTATTTATTTTTTAAAACACTTCATATTAAATTATTTATTTTACACTACATTTCATTAAAATATTAAATTTTTTTAAATATTTTTCTTTCTTCAAATACAATAATCATCCATCAACTTTTATTTATTTATTCTTGAGATATGTAAATCAGAATAAACAATTAAATACAAAATAAATAGTATTAGTATAAATTTACACAGTTACTATAGCCAACTTATAAATTTACACAATTATATATGAACTTATATAGGTTATTTTAGTCAAAACTATGTAAATTCTACGCATTTTTCTCTTTACAAGAACCGAATTTCTCTTCAAGGAAACTTCTTAACTCAATTATTGTGACTATACATTACTTAAAGAATAATAAGTACAACTCTGGTTTAGGTATGATGTGAATTAAGACAATTAATTAAGAATTTTAACCAATTACTTAAAAAAAAAAAAGTTACCACCAAAATTACCAAGTTAAAAAATACTCAAACAATAATAAGCACAAATTTAGGTACGATGTCAATTAAGAAAATTAATCACTAAAAAATTATTATCACCAAAATCATCAAGCTAAAATATCAACTGTGTACAAGAACACATAAATTTATGTGGAAACATTTTAAAAAGAAAACCATGAAACAAACTTCAAATAAATCCACTATTATAAAATCTATTACAACTTATTTTCAAGTTTATTCTTAACTTGAAATTTACACCAAATACAACAATATCTTTTCTTTAGAAATTAACTGAAATTCACTGGAGATTTTCGCTCACTTTGAATACAATCCCAAATTTGTCTTTCACCTTATATGTTTCAATGTTAAAAAGAAAAAAAATTCATTGCTTTTCTTTGCTCTCACATATTGTAACTTTGCTCCATTTTTTTTCTTCTTTTTCTCCCACCAGCAAACACACCTCCCCAAAAAAGAGTCACCTAAACATACATCTAAATTTATAATTTGTTGATTTGTACAACTGTAAGTAAGTGATGGACACGTTCTACTTAGTTACTACATTTGACCACTCACAAATGCACAAATTAACCGAATGTGAAATGAGTACAAAAATAAGTATGTGTAATTATTATTATTATTATTATTTTTGAAGAAAAGCAAAAGTGAGAATGGTTGAATTAACCTAAAATAGAAGTAGAATTAACCTAAAATATCACGTAACCTACTTTTAATGGAAGTAGAATTGTCCAAGCTCATACCAAGAGCTATCATATGACGTGGGCTGGACTTTTAAGAGCATCCGTAGCAGTCGTGGCAAAAATTATGCCATTTTACCACACCAAAAGCCTACTTTATTATTTTACCACATTATTTTGCAACATACCATTTATCAAATGTTCTATATTTCAATTCTATACATTAAAATAATATTTACTACACATTAAATTAATATATTATCTCTACCCCATTATCATCATCAACAGCAACAACATCAACGGCCCAACCACCAGCCACCAATATCCACGGCCACAACAACTCCGACAGCCACCACCAGCCACCAATACCAAATAAAGAAAAAAAGCTTCATACCCCTCATCTGGGGGTTTGAATGAAAAGCATAAGCAAATCCAAGAACTGAAAAATAACAAGATTGCACCAAAAATTAAGCTCAACACAGACAAAATCCTTCAGAGCTAAGACTCACATCAGAATTTGCATATGCACAGCACAACCCAATCAAAACCCTTGAGAATCAAAGTAAACCAACATCAAAAAAATTGCATCAAAATTGCGAACAGCCTAAAATAAAATCATTGACCCATATTAGAAATTGCATCAAAATTATCAAGCAACCAAGCAAAAAATGAAAATTCTTGAAAAATAAGCAAAACCCACATCAGAATTTGCATAAAAAATCATCCAGAAGCAAAAATTCTTCAAAATCAAATCAAACCCACATCAGAACCTCCGGCGGCGGACCTCGCCCTCACGAACACTCCGGCGTGATGAACACTCCGGCGGCGGACCTCGCCCTCACGAACCTCGCTTACTGCTCGCACGCCGATCTTCATGGCTTCGCCGCTTACTGCTCGCAAGCCGATCTTCATGGCTTCGCCGTCCCTGGCACCAAGCTCTACCTCGCCTCCATCGCCGATTCCTTTGTCCTTCGCCAATTCCTTTGTTCTTTCTGGGTTTTGTTTTGAACTGCGAATTGGAGTTTGATTTGAGGTTCAAAGAGAGAAGAAGGAAGATTTTTGGGTTTGATTTGAGGTGCAAAGAGAGAGAAAGACGTTTGAGGTTGAGGGAGAGGAGCTGGGAATCTGATCTGAAGAGGAAAGAGCACCGGTTGGGAGAGAGAGACAAATCGTGAGGAGAGAGAAAAGTCGAATAAAAAATAATAAACGCATATGCAACATTTCGTCCGTACCGTGGTATATTTGTAATGTTACTGTTCAATGTTGCAAAAATTATAAGATTTAGAACATCTAATAAATTGAGTTTTTTAGTGTTTGGTGTGCTAAATATGCCAAATATTTGGCATTTGGCACATTTAGCACATCTAGTGTGGATGCTCTAAGGTGCCTTGAACGCAAACAATACACTGAGATATGCTTTAATCTGAAAAAGACAAATGTATTGGGTTAAATGGGAACTGGGTGAGTAGTGAGTACAGACTAGAGAGCAAGAGTGGAATAGAAAGCATTCACTTTCATTTCCCTGACACGCAAACTGAAACAATGCTCTCTGCTCTTTTAAGTCTTTCCACTTTCAGTGACCATCTTTGCATGCATGACTCCAAATTTTCACCAAAACAATGTGCGTTTTTTCTGAGATTCATAGCATTTCAAGTCTTTTCTTGTTGTTTCTTCACTATCCTCTACCTATTCAACTCGTTTTAGGTTTCTGAAGTACAGTAAAGTAAGTGTACCCATTTGGTTATTGAGCAACTTTCTTGCAAGTGCTTTTTGTCCTATTACAAGTGATTTCTTTCTGTGTTTCTATGTTACTTGTTTGAGTTGTTTCTTATTATCATCTGGGCTATATAGAGATTTTGTTTTTGTGATTATACTATGTTTCATGTCTTTTGCTTTTAAAAATATTATATTTTCTTTTTTTGAAGGAAAAAAATATATTAATTTTTCTGGGTAAAAACATGCTTTACCTGTTTCATGTGTTTCCTTGTAATGTGTTGATTTTAAGTGCTTATTATCCTATTACGTAGAGTTCTTTGTGTGTTTCTATTTTAGTTGTTTCTTATTATCATCCGGACTACATAGAGATTTTCTTTTTGTGATGGTAATATGTTTGATGTTTTTGGCTTTTAAGATATTACTTTTTTCTGGGTAATCTTCTATTAAAAACATGCTTTACCTGTTTGATGTGTTTCATTTTTCGATTGTAGTATGTTTAATGTATAGATTAGTTACTCTTGCTCTGTGGAATTTGTTAAAAATTGTCCCAAATCCCTAATTTCCCTAATTTGATCTGGTTTGGATTTTCTTAGTATGTATGAAATGTCTATTCCTTGGTAAACAAGTAATGGTACTCCTTGTCTACGGATGTAGGTATTGATGTCTACTTGTAATGGCCCAAAGGTCTCTCAGATGTGGAGGAACTTCTGATTAATTTGAGATCTAAAGTGATTTTGAAACTTGTGAGTACTTTTTGGTTGTGCAAACACTTTCTGAATTCATGCCTTGCTACTCACAGATGTAGTCTATTGCTGAACCGTGTCAATTCTTAGTGTTCTATCTTCTGTGTGGTTGTGTTTATTTTTAAATTCTTCTATCTTATTATTATTATTATTCGAGATCTTTCTATAGCCATAATATTTTTCACAATCAATCAAATTGCTATCATAGCTTTTGCATTTACAACACGTTTGATGTCTATTCACTCATGTTTTGCTTTGCGGAGTAGCAAGTTCTCTTAGTTTATAATGCACAAACATGTTTGTGTTTCTCTTTAAATTATTATTATTTTTTATATGGATATGGATGTTGTAATCTTTGTCTGATATATGGTTGTGCTTCTATATAGGTGTTCCTATAAATCCTTTGAAAAATCAAATTATAACGCATGATGGGTTTGTTTAATCCACCTACGCCTACAAAACGAGGTTTTGGATCTTTCTCCAACTCTAGCAGAGCTTGTGGTGCGTTTGTGCGTCAGAGTGTTCCAAGTGAAGCTAAAGATAGTAATGCCACTGTAATGCGTGGTAAAAGTGCTTCTAAATTCAATAAGCCTAATGCTCCTAATAGCAGTGCTAAGGATATGCACAAAGTGCCAAGCTTTGGTCGATCAATTTCTGCTTCTTCTAATGTCAGTGTTTTAGGTAAGAAGAGGAAGCTCATGGAAGAATGCAAGCCATTGGTTTCAGATGAGAAATGTGATGGAACTTCCAAAAGAACTAGCATGAGCTATACGTACAAAAAAAATGAGGATGTTGTGAATCAAAAGCTTAGAGTTTGGTCCAAGTATTTCAAACCTATTGTTAGTCCTCGAAAGAAAGTGGAGGCGGCTTTGAATCTATTTAGAGAGTTGTTGAGCAAGCGCATGAGAGAAATGAAAGCAGAGTCAGACTTCAAAAGTGGGGCAACCAGGGCTGCTTATATGGAAGTGGCAAGGGATCTTCAATGGGAACGAAAATGGGTTAACATAGACAAACGGATTGGACCTGTTCCTGGAATTGAAGTTGGTGACAAGTTTGAGTGTGCAACTGAACTGAATGTTATTGGTCTTCATCGTCAATTTCAGCGCGGTATTGATTACATGATGAAGGGTAAACAAAAATTGGCCACAAGTATTGTTGCTTCTGGTCGTTATGCCAATTACATGAGATCACCTGAGGTATTGGTTTATATAGGTCAAGGTGGGAATCCAAGGGCTGGAAAAAGTGAACCAAAAGATCAGAAGCTTGAGCGTGGAAACCTTGCTTTGAAGAATAGTTTGGAAGCCGGAACTCCTGTAAGGGTAATTCGAGGCTTTGAAGGTTCTAAGGCTTCGAAAAACATGATATACATCTATGATGGCTTGTATGTTGTGGATAAATTTACACAAGGAAGAGGAGAATTTGGCAAGCTTGTATTCAAGTTCGAGTTGATAAGGATTCCGGGGCAACCAAAGCTTACTATATAGGAGATAAATGTGGAAATGTTTTCTAGTTTTGCAATGCTAAGTAGAAGTTTTCTGTTTTGTTTTTGTTTTTGTTTTTGTTTTGCTTTCAAATCAGTAGGGATTTCTCTGTTTTGTAAACTTGGCTTTATTTAATTGAAGTGATTTCTGTAAGTGTTTGATAAATACTGTTGTAAATGTCTAGATATCATGGGTGGGTTGAAGAAATTACAGGGTTATCTTAGAAACTTTGAGGAAAAAAATAAAAAGCAATTAAGATTTCGCCATTCAAATTGATTAATTAAACCAAAGACATTCTGCCAGGACAACAGTTTTAAGAAGTATTGGCTAGCGCTTGGTTGTATCTATGTTATGACCGGAGATGATATGCTAGATAAATTATTATTTGAATTAGAAGTAATTTTTTTTTTTTTTTTGAGAAGAAAATACAAATTAGAAGTATTTAAATTCAGGTGTAGTGATAGATTTTTATCTGTATAAGGTAGCAGTAGATTAGTATTATTATTTATTTGTGTTCAAATTAATTTCTATGTTTTAGGATATGAATTAGGATTGATTCCTATGTTTTAGAATTTATTGTTGAGATTATCTCATTCTTAACTATACGTGTGTTTGTTTCTAAAAAAAAAACAACTATTTATATAGTTTCTCAAAAAAACAAAAAAAAACTATATATATACATTAAATGCATTATTGAGAATTAAATATAAAATTAATCAAAATGTCTATTTTTTATCTCAAGTTCAGAAAATTGGTTATTCTTTTTTTTTTTTTTGGAAATAATAAAGACAGAAGACTCGCTATCTTTTATATTCAGCAAATTATTCTGGTTCAGGATAGTCTATTGGTGGCAAGTGATGGTGGTAATTGTATTATTGCTGACCGCTCAGCCACCACCACCATTTTACTGCCGCCAATCACCATTTTCATTGAGAATTTTATGTGAAAATCAAAAATTAAAAAGTTCTATTTCAACCAAAACGACGGAAAACAAATAATTTTTTCCCAAAATCATTTTGCATTTCTTTTTTGAATGTTCTACTTATTACCTGAACTCTTCCCCTCCTTTCAAACCCTTAGTAACAAGGGAGTTGCCATTAATTAAATCATTTGGGTAGTCAGGGAAATCACTTCACATTGACACCGAAACAAATGGAGACTAATAAGTTTGTGTTAATTATAAAAAGGTGCCTCACACGTGAAAATGAAATCATGTATTTCTTGACTTTGTAAAAGTTGTTCTTTTTCGGCATTATTGAACATTTTGGTACCGAAGACTAATTATTATTCAATTAGCCTTCCCTCTCACCGAAACTTGCATTTATGTCAAATTATATGTATAAATTTCCATGTGTTAACAAGGTGAATGCATTTATTTCTATGGATTTTTATTATTTATTTTTTTGAGATAAGTAGACAATGGAGGGAGAGGTAGAGGTGGTTTAAATGTACTAATCATCTTTAGATGGTGCAATAACCACTTGTATAAAGGAGGTTTTATGGTTTTAATTATAAAAATTATATAAGAAAAAATTTATTTGGAATACTTAAAAAGTTTGATTTAGAATATGACATTATTTATCATATTTAGTTGTTTTGGCTACAACTGAAACAAAAACCATCAAAAGGTAAAATTAAAAAAAAAAAAAAATTAACCACACATGCAATCAAATATAAAAATTAATCGTGCCCTTCAATTGGTTTGAAATAATTCAATATTTTTTTAATTCACTAAAGGAATATATTTTTAATTATATTAATCTTAAAAATTTATATTTTCTAATTTCTTTAATATATATAATATGAAACCACATAATTGTAATAACCTAAATTTTGTGTTATATGATTAAAAATAAAATTAACACGTGTAAAGGATTTTTTATTAAGAGCAAAATTAATCAAACATAGTTCACGTGGATATCGAAGATTTCAAAAGAGAACCTCGGAAATTTGGATTAATGTCTATACTATATATAATAATGGAAGCATTGTATTTAATTTTGTAAAACTAAAAAATCTCTTACTCTTCTTTGCTCTCACTAAGGGAGTCAATTTCATACCCAAAACAGTTTCAATTTGGTTAGAGGAACGAAATATTTTGATACTAGTTGATATCAGTGTACCGTTTCAAGATTACTGTTATTTATATATTTTTAATTTTCTGTATATATATATATATATATGTTTTCATTTATATTTGTCAGTATGATTTTTTAATTTTTTTTGTTTATCAATATAAAACTTAAAATCTACATATTTCATAAACCTAAATATTAGCCTAAGTACATTAACCCAATATATTAGCTAAAACAAAATGTTTTTAATATATTTTTTTTCAATTAATATTTTTTTTAATTGTGCTGGCCAAAAGGCCCGAAACACACGAAAATATCCCCAATACAAATGGTACAGGCTGGCATAACTGGTTTTTCATCTAGTACATTTTAGAGGATCGTACTAGTACCAGTTTAATGACCGATACAATATATTTTCTTAGTACGGTTGGTATCGATATAGTATTGACTTCCTGGACTTAATAGGGGTGTTAAGCAAGTTAAAATAGGTTGTATCACATTCACGTCAACTCAACATGACCCGTTTATTAAGCATGTCAAATGGGTCGAGTTGTGTCAACTTGCCTCATTAACAAGTCATGTTAGGATTGTAGGATCATGACATGATTATTAAATGAGTTGGATTTGAGTTAAGCTATTTAGTTGAATAATCCTACCTCGACACGAACACGAACATGACACTAACCCGAATTGACATCTCTACTTAAATGTCACACACACACACTCTTTTCTCTCTCTCTTTTTTTTTTTTTTTAATTTTTTTATTTCATGATTTGTTGATTTGTGCAACAATGAATGATAATCATTCTCTACCTACTACATTAAACTACTAAAAAATGCACAAATTAACAAGCCGTGAAATGGGTGAAAAATGAATATGCATGTATTTTTTTTATTTTTTTCCATTTTGATGTAAAGCGTGAGTTCAAAATAAGAAATGGCTGTAATTAAATTAAATTCTAAAACATTAGCATCCGGGATGCCAAAAAAAAAAAAAAACTATTTTGCATCCTTAAATACTACTTTATCTATTTTACCAATTTATTTTATAACTCACCCTACATTCCAATTTTTATTTTTATATACAACTTAATAAAATAATATAAACTACCTAATAAAAAAAATAAAAAGTATTATTCTCTCTCTTTTTCCTCCCACTCACTTTTCTCTTCACACGCAACTACAAAATTAAAATAATATTTTTTTTACAATCTATGAACAGTAAGGTTGCATATATGCAATCATATTGTTCATAGGTTGCAAATTTTTTTAAGTTTACAAACTCAAATATAGTAAATTTTGAGTGGCTTAGGTTCTAAAATAGCAACGGAGTGATATACAGCCAATGCCAATGCTCTAATAATAAAGAAGTAGAAGTCACCAAAAATATCATTTAGGGTCTATTTGGTTACTGCTTATTATGCTAAAACTGAAAACTTATTGCTGAAAATATTGTAGATAAAGGTAAAAGTTATTTTGCATCCTCAAATACAACTTTATCTATTTTACCAATTTATTTTATAACTCACCCTACATTCCAATTTTTATTTTTATATACAACCTAATAAAATAATATAAACTACCTAATAAAAAAGTATTATTCTCTCTCTTTTTCCTCCTACTCACTTTTCTCTTCAAACACAACTACAAAATTAAAATAATATTTTTTTTACAATCTATGAACAGTAAGGTTGCATATATGCAATCATATTGTTCATAGGTTGCAAATTTTTTTAAGTTTACAAACTCAAATATAGTAAATTTTGAGTGGCTTAGGTTGTAAAATAGCAATGGAGTGGTATACAGCCAATGCCAATGCTCTAATAATAAAGAAGTAGAAGTCACCAAAAATATCATTTAGGGTCTATTTGGTTACTGTTTATTATGCTAAAACTGAAAATTTATTACTGAAAATACTATAGATAAAGGTAAAAGTTAGTTGAAAATAGTACAATAGGGTCCATAAATAGTACTAAAAAGTACAATACGGTTCATAAATAGTAACAAAAATAAAAAGTAGTGAAATAATTTTCATTTTTGTGGAATCCAAACGCACCCTTAACCTTCTTTTTATAGAATTATAAAATTCTAAACTTCTCCAACAAGTTCATACCAAGAGCTATTATATGATGTGGGGCCGTGGGCTGGACTTTTAAGGTGCCGTGAACCCAACCAATAAGCTAACACACGCATATTCTGAAAAAGAAAGTGCATTGGGTCCAATGGCCAATTGGGTGAGTACACTGAAGAGTAGAGAGTGAGTAGAATAGAAAGCATTGGTTTATAAATGAGATTTGGCGTCACACGCAAACATGCTCTTCTGCTCTGCTCACAAAACTCAGTCACTCAGAAGAAGCCAAAGCCTGTTCAGTAACCGTCTTTGCATGCATGACACCAATTTTTCACCCAAAATAAATGTGTTTTTTTTCTTTCTGAGATTCATTGCATTTCAACTGTTTGTGTGTTGTTTCTTCACTCATTTTAGGTTTCTGAAGTAGCAAGTAAGTACCCATTTGGCCATTAAGCAACTTTATTGTAACTTCTTATTATCCCATTACGTAAATTTTTTTTTTTTAAAATTTTAATTTTAATGTTAGTTGTTTTTTATTATCATTTGGACTATATAGAGATTTTGTTTTTGTGAATGTACTATCTAATGTTTCTGGATAATCTAATCTTCGATTAAAAACATGCTTTACCTCCATCAAAAAAAAAAAAACATGCTTTACCTGTTTCATGTCTTTCCTTGTACTATGTTTTGATGTAAGTGCTTTTTATCCTAGTACGTAGATTTCTTTTTGTGTATCTATATTAGTTGTTTCTTATTATCATCTGGACTATATAGAGATTTTCTTTTTGCGATTGTGATATGTTTGATGTCTTTCGCTTTTAAGACATTAATTTTTTTTTTCTGGGTAATCTTCTATTAAAAACATGCTTTACCTGTTTCATGTCTTTCCTTTTTGTGATTGTAATATGTTTGATGTATAGTTTAGCTCCTCTTGCTTTGTGGAATTTGTTAGAAATTGTCTCAAATCCCTAATTTGACCTGGTTTGAATTTTCTTAAATAGTATGTATGAAAAGTCTATTCCTTGGTCAACAAATAATGGTACTCCTTGTCTATGAATGTAAGTATTGATGTCCACTTGTAATGGGATGGCCCAAAGGTCTCTCACATGGAGATGAACTTTGGATTAGTTTGAGAGAGTTCTAAAGAGATTTTGTTATTTGTGAGTACTTTTTGGGTGTGTAAAACACTTTGTAAATACATGTCTTGCTACTCACGAACGTAGTCTATTGCCGAACCATTTAAATTCTTAGTGCTCTATCTTATGTGTGGTTGTGTTTATTTTTAAATTCTTCTATCCTATTATTATTATTATTATTATTTGAGATCTTTAATATTTTTCGCAATCATTTAAATTGGTATCATAGCTTCTGCATTTACAACATGTCTGATGTCTATTCGCTCATATTTTGGTTTGTGGAGTAGCAAGTTGTCTCTTTTTATAATGCACAAACATGTTTGTGTTTCTCTTTAAAATATTTAATTTTTTTTTATATGGATATGGATTTTGTAACTTTGTCTGATATATGGTTCTGCTTCTAAATAGGTGTTCCTATAAATCCTTTGAAAAATCAAGTTATAACGCATGATGGGTTTGTTTAATTCACCAACGCCTACAAAAGAACGAGGTTTTGGATCTTCCTCCAACTCTAGCAGAGCTTGTAGTGCGTTAGTCCCTCATATTTTTCCAAATGAAGTTGAATATCGTAATGCCACTGTAATGCGTGCTAAAAGTGCTTCTGAATTCATTAAGCTTTATGCTCCTAATAGCAGTGCTAAGGATATGCACAAAGTGCCAAGCTTTGGCCAATCAGTTTCTGCTGCTTCTAATATCAGTGTTTTTGGTAAGAAGAGGAAGTACATGGAAGAATGTAAGCCATTGGTTTCAGTTGAGAAATGTAGTGAAACTTCCAAAAGAACTAGCATGAGCTGTACATATAAACAAAATGAGGATGTTGTGAATCAAAAGCGTAGAGTTTGCTCTAAGTATTTCAAACCTATTGATAGTCCTCGAAAGAAAGTGGAGGCGGCTTTGAATCTATTTAGAGAGTTCTTGAGCAAGCGCAAGAGAGAACTGAAATCAAAGTCAAAATTTAAAAGTGGGGCAACCAACACTGCTTATAGAGCAGCAGCAATGGATCTTCGATGGGAACGAAAATGGGTTAACGAAGAAAAACGAATAGGATCTGTCCCTGGAATTGAAGTTGGTGACAAGTTTGAGTGTTCAACTGAACTGAATGTTATTGGTCTTCATCGTCAATTTCAGAATGGTATTGATTTCATGATGAAGGATGGAGAAAAATTAGCCACAAGTGTTCTTGCTTCCGGTCGTTATGCCAATCACAAGATATCATCTGAGGTATTGGTTTATTCAGGTCAAGGTGGGAATCCAAGGGCTGGAAGAATTGAACCAAAAGATCAGAAGCTTGAACGTGGAAACCTTGCTTTGATGAATAGCATGGAAGCTGGAACTCCTGTAAGGGTAATTAGAGGCTTTGAAGGTTCTAAGGCTTCGAAAAACATGAGATACATCTATGATGGCTTGTATGATGTGGATAAAGTTACACAAGAAAGAGGAGAATTTGGTAAGCTTGTATTCAAGTTTGAGTTGATAAGGATTCCGGGGCAACCGAAGCTTACCATATAGAGGATGAATATGGTAAATGTTATCCAGTTTAGCAATGTTAAGTAGAAGTTTTCTGTTTTGTTTTTGTTTTTGTTTTGGTTTTAAATTAGTAAGGATTTTTAAGTAAAAGTTTTCTGTTTTGTTTTGGTTTTGGTTTTAAATTGGTAAGGATTTCTAAGTAGAAGTTTTCTGTTTTGTTTTTGTTTTGGCTTTAAATATTAAGGATTTCTCTGTTTTGTAAACGTAGCTTTAATAATTGAAGTGCTTTCTCTTAATGTTGTTGTGATAATGTTGTAAATGTCTAGATATCATGGGTGGTTTGAAGAAATTATAAAGGATTATCATGGCAACTTTTAGAGAAAAAAGAAAAGAAAAGAAGAAGCAATTAATATTTCTCCATTCAAATTAATTGATTAAAGCAAGGACATTTTTCCAGAACAACAGTTTTGAGATATTGGCTTGTACCATATTTCTAAACGCACAATGGCTCCTTCCCTCATTTGCTGATTGGGTTGTCAGTGCCGGCGGTCCTGTGGCCGATGCCAGGGGTCCTGTTGCTGGATCCCTGTCAAGCACGAAATTGATGTTTTTTTTGCATGCATTGTCCATAACTCAATATATGCAAATATCGGTGTGGCTTTAGGTGTATGACAAGATCAGTTTTGTCTCCTAAAGTATGTGACTTTGTTGCGTGGTGAAGCATGTTTGAAGATTGAGATCACGCCTACATTAAATGTGTTGGATTTGTTTCATGCTCTTTGCCGAAGTTGTTGACTTTCTTGTTGCATGCTTGCCGACACATGCACAACAATACTACTTGCGGAATTTTTTCTGCTCTATGTATATGGAGCTTGTTATTCAGAAGTGGTGTGGCAAAAGATGTAAGAGTGAAAGATCTCTTTGAAGCCTGGGTCTTAGTGGAGGGGTTGTGTAGAGATGAGAAAACCTCTCTCTGTTAATGGTTCAGCCCTTAGTTTTGTTTTCAGCCCCAACCTTTGAATCAAGAGAGAGAACTTTGTATTTATGTAAGAGAATAATTTGGGTGTATTGAGGTTTGGGCATGGTAAGAGCAACCGCTCTTACATTATACAAAAAGTGCATCATTTTGCACATTTTAACCAAAAAAATGTCCACATCAGTCAGTGTAAAAGTGTGCAAATATGCACTACTGCTACAGTAACCGTGTATATATACAACGTTACTATAGCTCTTCCATTTAATATTTTAGTATTTGTTTTTCTCTCCTTTCTATACCTTTGACTCTCACCTCACTCTCTTTTTCTCATTTCATCAAATCAACTCTCTCAGGCTCATAGCTCTCTCTTTCTCTCATCTCATAAATCTTTCTTCCTCTAGCTTCCATCGATCGGCGATCACCACCACCGTCGATCGCCATTGCCACCGCTCTCTCTTTCTTCCTCTTTCTTTGTTTCTCGTTGTTTTCGGGTTGAATGGGGTTGATCAATGGGTTTCTCGTTGTTTGATCATTGATCGCTTGCCTTTGTTTCTCGTTGTTGCACTGTGGGAGGCCGGAGGCATTGATCTTGTTGCTCAGGGTGAGGCATCAATCTTGATAAGTGGGTTTTGATCTATTTTTTATTCTACTGGGTTTGTTTTTCTGGTTTTGGGGTTGAGCTTGAGCTTGCCGTGATAGTGATTGTGGGTGTGGGTTGTTGGTATCGGTGATTATGGGTGTGGGTCGGTGGGTTGTGTGGATTCCGGTGTGATCGGCTTGTTCTTTGGGGTTTTTTTTACTAGTTTTTTTCTTTTTTTTTTTGGTTGTATGCTGGTGTCGATCTTGTTGCACAGTGGAAGGCCAGAGGTGTCGATCTTGATGATGGTTGTTGCTTGATGATGGTGGCTGTATGGGTTGTGTTGGGTCTGTAAGAGAGATGACAATGTTAAAGAAATGAATATTTTATTGAATAAATGTGTAGAATAGATAAACTAACGTGGGTGTTTTGTAAAAGTGGGTGTATAAAATAGAAAAAGTAGGTTTTTTTTTTGTAAAATAGATGGAAATTTTACACTAAGCAGTTGCTCTAAAAGAGTTATTATACCATTTTGTGTTCTCCACAATTGTTAGTGAAAATTTGTTTTGTCATTGCCTGTGGATGGCAGATAGTGGAGTGGGAAGTGGGTTCGAAATTTATTTTCATGTATTAATTATTTATAAATAATGCAATAATTATATATATAAAGCAAATTTTATTGCTACTTTTATAAAACTTATATAAGAAACACTTTCTGCCAGTGGGTTCTAGATAACTGAACTTGTAAATGCTCTTGGTCGGATGATAAGAGCAACTATCATGAAGCGAATCCAATGTTTCTATATATATATATATATATATATATATATATATAAATTGGAATACTTATTATATGTTTTTCTAAAAAAAAATAAAAAATGTTTTGATATTATTACTCATATTCAGTTGCTTGGACAAAGAAACTCTCGATTCTGAATAAATTTTATAATAGCAATGATGGAGAAAAGGAGAGGAATGAAGACCAAATATATATGACCATATATTATGTATTTATAGAACCACGTTTACAACCACATGGTCCACATGGACCTTGGAGCCGAACTGCTTTGGTTATTACCCTAATATCACAATGTATGATTATTAATAAATGAAACAAGTATGAAGTTTCCCAACAGAAAATGAATCCCCCTCTCATTATGTACAACAAATTAAAAAGGCTTTTGACCTATCACATTACCATGGGGATCATAGTTACAAGTGATAAATGTGTCCTTACTCCTACATGTCACTTTTGCGCAACCAACCTTCAAGCTTTGCCTCCATATCATCTGGGTATAGTGCAGGCAATCTTTGTTCTGAGTACAAGAATTTGTGTTATGGTTGTAGTAACTTCTTTCAGCAGCCCATGCTTCAACAGCATCCCCTGGTTTCCAATCCTTGCCACTTCCCCAAAAGAGGTTTTCACCATAGTTGCTATTGGAATGAATCAAAGCACAATCTCCTCGGCGTTGGTGCACCCACCAAGACGCATAATCGGCCAGTTTCTTGCTCCATGTTTGAGGAGGGAGACCAAGCTTTGCTCTTATAGTGTTGTGGGGTATCAAATATTGTTGATTTGTGTTGTGAGGAGTGGTTTGTAATAGGCGTCTAGCAAGAAATCGATTGGAAAGCTCATGAGTCGAGTGTGAAAAGTAGAGGGAAGGAAAAGAAGAGAGGAGAAGGAAAGTTTCTAACAAGCAACATGAAAGAAAGGGTTTGATCTCCATTAGGGACAGAGAGATTGTGTTGGTTGAAGTTGATGAAGATCAGAATTCAATCTAAAGGTATATATGGCAGAATTGTAATTTACATTCAATATTATAGATGCTATATTGATGCCAAAGAGAATCATTTCATGTGATAATGTGAAGGAGGTTTGGGTTGTAAAGCACGTTAATGAATGTGAAAGGCGAGGATCCAGCGAGAAAATAGGCCTGATCTTGAGGAGTGGGGTCTGACTTTTACTAACTAACAAAACCGCTACTAATCATTGGGACAATATATAATTAATGGAAAATTCTGATATAATTGTGGCGTAACAATTCAGATTTTCTTTGCAATCAAGTTTTTAAAAAGAAAAAAAATGAATCTTCAAGACCGTGACACGTGAGTCTCATAATTGAACTTGCAGTTTTCACTTAACTAATTATCAATTTATTTGTAATTACAGAAATAATTAAATACATAATATATGTAATTAACCATAAATCCAAAGTTTTTTTTTTTTTTGGTTATGCAACGGCATAATTTTTGCACCTCAGACACTGTGACCATGGATACTGGCAAGTCTTAGAAAAGCATGCATGGAACGCTGGTACCTCACTGGGAAGTCTCACAATCACTGCCAAAGTGATTGATAGATTTTAGGATCCTCTTCATTATGTAATGACCCCCTAGTGCAATATAATGAACTTTTCCATGGGGAAAAGAAAGAATACCGTTTTGCTAACTGAGAATATTCCAGATATCTTTGAAGGATTCCTTCCAAAATTTTGTGGCAGAGAATTTTAGGATCTAAGTTAACGCGCACTGTCAAAAACTATGGTCAGAATTGCATACAGAATAACACGTTACAAGTAATGGCCTGTATATCCATCTATACACAAGTAAATCTTGGTTCTTTCAAGTTCTGTATAATTCCCATATGCATTTCTAAGTCTTGCAGTTACAGACAAACTAAGAATTCTAAGTATCTATTATCTATTTTACATGAATGAAATCCAAACAGTGGACCTTCTCTCTCACTGCAAATGAAATTTGTTCAACAGAATTACAGATTCAGGACGTATGATGTATCTAAGTTGATTCCCACTGTTCAAGGTTTTCTATTTTTTGTTTTTAAATTAGCCAAAAACTTGTAGATACATTAACTAGAACGGAAATAAATTATACATTCATCAATATAAATTTCTAAGTACCTACTTATATCCATATAAGTTATAATTACCTTGTTTCTGGCTAATGTGAACTTTCTTTCTCCAATTCCTCAGAAACTCATATCCAACAAATGTGCCGTTACTGGCTTTTATATTAACTATCTATGGTCTCTTCCTCTTGCTTCATCTCATTATTCAAAAAAGGCAGCAAATCTTCCCCTTCACAATGCTGACAATCAATAGAGTTGGTGTTGGAGTTGTGTCCTTGGAAAGAAGAAATTAGCAACATCTATTGTGCTAGGCTGCTAGGAGTATATGATTATTGTTCCCATATGAAAATGTACATGTAATCTATGACTGATTTCTCACCACATCACTATTCAACAAAACCGCATTACTAGCTGCTTTTGATGGCGGCCTATTTATCTTCTCAAGTAACCTACTAAATACTAATTTAACAGGTATGCAAGCTACTGTAGTGGTCCCAGATGACTCCGCCTTTATCAGCCTATCAACTTGATAACTGTTACTATCATTTATTGGCTTGATACTAATATTCTGTTCAGTAGCTATTGAAGACAGAGTTCTAGTCTTCTGACTAGCTGACAAGCTTCCTTTTTTTGGCTGCTTTTTCAAAACCTTCTTTTCAGTTGGAGGCCGAGGGATGTGAGGGAGGCTACTCCTCTCCAGGATTGACTTATGACTAGAACTGCCTGCATTTAATTTCTTGAATGGCACTTTCCTTTCTTGATCTAAAAAAGGAACATCGTTGGGAGCTTCATCACCATCCAATGCTGATGATAGATGAGGCCGTGGAACCCGAACATTTGCTGTCCTCCTTGCAGTCCTCCAAGCTGGCTGAAGTGCCGTATTTTCATTGTTAAACAATTCATTGTCAAAATCATCAACTGTAGAAAGAAGTGTTTCAGCTGAACCATCTTCTAGGGCTTCAATTTGAATTGGGTGCCCTATAATTGCCTTCCCATTTAGCTTGCTCATCAGAGAAACAATAGGCACGGGTGCTTTTTGATAGCCTCCTTGGACCTTCAAATCCACATTTACTAACATAGATCTTGACCTCCCACCAAATTGACGGTTGCCATCAAAATATGCATCAAAACGCTCCCCTTTCATGCCCCAATATCCTTTAAAAGCAGGCTGATCCTCCCATGTGTAGTCCTCCCAATCAAATATATTATGATCAACACTATGTCGACCTCTGGATGCAGCTCTTGATACCAAGGAGTCTCTACCATCCACTTTAACCCTCTGAGTCCCAAAATCCTTTTCAATTATATCATCCTCATCAACACTATAATCAAAATCTTCATCTCTACGGAGACTCAAATGCTGCCTCAATGTCCGTTGGCTCAAACCACTTCCCCTCTCTTCAGGATATGTTCCATGAACGGAACCTTTTCCATCGCTTGTATCCGCAGACCTTTTTGTAAGATTTCGAGTATTCCTTTTACCTTTCAATTTCCATTTGGACACAGCTTCATTAGCAGAAACATGGTCATGGTGATAAAGATGAGACATGTCTCCAGAAAATGCTGACTCATCATGCTCCTCAGTGCTAATGCTTCCCCGAGTATTCCATTCTGCTTCTGTAGGTAAAGCAACATATGAAAACACCAGAAAATTAGAGATTGATGAGAAAAAATTGAAAGAGTCAAGCCATAGCCATGTACAAGTATCAAGAACAATAACAACGATCATTTGCATGAAATCCCCAGTGTGATCCCAAAACCATTGGTACAAAGATTATAGGAGAAGAAAATAAACATGAGGGTATTTTACACTTTTCATGAGCAAGGTATGTTTAAAAAAAGGGATAATTACACTTTACCCATCTGTGGTTTGTTTCTAATTTGACTTACCTACCCGTGGTTTCATTTTTAACACTTTAGCCACCTGTGATTCCCTCCGTTACTTCTCTGTTACCCACCTCTAGTGCAGACGTTACTCTAACACATAAACTTATCAAAAACAGAACCTAAAGCAAATCAAACACTCCTCACTAAGGAAAAACGAAGAACAGAGTACTCAAATCAATAATAAAACATCTAAATCATCCAAAATAACCAACAAAGCTATAGACTTCACAATCAAAGCCACCTTGTGTGTCGAATCACAACTAAAAATGCAAAATGTTACTAACCGATAAGACCAACAAAACCCAACCTCTGTGCTTCTATAAATTCCAGCCAAAATCATCAAACTACAAACCCTCAACAAACCTCGAAGAAAACCCAATCCAAGTGACCATCTGCGCTTCTCTCTCTTTCAGATTTGGATTGATCAGACCACCTAATCACTGCCGATCTGGGTTTTCAACCATGGGTTTAAAGAGAGAGATAAAGATGATGAGTTAGAGAGAGAGAGAGAGGACCAGACATCAAGAGCTTGAACCGAGAGAGCCTTAAAGATCTAGGTTTTTGGCCGGTGGTGGCAGTAGCGATGGTGTAATCAGTGTTCAACCTGTGATTTGGGTTTTCGGCTGTTAGATGCGGTGGCAATGGCTTGAACCAAGAGATAAAGCTTGATTGAGAGAGAGAGACATCCAACGATTTGAGAGAGAGAGAGAGAGAGAGAGAGAGAGAGAACTTGTTTGAAAAAATTAGATTTTTTATTATTGATTTGGTTTGATTGTGAAGTTTATAGCTTTGTTGGTTATTTTGGATGATTTAGATGTTTTATTATTGATTTGGTTGGGTTTGAGAGAGAGAGAACTTGTTTGAAAAAATTAGATTTTTTATTATTGATTTGGTTTGATTGTGAAGTTTATAGCTTTGTTGGTTATTTTGGATGAAGTTTATAGCTTTGTTGGTTATTTTGGATGATTTAGATGTTTTATTATTGATTTGGTTGGGTTTTGATTTACTGGGTTTGGAGATGTTTGGGATGAAATTTTATGTATTTAGTTGAATTTGTGTGTATGAGAAATGTTGGAAAGAAAATATTTGAGTCCTCTGTTCTTCGTTCTTCCTTAGTGAGGAGTGTTTGATCTGCTTTAGGTTCTGTTTTTAATGAGTTTATGTGTTAGAGTAACATCTACACTGGAGGTGAGTAATAGAGAAGTAACGGAGGGAATTACAGGCGGGTAAAGTGTCAAAAATGAAACCACGGGTAGGTAAGTCAAATTAGAGGCAAACCACAATTGGGCAAAGTGTAATTATCCCTTAAAAAAAAAAGCATTAATGCTACTTTTAATGCTCTCACTCCAAATAAGACTTGAGCAATGGGTGCTAGGGACTTAAGGCACATTAGTTTTGTTGACAGTATCTATAAATTTTGGCCAAATTGTTTGAAGAATGCCTTAGGAAAGCTACTGTTGAATGTACAGAAAGCCTATATGAAAGGCAGAAAAAAAAAACTAGATTATGTACTGATAGCAATTGAATGTTTGGATAGCATGCTACGGTTGGGTGTTTCAAGGCGTATGATATAAATTGAATTGGAGAAAGCTAATACATAAACTGGAAATTTCTATAATGCATGTTAGTGCGATGTGGTTTAAGGAGAAGTGGAGAAGGTGGATTTATTTTTGTATATGAATGTTCACTTCTTAATTTTAATTAACGAAAGCCCAAGTGGTTTTCTTAGGAATTCAAGAGGCTATGGTAGAGGGATCCACTCCCTCCTCATCCAGCAGTCATGGATGGGGGAAAAAGATAGAAGGCGAGGGGGAGGGGGGTGCAATTATCTTCTTTCACTGTGGGAAATTTTAACACTACTCTGCAGGTGATCTAACATACACTCTTTGCTGATGCACCTTAAATTTCATGTTGAGCAGATCTGAATCATCTTCAATTCTGGAGATGTTTTCTTATTTGTTTTGAAGCTATTTCGGAACTAAAGGTGACTAGTTGGCAATTTGTTGGGGGTAGCAGTATCTCATCTTCCTTTGGCATATTTCTTGTTTAAGATGGTGTGATGAACTGTATTTGAAAAAATGTTGCAAGCTGGAAAAAGCTTTATTTGTCAAAATTAGGAAGGCTTACATTAGTAAAGAGTACCCTATTTAGCCTCCCAACTTACTACTATATGTCTCTTTTTTGTTGTCTATTGGTTAGCCAATAGACCAGAAAAGGTCCAATGGGTTTTACTTATGGGTGGAATTGGGGACATGTTTAAATTCCACCTAGTCAATTGGCATTACTGTTTGTGCTCCCATTCAACATGGGGGTTGGGACTGTTGGTCTCCAATCAAGTATTACTTGGCAAATGATGATGGAAACTGGTTAAAGAGAATAGAATTCTATCGATGTAACTTTATCATATTAAAGTGTCATCTTATGAGATCCACAGGAAGAGTATAAAATCAAATCTGACAGGGTCATTACAAACACCCTTTATAAACACAAAAGTTGCAGAACACCTAATTTAAGTGATTCAATGAGTTCAAAAATTGGGTGCAGCAATGAAAAATACCAAATTTCTTGTTGAACTAACACTGAGAGTGAGAGACAAAATTCATTAAGAGGTCATTGGAACCCCACTAAAGATACCATGTTGGCCTTAATCCCAGTAATTTACCAGGACAAAGTGCCTATTACATGTGTTGAATAGTATAAGAAGTCAAGGCATCATGAACAAGTGAGCATACATAAGAACAGAAAATATTTCAACAGAAGTTATACTGTTTCTAATATATATACCAATATATGGTTAGTTAACAGCAGAGAGAAGTTACCAAAATTTTCAAGTAGGACAGATATCATCAGCTAGCATAAAAAAGTGGGATCTTTTGAACATATAAAGCAGTAAACCACATAGTTAATCAAGTTTTGATAGATAGATAGATAGATAATGATTACGGTGTGGCCATGAGATCAGAAATTAAGACTAGCCAGACTTAAACCTGATAGCATAGCCATTTCTTCATCCATATCTGGTTCAGTTGCAGAAGAATCAGACTCAGACTCGGAAGAATCAGTTTCAGAAGAATCAGTTTCAACATCTTCTGTAAAACCAGAGGAGTGCTCTTCAATCAAAGAACCAGGATGAGTATGATAGTTACCCACCCCAAACTGGGAAGCTGACATCTCATTCTGGCTTGGAGAAGTTTCATTGTAATCCAAGTAATCCAAAGAACCACTACGCTCTGTTTCCAGGTAGACACATCTGCTCCTCTTTGCTCGGAAAGCAACTCCCATCTGCTCCACTCCTGAAATAGAAGTAGAAACAGTACCACAGTCAGGTTGCAAGGTATGAGGGACTTCTAATTTTGCACTACTCTGCAAAACTTGAATAAGAGGTCGGCTCTTATCACGTGTCCTGAGAAAAAATTCCTCAGTCAACCCCTCATTTGATCTTTTCCTTTTATCAAAAGGATTTTTACCATTTGCATGACTTGCATTTCCCATGCTAAGATCACCACCGCTACGAAGCGCATCAGCATGATTATCAGCTGTAGATTTCCGAGAACCATTGGAAGCAGCAGAAGGTGAAAGCCTCCGCTTGGGAGGGGCAATCCTCAGGCCAAAATCCTGCAAGCCTCTCATCCGAGGCATGATTTCAGAATGATCATCATCACCACTGAGTTGATTTCCATCTTTGGCTTTCTGTGAAGAAATAGGACCAAATATAGTCTTGTCCTTATGATATGTTTCAAGCCCACTAGGAAACTGATGTGAATTGGAATTTTCAAGTTTTCCATTATCATCCCCAAAATTTTCAGAAGAAGCAACAAACCCCTTTTTCATACCACCAGATGATTTACTGTTCATGCGATCAGATTCTATGCCTAATTTTCCTTGTTTTTCTAACATTTGCTTCTCAAGTTCAAGAGCATGAAGAATAGCATCTTCTCGACGTGCATATTTCTCTCTTTTCTTTATCGGCATGCCCTGTGAGGATTCAGCTTTTTCAATACAATCATCAAACTCACCACACCTAAATGCCTTCACACGCTTGGATTTCTCTAAATTGTACCAATCCCTAAGAAGAAAGCCCACAAACAAGTTTTATAAATATCAGTAGGGGCAATAAAAAAACCATGCATATAAAAGATTGACCACAAGGGGAATGAAACTCTGCCCTCTCTCTCTCTCTCTCTCTCTCTCTCAAAGTATAAAAAAAAGAAAAGAAAAAAAAACTTCAATTCTCCAGGTCTCGCAGTCACAAATCCCACACACACACACATGGGGCAGGCTGGGGACTCACAGTTATTGTGTAGTGAAAGATAAAAGTACAAAATAACCAATTGAAGAAGTTCATCAATCAAATTTAAAATTAAAAGGAACTCAATAAATAACCCACAAAGAAAAAGAATGAGAAAACGACAAAAGTCTCGTAATTTAATAGAAAACAAGGACAATCTAGCTTTACAAAAGCTCAATATATTCAAAAGAAACCAGAAAACAGTAAAGAACAATGCATATATGTACAGCCACTAGTTATAAATGTTTACAATCCTAAATTCCATAAGTATAACCTCCTATCCATACAACGACAAACAAACCCTTAGTCCCAAAAGTTTGGGGTCAGCTATGGATCCTCGACAAATTAGTTAGGATTGGCTATATGTATTCTTTTCTTCCATTCTACCATATCTAAAGTCATACTCTCGGTTACTTCATTAATTAACATGTCCTTTTTTATTACTTCTAGTAATTTGATTTTTGGTCTTCCTCTACATTTTTTTTGTTCCCTCTTATTGGTGCATTAGTTTCTCTCATCTAAACATGACCAAACCATCTTAAGCAACTTTCCTTCATCTTTTCATCGATAGGGGCTACCTCTTATCTTTTAGCGAATTTTCTCATTTTGAATCCTATCTTCCTATGTATTGCCTCCTAGAAGAAGAAGAAGAAGAAGAAAAAAAGAGAACAAAGAGTATCACCTCCTATCTGTAGGATGCCAAGGATCTAAGCAACAAAGTTTCGTTACCCCACTTACAAAAACAAAGAAGTAATGTTTCTCTTTTCTTTTCTATTTTTTTAAATCAATTTTTTGATAAAACAAAAATGAAATTATTATTAAAAAAATATAAGTTGTAAAAGGAGTGGAAGATACTGGATGGGTCATGGAGTTTTGGTTCATGATTTGTAGGATTGTTCAATTTCCAAGTAGATTCTCATTTCACTAGCTGTAGATTGGCTGATGGATTGTGTATTGCATCTTTGAAAGGTCATGCATAGAATTTCTACACTCATATCTCCTCTTAACTTGTTTGGTCCTTCATAAAGGGTTGAAAGGCATAATGATGGGACATTCTTTGCCTAATCATGTTCATAGGTGAGGTTGTTCTAACAGCAATTTCTATAATTTAGTTTCCGAAACAAACAATCTAAAACTCGCACTCAGCCCTGAAAACAGAGATGGCCAGTAAATTAGTGGAACACTAAAGTACTAACCCAAAAAACAAAAAATGGCACACTCACTCGCTACGAAATCTCTGTTTGTGAGTGTTTCACACACTAGTATATCTACCTATATCAAGCTAAAGAACTCTACCTCAAAATGCACACCTCCTTCCCATGTAGGAACACAATAAAGGATGACAACAAAGGGTTCAAGACCCATCAACTGTTTTTCTTTTTTTCTCTTTTCCTACTCAACTAAGTTATGAAATCCCAATTTATCACTCACTAAGTCAATTCTAAACCCAAAAAAAAAAAAAAAAAAACATAAACTTTACAATATGAAATGCACAATATAATACCATTAACTAAAACATTATGAACCCATGTTTTCATTTGTGATAAAAAGCTGAAAATAGAAATGAAAGAAGTGCCCAATAATCTATACACAGAAATAATCACAAAAATCACTAAACAGCGTTAGCAAAATGCAAACTTGAATAGAGAGAGAGAGAGAGAGAGACTGACACGCTGGCATCTTCCCTTCCGAGGAGCTTGACGGGAGTCCCAGAGCGAGGGGAGGTGAGATGCGAAGTGTCGAGCTCTTCGGGTCCAAGTATCTTCCCGGGCCACCACGACCCGTTTCTCCTCCGAACCCAAACGATCGATCCAGCGCTGCAACCTCCCGCACCTGATCCCTCACTCTCCATCTCTCTCTGACTCTCTCTCTCTCTCTCTCTCTCTCTCTCTCTGTGTCGCTTTCGCTCGCTCGCTCTCTCTCTCGCTGTGTAGGGTGTCTATGTTAGAAAGCTCAACCACCGGCGAAGAAGAAATGGATGATCCGAGAGGAATTGTGTCCGGGTGATCCGACACAGGGGACTCGGGTTAGGGTTAGGGATTCCATTCAATTTGGTTCAGATTTGGGGATTTCTCTCCATTTTTATTTTTTTAATTTTTTCCAAAAATAAAATTAATTCCTGTCTCTCTCTCTCTCTATCTCTGTAGAGTCTAGAAGGGTCTGTAGCTATTTTTGATGGGTTTGGCCAAGCTGTAAATTTTGGTGGCTGCGTTGGGTTGGGCTTTGGGTTTGGAGCCACTCACAGTCTCTTACTCACTGGGGGTCTATTATTGCACTAAAAAAATTTTATTTGTTTAAAATTGTTGAATAAGTAATTTAATTTCTGTTTAAAAAAATTTTCTAACTAATAATTTTAAACAATGAACAATTTTTTAGTGAAATAGTGAAATTTCTACTGGGTTGGGTTGGTGGGTTGGGTTCGATTCTTTAATTAATTTAATTTAATTTTTTGGTTTACACGCGAAATTCGTACTGAATTGATGGTTTGTCATGTGCGTGCACGTGCAAGGCGTGGTCCACTCCACATGCATTAAACAGTTTTTTTTTTTTTTTTTTTTCGTTCTTCAACGCAGGAATATCCTTCAAAGATGGTACCAAAATGTGGTCAAATTTTGAACTCTTGAGATTTTTGGAAGTTTGGAACTGACCAGTGGCCAGTCCATTGGAGTAGATGGTATCTTGAGCACTCGTTTCATGAAGTGCACTTCTAATAAATACATGGATTTCACGAGTGTGTTTCATAAAACAGACATATAAGATAAATTTTTTTTTTTTCATTTGAAAGTTCTCAATGAGTCAAGACTTTATTTTTATTTTTTTAGAAATGTTTGAAAATATGATATATATATATATATATATATATATAGAGAGAGAGAGAGAGAGAGAGACTAGGACGGGTTGTTGCTTACTAGTAGTGCTTTTTAGTAATTGTGCATTAATTACCTCTCTTTTTTTCATTGAATAAAATATGACACTAGATAAAAAGCAAAACAAACATCAATAGGGACTAGCACACCTCATGTTTTTTAATGGTTTGAGAAGATTTTATAATATTACAACTTGATTTTTAATTTTTATTAATTTTAATTAAATGTAAGATATACCTTAGATCAATATAATGAGTGGGGTGGGACAAGTATTCACGGCGCTATGGGAGGGGAGGGGCTAAAAACCGCCCTATGGCACACCCTCTAGGGACTAGGGGTGGTCCCCCAAACATCACAAAAAGCAACTTAGACTGGTTAGTTTTATGGGCTACAAAATTAGAGTTTCAAGTAACATTAACATAGCAAAAATCTCATCATACAAAAATTAGAAAGCATAGACTAAATGTCCATTACAAGGCTCTGAGTTTAGCAGAAAGAAGAGTTGGGGTTGTTGTGGACTGCCTTAACTGTGTTTTGAGAGTCTCCTTTGAATATTACATACGTCAATCCAAGCTGCATAGTCTTTTGTTTTTTTACTGTCATAGTTGTTGCTTTGGTCTTAGCCTAAGTTACAATAACTACAACATTTGTAATTTTGTATATGTCCAAGCATATAAGAGCTTTTGCCTAATGATTTCTCAAACTACTGCTATATAAGATTTGTCATGTACGATTGATGCATCAAAATTGAACTTGCACCAACCTGGTGGAAGGGAAGTTTAATATTTCCTTTGAAGAAGAAATTGGTTAAGTGCAAGACCTGGCTTCTTGATGAGTTCTAACAATGTGGTTTGTTCTTTGAGATAAGTCAACTGGCTTTGATTTGATCCCATCATTAATTAAAGCATTTATTGAACACCAGATTTGGTCACATAGGAAGGCAGCAAAATCAGGAAATTGATTCTTTACTTCTGTATTCAATCCATGGTCCTTAGAAGAGGAATATAATCACACTCTAATCCAGTCATCAATGGGCATTAATTTTTCTAGATGCAAAGTTTAGAGGCCATTGCAGAGTTGCACCAAATTATAGTAGCAAATGGGCATTAAAAGAATATATGCTCATGGGAACATCTGTTTTGCAGTGGGGGACAAGAGATATCAGATATGCTGAAGTTTTAGTTGATGGTGACTTTCATTTGAAAGGATTTCCCAGGTAATTTTCAAAAAAAAGGAATTTGAGCATTTCATTTACTTCTTTGATCTTTCCTTCATATAGTTGGCCGCAAAAAGCACAACCCAGTGGCTATCCACAAACAAGGGCATTAGATTTAGGCCCACTAAGTCAACATTTAATCTTTCTAATCTATGGCCCAAGTTCATGGACAATTTTAAGTTTGCAGCAAGGGGGAAAATGGTATGACAGGTAAGAGAGTGATTTTTTGGTGAATGATAAATTTCATAGCCATCCCCTCGATTAATGTGTTAGCTTGGAACACATCTATTAATAGATTGACTCAAATCTATTACACATGCATGACATTTTCCTTTTATTTTATCTCAAATTTCTTATTAATACAAACTGTCATCCACTACATTAATTGTCTCCATTTACTCTTTTCAACTGCCTTTTAACATTTGGGCTTATGGTGACAACTGACACTTATATTGATGATGCGTCTTAGACCAAGCATCCATATGACATCTAATGGTAAGACCACTAACGAAAATGGACAACATGGTCCTTTTGAACACGTAACTAAACACTAAGGGCCAAAATGAAAACAACCCCAAATATTAAGAGTCAAAATCAAATAAATTTCATTTCTCTCATTTTGGTTCTAATATATATGAAATTAATTTTTCCTTCAACTCATTTTAGTTCTAAACGTGAATTCTAAATTCCAATTCCAATTCAATTTGATTATTTACAAGGTCCAAATAAATATCAAAATGTTTCCCCTTCTAAATTTTAATGCCATCAAAAGCCTTAAGTTCCAACAAAATCATCTAATTTCCACCTTAACCTATCTCATTCCCTCTCCCCCCCCCCCCCCCCCCCCCTTCGGTATTTTTAGATAGATAGATAGGTAATGGGGAGGATGGGAAGGAGATGTGGATTCAAATCATAAACATAAGGTACCACAAACAATGTCATTACCGCTGACCTATTATTTGAACCTTATCTCTTTTCCATAGTTGATAACATAGAATTTTTTTTCTAAATAACAATAAATATTAAAAAATTTAGTTAGTTGTCACGTTGCAAAAGAATATTGAAAACTAGCATCTCGAGTGTCTAAAACTCGAGTTCCAAGATAAAAATCAAGTTTTTAAGGCTTGATTTGTAAAAAAAATCCAAGAGAAAATCGAGTTTTAAAAACTCGAGTTCGGAAAACGCCACTATAGGGCTTAAAAACGTCACTATAGGGCTTAAAAATGGAGTTATAAAAAAATTTAGCAGAAAAACGCCGCTATAGGGCTTTAAAACGTCAGTATAGGGCATAAAAACGCCACTATAGGGCATAAAAACGCCACTATAGGGCTACCCGAACCTGGTATTGAACACTTATGAAAAAATTTTGCATGAAAACGCCGCTATAGGGCTTTAAAACGTCACTATAGGACTTAAAAACGTCACTATAGAGGCGATAAAACTAAAAATTTTTTTGCATGAAACTCGAGTTTCTAAAACTCGAGATTTATGTAAATGGATCTCGATTTTCTAAAACTCGAGATGTCTACTTTCCCTTATAGTTTCAAGCGTTGCCTAACTAACTATATATAAATCATTTTCACATTTATTTTGCCCATTCCCCCTGATAACATAGGATTTGGGACACGAATCTATTTGATCGGGGGATGGAAAAGTAAAAAAAAAAAAAACATAAATTATTTCATTTCTTTGTGTTTTCCATCATGTGTGTTTGATAATGAGGATGGAAAAAGTGCAAGGGATAGAGAATAAATTACTCTTATGCTTCTATTAATAGAAGTAGAATGGTGGAAAAGTTCGGATGCTATTTTTTTTTTCTATTTTCTTCTCAATTTGAAAGAAAAAATTTGGTGGACTCAAGTGAAAAGTTCCATCTATCCTCATTTTCTTTTTATTTCATGTTTACTCCAACAAAATAATGGAATCACATTTTTTCTTCCTTTTCCTCTCCCTTTTCATCCTCTCCCTTTGGGCCTTCTCACTCTAACCAAACATACATAAATTTATTCCTTTCAAAGACCACAAATTGTTTTCCAAAAGGGCAGTGTTTGTTGCACATAGTGTGTACATATACACACGGTCTTTTATAACTAAAATTATGACTTGAACTCACGTTTTCAAATTAAAAATTGTGACTTCAAGTCATGATTTTAGTTACAAAACATAGTGTGTGGACTCCACGAAACAAGTTTTTCCCTTCAAAAAAAGAAAAAGAGAGAGAATTGTTTCTTTTTAATTTTTATCCCTTTGAAAGTAAAAGCTCCCTCCCCCTCTCCCAGCTTTTTCTTGGAAAAAGAATAGGCTTGACTTGGACCTCGACTTAGTGAACATTTGGATACAATTGAAATGAATTTTCAGTTGCATCCAGCGTCTGTCAGTGGGTCCCGTGCACTGTTTACGGGACCTACAAACTTCTTTTTTCAGCAAAATTTTCATTAAAAATAAGTCTCACGGCACTATTTACACATATAAAAATTATTTTGCTACAGTGTTTTCAGTTTTCAATAATAAACGGTATCCAAACAGACCCTTAATAGCATTTTCACAAGGTTTGACTTAAAAGCTAAAAATTAGTCCCCATTCTCAAGCCGAGCTAGCTAGACTCCGTCCAATTATCTTGCCCAGTTTTAGATCTTGGGGTGAGAAACATGTGGAAAGGTTTCTTTTTATTTTTGGCAATTGCCATTGCAAGCAAGTTACTTTAAGGTGATAATGGGTTTAAAATAAGTTTTTAGGAAGACTTGTTTCCTAGCATTGATCAATTCAAACTCGAGGTCATTAGATAAGGCTTGGATTATCTACCTTTTTTTTCTCAAGAGATATGTTTGAATTCAATTTCACATATGAAGTTAAGACATTTTACTCTTTGCCATTATGCAATGGAATGAAAATTTGAAACTTGTCCTTTGTTAATATCTTGAGTAATGCTATAGTTACAAATTATTGATGTGGCCAACTTCTTATTGGTTTTTATCAAGACCCATTATTAATATCACTTTTTTATTTACCAATAATCACTCATCACATCAACAGTTTGTAAAAATTTTTGTAAAATAGTTTGTATCTCTAGCATTATTCTAATACCTTTTCATTATGTTTGGTTGGAGGGGAGGAGAGGGAGACACTGATTATTAAGGAAGGAAAAGTAACTTGTTAACAAAATGTAGTGTAATCATGTTTTATCTTCATTTATGCTAAAACTTCAGCATTACACTCACTCCTTCCACTTTCCTTTCAAACAACATAAAAGAGGCTGGTATTAAATTTAAAAATTCTTAGATTGACAAAAGTATGACAAGTGGCACAATAGGAATGTTACATCCGTAAAATTAAGCACTAGAACATGGGGAGAACGTGGGATGTATATATGAGTCATATGACAATTATAAGTCCATGTAATAGTGCATAGAACAATAACAAGTGGCATTGAAGTAGCTGTAGAAGTTACAAACAACACTAAAAATTTTGAACCTCTTTCTTTTCCAATTCTTTGAACAGTCCAGGATTGAAAACCATGCTAAATAGCACATCAAGGGTCCGTTTGGATACAGCTGAAAACTAAAACTGAAAACTAAAAAACACTGTAGCAAAATAATTTTTAGGCGTAAATACACTTTTGGTCCCTACATTTTGGGTTATTTCTCGATTTGGTCCCTAAATTGATTTTGCTCCTAAGTCAGTCCCTAAATTTTTAAAATCGTTTCTAAAATGGTCCCTACCGTCAACCCAGTTACGGAAAAAGCTGAGGTGGCAAACGGCGTGTCCTCCTTGCTGACGTGGCGCTGACATGGATATTAAAATATTATTAAAAAAGCTTATTTGGCATTTTTAAAATGCCACGTCAGATTTAAATTAATAAAAAATTATAACAAAATCCAGGTCAGAAATTTTAAAATAAATAAACATTAATTAAATTAAATTAAGAAAAAAAAAAAGCTTTTTCAGTTTAAAAAATTAAGTTCCTATAAAAAAAAAATTAAATCTAATTTTTTTTTATAATCTTAAATCTAATTTTTGGGATAATTGGGAAAAGTAACAGCCACAAATCCAAATCACCCACCACAAATCCAAAATAACAAACCCATTCTTACCCACACAAACCTATCGGAGAAAACAATAAACTCATCCCTACCCACACAAACACATCGAAGCAAACCACCTCCACCCAAATCCTCTGCCACAACCGCCGATCTACATCAAAACCCATAGCTTACAGCGTCCAAGCTACCACGACCCACCATCACGCCACAACCATCGAGCCACCAACGCGCCACAACCTAGTAGAAACCTCAGCCACAAAACCCATAACACACCTAACCCACAACCCGCAACCCATATGCCACCAAGACCCATGGCCATGCCGCCACCGCAACCCAATCGATTGATGATTCCGTTGAAGCAAGATGACCCAAACAAAACGCCAACACCGATGGAGCTTCGGTTAATCACGGATCCAAACAAAACCCAGATTTAAACTGAAAAAGCTTTTTTTTTTCTTTGGAGCCGCCGAGTTTTTGGCTTTCCAAGAGAATCTGAATCCTGGAGAAACCGAGTTTTTGGGTTTTTTTGGAGTTTTTGAGTTTCTGGGTTTCTTGAAGCAGTCGAGCTTTTGGGTTTGGAGTCACAGAGTTTTTGGGTTTCCTGGAGAATCCAAAAATTGCTCTCTCAATGGAGGCAGTGGAGTCAGTTAGGGTGGTGAGTCGATTTGGGTGGCGAGTGTGCTGTGTTGTGCAAGAGACATAGGTTTAGGGTTTGGTTGAGATCTGGGTTTGGGGTTTGGTCCTTTGCTCTGGAGATTGATTATGAAGAACAAAGAACAAGAAAAAAAAAAAAGACATTCAGTTAATTTATTTTGTTTTAATGTTTATTTATTTTAAAATTTCTGACCTGGATTTTGTTTTAATTTTTTATTAATTTAAATCTGACGTGGCATTTCAAAAATGCCAAATAAGCTTTTTTAATAATATTTTAATATCCACGTTAGCAAGGAGGACACGTCGTTTGCCACCTCAGCTTTTTCCGTAACTGGGTTGACGGTAGGGACCATTTTAGAAACGATTTTAAAAATTTAGGGACTGACTTAGGAGCAAAATCAGTTTAGGGACCAAATCGAGAAATGGCCCAAAATGTAGGGACCAAAAGTGTATTTACGCCTAATTTTTAAATATATAAATAGTACCGTGGGACCCATTTTTAATAAAAAAGTTGCTGAAAAGTGAAATTTGTGGGTTCGTAAACAATGCACGGTATGCACTGTTCACGGAAAAAGTCAAACATTTCGACTCAAAAAGAAAAAAAAAACTGCTGAAACGCAAAATGTGCGTCTAGGAAGCGCAAACGCGCTTTCCAAACACACACCAAGTGTCATTCAATTCAAGCCCAAAGAGAGGGAGACACGTGAAAGAAACAATTGTTAGGTACCGTCGAGGTCCACAAGCATAAATAGAAGACTAATTCTAAAAAAAAAAAAAAACTTATACTGACTATCTACTACCAAATTAACTTGCTTATACAAAGATCATAATTGTTGTTTCTTTAGAAAGTGTTCATGCTAGTAAGTTATTTCCTTGTAATCTGTTATTTTGATTAATCTTGTTCATACAAGTTTACTTTAGTTAGATTCAAGTTCTTTTAAGGTTAGTTATGTTTAATACTTAATTCATTATCACCAATATGTTTTGGAGTTTAGGCTATTTACTTAGGCATCAATTTGTGCATTGTTTATATCGTTTAGGCATTGATTTGTTTTATTGGCAAATGAATTTAGCATAATTATAATTAACTTAACTTCCTGGAAATCAACGATATTTGATCTCACTTAGAATTTTGTTATGGTACTTGTTAACTTATAGTTCTAATTTACTTGTTTTCCATAGTTTTGTATTACTAGCATCTTCTCCATCAAATTTAAAAGTCCTTTTAATTGAGGTAATACCGAACCATATTCCCTCAAAATTAAGTCAAGTAACTCATCTAAGTCCGCAATGCAACCAATCAAATTGAAGCTTGACAAAACGCATCCATCCATCTATAACACATTGAACATTTGATAATTAAAATTAAAGTAATATTAAACACTCTCTTCAGCTTCCCATCCTTCCCTTTTTTTCCCTTTCTCTCGCTATATCTTCTATTTTTCTTTTCTTTTTCTCCTGCCAAAAATGAAGTTAAACTTGTGGAGCAAGAAGCTAATAATTTTCTTTCCTTTATTAATTTTCGAGCATTTAAAAAAAAAAAAAAAGGCTTTAGATCTATCATGCCCAACCGCTGGTAGCTCCCACCCCCAGTGCACTTTGCAATAATGGTGTTTATTTCTCACTTTTTATTTTACAATAATTTGTAGAAACTTTAAAAAATATTTTATTAATGTTTGTACTACCTTTAAATTTTAATGGGTCTTCTACCTCTCAACAAAGAAATTTAATGGGTCATTTCATATGTGGTATTGGAAAGTAATGTTGTGTATTTGATCCAAATTAAGGAAAAAAGTAAATATTTATTAATTAAAATCATTTACTCCAAAAAAATCATGTCTTCAAAATAATAATAATAATAACAAGACTAGAATAAAGATAATCACATTCATTGTGTCAATGCCAATAAGGCTATAACCAAAAATATATATATATATATATATAATAAAAGTAGAATGTGTTCACCTTAGAAATTATGAGAGTTCAAGTCCTCCATGAACTCCTATCAATTAAAAAAAAAAAGTCATCCATCAACATAAAGGGCAATATTTGTTACCCACAATCCAAAAAATAACTGAAAACCATAACTTAAAGAGGTGTGTGTCTAAAATTATTTGTGTGGTAAACATAGCCCCTTTTTTTTTAATATAAATGTGTATATGTGGTTGTTAGTGGGAGTATAATTTGATGGGTATTTTTAATTTTTCTCATTATATATTTATATTCTTAATTTATTTTATTGTTAAATGACTCTTAATTAAGAAATAAAATTATTTTTTGACTCTTAATTAAGAAATAAAATTATTTTTTAAGTAATAGTTAGAAATAATTTTTTTTAAAACAAAAGGTTAGAAAAGAATAATGCTTTTTTGGAAATATATAAAAGTAGACAATTCAATGATTTTATTTCCACACATCGTTGGTCCAATGTGTCTCTTTATTTTGCCACCCAATTTACCAAACAAGACTGAAATCAGATCAGACTATATAATTAAATTCTGATCCATTCACTTGCCCACACAGACAAAACACCCAAACCAAACGCCGTTTCGTTTATAAATTACAACTTAAACCATACTCAAACATAGCCCTATTCAAAATTCAAAATTCAAAATTCAAATTCCACGCTCCCAACGGTCATATTCCTTAGGGTTTCTTCAACGTCTCTTTCTTTCTCTTACATAATATATATATACCCCCAAATCTCAAACCCATTCCCTCCTTGTCTATCATCGCCTCCATTGTCTCATTCTTTGAATATCTCCTACAAACTCCAAAACACACACACACACACACACACACACTATCTTTCTCTATGGATTTCCACAGCCTTGCAAGGAAGGAACTTCAGGCTCTCTGCAAGAAGAACAAGATCCCAGCCAACATGACCAATGTTGCCATGGCCGATGCACTCCAAGCTCTTCAAAATGTAATCTTTTTTCTCAACCCTTCAATACCCATCTCGCATCTTTCTTTCTTCTCTGTTTGTTTGCTGGGAAACTGTAGGAAAATTAAAGAAAATATGACAATTTTCAATCTTTTTTTCTCTGGTTTACAATACCCATTTCATATTCTTCTTTCTAGTCTCTTTTATTTAGATCTTTATATGAATTGATGCTTTTTACTTCGAATCTATTAATATCCATTGTGTACCTTTCTTTATTCTCTGTTTGGTTGTTGAGAAATCATTACGAAAAGAAAAGTTAATGAATCCTTTGTAATCCATCTTTATTATTTGTTGGCATCAATCTACAAGTAAAGAAAGACAATGGTTTACTAGCATTCTTTTTCTATTGTTTTGATTCAATCTCAATGTAAATACTGAATCTGTTAATCTTCCTTTCAAAATATTTAAACATTCAAACCAAATCGATGTGTCAAGTAGAAGGGCTCGAAACAAATCATAGAAAAATGAAAGAAAAGTTAGCATTTCTATGACTTTGGAGTTCTTGACAGTCCGCTTTGTTTGCAAAACAAATCATAGGAAAAGAAATGTAAATTTCAATTTTCTTCATACTCTTCTTGCTTGTATCTTTTATCTTGAATCTTTATATAAATTGATGCAGTTTAATTCGAATATATTAATCCCCATTTCGATTTTCTCTGTTTGGTTATTGAGAAATCACTACAATAAGTTAAAATGACATTTTGTCTCCTTTTTTACCGATTACCATAAATTGTTGGGAACCAAACAGATCTAGTTGCCCATGAATCTATAAGTAAAGGAAAACAATGATTTCCAAGAATTCTTTTCCCATTGTTTGGATTCAATTTCCTTGTAAATTCATAATTTGTTACTCTTCCTTTCAAAATATTTCAACACTCAATCCAAATTGATGTGTGTCAGGTTGAAGGACTTGAAGAATTCTTGAATCCATCTGATTCAAATCTCTCTCAATCTCCGGAGAAAAATGTGAATGGATCGCCTGATATTCCTCGCACAGCCGCCAGGGCCTCAAGTCGCAGAAAACCCACAAAACAAGTAACCGAAAGCACACAACCATTGACGCGAACTCGTCGTGGTACGAGAGGAAGTGCCGCTCAAGGTATTGATCAAGAAAACAAAGATGTGAATGTACTTATAACCCCGGCACTGGCAGTGCCAGGCAGCCGCCGAAGAGTGCCAGCAGCTTCGTCTCGCAGAAAAATTGAGACCCAGTTGAGAGAAGCTGAAGAGGATGAGAAGAGTGAGGCTCAAGAGAGGAGTGATGTGGTTGAGACTCCTGTGGTGTCAAGCACCCGGCGAAGAGCTCCAGCCACTTCGGCTCTCAGGAAGTTGGAGACGGAGAATTCAGTGCAGCGAGTGTATAGTACAAGGCATTCGGTGAGATTTTTGGAGAAGAACCTGGGTAAGATGAGCTTAGTGGATAATGGAAAGTCAGAACCTGTAAAGATTGATGACTTGTCTGAAGAGATGGCTAATAGTTCAGAAATTTCAGAGCTTTCTGTTCAATTTGAAAAGGAAATGTCTGGTATGTGTTTTTCAATATTCCAGGAGCAATTCCATTTAAACTGTTTATAACATATTTGGAGTATTTTTTTTTTAGACCATTTGTTTGTTTAGAAATCTAAGGAATTATAGGGTTTCCATTCAACATTTTTAGCTTCTCTAACTATTACATATGCAATTTTCTCAGTAAACATGTGCTTTTGTGTGACATAAGTGCAAGTTTTCTAAACAAAGAATCTAGGATTTACTCTTCTTCTCTAGCACTTCTGGACAAAATGGAAGAGCATGAATATGATATGATGTTCTCTGACATTGTTCATAATTTTATCTCAGAAGCTAATACACAAATAGTATCAGAAGTGGGTCCAGAGGAAACCAATGATTCTGAAGTTCTATCGGATCCAAAACCAGTTGAGTCAATGGAGATGGAGAGGGAATTGAAAGTTGATAATAAAGATATGAACAAGAGTGATGATGAGTCTAGAGAAGATAATTTGAAGTCTGAGATGGCTGATAATTCAGGTGTTAAAGTTTCTGAGACTATTGATGAAGCCGGTGATGAGGATACACAAACAGTATCAGAAGTGGGTCCAGAGGAAACCAATGATTCTGAAGTTCTATCGGATCCAAAACTAGTTGAGTCAATGGAGATGGAGAGGGAATTGAAAGTTGATATTAAAGATATGAACAAGAGTGATGATGAGTCTAAAGAAGATAATTTGAAGTCTGAGATGGCTGATAATTCAGGTGTTAAAGTTTCTGAGACTATTGATGAAGCCAGTGATGAGGGTTCGGATGAGTCGGATATTATTTCAAGTGAAAAGTTGGAGATGGCAACAGATGTGGATCATGAAACTGTAGATGAGAAGGGTAAGTTTTATTATGTCATTGTTTTTTATTGTCATCAAGAATGTTCTTTATTTTAATTCATATATATATATATATTTTTTTTTTCATTAACGTTTTTGTGAATTTGATGATGATGATGTTCCAGTTACTGAGCAAGACACAAGATCTGAGGATTCTTCGGTTGTTAAAGAATCCAATGATGCTTCTGCTGAGGATATGGACCATGTTTCTGAATCTCTGTCCCCACAACATGAATGTCAAAACCTGGCAAGCAAAGACTCAGAACTGAATGTGACAGAGGGTGATGACCACAGCAATTGTGATTCTGAATCTGAATCCACCACTGAAGGGGAGTCAGATTCTGAATCGGAATCTGCCACTGAAGGGGAGTCTGATGAAGAGATTGCATCAGATGAAAACTCATCTGAGTGTGAAGAAAACTACAGTGATGATGATGCAGAAACAGAAGAAGAAAAGGATTTAGAGGCTCCAGTTCTTCCTATTGGTTTTGAGAAGTTGGAGAACAACCATTCTGGTTCTGAAAGCATTGTAGCTGAACAATCATCGGTTGAAACTCCAATATCTATGAAGAATATGAGTCCAGATCTCCTAATCTCTGACTGTGAAGGCACATTATCAACTGTGGCAACAAATTCAATATCTGAGGACAAGACTTCTTGTCATGCCAAGGATCCAAGAGCCAAGGCAGAAGAGATGCATGAAACTTTGGTTGATGTTTGTGTAATGCCAGCAAATGGATCAAACATGAGTACTGATCTAATTTCTGACAGCAAAGTCACCTATGAAATTCCATTTCAACCATTTGCAGCTGACCAGCTTTCGGGACAGTTTCCTCGCCCTACTCAGTTGACACCAAGGAAATCTTCAGCTATAAAAGAATCAACAATTCAGAAGGTCACTGATGTTTCAGATGATGATGAGGAAAACATTGACTCTGGTAATGTCAAAGTGGAGCTTGATAAGGAAAAGGCAAAGCCAGATGAATTGGCAGGAAAGAGTTTAAGGCAGCTCGCAAAGATGTTGAAGGAAATGCATATTAAAAGCAATAAAAAGCACAATACAGATAAAAGTGCCACTAAGGTGAGTCTATTCGCTCTCAGATCTCTGTGTCTCCTTTCACTGGTAATTGTTAGAGCTTATCACTGTGTTATACTGTACAAACTTTGTTTTTTGTCAAATGGTGTGCAGGAACATGTTGGGAAGAAAAGAATTGCCTTGCAGGCATTGCCAGAGAACTGTAGTATGGCTGTGGATGAGGGTTTGAAGGAAAATTGAAATAACCTAAATGCAGGAAGGGCCAATGAAACTGCGCCTTGAGTGTATTGTTTCTATTTTGGGAATTTTGGTTGAGATGGCCAATGATAGAGGAGGAGGGTTTAAACCTGGGTTTGCCTGCTTATTATGTGTTTCTTTTCTTGTGCAAATGAGAAGTTTGATTGGATTTTGTTTTTGGTCACTTGGTACACAAGGGGTTTAAACCTGGGTTTGCCTGCTTAATATGTGCTTCTTTTCTTGTTCAAATGAGAATCAGAAGTTTGATAGAATTTTGTTTTTGGTCACTTATGGTATGGTACACAAGTTTTGTAATAATGTTGACTCGCCCAGTAAATGTTGGTGTTGGGTTATGAATGAAAGCTATCAAGCCTGCTTTTCTTTTAGCTATTTTGCCTAGCTACAAATTATAATTATCTTTAGCAAGCCCCGCAAATGATCCCAAATCCCCAGGCATCTGCAGATGGATGATTTTCAGGTTTTGGACTCAGATTGTTTAATTGGTTTCCTTCTTTAACGAAGTTCTTAAAGTTTATTGGGAGAAAAAAAAATTGTAGTGGTGCGGGCAATCACCTCTCAACGTCATTGGGCTCAGCCACACTCAGGATGTGCGAGAAAATCGTGCACCTTATTCAAAACAAAAGCCAGCAGAATCTCAGAACTAGCAAAGCTCATGCAAGGATAAATTTGCACCATAAATCCATGATCTCACTCAAACTTGCTTTTGATCTCTGCCTGTCTAATATGGTAATATTATTGTTGGCCACAAAATACCGTGAAGCATGTGATCCTATGGTATTATTGGCCACAAAATACTGCGGAGCATGTGTTTTTTTTTTACTAGTCACAAACTCACGCGATGCATGGAGAATAAACATTAAAAATTAGAAATATGAGCCCTAAAAATGCAATAAAAATGATAAATATTCAAAATTTCTTCTATTCGGTCCATTCTGTCATCTTCGGCCCACTTTGGTTCTATTCGGCCTACTTTGGTCCTATTAGGTCCATATTAGTCATATTCAGTTCATTCTGTCCACTTTGGTCCACTTCAATTTTATTGGCCATTCAGTCCATTCTATCCACTTTGGTTCTATTCGGTTCACATTGGTTTTATTCGGGTCACTTTGTCTTACTTTGGTCCTATTCGGTAGAAATTGGTCCTATTCGGCCAATTTTGGTTTTACTCAGTCCGATTTGTTTCTATTTGATCCATTACGTCCACATTGGTCCTAATCTGTCCATTTATTCTTATTCGGTCCTATCCAGTCCACATCAGTCCATATTGGTACACTTTGTCCTATTTGGACTACTTCGGTCCTATTTTATCCATCCATTCGATCCTTTTTTGTGTACTTACTGTTAAGGGGAAAATTTTTGATGTTCCCAAATAGAATATGGGGTAGCCAAGCCAAAACTCGACGATGGGCCCTAGAAATAAAGCCTAAAGGCTTTCAGTGTCGTGTAAGCCCGCCCAAGCAAGAGATGGAGGCTGCACCCTAACAAGAAGACAACAATAAAACACAATAAACACGTTACTGTTGTTAGTTTGTTATATTATTAGTCATTTTACAGCATTATAGTTCAAATCAATCCTTTAGTGGTACGGTATTATCTCCAATGGTAGGGTAATTTTAGGTTGATAAGTGTGTTTATATGGTAAAAATCATATGTTTTCCTTATTATTATAAAGTCAACATAAGAGAAAACTTCTATAGTTTCCAAAACATTATGGCCTTCATCATAATAATACTAAACAAGGATTAAAGGTTTTATAGTTACAAATACAAGAGGAAAAATAGGATGGAATGAAGGGAGAGAGAGATCCTAGCTCAGTGCAGCAAGTATTAAACTAAGATTTTGATGAGTATGTGTGCATAAGGCATGAATGAGGTAATGTGGGCTGTTCTGAGTGAGTGGGATGAGATTAACACTGAGGTTAAGGCTTTAGTGAGAAGTGGGCTAAAGGGGGATGAGTAGTGAGCTTAAGGAGAGCTAAACCACAAGTAAAATGGCAAATAAATCAAGAGTTTCAGAGGGGGTAACTGTTTGTGACTAATTGGGAGACATTTATAAGCTATGATTGTGTAAAGGAGAGGAAAGAATATCTGAGTTTAGATGAGTGTGAGCTGAAGGGGATGAGTAGTGAGCTTAAAAAGAGCTAAACCACTAGTAAAATGGCAAATAGATCAGGAATTTAATAATAAGTAGCTCCCCCCCTTTGTGGATTGAGATGCTTTTGCTTTTATAATGAAGTTTTAGAGAAGCATTAATTGACAAGAATCCAAAAAAACGTAGGCTTGATTCAGGGGAGCCAGACAACTGCATTAATAACCTGAATTTGGCCTAAAAATGGGAGATTTGCTTTTAAGGCTGCCTTGCTTCTTTGGGTAATGATGGGATTTTAGAGTGCTTTGCATTAAATGTCATGTTTTCTAGGGCTGAGCTTAATAAATGTGATTGAGGCGTGTATCAAGAGCGAATCCTAATGTTGCAATTGAGATTTGGACTCCCAAGAAGTAAGATTCAACACCCCAAGCCAGGTGTCAAGCTCTAAGTTCACTTCAGGGGGTTCTGCTAGAGATTCCTTTTTGCCTTCCAAACCACATGTTTCCAATTTTTCCCCTTTAGGATTCATGGGCTTGGGACATGAATCACGTCTTGAACGTTTTTAACATTTATAACATCAATTTGTTGAAGTTTGGATTACTTGGTTTCAGCTTCCCTTCCGCTGGAGGTGCAGTCTTGAGAAAGATGATGGAATCCCATCATCCTTTTGATTTCAGCTGATACAACAGCCTTTAGGCATTGTTCACGTCAGGCAGAGGGTGGCAGAAAACTGATGGGACAGCCCCTAGTTCATCTTCAAAGGCTTGGTTCTCTTGTAGGGGTCTCTAGTTGTTTCTTTGGTTAGGGATGAACAAGGGCTGGTGCCCACTTTCAAGCCTTTTGCTCGGACCTTTTTGGGCTGGAACTTTGCTCCATTTCAGCACTTTTAGTTGGGCCACATGGCCCTTTCTTTGCTTGGGCTTGCTCCCTTCTCCACGAGATTCTTGAGCCTACAAAATGGGCATTAAAGACATGCTTTGCCATGGGTTTTTTTACTCCTCATGAGCTTTAGTTGTTAGTAGAAATAAAATGAATCTATGAGCTTTAATAAATATTTATGATAAATTTTGGGTATTAATTCCCATGGGCTTTAAATAACTTCTCATAATTTTTACTATGGATTACTTTGTAAATCATATTTTCCTTGGGGATTTTTTTTAAATAATGGCCTCCAATATTCTTCTTGAGAATAATATTTATCATGGGTTTTAAATAAATATGGTAACAATCACTATAATGGAATAATGTGATGTTTTCATGAGTTTCTCTATAGATAATCATAATGAACATGTAGGATGAATAATTACCATGAGTTTTGGTAATAAATATTATGAATGTTGTGATGTAAGATGGATAGTGAACATGAGTTTATAATATGAAATAAATAAATGTCATGAGTCTAATAATCATATCTTTCCATGGGCTTTTATAAGATGATCGCCATGGGTTTTGAGAGTAGATAATTCATAAATTCCATGAGCTTGTAATATTATAGTAATAGGTTTAAGAATCTAAAGTATTGTTCATTATTGGACTTCTAGGTGAAATGATTATGATATAGTATTTTGCCAAGTATTGATAACTTTGGGCTTTCGATAAATAGTGCTAAGTAGTTAGCTTGGGCTTCTAATAGTGCCAACGTATGTTAGGCTTTTAATATTGCCAATGAGAATTGGGCTTTGATATTGCCAATGTGAATTGGGCTTTGGATAAATAAATCGCCATGGTTTCAAACCATGGGCTTTGATTATGGATTGGAATTCCATTGATAAAATTATTGTGCCATGGATTTGAGTCATGGGCTTTTCAAATATTGCCAAGCATAAGAATTCTTGGACTTTAGATAGAATAAGATGTGTGTATTAGGTTCATAGGGCCAGTTTTGGGTTTAGCTAAATAATGATAATAAAATTGGATAAAATATGAGTTTTTTTGGGCTTTTTGTGATAGTTTATATCATGACCCAATTTAGATAATTATAGAGCCAAAAAAAATGTTTGGGAAAACCCAATAACTTATAGTGGTATAAATAGGTGGTACTCGAATAAAGTTAAGTTTAAAAAAAAAAAGTACCCTAACACTTACATATAGGGAAAATACATGTTTGGGTTGAAAGCACCTATTTCAAATCTAAATTTATTAATAAAAATATAGATCTCAAACTCATAAAATCTAAAATTCTTAAGTATAATATTTATTATTGCTACACTTTTGTTGAGCCACATTAACGTAGCATTTCAGTCTACTTTGGTCTGGCTTAATTTAAGTGAAAGTCTTACTAAACATGAAGGTTATGAATATACAAATCTAATATTTAGGGTAGTTAATCATTTGTTTTAAAGTCATTACTTTTAAATGAATTGCATGAGGTTGGTTATACCTTCAAGCAAAAATATTTATTCAAATTCTTCATTCTCTTAAAAAAATTATTATGATAATCAAAACTCATTCCAAACTTATATTGAATATGTATTGTGGGGTCAGAAAATTTGGTAACCCTGGCCCACTTTATACCAAACCCAAGGCCCATGCCGAGGAGGAAGAAACGCCCGAGGACGAAGTGTGAAAGTCCAAATTGCCCAGGAACCTTGCCAAGGACAACCCTGTCCTCGACCAACCAAGACCATGGGAGGAGGAAGTAACGAGCCACCAAAGGCAGCCTTTCAGGGCATCTAAAGAGAAAGAACAAGTACAACATGTCAGCCATGGAAGCATGGTGGAGGAGCAAGACCAAGATGAACTGTCACCTTCACATTAAATGCCCACAACTAACATTTTGGCCGCATTAATGAGGAAATGACCCCTGAACAGTGCAACCTTAGTTGCTACAACCCACAGAAAGAGTGGGAAGGCGGCTGATGGGACAAGCACTCAAGTAGTGACCTGCTTGATCAACAAATGTAGGGTTAAAATCAACTGAAAGGGTGTATATAATGTAAGAAATCTCTCTTGAAAGGGGACCCAAAAAAAGGAAAAAGAATTAGAAGTATAGAGCACTGTAGCAACCTGTATCATCACGGAAACCTTCGTAACCAATCACTAAAGAAATAATAAGAACTTCAAGCTCCTAAGAGGAGTGCCGAGGAACATCATTGCACATTTTAACCCACGTTCATGCTATTCGATCCATATGCAACCATGCCTAACCGTTGTATCCCTCACTAGGGCCTAGTTCTTGAACCCGCTCTCTACAAATTCATTGTATTGGGCCAACTGGATCTGAGTCCACTCACTCAACAGTAGAGGTGCTCAAACCCAGCCCCTAAAATTGGCGCCGTCTGTGGGGAGAACTTATGTGTTAGTAAGGGCAACGATCAAGCATAGTAGGATCAGGCCCTCATCAGGCAGGCACCCATCAGCCTGAACCGGTCAAATCCCAGCATCAGGGTAACTTTGCCGACCCCGAGCGCGATCGAAATGAAGAGAATGGAAGATTTCGAGAGGGAAGTGTGCACACCACTCAAACCAGCAGAAGCTACTCGCGTGGGGATAGTCATGTGCTCTAGAGACAAAACAACAACCGGGCCATACAACCAAAAAAGGTTAGGAGTCGCGTGACCTAGGGACAGAACGATGAGCAGGCCATGCAGCGAGAGATAGATGACTTGAAAATGAGGCTGTGCCATGCACAACAAAGGCGATCTCAACCTAGCCCCGACCTGCCCTCTGACGATGAAAGCGACGATGACTATAGGCAAAGATCGAGAACTCCTCCAAGCGAGACCTTCTCTCATGAAGAAGAGCACTACCGGAAGCGTAGGCGTAAAAGCCCAACTCCTAGGGGCTTGGGATACGATGCCATGAGCAGGGCACTGGATCAACTATCCAAGTCGCCTTTCACGCGCTATATAGAAGGGACTACCGTTCCCCGGCGGTTCCAGTAGCCATCATTCTCCATTTATAACGGCAAAACGGACCCCGTGGAGCACGTGAGCCAGTTTAATCAAAGGATGGCTGTCCACTCTAAGAATGAGGCGTTGATGTGTAAGGTTTTCCCCTCTAGCTTGGGTCCAGCGGCGATGAAGTGGTTCAATGGTTTGAAGATGAATTCCATAGATTCGTATAGACAGCTGACCCAGGCCTTTGGCTCCCACTTCGTTACAAATAGCATAGCCCCTCGGCCTTTGAGCGTGCTACTGTCTCTATCCATGCATGATGGAGAGACCTTAAAGGCCTACTCTGGCCGATATTGGGAGATGTACAATGAACTGGAGGGCAATTTTGATGACGTCGCCATCAGCACCTTCAAAAATGGTTTCCTAACTGGACAGGGCCTAAGGAAGTCTCTGTCTGGCAAGCCTGCCACCTGTATGCGCCAACTGATGGATCAGATCGACAAGTACAAACGAGTGGAGGAAGACCAGCTGCAGGGCAAAGGAAAGGAGAAGGCTATCCCTCAGTAGAGGAGGGATTTCAGGTCGGACCGATGCAACAGCACCCGCCCGATGAGGGACTTTATGGGGCAATCTGGAGCAGCCAACACACAGACGGTCAATGTCGTATTCAGAGAGCCAGTACACAGGGTGTTGGAGAAAATCAAGAACGAGCCATACTTTAGGTGGCCGAATAAGATGGTGGGGGAACCCACGAAGCGCAATCAGAACCTTTATTGCCAATACCACCAGGACCACGAACATACTACAGAGAACTGTAGGAATCTCTGGAATTATCTAGACCAGCTGGTCCGAGAAGGAAGGCTGAAGCACCTTCTGCATCACCCCGGTGACCATCAAGGCCAGACCCATCATGAGCCCCAGAGAGATAATGCCTAAGGGCGCCTGCAGGGACAATCAATGTAATCTTGGCCACACCAGGAAGAACAGGCACTCGCCCTTCACGAGTGTTGTCTGTGGCCCAGCTGCCTGTCAAGGAGTCCCAGCCAGAGCCGAAGAGGGCCAAAAGGAATTTTCACCCAACCTTGAGTTTTTCAAAGGAAGATAAGATTGGGACCACCCAGCCCCATGATGATGCTCTGGTGATCACTCTCAGAATCGAGGACTATGATGTGAGGAGAGTGATGGTTGATGATGGCAGCGCGGCTGAGGTCATGTACCCGAACCTCTACAAGGGGCTGGGGTTGAAACCAGAGGACTTAACGCCCTATAGCTCTCCCTTGATGAGCTTCGACGGGAAGCTTGTTATCCCAGAGGGCATGATCAGGCTGCCCATTCAAACCGGCCCAGAGGTGGTGGAGGTGAACTTTATAGTAGTGGACACTTACTCCCCCTACACAACCATCAAAGGAAGGCCCTGGCTCCACACCTTGTGGGCTGTTGCCTCTTCCTTGTACCAGAAGGTGAAATTCTCGTCAGTGGATCAAGTTCTCGAAATCCGTGGTTGCCAATCCACAGCAAGGCAGTGCATGGTGGCTACCATATCACATCGGCTCAATGCACATCCCTCGGCCACTGCTGAAGAGAGCTTATAACAATCAAAGACCCCGGTGGCGCCTCCTGATGCAGCTGCTGAGGAAGTAAGATGTGAGGATCTAGAGAAGGTAATAATTGGTGACGACCCGGATAAGTTCTTTCGGGTCAGGGCTCGGCTGCCTCCCAAGGAGAATGAGGGGTTAATTAAGTTCCTCAAAAGTAATATTGATGTGTTTGCATGGGATGCCTGTGATGCCCCGGGGATTGACCTGTCCTTCATCTGTCACCATCTCAACGTCAATCCGTCCATAATTCCCAAGAAACAGCCACCCCGGCGCCCATCGAGAGAGCACGCTGATGCGATTAGAGAATAGGTGAATAAGCTTAAGCGTGCAGGGGCTATCAAAGAGGTTTTTTACCCCGAATGGTTGGCCAATACTGTGGTGGTCAAGAAGAAAAGCAGAAAGTGAAGGGTCTGTATGGATTTCACAAACCTGAATAAGGCATGTCCAAAAGACCCGTTCCCCATGCCTCGGATAGACCAGCTAGTGGATGCAACTACGAGCCATCCTCGGATGAGCTTCCTAGATGCCTTTCAAGGCTATCATTAAATACCACTAGCCTTGGAGGATCAGGAGAAGACAGCCATTGTGACACCTATTGGGAACTACCACTACAAAGTAATGTCATTCGGTCTGAAGAACGCAAGGTCCACCTATCAGAGGATGATAACGAGAATGTTCGAGCCGATGCTGGGCAAGAGCATCGAAGTCTACGTTGATGATATGGTGGTAAAAAGTAAAGCGATGTCCGAACATTTAGGAGGCCTCGGCTGCACCTTTGATGTCTTAAGGAAGCACAAACTGCGCCTAAATGCTTCCAAATGCTCATTTGGCGTGGGATCTGGCAAGTTCTTAGGATACATTATTACCCACAGGGGAATCGAGGTTAATCCTAACCAAATCAGGGCTATTCATAATCTGAAGCCTCCGCAAAACCCCAAGGAGGTCCAAAAGCTTACTGGAATGATCACGGCCCTGAATCAATTCATTTCCAAGTCGGTTGACAGGTGCAGGCTCTTCTATCTCCTGATCAACAAGTGGAAGGGATTTGAGTGGTCCGAGGATTGTGTCGTGGCCTTCCAGCAACTCAAGGAGTACCTATCTCGGCCACCTATCGTGTCCAATCCTGAGGCCGACGAGGTCCTATACGCTTACATTGCTGTGGCACTTCACGCTGTGAGCCTGGTACTGATACGGGACGACAATGGCGTTAAAAAACTAGTCTATTACGTTAGCAAGTCACTACATAAAGCTGAGGTCAAGTACCTACCCTTAGAGAAAGCCATACTAGATGTGGTCCACGCTACACAAAAGCTCCCTCATTATTTCCAAGCTCACACAGTGGTTGTCCTAACTCAATTACGCTTGAAGTCTGTACTTCGGACTGCTTATTACACAGGAAGGATCGCCAAGTGGAACACAATTCTGGGGGCTTTTGACATCAAATACATGCCTCGGACCTCCATAAAAGGCCAGGTCCTGGCTGATTTGGTGGCCGAATTCGCTGAACCACCAGTAGAGATGGCAGCAGAGAAGAGAAGCATGGACGAAAAATCAGTTGGGGCAATCTCCATCCCGGGGCCACCATGTTGGAAGGTATACGTTGATGGCGCGGCAAATCAGAGGGGGACTGGAGTGGGGCTAGTCTTAGTATCCTCTGAGAAGTCTGTCATAGAAAAACCCCTGAGGCTCGGGTTCTCGGCCACAAACAATGAAGCCGAGTATGAAGCATTGTTACAAGGGATGGTCATGGTGCAGAAAATGGGAGGAAAAGCAGTGGAGATGTTCTCGGATTCGAGATTGGAGGTGGGACAAGTAAAGGGAGAACTGGAAGCTAGAGATTCAAGGATGCAAGAATACCTAAGCCAGGTCAAGCGCTTGCAGTCAAATTTCGATCTTTTCAGCTTGTCACACGTCTCCAGGAGTGGAAACACCCATGCCGATTCGTTGGCCACACTTGCCACCTCCTCAGCAGGGGATTTGCCTCGGATCATTTTTATAGAGCATTTGGAAAGAGTAAATGAGGTGGCAAAGGGCACGGTCCACATCCATTGAGTTGGGGTGGGTCCCAACTGGATGGACCCCATAGTGAGGTTCCTCAAAGATGATGTTCTGCCCGAGGAGAAGTCAGAGGCTGAAAAAATACGAAGGAATGCTTCTCGGTTCTGGTTGTCCGAGGACCACAAGTTGTATAGGTGCTCCTACTCTGGACCATACCTACTGTGTATTCACCCCAAGGCATCAGAGTTACTGCTCGAAGAGCTGCACGAGGGAATCTGTGGGAGTCATGCAGGAGGAAGATCCCTATCACATCGAGCCGTCACCCAAGGATATTGGTGACCGGGGATGCAGAAGGAGGCCCTGGAGTATGTTAAGAAGTGTGACCAATGCCAAAGGTTCGCCCCAAATATTCATCAGCCTGAAGGGGTCCTCAACCCTTTGTCCAGCCCATGGCCGTTCACCCAGTGGAGCCCAGATATTGTAGGCCCTTTCCCCAAGGCACTAGGGAATAAGAGATATCTGTTGGTTGCCACAGATTACTTCACCAAATGGGTCGAAGCTGAGCCGTTGGCCAACATCAGGGATGTGGATGCTAAGAAATTCCTTTGGAGAAACATTGTCACACGATTCGGGGTCCCTCATACCCTCATTTCGGATAATGGACTCCAATTTGACAGCAAGGCTTTCAGAAGATACTGTTGTGAACTTGGGATCACAAACAGGTATTCAACTCCAGCTTATCCTTAGGGAAATGGGCAGGTCGGGGCTATCAACAAGGTCATCGTCAATAGGCTTAAGAAGAGATTGGATGACGCTAAGGGAAGATGGGTAGAAGAGCTGCCACACGTTCTTTGGACATACCGGACTACACAACGGCGGTCAACGAGGGAGACACCTTTTGCCATGACTTACGGGGCCGAGGCTGTTATCCCTCTGGAGATAAACTTCCCAACGCTAAGGACGAGCTCTTTCACTCCAGGCAATAATGATGAACTATTGGGGAAGAGTCTAGATCTGGTTGATGAACGAAGGGAAAGGGCAACGATCTAGCTGGCCTATTACCACCAAAAGCTCAAGCAGGGATATGATGTCAATGTGAAGCTAAGACCACTAGCACCGGGGGACCTAGTGTTGAGGAAAGTTATGGGGGCTGCCAAGAATCCTTCCTGGGGAAAGCTAGGGCCCAACTAGGAGGGACCATATCGAATTACCTCAATGGCGGGGATAGGTGCATACTACTTATAAGACCTAGATGAAAAACCTGTACCTCGTCCATGGAATGTAAATAACATGAGAATGTACTATTATTAATGAAAGCATCCCTTTTTTTATTCGAATTTTAGGTCTATTATGATTATATATCTTGTATTTTGGCGGCCACCTAAATACTAGACTGAACCAAGGTCTTGCATGGTCCTCGGACTCAAGCCTATGGGGAAACTAACTACTTCAAGAAAAACCTGAGTACTAGACTGAACCAAGGTCTTACATGATCCTCGGACTCAAGCCTATGGGGAAACTAACTACTTCAAAAAAAACCTGAGTACTAGACTGAACCAAGGTCTTGCATGGTCCTCGGACTCAAACCTATGGGGAAACTAGTTACTTACAGGAGAATCTAAGTGTTAGACAGAACCAAGGCCTTGTATGGTCCTCTGACTCAAACCTGTGGGGAAACTAGTTACTTAGAGAAGAACCTAAGGGTTCGGTAGCACCAAGGTCTTGCATGGCCCCTCAGACTCAATCTCTGGAGAGACTGGCTACATTCAGCAAAGGCGTAAACAAACACAAGCCCATGAGCATCACTTAAGGTATTCTGAGGCACATTTGTCGGGAAATTTAGACCCCGGTTGATAGAATTAACATGTTTTAAACCCAAGTTGTTAATTAGATTTATTATGAACCAAACTTGTTAAAACAAACAAACATCAATATCATGTCAATAATGAATGCAGCGGAAAAGTAAATAAGACAATATATGATGACCCAGGAAAACCAATGAAACAAACTAGTTTCACAGTAAAAAAACCTGAGGGGAAACCTTCCCGAAAAGCAATCCACTATAGTAAAGAGAAGTTTCAGATCTAGTATAAAACCTTTGTCCCTAGACTCTATAATCCCCGTAGATGAACTCACAGCAGAAACCTTCTACCACTTCAAAACCTCTGAACTCTTCAATATATGAACGCAACCCTTTTTGTTGCACGGATCCCAGTACGTGACTAACTCCTTTGCACAAATCCCAATACGTGACTCACTCACCAACTTAAGGAAGAAGAATGTTGGCTGCAAAGTTCTTCACTTCATCAACAATAAAGATCAAGAAGCACTTGGTTACAAAACCCTAAGGCGCAAAGACGCAGTAGCTTCTTTCAGAGAGAATAAGGTATCGGTCACCTTTTGCATATGTTCTCCTTGTATTCTCTTATGTGACGGTCTCTAAAATAAGCCTTATATAGGTCTAGGGTTGTGAGAAAAGAAACCCTACACAAATACAAAAGCCTGGCCCAAAAATCAGATCTGAAAATCTGAATTCCCGTAACCTCGATCGATCGGGAGGTGTCGAGGAGGTGTCAAGCTTTAAACCTTGATAGATCTGTCGAGAAGCTATCGAGAAGACAGAAGATTTCTCGATCGATCCACCAGCTGTAGAGAAGGTGTCGAGATTGCGATAAGAAACACCTTAAGAGCTCGATAGATAGCCAGCTGTCGAGCAGGTGTCGAGCTATCTGTCCAGCTTTAATGAACAGCTTTTCTTCACTTGTTTATTGGTCCAATCTTCATGGCTTTAATACTAAGCTTGAACAACATGTTTCTTCAAGTATTAAACACATCTTTGATCTACCCAATTACAAGTAAAGTGCGTTTTGTCAAAGGATTAGCCAACTACATAAAATAATGACATATGTTCTTAACAGGTGAAACACATATGTCCTAACAACATTGAACCTAACCCCCTAGCATAATCAGCAACTAACGGCTTTCTTAAGGTCAGTAAGTTTTTAAAGCACACTTGTGAGCACCGTTGTACATTGTGCTGTGGTACTTGATCCTAGAATTTAAAGGATTATCTTTACGGATGCTGTATGCTCAGCATTTTTTACTATTTACAGTAACCAATTCATGAGATGTAGAACCAATATTGTAAAGTTGTTCCCTCAGTATTCAAGTCAGCAAAAATAGGTCATGGTGTCAAGGTGGTTCAATTATCAACCAAGTTCCAAATGGAAACTATCACTATGAGCTTTACATTTTTTGGCTGACAATTTAGAATGAAAAACATGCTGAGCTTTTGAGATTGTGAAGCTAATAATTAAATCCCAGGTTATATAAGTAGCAAAACTCATCACAATAACAATAAACACCAAGTAAAAAAGAGGATTCATGCATTCAACTTAAAAGTAGCATTACAGTGCTTAAAAAAAAGGGGGAAACAAAAACAACAAAAAAAAAAACATAAGATAAAAGCTAGCGAAAACAGCCTATTTCTTCAATTTGAACTTTATTCCCCCCTTGGGAGGCTGTTTAGAGGTGTACTCGAGGTCCTCGGAGCTCTGACCTAGGGGAACAGCCTGCAGAGGCACCACCATGAAAGCTGTCTCCTCGGTTGGAGGGGCAACTTTGGTGAGGTCCTCCTCGGCAAGGAGAGCCTAGGAGTCAGCAGGAGGGACTTGAGGCCCAACAGGGGGCTTCACCACATCCGGGGGCGCTTCCTGGTTACTGGTTTTTTCTTTTTCTGGCACCCCTTGATGCTCGACCTCCTCGGCAGGCCTATTAGTAGAAGTGGGATCCTTGGCAGCATTGGCCTGGTCCCTGTCTGCCGCTTCGGGGGCGGTGTCGGCTTCAGAGGTGGCAGAGGCAGCCTCTCGAATAGCAGGAGGGTAGTACACTCTCTCGGCCCTCCTAAGCTAAGACGAGGCCTCGACCCCAGCTTGGTTGAGTGCCTCATTCCAAGTCTGGGAGCAGTAGCGCCTGCATACCTCAGGGACTTGAGCCTTGAGGGCAGCCTCGGTCTTAGCCACTCCCTCAGCAAAGGCCTCTTCCTCCGCTTGCTCTTCAGAGCTCTCAGCCTCTGTCCTCGCAAACTCAGCCTCTGCTTTGGCCCTCAAAGCCTCGTCCCTAGCGAACTTCGCGACGTTCTTGGCCCCCACTGCCTCGGCCAACTTCTGCTTTAAGTCATTGATGTGCTCCTTGGCAATCTTCAGTTGACCCTCAGCTTCAAGAAGGCGCCTCGTCTGGTTGGCAACCTGCTTCTGAGCGCCGGCTAGGCCAGACATCGCGCTGTCTCTAGCCTTCGTCACCTCCTTTAGATCCTCCCTTGCCTTTTTGAGATCAGCCTCGAAGTTCTTAAGGGTCCGCGTGGCTTCTAGGCGCTTGTCGCGTTCTTGATCCATGGCCTTGCTCTGGTTATTGGCCTCCTCTTCCAGCCTGTAAGTGGCCTGGACAGCCTGCAAATCGAAACAAACAGACGATAAGTTGGGAACTGAAGAATAAAAATCAACGAAGTCTCAAATGCCAGATGTCTTACCATGCCTAAGTACCTCTTTAGGCTGAGGATGACCTCCTGCCTCCTCAGGTCCTCCAATTGGGCTATATCGGTGGGGAGTAGCAGGGACCTCTCTAACGCATCGGCCACATATGTGCCTTCACCCCCTCTAAAGTCCCTGAGGGAGGCGTTATTCAGCAAAGGCTCCCCATGGAGCATTGGGGTAGGGAGCCAAGCCTGGGCCTCGGACTGCACAACCCCTTCTCTTCCTTGGCCCTGTTGCCCAGTTTTTTGCTGCTTAGGGGGCCGCCGAGCCTCATCCTTCTCCTAGGAGGAACGAGTCCTGTCAGCTCCCATATGCCTTTTGCCCTTAGGGCCCTTCTTATGCTGGGGATCAGTAGGCTCGGGCCTTAATGGCAAACTTAGCTGAGGTAGAGGAGGTGGAAGCTTGGACTGGGAAGAAGACGACCTGGTCTGAACAGGTTGAGACTTGGGTAGCGGAGGAGAAAGCTTGGATTGGGACTTCCCCGGCTTGTCCCTCCCCGGCTGACCCTCAAGCAGGTCAAGTAGGCTGGTCTGGGGTTGCCTCTTAAAGCCCATCTCGGCCTGGGGAGAAGTCCTTGCAGAGAAGAGGTCCGCCTCGGTCAGATTAGGATCGCCCAAGTCACCAGAGGGATCCTCGGCCAGGTGGACTTGGTCAAATGTGCCAAATTCGTCCTCAGACGGACCCAAATCAACAACTTCTTCCTCTTCTCCTAGCTTTTCTCCCTCGGCCTCCGCAGCTTGGGGGGAGGTAGAAGGACCTGCCAACGGAATATCTTCCGGAACAAGAGACCCTTCAGGAAACAGAAACCCTTACTCCGCTACAGTTATACTACGAAGCCGAGGATCTTTGGCTCTGATCACGTACTTCGGAGCCGGGAACGACTTCTGGATCGGCTTGTACCCGAGGATCTTGTGGGCGGCTCTAACTTGGTTGTCAGCCTCGTTCACAAAGATCCCGCCCTGAGGACAGTTTCCAAGTCCTCCTTGTTGACCAGGTTAAAGTGACGTTCAAAAGCGTACGGATCTGCAAAAAAGAAAACATGTTCCTATCAGCAACCGAACAAAGCAGACCTACAACCCAAAAGACTAGACCCTCTCCTACTCAAAGTACCCCACCTGGTGTCCCCTCCTCTGTCGGACAGTGAAGGCCATCGTGCCACTCCCCGGACACGATGAGAAAGTCTTTATTCAACCCCTTGCTGGACTCAAGAAGGCACTAGATAAGCCGAACCTTATCATCCCTCGTCTTCATGTAATAAGACTTCCCTTTTAGTTTTTGGAGGTTGGAGCACCAATTTACATCGTGATGGGTTAACCTCAACCCCATCTTCTCATTCAAGGCGTCCACACAACCCAGGATTCTGAACACGTTGGTGGCGCACTGAGTGAGGGCCAACCTAAAGTACCTAAGGTAGCCCCTCGTTACCGGCCCCATAGGGATTCTCATACTGCCTTCAAGGAAAGCGATTATGGGAATCATGACCTCACCCTCCTTCCTCCGAATGTGTCATTCCCCTTCCTCACAGTACCTAAAGCCCACATTACTGGGTATCCTATGATCGGCGATGAATTTCTCCATCGCCTCTTCAGACTCAACTAACTTCTTGAATCTACCCATCCCTAGCAACGACTAAGAGACTCAAGAAAGGGCGAAGGAAAGAAAGGAATCGGAGAGGAAAATTTGAGCTAGAGAGAGAAGAAGACTTACAGAAATGAGGAAAAGCTCCTTGGGCAGGCTTTTTGTGCTTTAAAAGGCGTGAGTGTAGTTAGAGATTTGACCGAATTTAGTGTACGTGCGCAAGAACTCTTGAGTGCAAAAGTAAAGAGACCAATCGGATCAAACGGGTATTTATACCCCCAATTAAAGATAACCGTGCGGGCTTCCTCGCTCATAAAGCTGGGAAAAGCCCAGTCGTTGAATTGGCATCACGCTGTTGAACGTGGGGAGCACAGAGTCGCCAGAATTTAATGAGGGCGTGCTCCTTATACCGAGGCGCCAGGAACGTGCCTTGGACAGGCGAAAAGACTCTGGCACTAACGGAGGATAAGACGTGACAAGCCATTACGACGGCCCGAGGATGTCAAAATCCTCCTTTCCGCCTGAGGGCCCAGACAGCAGGATTTCGAGGGGCTATTGTGGGGTCAGAGAATTTGGTAACCCCGGCCCACTTTATACCAAACCCAAGGCCCATGCCGAGGAGGAAGAAACGCCCGAGGACGAAGTGTGAAAGTCCAAATTGCCCAGGAATCTTGCCGAGAACAACCCTGTCCTCGGCCAACCAAGACCATGGGAGGAGGAAGTAACGGGCCACCAAAGGCAGCCTTCCAGGGCATCTAAAGAGAAAGAACAAGTACAACATGTTATCCATGGAAGCATGGTGGAGGAGCAAGACCAGGATGAACTGTCACCTCCACATTAAATGCCCACAACTAACGTTCTGGCCGCATTAATGAGGAAATGACCCCTGAATAGTGCAACCTTGGTTGCTACAACCCACAGAAAGAGTGGGAAGGCGGCTGATGGGACAAGCACTCAAGTAGTGACCTGCTTGATCAACAAATGTAGGGCTAAGATCAACTTGAAAAGGGTATATAATGTAAGAAATCCCTCTTGAAAGGGGATCGGAAAAAAGGAAAAAGAATTAGAAGTATAGAGCACTATAGCAACCTGTATCATCACCGAAACCTTTGTAACCAATCACTAAAGAAATAATAAGAACTTCAAGCTCCTAAGAGAAGTGCCGAGGAACATCATTGCACATTTTAACCCACGTTCATGTTATTCGATCCATATGCAACCATGCCTAGCCGTTGTATCCCTCACTAGGGCCTAGTTCTTGAACCCGCACTCTACAAATTCATTGTATTGGGCCAACTGGATCGAGTCCACTCACTCAACAGTAGAGGTGCTCAAACCCAGCCCCTACATGTATAATTTATTCTCTAGATTTTATTGTACATAATTTGTTCTCCCTAAAAATTAAATAATTTCAAAAAGTAATTTCCATCACTTTATTTTTACAAATATATAATTTTATCATTTTTTTTTATGTTTTTCATTGATATTTTTATCTTTTGAAATGATTCATATTCTTATAACTATTGTTATTATGCATTATATTTTCCTAGTTTCTTTTGGTACAATTAAATTTTCAAGTATCAAAGTTATTATTCAAATTCTCGTTCTCTTAAGGAGATTATTATGATAATCAAAACTTATCATACAATTACAATTAATATTACTCAAATAAATGATAATACTCTCAAACCAAATTTGTCTCTTTCCCATTCTTAAGTTGGTACACCAAATTAGACCGAAATGATCTGAAATAGGCCAAATAGACCGAAGTAGACTAAATTGGACTAAATAGACCTAAGTGGATCAAATGGGCCAAATTGGACTGAATATACCGAAGTGAACTGAATGGACCAAAATCGACCGAATTAGACGAAATGGACCAAAGTAGACCAAAAATGACTAAATTGACTGAAGTAGACTGAATAGACCGAAATAAACTGATTTGGATTGAATTGACCTAAGTAGACTGAATGGACCTAATAGAACTAAAGTGGACTAGAGTAGACCGAATAGATGAAGTGAACCAAAATGGACCAAATGCTGATTTGTAATTAGCATAGCCAAAATTGTGTTTTGATATAAACTCAAATTCTTACTTCCAAAATAATTAAGTCAAACAAAAATCAAACCGAAACTATAAGAGAGACGGAGAGAGAGAGAGAGAGAAATACTACTTGTAATGGGGAACTAAAAAAATACAACACAAAAACGTATGAACCCAAAATAGAGTTTTAAAAATCACAATGATTCATCAATATAGAGTAAAGTTGCAAGAAAAAAAATAAAAAATCAAGAGAGAGAGAATAACCACTTTTTCAAGAGAGAATGTGAGAGAGAATAATAGGAAATTTATAGAAAATAATATGAGAAGAAAAAAAAGTGAAAATAAAAAATATAGTTATAAACACCAAATTATCTAAGTCATGTTATGTTATATAATAAAATAATATTATATTCTTATATACTATCTTTATAATGAAATAGGATAACATCTAAGAAATCAAAGAGAATAAAAAATAACAATTTAAAAACACAACTTAATCACATTAACCCAAAGTAAAGTTTCAAATAATACAAAAATTCATTAACCTAAAGTAAAGATGCAAGAAAAAACAAATTCCACCAAAAAATGAAAACCAAAATTTTGAGAGAGAGAAAGAAAGAGAAATAACCTTTTGTGTATGAAAAACTATGTATAGAATGGGAGAGTGAATTGTAAATTTATAGTAAGTGGAGGGGAATATGAAAAGCCAAAATTAAAGGAAGATAAATAGATAGAGAAAAAGTGATATTAAGGTAGATAGTAGTGGGGAGATAAGCAGGTAAAAGGGAGGAGAATTGTTGGAGAAACTATAATAATAAGTTGGGAAATTAATAAGAAAAAAAAATTAGAGTTAAAAAAAGAGAGATAATGTTGGAAATTGATAGACAATGTGGCCGCTGATATGGCTCAACATAAGAATAGCAACAATAAATGCTACGATTCAACTTTTAGCTATATATATATATATAGATTGGTTGATACACACAGCCTAGTTCGGGATGCCAGGTGCTAGCTTCAAATCATGAGTCAAATCATAGCACTAGTAAGCGAATATTACATACTTTACCCATAGAACAATGGATTGAGGTCTATTGCGAAATGCAACATTAAAAGTAAAAAATTGAGAAGGTAAAATGATAGAAATGTTAGAAATTAGAAATTTTGATATTTATATTATATCTGTTTGGGAGCAACTTATTTAGTTTTTGCTAAAAAAAAATTTATTGAAAATATGCTAAAGTATACTTGTACTTTGAAGAAGTGAAAAAATGTAAGGTTTTAAAAAGTTGTACATAAAAACTAAAAGTTAAAAGCTAAGCTTATAAACTCATGCCAAATGAACACTAAATATAAGTTTTTAAACTTTCAATCTTAGTTATTGTTGAGGGCCACAATTTGACTCCCTACAACCACTCTAAAAACAGGCGCGTGAGGCGTGGTATTAATTGCCATAAAAAATTTCAGTGTGTCTTCCACATTACCAATTGGTTTTAAGGTGGAGTGGCACAATTCACAGTTCGACAAATAGTATCAAAATTAAGGTCATGAGTTTGAGCCACGAGAGTCTCGTTATGAGGGAGGATTGTTGGGGCTATGTCTATTACGTCATTACACCATACAATAACACTTTTGATAACTAAAATTGAAAGTTAAAAAACTTATTTTTGATCTCAACCTTTGGTTCAAACCTTTTAACTTTTTTATTTTATTTTATTTATCATTTTATCTATATAGATTGGTTGATACACACGGCCTAGTTTGAGATGATAGGTGCTAGCTTCAAATCATGAGTCAAATCGTAGCACTAGTAAGTGAATATTACATACTTTACCCATAGAATGATGGATTGGGGTCTATTGCGAAATGCAACATTAAAAGTAAAAAATTGAGAAGGTAAAATGATAGAAATGTTAAAAATTAAAAGTTTTGATATTTAGATTATATCCGTTTGGAAGCAACTTATTTAGTTTTTGTTGAAATTTTTTTATTGAAAGTGTTCTAAAGTATAATTGTACTTTGAAAAAGTGAAAAAATGTAAGGTTTCAAAAAGTTGTATATAAAAACTAAAAGTTCAAAGGTAAGCTTATAAACTCATGCCAAATGGACACTAAATATAAGTTTTTAAACTTTCAATCTTAGCCATTGTTGAGGGCCACAATTTGACTCTCTACAACTACTTTAAAAATAAGCACGTGAGGCGCAGTATTAAATGTCATAAAAGATTTCAGCGTGTCTTTTTCATCACCAATTGGTTTTGAAATGGAGTGCCACAAGTCATGGTCTGACAAATAATATCAAAGTTAAGATCATGAGTTTGAGTTGTGAGAGCCTCATTATGAGGGAGTATTTGTTGAACCTATGTCTATTACGTCATTACACAATACAATAACACCTTTGGTTCAAACCTTTTAACTTTTTTTATTTTTATTTTTTATCTATTCAACTTTTTCCTCTCATAATTATCTGCTGCAATAGTCGTAACTATATATTACTATGTTCTTGTTTTTGTTTTTTTTTTCCTGCAATGAATAATTGTAAATAACTATATATTACTAGGTTCTTGTTTTTGTTTTTTTTCTATATGTGTAATAATTGAAATATATGTAATAATTGAAACAAAGCCTTTTTTTTTCTTTTTTTTCTTTTTTAATGGGAATTGAAACAAAAAGGCTAGCTATTGATTATACATTGATAAAATCTATGCAATAATTGAGTCTATGATTTTTTTTTTTTTTTTTACTGAATAAGAGTCTATGATTGATACACATACTTTCGAATTCAACATCGATTGAAGATATTTCCTTGAATCCTTAATAAAAATATTTATTCTACTTGTGTCCCGAATTAAATTCTTAGAGAAAAATCAATTTTTCAATAACATGTGGATCTACCCCTCTTCCTAGATTTATCTTTTATCTTCTTCTTTTTTTTTTTTTTTTTGAATTTCTATGCTTAGTGTAAGATACAAATACATCTAACCATAATAAAATATTTCTTCTTACTATAGTGGACCCAAGCTCTGAATGGTGTCTTCTAAAAAATATATATATATATATATATATGCTTTGAATGGTGAATTAAGAAATTAATAGTTGTTAAAGAGAAATAAAAAGTTAAAAAAAGTAATTAAAAAAAATTCATTAAATTAAAACGTGATTGTTGCGTCTATAGGATAAAGCTGTCGAATTTATATAGGGTCTGTTTAGTACATCAGCTTAAATATATGTTTTCAGTTTTTAAATAATATTATACGTATTTTCACATATTTTTTCACCCACACGTATTTTTAAAAAAATTAAAAACTGTTGTTTAGACACACGTACTAAACGAGCTCATATTTTTCATGGTAGCACGGGCTCATAATTGGAATATAGCTGTAGGCTGTAACAAGTGCTGCTAAATCTCAACACTTTCGCTTTATTTTTTAATCATTTTTCTCACTTATCTTTCTTAGTTAACTTATATTATTTTAATATATTGACTGGGAGTGATTTTAATAAGGATGAAAGAGGACCAGAAAACTGGACCCACGGAAGAAAATAAGAGAAAAAGGTCAAAAAAACATGTAAGGTCATGGAGTCTTTTCGGGTTTACTAAAATGCAATCTCACCAAAACGAGGAAAAATGGAAACATGTGAGGTCATGAAGTCTTTTCGGATTTACTAAAATGCAATCTCACCAAAACAAGGTGATGTCACGGAAGCCTAAAGAAAAGCACACACGATGCTTTCTTGATGGAACAGAAACTAAACTGTTAGTTCCTGGTAGTAAACTTCGAATCCACGAGGGGTTTTTCCTGAATCCACAAGGAGATAAAACTGGAATCCACCAGAAGAAAATTTGACAAAATGTCTATGTTTATTGATAATAGTCTAATTTGCCTCTGACGGCTACAAAACATATAAATACTAAGAAAAAACGTTTAAAACCCTAATTCTCACTAATTAAGCGATTAGGTGACAAAATTACCGAATTTTACCAAAAATGGCAAAAGTTATTAAGGAAAAACAAATGAGATGGGTTCAAGTTACACCTGGTGTAACTTCATAAGAGTTACACCTTTTTTGGACCATTGATTTGTATTAGATCTAAGAGTGAAAAAAACACTCATAATTATGTATTTATTGTTCCCTAAAAATTAGTAACTAAGTCATTAATTCTTCTTATTAAAAATAGAAAAATGAAAAACAGCATTAACTCTTTGCACTTCATCGTTATCTTCATCTTCTCTCCCTCTCTCACATAGTCTTTGTGTTCTATGTACTTTCAGGCAATCTTTAATTATACAATTGTTAAATTGTATACCCAACTAAGATCTAAGGCAAATCGCTCTAGAACAAGAAACACAAAATTGTCAGACTAACCCCAAATATTCATTATTATTATTATTATTATACAGGCCACCTTAATTAGCATGTTACCTTTCTTCCTAAGGAACGCTTCTGCCCAAATGCTTTAATCCTATTTTAGCAGATGATAATAATAATAGTGTTATGGTGTATGGACTAAAATAGTTCAGCTCGTAAGGCACTCAAAGCTGGGGGATAAAGAAAAATCCAAATCATTGTTTCTTTGGATTTCTTTCAATCGTTTGTATAATCTAAAAAAAAAAAAAAAGCCTGAAGAAAATCATATTTTTCAAACAAGGCGGAGCTATTTGTATGGTCTAATCTTGTAATCATTTTTTATTAATTGTAAATCGTTTATGTATTTTTGAGTGTTTTTTTGTTCCAGTTGAAAAATAATTTCACAAGGTATAAAAACAATTTTCCCCAAAGCAACATCACAACTGACCTCTCCCTGCAACATTACTTTACTCCTTTTCAATCACTGTGTCATACGAATGTTAGCTACTTTACTCCTTTTCAAGACTGTGAGAGAGGGAGAGAAGATGAAGATAATGATGGAGAGTAGAAAGTTAATGATATTTTTTATTTTTTTATTTTTTATAAGAAGAATTAATGACTTAGTTACTAATTTCTAGGGATAATAAATACATGACTATGAGTGTTTTTTTCATCCTTAAATCTAATACAAATCAATGGTCCAAAAAATGTGTAACTCTTGTGAAGTTACACCAGGTGTAACTTGAACCCATCTCAAAACAAATATTACTATAAATAGCAAAAACATTGTTTTCAGGGCCTTAATGAAGGAATTTGCCTAAATTTTGGCGACATTCATAATAATGAATCTGGATCAGAACACTGTTTCCCTTCAACCTGCCAAATTTCATGCAATTCCGACACCGTTACCCTGATGGCCCTTACTGGCATCCCCCTTTTGATCTTACGTTGTGACTTCCTGCGCCCCTGCTGCTCTAGGAAGGCATATGCTGTCTATTCTACATCAGTCCCCCCCACTTGAAAAGAACTCGACCCCGAGTTCCCACTATCCGGTTCATCAGGAGGATGATAATCATACAAGTCAGCAACATTGAAGGTAGAAGAAATGCTCATGTCTGAAGGAAGAGCAACCACATAAGCATTATTGTTGATCTTCTTAGTAATCTGAAATGGCCCATACTTCTTGTCCTTCAATTTGTTGTAGGTACCAATGGGAAATCTCTCCTTCCTAAGATAGACTAGCACTAAATCTCCAACATTGAAGATTTTCTCACGCCTCTTCTTATCAGCAGCTTCCTTGTACTTAGCATTTGTAGCTTCCAGTTTCTGCCTCGCCTCCTCTTGCATGGCCTGAATACGGTCAGCCATATTCTCTGCTGCTTGACTCACTCCTGGAAGCTCAGGTAAAGGTACCAAGTCCAAAGCGTGTTTTGGGGGCACGCAGTAGACGATGGCAAATGGAGACTTACCAGTGCTTCTATTGACTGAGCTATTGTACGCAAACTCTGCTTGGGACAATGCAAGATCCCACTGCTTGGGCTTCTCGCCTGAGATACATCGGATCAGATTCCCCAAAGTGCGATTAACCACTTCTGTCTGGCCATCAGTCTGTGGATGACTAGTGCTGCTGTAATTCAAGGAAGTGTCAAAACGCTTCCACAAAGTCCGCCATAAGTGACTAATGAACTTGGTATCCCGGTCAGAGGTGATGGACTTTGGCACTCCATGCAAACGCACCACTTCTTTAAAGAACAGATTGGCCACTCGAGTAGCATCTGAAGTCTTCTTGCATGCTATGAAATGGGACATCTTCGAGTACCTGTCAACCACAACAAAAACAGAATCCATACCTCGCTGGGTTCGAGGAAGACCTAGTATAAAGTCCATAGACAGATTTTCCCATGGTGCTTGTGGAACTGGCAAAGGCATATATAAACTAGTATTCTGAGATTGACCCTTAGAAGTTTGGCAGATTGGACACTTCCTCACATGATTGCCAACATCCCTCTTGAGTTGTGGCCAATAATACCTCTCTTCCACCAGTGCTATAGTCTTATCTCTGCCTATATGTCCACCCAAACCTCCACCATGCAGCTCCCTAATAATCTGCTCCCTCAATGAACTTTTAGGGATGCATAATTGGTTACCCCGAAAAAGGAAACCATCATGGATGTACATACTATTGATAGCAGTATGAGTTTGTTGACACTTATCCCAAATATCACCAAAATCCTCATCATGCTCGTACAGCTCCTTGAGGCAATCAAACCCTACAACTTTAGTACGTAAGGTGGTCAACAACGATGCTCGCCTGCTGAGTGCATCAGCCACCTTATTGGTGACACCAGACTTGTGCTTCAAAGTGAAATGAAAGCGCTGCATATAAGCTACCCACCGAGCATGCATCCTGTTAATGCTAACTTGACTGTTGATGTGCTTTAATGCCTGATGATCCGTGTATAATACAAACTCCCTCTGAATCAGGTAGTGCTCCCAATGCTTAAGAGTCCGTACTACAGCAAAGAACTCCATTTCATAGGCTGACCATTTACTTCAAGCTTCACAAAATTTCTCACTGAAGAATGCTACTGGTCTGTTGTCTTGTGAAAGAACAGCGCCTATCCCGACCACAGATGCATCACACTCCACCTGAAACACCTTATCGAAGTTGGGCAATGCCAAAACCAGGGCTTTGCTCAGCTTTTCCTTGATCAAGGCAAAGCTTTGTTCTGCCTCTTTTCCCCATGAGAACCTCCCCTTCTTCAGACACTCAGTGATAGGGGCTACTATGCTACTGAAATCTCGAACAAACCTCCAATAAAAGGTTGCTAGCCCATGGAAGCTTCGCACATCACTAACTGTCTTTGGGGTTGGCCATTCCCTAACTGCACGGACCTTGTCCTCATCAACATGAATCCCATCTGCACAAACCACATACCCTAAGAACAGCAACTTATCAGTCAAGAAGCTGCACTTCTTCAAGTTGATATACAACTCGTTGGCCTGCAACATCGCTAATACTTCTCGCACATGATTATAGTGGGTTGCTTCTGTCTTACTGTAAATCAGGATATCGTCAAAATAAACTACCACAAACTTTCCAATAAATGGTTTCAATACCTGATTCATAAGTCTCATGAAAGTGCTGGGAGCATTGGACAATCCGAAAGGCATTACCATCCACTCATACAACCCCTCATTTGTCTTAAAAGCTGTCTTCCACTCATCTCCAGGTCGGATCCGAATCTGGTGATACCCACTCTTGAGATCCAGCTTGGTGTAACACTTGGACCCACTCAGCATATCAAACATGTCATCTAGTCGGGGAATAGGAAATCGATACCTGACTGTGATCTTGTTGATGGCTCGACTATCCACACACATACGCCAGCTCTCATCCTTCTTTGGTGTTAGCAGTGCCGATACTACACATGGACTCATACTCTCCCTGATCTGCCCCTTGCTCAAAAGCTCATCCACCTGCCCCTGTAGAATCTGACCCTCTTGAGGATTCATCCTGTAATGTGGCAGATTAGGTAGACTGGCTCCAGGAACTAAATCAATGCAATGCTGGATGTCACGCATTGGTGGTAAACCTACAGGCAGCTCTTCTGGAAAAAGCTCTTCAAACTCCTTGATCAACGGTTGAATTGCCTCAAGTATCTCAGTAACCTTCTTTGTCTCACCATCTGTCACCACTACAGCATATACCTGTTTCAACTCCTTACACTCCCTGTCAAACTCATCTTCATTATTCACTATGAGGAGTGCTGGCTTCCCCTCTACTTTAGAAGCTTTGGGTATACTGCCTTTCTTAATAGGACCAAGGACAATTTTTCTGTCATTCTTAAAAAACACATACACATTATCCTTACACCTATGAGTAGCATCTACATCATATTGCCAAGGTCTACCCAGTATTAAATGACATGCATCCATTTCAATAACATCACAAACTACTTCATCTACATAACATTTACCCATAGAAAAAGTAACACGACATTGTTGAGTAACAAGAGTTTTCGTACCTTTCTTGATCCAACCTATCTTGTACGGAGAGGGATGCTTTTCTGTTTTCAGTCCTAGCTTGGTAACCAAACTCTTCGACGCAATGTTCTCTACACTGCCACTGTCAATGATCAAATCACAGACCCTCTTACTGATGGTGCATCGTGCTCGGAAGATCTCATTTCGCTGATCACCGTATTCCACCCTTGGTGTGAGCAACAACCTCTGAATCACCAAAGACCGCCCTAGTGGCACGCCTTCCCCATCCTCTTGGACCTCATTGGGATCATAGGCATACGGATCCGCATCATTATACACCTCTTCACCCTCCTGCTCACTGTCTACCTCGCCCTCTTCTGCCACCACCAGATTCACTACGGCTCGCTTAGGGCAAGTACTATATCGATGTCCTGGTTCTTCGCACCTGTAGCACTTATTCCCAGTTGGCCTAGTATAGGGGTTGGCATTCGCTATTGGTTGGGCTGCGGAACCTGTTATTGCCACTGTGGATTGGTTGACACCACTGTTCTCCCTAACCATGGGTTGTGATCGTGGTGTAAACATGGGCTGTTTACCTTTGTTGGCAGTGGAACTAGAGGACTCCGAACATGGGCTGTTCTGAGTTAAAAAAATTATTATGATAATCAAAACTCATAACAAACTTATATTGAATATGAATAATTTATTCTCTAGATTTTATCGTACATAATTTGTTCTCTCTAAAAATTAAATAATTTCAAAAAGTAATTTCCATCACTCTATTTTTACAAATATATAATTTTATCATTTTTTTATGTTTTTTATTGATATATTTATCTTTTGAAATGATTCATATTCTTATAACTATTGTTATTATGCATTATATTTTCCTAGTTTCTTTTGGTACAATTAAATTTTCAAGTATCAAAGTTATTATTCAAATTCTCATTCTCTTAAGGAGATTATTATGATAATCAAAACTTATCATATAATTACAATTAATATTACTCAAATAAATGATAATACTCTCAAACCAAATTTGTCTCTTTCCCATTCTTAAGTTGGTACACCAAATTAGACCAAAATCATCTGAAATAGACCGAAGTAGACCAAATTGGACTGAATAGACCTAAGTAGATCAAATGGACCAAATTGGACCGAATATACCGAAGTGAATTGAATGGACCAAATTGACCGAATGGACCAAAATCGACCAAATTAGACAAAATGGACCAAAGTAGACCAAAAATGACTAAATTGACTAAAGTAGACCGAATAGACTGAAATAAACTGAATTGGATTGAATTGACCCAAGTAGACTGAATGGACTTAATAGAACTGAAGTAGACTGGAGTAGACTGAATAGATGAAGTGAACCAAAATGGACTAAATGCTGATCTGTAATTAGCATAGCCAAAATTGTGTTTTGATATAAACTCAAATTCTTACTTCCGAAATAATTAAGTATTAAGTCAAACAAAAATCAAACCGGAACTATGAGAGAGAGAGAGAGAGAGAAATACTACTTGTAATGGGGAACTAAAAAAATACAACACCAAAACGTATGAACCTAAAATAGAGTTTTAAAAATCACAATGATTCATCAATATAGAGTAAAGTTGCAAGAAAAAAATTAAAAAAATCAAGAGAGAGAGAATAACCACTTTTTCAAGAGAGAATGTGAGAGAGAATAATAGGAAATTTATAGAAAATAATATGAGAAGAAAAAAAAGTGAAAATAAAAAATATAGTAATAAACACCAAATTATCTAAGTCATGTTATGTTATATAATAAAATAATATTATATTCTTATATACTATCTTTATAATGCAATATGATAACATCTAAGAAATCAAAGAGACTAAAAAATAACAATTTAAAAACACAACTTAATCACATTAACCCAAAGTAAAGTTTCAAATAATACAAAAATTCATTAACCTAAAGTAAAGATGCAAGAAAAAACAAATTCCACCAAAAAATGAGAAACAAAAATTTGAGAGAGAGAAAGAAAGAGAAATAACCTTTTGTGTATGAAAAACTATGTACAGAATGGGAGAGAGAATTGTAAATTTATAGTAAGCGAAGGGGAATATAAAAAGCCAAAATTAAAGGAAGATAAATAGATAGAGAAAAAGTGATATTAAGGTAGATAATAGTGGGGAAGATAAGCAGGTAAAAGGGAGGGGAAATATTGGAGAAACTATAATAATAAGTTGGGAAATTAATAAGAAAAAAAAAATTAGAGTGAAAAATAAGAGAGAAAATGTTGGAAATTGGTAGCCAATGTGGCCGCTGATATGGCTCAACATAAGAATAGCAACAATAAATGATACGATTCAACTTTTAGATATATATAGATTGGTTGATACATATAGCCTAGTTTAGGATGCTAGGTGCTAGCTTCAAATCATGAGTCAAATCATAGCACTAGTAAGCGAATATTACATACTTTACCCATAGAACAATGGATGGGGGTCTATTGCGAAATGCAACATTAAAAGTAAAAAATTGAGAAGGTAAAATGATAGAAATGTTAGAAATTAGAAGTTTTGATATTTATATTATATATGTTTGGGAGCAACTTATTTAGTTTTTGCTAAAAAAAATTTTTATTGAAAATGTGCTAAAGTATACTTGTACTTTGAAAAAGTGAAAAAATGTAAAGTTTTAAAAAGTTGTACATAAAAACTAAAAGTTAAAAGCTAAGCTTATAAACTCATGCCAAATGGACACTAAATATTAGTTTTTAAACTTTCAATCTTAGCTATTGTTGAGGGCCACAATTTGACTCCCTACAACCACTCTAAAAACAGGCGTGTGAGGCGTGGTATTAAATTAAATGCCATAAAAAAATTTTAGTGTGTCTTCCTCATTACTAATTGGTTTTAAGGTGAAGTGGCACAATTCATGGTCCGAAAAATAGTATCAAAATTAAGGTCATGAGTTTGAGCCGCGAGAGCCTCGTTCTGAGGGAGGATTGTTGGGGCTATGTCTATTACGTCATTACACCATACAATAACACTTTTGATAACTAAAATTGAAAGTTAAAAAACTTATTTTTGATCTCAACCTTTGGTTCAAACCTTTTAACTTTTTATTTTATTTTATTTATCATTTTATCTATATAGATTGGTTGATACACACGACCTAGTTCGGGATGATAGGTGCTAGCTTCAAATCATGAGTCAAATCATAGCACTAGTAAGTGAATATTACATACTTTATCCATAGAACGATGGATTGGGGTCTATTGCGAAATGCAACATTAAAAGTAAAAAATTGAGAAGGTAAAATGATAGAAATGTTAAAAATTAAAAGTTCTGATATTTAGATTATATCCATTTGGGAGCAACTTATTTAGTTTTTGTTGAAATTTTTTTATTGAAAGCGTTTTAAAGTATAATTGTACTACGAAAAAGTGAACAAATGTAAAGTTTCAAAAAGTTGTACATAAAAACTAAAAGTTAAAAGGTAAGCTTATAAACTCATTCCAAATGGACACTAAATATAAGTTTTTAAACTTTCAATCTTAGCCATTGTTGAGAGCCACAATTTGACTCTCTACAACTACTCTAAAAATAGGCACGTGAGGCGCGGTATTAAATGCTATAAAAGATTTTAGTGTATCTTTTTCATCACCAATTGGTTTTGAAGTGCAGTGCCACAATTCACGGTCCGACAAATAATATCAAAGTTAAGATCATGAGTTTGAGCTGTGAGAGCCTCATTATGAGGGAGTATTTGTTGGGGCTATGTCTATTACGTCATTACACCATACAATAACACTTTTGATAACTAAAATTGAAAGTTAAAAGGTAAAAGATTTATTTTTAATTTCAACATTTGGTTCAAACCTTTTAACTTTTTTATTTTTATTTTTTATCATTTTATCTATTCAACTTTTTCCTCTCATAATTAGCTGCTGCAATAGTCCTAACTATATATTACTAGGTTATTGTTTTTGTCTTTTGTCTTTTGTTTTTTTTTTTTTTTTCTATAATGAATAATTGTAAATAACTATATATTACTAGGTTCTTGTTTTTGTTTTTTTCTATATATGTAATAATTGAAACAAAGCCTATTTTTTTTTATGGGAATTGAAACAAAAAGGCTATTAATTATACATTGATAAAATCTATGCAATAATTGAGAGAGTCTATGATTTTTTTTTTTTTGGCTGAATAAGAGTCTATGATTGATACACATACTTTCGAATTCAACATAGATTTAAGATATTTCCTTGAATCCTTAATAAAAATATTTATTCTACTTGTGTCCTGAATTAAATTCTTAGAGAAAAATCAATTTTTCAATAACATGTGGATCTACCCCTCTTTCCAGATTTATCTTTTATCTTTTTATCTTTTTTGAATTTCTATGCTTAGTGTAAGATACAAATACATCTAACCATAATAAAATATTTCTTCTTACTATAGTGGACCCAAGCTCTGAATGGTGTCTTCTAAAAAAAAAAAAAAATGCTTTGAAGGGTGAATTAAGAAATTAACAGTTGTTAAAGAGAAATAAAAAGTTAAAAAAAGTAAATAATAAAAAAATTCATTAAATTTTTTTTTGAAAGCTTTTTTTTTGAAAGCAAAAAATTTTCATTAAATTAAAACGTGATTGTTGCGTCTATGTGATACAGCTGTCGAAGCTACATATTTTTCATGGTAGGACAGGCTTATAATTGGAATATAGCTGTAGGCTGTAGCAAGTGCTGCTAAATCTCAACACTTTCGCTTTATTTTTTAATCATTTTTCTCTCTTATCTTTTTTAGTTAATTTATATTATTTTAATATATTGATTGGGAGTGATTTTAAAAATGATGAAAGAGGACCAGAAAACCGGACCCACAGAAGAAAATAACTAAATAAGAGAAAAAGGTCAAAAAACATCAAGGTCATGGAGTCTTTTCGGATTTACCAAAATGCAATTTCGCCAAAGCGAGGAAAAAATGAAACATGTGAGGTTATGGAGTCTTTTCGGGTTTACTAAAATGCAATCTCGCCAAAACGAGGAAAAAAGGGAAACATGTTAGGTCATGGAGTCTTTTCGGGTTTACTAAAATGCAATCTCACCAAAACGACGAAAATATGGTAGAGAAAACGTCTATTTGTATGAGAGATAAATGTCTATTTTTGTTTTTTTTTATTTATTTTTTATTTTTGTAGACAGTTTCATGTATAATAGTTCTTTATCATCAGACCAAGACAACAATCAATTTTTGGTTTAGGGGAAATTGAACTTCAAATCTCTTATACAAGAATTAGAGATTTAACCAATTGAGCTAACTAGAACTCACAGTTTTAAAATCTCATTAGCCATTTCTTTTGTTTTATTGTTATTATTTTTTGGTGCTTATCTTTTTTATTTGTTTAAACTACGTATTTGATCTCTATCATTTATACTGTATATCAATTTAATTTTTAACATTTCAGTTGTGTTAATTTGGTCTATAACTTTTCAATGTCATGTTAATTTAGTTCATGCCATTATTTATTGGATAGAAATTGCCGATGTGGCAAATAGATAAAAATAAAAAATTAGTTTCCATTAATGTTGCAATAAACTAATTTTTTATTTTGGTCGTTTGTCATTTCAACAATTTTCATCAAAGAGATAATGACATGAATTAAATTGATACAGTATTGAAAGGTTAAAGATCAAATTGACATAATTAAAAAGTTATAGACCAAATTGAGATATGGTGTAAAAGATAGAGACTAAATACGTAGTTTACATTTTTTTTTTATTTTCCATCTTTTTGGTTTGATTTGGTTTTTTTTTTTTTAATAATGAAGTGGTCATCTATACACAATTTTTCTAATAAAAAATAATGTGTTAACTTTTTTAATATAGGCATGAGAGTAAATTTATACAATGGGTAAATTGTAAATTACACCCCTAAAGTATGGGGGTGATTGAATTTTATACCCTGAAGTTTCAGAATTTGAATTTTACTCCTTGAAGTTTGATGATGTTTGAATTTTACACCCTGACGTTTCAGAATTTGGATTTTGCCTCATATATTTTAGGAGTGTTTGGATTTTACTCCTAAAATTTTTGGATGGTTTGGATTTTACACCCTAAAGTTTCAGAATTGGGGAGTGTAAAATCCAAAAAACCCTAAACTTTAGGGAGTAAAATCCAAGTTCTAAAATGTCAGGGTGTAAAATCCAAACACTCAAAACTTCAGAGGGTAAAATCCAAATTCTGAAATTTCAAGGTGTAAAATCCAATCACCTTATAACTTTAAGGGTGTAATTTGCAATTTATGCTTATACAATCTATCTTTTTTATCATTTAATTATCATTTTCAACCAAACAAAATAGTTTTCTATTTCTCAATTTTTTCATCCCCAACCAAACACCTAGAAAGAAAATTAAAATTTTTTATATCTTCCCACATTTCCATCAATTCTCAATTTTTTATATCCTTCTCCTTAAATAGTTTTCCATCTCTGAATTGTGAAAGAGTTTCTAGTATCGCAATTTTTGTTATAACTATCCTAAGTGACAGACTGTAATTAGTTGTCTATTACTTTCACAAAAACTCATCAATTTTTCTTCACCATTCATAGTCTCCTATATGAATAGCTGTAATAAAAGTTATGACTTTTAATATGCATTTAGAGTTTTTAATTATAAAATGATTAATTAAAGTAGCAAAATAATATTTTGGGTGCCAAAGTAATTTTTTTTTCTTTTTTAGTTGTGAAGAGAGCGGATGAGACCATATACCATGACTGCAAAATGTCAGCACGCATGACTACAAAATGTCATATACCACTGATAGCATTGATGAGACCATAAATGCCTGTACATGTCTGTACATCGTATTAATAATTCAGAACTTTACCACATGTTGAACATGATGTAAATTATAATAATAAATAATTGATAAATATTTAAATATTATAACAATAAATTATTCATGCTTGTACAAGACTTGTTACCTATCCAATCAGAGTTGAATATTATAAATAATTTAATTTAAAATATTTAAATATTTGTCTATACTAAAAATTGATTTCACAAAAATTCATCAATTTTTCTTCACCATTCATAGTCTCTTATATGAATAGCTGTAATAAAAATTATGACTTTTAATATGCATTTAGAGTTTTTAATTATAAAATGATTAATTAAAGTAGCAAAATAATATTTTGGGTGCCAAAGTAATTTTTTTTTCTTTTTTAGTTGTGAAGAGAGCGGATGAGACCATATACCATGACTGCAAAATGTCAGCACGCATGACTACAAAATGTCATATACCACTGATAGCATTGATGAGACCATAAATGCCTGTACATGTCTGTACATCGTATTAATAATTCAGAACTTTACCACATGTTGAACATGATGTAAATTATAATAATAAATAATTGATAAATATTTAAATATTATAACAATAAATTATTCATGCTTGTACAAGACTTGTTACCTATCCAATCAGAGTTGAATTGCCGGTGATATTATAAATAATTTAATTTAAAATATTTAAATATTTGTCTATACTAAAATTGATTTCACAAAAACTCATCAATTTTTCTTCACCATTCATAGTCTCCTATATGAATAGTTGTAATAAAAGTTATGACTTTTAATATGCATTTAGAGTTTTTAATTATAAAATGATTAATTAAAGTAGCAAAATAATATTTTGGGTGCCAAAGTAATTTTTTTTTTTTTTTTAGTTGTGAAGAGAGCGGATGAGACCATATACCATGACTGCAAAATGTCAGCACGCATGACTACAAAATGTCATATACCACTGATAGCATTGATGAGACCATAAATGTCTGTACATCATATTAATAATTCAGAACTTTACCACATGTTGAAAATGATGTAAATTATAATAATAAATAATGGATAGATATTTAAATATTATAACAATAAATTACCCGTCCAATCAGAGTTAAATTGACAGTGATGTTATAAATAATTTAATTTAAAATATTTAAATATTTGTCTATACCAAAAATAGAAAATATTTAAATATCATCACAAGTGAATTTTATAGGTTAAAACTCTCTTAAAAAAAAAATTTATGTGATTTTTTTTTTATTTTATAGGTTGAAACTATCTAAAATCTTTAAGCATAACATTTATTATTGCTAAACTTTTGTTGAGATACATTAACATAGTATTTCAGTTCACTTTGGTCTGGCTTAATTTAAGTGAAAATTTTTCTAAACATGAATGTTATAAGGGTCGGTTAATGTGTGCCTTAAGGGCACACATTAAGCTTTCCACTTTCGGAAATTTTTTCTCGAAAATTGAAAAAGCTGTCAATACTTTTTCAATTCTCGAAAAAAAAAATTTCAAAAATGAAAATTAATATGTGCCCTAAGGGCACACATTAGTAAAATCCATGTTATAAATATACAAATCTAATATTTAGGGTAGTTACTCATTTGTTTTAAAGTACTTTTAATTGAATTGCATGAGGTTGATTATACCTTCAAGCAAAAATATTTATTCAAATTCATCATTCTCTTAAAAAAATTTATTATGATAATCAAAACTCATAACAAACTTATGCCAAGTATGTATAATTTATTCTCTAGATTTTATTGTACATAATTTGTTCTCCCTAAAAATTAAATAATTTCAAAAAGTAATTTCCATCACTCTGTTTTTAAAAATATATAATTTTATCATTTTTTAATATTTTTTATTGATATTATTATCTTTTGAAAAGATTCATATTCTTCTAATTATTGTTATTATGCATTATATTTTCCTAGTTTCTTTTAGTACAATTAAATTTTTTAGTATCAAAGTTACTATTCAAATTCTCATTCTCTTAAGGAGATTATTATGATAATCAAAACTTATCATATAATTACAATTAATATTACTCAAATAATTGATAATACTCTCAACCTAAATTTGTATTTTTCTCATTCTTAAGTAGGTATAACAAATTGGATCGAAGTGATCTGAAATAGACCAAATAGACCAAAGTAGACCAAATTGGACTGAATAAACCTAAGTGGATTGAATGGACCAAATTGGACTGAATATACCGAAGCGAACTGAATGGACCAAATGGACTAAAATGGACCGAATTAGACGAAATGGACCAAAAATGACCAAATTGACCGAAGTAGACCAAATAGACCGAATTGGATTGAATTGACCGAAGTAGACTAAATGGACCTAATAGAACTGAAGTGGACTAGAGTAGACCGAATAGATGAAGTGAACCAAAATGGACTGAATGCTGATTTGTAATTAGCATATCCAAAATTGTGTTTTGATATAAACTCAAATTCTTACTTCAAAAATAATTAGTATTAGCTCAAATAAAAATCAAATTGAAACTATGAGAGAGAGAGAGAGAGAGAGAGAGAGAGAGAGTACTTGTAACGGGGAACTAAAAAAGCACAACACCAAAACATATGAACCTAAAATAGAGTTTTAAAAATCACAATGATTTCTTTAATATAAAGTAAAGTTGCAAGAAAAAAAAAAACCAAGAGAGAGAGAATAACCACTTTTTCAAGAGAGAATGTGAGAGAGAATAATAAGAAACTTATAGAAAATAATATGAGAAGAAAAAAAGTAAAAATAAAAAATATAGTGATGAACACCAAATTATCCAACTCTTGTTACGATATATAATAAAATAATATTATATTCCTATATACTATCTTTATAGTGCAATAAGATAACATCTAAGAAATTAAAGAGAATAAAAAAATAACAACTTAAAAACACAACTTAATCACATCAATCCAAAGTAAAGTTTCAAATAATACAAAAATTCATTAACCTAAAGTAAAGATGCAAGAAAAAACAAATTCCACCAAAAAATGAAAAACAAAATTTTGAGAGAGGGAGAAAAAAGAGAAATAACCTTTTGTGTATGAAAAATTATGCATAGAATGAGAGAGAGAATTGTAAATTTATAGTAAGAATAGGAGAATATGAAAAGCCAAAATTAAAGGAAGATAAATGGATAGAGGAAAAGTGATATTAAGGTAGATAATAATGGGAAGATAAACAAGTAAAAGGGAGGGGAAATGTTAGAGAAACTATAACATTAAGTTGGGAAATTAATAAGAAAAAAAAAATAGAGTTAAAAATAAGAGAGATAATGTTGGAAATGGGTGAATGATGTGGCCATTGATATGACTCAACATAAGCATAACAACAATAAACGCTACGATTTAGCTTTTAGATATATATAGATTGGTTGATACACACACAGCTTAGTTCGGGATGTTAGGTGCTAGCTTCAAATCATGAGTCAAATCATAGCACTAGTAAGTGAATATTACATACTTTACCCATAGAACAATGGATTGGGGTCTATTGCGAAATGCAACATTAAAAGTAAAAAAATTGAGAAGGTAAAATGATAGAAATGTTAAAAATTAAAAGTTTTGATATTTAGATTATATCTGTTTGGGAGCAACTTATTTAATTTTTACTGAAATTTTTTTTATTGAAAGTGTGCTAAAGTATACTTATACTTTGAAAAAGTAAAAAAAAATGTAAAGTTTTAAAAAGTTGTACATAAAAACTAAAAGTTAAAAGCTAAGCTTATAAACTCATGCCATATGGACACTAAATATAAGTTTTTAAACTTTCAATCTTAGCCATTGTTGAGGTCCACAATTCGACTTCCTACAACCACTCAAAAAATAGGCGCGTGAGACACGGTATTAAATGCCATAAAAGATTTCAGTGTGTCTTCTTCATCACTAATTGGTTTTGAGGTGGAGTGACACAATTCATTGTCCGACAAATGGTATCAAAGCTAAGGTTATGAGTTTGAGCCGCGAGAGCCTCATTATGTGGGAGGATTGTTGGGGCTATGTCTATTATGTCATTACACCCTACAATAACACTTTTGATAACTAAAATTGAAAGTTAAAAAACTTAATTTTAATAACAACCTTTGGTTCAAACCTTATGTGAGAGTCTCCAAAGCTAAGGTTATGAGTTTGAGCCGCGAGAGCCTCATTATGTGGGAGGATTGTTGGGGCTATGTCTATTATGTCATTACACCCTACAATAACACTTTTGATAACTAAAATTGAAAGTTAAAAAACTTAATTTTAATAACAACCTTTGGTTCAAACCTTTTAACTTTTTTTTTTTTTTTTTATCATTTTATCTATTCAACTTTTTCTTCTCATAATTATCTGGTGCAATAGTCGTAATTATGTAGTACTAGGTTCTTATTTTTTTTTTTTTCTATAATGAATAATTGTAAATATATATATATATATATATATATATATGTAATAATTGATACAAAGCCTTTTTTTTTTTTTTATGGGAATCGAAACAAAGGCTATTGAGTATACATTGATAAAATCTATGCAATAATTGAGAGAGTCTGTGATTTTTTTTTTTTTTTGGCTGAATAAGAGTCTATGATTGATACACATACGTTCAAATTCAACACAGATATAAGATATTTCCTTGAATCCTTAATAAAATTATTTAAAATCAATTTTTCAATAACATGTGGATCTACCCCTCTTCCCAGATTTATCTTTTATCATTTATCTTTTTTTTTTTTTTTTAATTTCTATGCTTAGTGTAAAATACAAATACATCTATCTAACCATAATAAAATATTTCTTCTTACTATAGTGGACCCAAGCTTTGAATGGTGTCTTCTAAAAAAAAGAATATGTTTTGAATGGTGAATTAAGATATTAACAGTTGTTAAAGAGAAATAAAAAGTTAAAAAAAAAAGTAAATAATAAAAAAATTCATTAAAATTAAAACGCGATTGTTGCGTCTATGTGATAAAGCTGTCGAAGCTACATATTTTTTCATGGTAGGACAGGGTCATAATTGGAATATATTGCTGTAGGCTGTAGCAAGTGCTGCTAAATCTCAACACTTTCGCCTTATTTTTTAATCATTTTTCTCTCTTATCTTTCTTGCTTAATTTATATTATTTTAATAAATTGATTGGGTGTAATTTTAGGAAGGATGAAAGAGACTAAAAAAACCGGATCCAAAGAAGAAAATAAGAGAAAAAAAAAACGTGTGAGATCATCGAGTTTTCTTTTGAGGTTCACTAAAAATGCAATCTCACCAAAATGAGGAAAAAAGGGTAGAGAAAACGTGAGGGATAAAATGTCTGTTTTGGACAAAATTGCCCCCGGTATAATGTGCCTTCTTTTTTTTTTTTTTTTTTTTTTTTTTTTGGGCTTTATCCTTTCTTTCACATTTGTCTTTTTCCTTCTCTATCTTCTATTACCTCTCAACAGTTCTAAGATCTCGTTCCTTTTGTTTTATTATTATGATTTTTTTTTTTCTGTGGTCATCTTTTTTATTTGGCTAAATTACGTATTTAGTCTCTATCATTTATATCATATTTCAATTTAGTTTCTAACATTTCAATTATGTTAATTTGGTCTCTAACTTTTCAGTGTCATATCAATTTAATTCATGTCATTATCTCTTAGATAAAAATTACTGATGTTGCAAATGGTTAAAAATAAAAAATTAGTTTTCATTAATGTAGCAATAAACTAATTTTTTATTTTGGCCGTTTTTCACGTCAGCAACTTTTATCCAAGAAATAACAATATGAACTAAATTGACACAATTGACATAGTACTGAAAAGTTAGAGACCAAATTGATACAATCATACAATTGAAAGGTTGGAGAACAAATTGAAATATGGTATAAATGATAGGAATTAAATATGTAGTTTACCATTTTTATTTATTATTTATTTTCCATCCGTTTTGGTTTGGTTTGGTTTTTTTTTTTTTTTTAATAATGAAGTGGCCATCTATATATAATTTTTTAATAAAAAATAATGTGTTACTTTTTTTTATTAATTTAATTGAGGCATGAAAGTAAATTTATACACTCTATCTTTTCTATCATTTAATTTTCATTTTCAATCAAACAAAATAGTTTTCCATCTCTCAATTTTTTCATCCCCAACCAAACACCTAAAAAGAAAATTAAATTTTTTTTTATCCTCTCACTTTTCTATCAATTCCCCATTTTTTATCTTCCTACTTTTTTATCTCATGTTTGGTAGGGTAGAAAAAAATATGATGTGAGGTGAATTGTAAAAGAGTTTCTAGTAGTTTATTGTGTATATATATATATATATATATATAATACAACATCAAAAGTCATAATTTTTGTCATAACTATCCTAAGTAGTAGACTATAATTAGCTGTCTATCACTTTCATATGAATCCACTAATTTTTCTTCACCACTCACAGAGTCTTTCACGTAGATAGTTTGGACAAAAATTGTGATTTTTAATATGTATTTAAAATTTTTAATTGTAAAATGATATATTGAAGAGCAAAAAGTAATATTTTTGGTGTTAAAGTAACAAATTTATTTTCGAAGAGAGCGGATGTTAATGGTCAGCACGCATGACTACAAAATGTCATATACCATGGATAGCATTGACGTTGATTCATGAGACCATATATGCCGTGGTACATGTCTGTACATCGTATTAATAATACAGAACTTTACCACATGTTGAACATGATGCAAATTATAATTATAATAATGGATATATATTCGGATGAGAGTCTCCCAAGCAATATATAAATCCAAGTAATCAACTGCCAAAATCCCATATCAAGCTTCATCAAATTAGGCCTTTGTCAATGGCTCTCAACCTACTTGCTTCACTCCCTATTTGCAATTTCCCAAGAGCAGTTCTCCCATCTAGAGGTCCCATCCATCTCAAATCACTTGTAACAAGCAGAAGTGACATTGTTCCTGGTCCTGTCCAATGCAAGGTCTCCAGCAAAATTTCAAGCAGCACTGATATTGTTCGGCGATCAGCTGATTACCAACCTCCCATTTGGGACTATGATTACATTCAGTCACTAAGAAGTGAATACCTGGTACATAATATATAGTATTGTTATTTCATTGTTAGATTTACTAGTACTTGAATTATTATTGGAAATTGATCACTGGGCTCATGTTAATTATAAGGATCCGGTTATTATATGTCTTAAGAGCATACATTAGTCATCTATTTTTGGAATTATTTTATGGAGAATTGAAAAAGTTGTCATAAAAGTTGGTAACTTTTTCGTTTTTCTATAAAAAAAAATTCTAAAATGGTTTATTAATGTATGCCCTAAAGGTACACATTAGTAAAGCCCTAATTATAATATTGTGATGTAGGGAGAAGAGTACATAGGCCAAGTTAACAAGTTGAAGGAACAAGTGAGGATGATGCTTCACAAAGTGATAGATCCTTTAGAGCAACTGGAGCTGATAGATACCTTACAAAGACTAGGATTGTCTTATCACTTTGAGAGTGAAACGAAGAGAATACTAGAAGGTCTATACAACAATAATCATGGTGGTGATTTGTGGAAGAAGGAGAATTTATATGCTACAGCTCTTAAATTTCGCCTGTTTAGACAACATGGATATAATGTGTCTGAAGGTAATTAGGAAAGAAATTGAAGTTACCGGTCGATATTTATAAGTTATAACTAACCAATGTTTTTGAATTATAGTGCACTTTTGACCTTTATTTTAGTATTCTTTTTTTTTTTACTTTTGTCCTTTATATTTTATTATGTTTTTATATTGTTCATGCTGTTTACTTCTATTAATAATCTAACCATTAAGAGGTGATACCCCAAATTTTGCGAATTTGATTGAATTGGATTGGTTAAGTGTGCTTTAAGTCCTACATTAGATGTTTACTAGGTAGATCTTGTGTGTTGCATTTATAAATAACCACAGTGAGTCACATATGTAACTTGATTATAGTCATTTTTTACTATTCCTACTAATGTTAGCTCTTACACAAATAACAACAAAAATATATACAACTTCCTTGAGATTGTTTAGGTGTACCAATGAATAATAAATAAAGTTTAATTTAAAAAAAAATCAAATTACACCTCATAATTAAACATTTAATATTCAATAACTTGCTTCTTGTACCCTTCAAACACCTGTTAATCACTGTTGGGTTGCTACGTGTAGAAGTTTTTAATAGTTTCATGGAGAGAGGAAGTTTCAAGGCATGTCTTTGTGATGATACCAAGGGAATGCTAGCCTTGTATGAAGCTTCATTCCTTTCGATAGAAGGTGAAAATATCTTGGAGGAAGCAAGAGATTTCTCAAAAAAACATCTCCAAGAATTTGTAAAGCAGAATAAAGATCAAAATCTTTCTACTGTAGCAGTGAGCCATGCCTTGGAGCTTCCACTACATTGGAGGATACAAAGGGTGGAAGCGAGATGGTTCATTGATGTATATAGGAGCAAAGAAGATATGAACCCTACCTTGCTTAAGCTTGCAGAACTAGATTTCAACATGGTGCAAGCAACCCACCAAGAAGATCTCAAACAAGTGTCAAGGTAAAAAGCTTGTTAATTTTGATTTTGTAATTTAAGCTTCATTTGATATAATTCTTCATTGATAACATATTTTACACATTAATGACCCTTGGAAGGAATATTATATAGAAATTGAAGCATAAACTAATAAATACTAAAATTAAAATCAAACTTGATAGCAACATGAACAAATAATTTACTGGGCCGACCCTATATATTATGGAGCCTAAGACCAAAATTAAATTGGAGAAATTTATATATTTAAATATCAATTCATTAATATAAAATTAGTAATTAAATCTTTGTATTAAGTTTATGTCAAGTTGCCAACTATAATATTTTTGATATCTCTAATTAAATTTTGATTATAAATTTATTTATTAGTAATTAGTCGGATATTTATTTGATGTTTTCTTTTTTATAAAACTTAATTTTTCATTAACAACTGCAATATTACTTAAAAATAAAAAATATCTGATTGTAGACTACTATAAATTAAAAAGTTGAAATTCAATTTTTTAAAAAAAACAAAAAGAAGCAGAGAGAAAGGTATGAACGTAAGCTATAAGGTTTGGAATTATTTTTTTCTTTTCGGTCTTTTGATTTTCTTTGTTGAGAGAGTGAGAGAGAAAGAGAGAATTTTCAGCTTCTTTGAGAGAGATTACATATGTTCTACACTCTAAATCTCTCACATAGAGGAAATGGAGAGTCTGTCATCATACGGAGATTTTTTTTTTTTTTTTTTTTTTAATTTTTTTCTCTTTTTAAAAAAAATATTTTTATTTATTGACTAATATTTAAAGGTTTAATTAATTCTCATATCCTATTGATTAAAATTTGGGGCTTAAGCAGTTGTCTAATTCACCTAAGGCACATGCTGGCCTTCATAATTAAATTAGTTATAGCCTAAATTTTGAAAGTTAAGCTATGTTTAACTTACCTAATTCAAAAGGTTAAATATGCATCAATATAAAAAGAAAATTTATTATTTTTTTTTTTTGCTTCAAATAAAGGTGGTGGAGGAGCACTGGCATTGCAGAAAAGTTGAGCTTTGCGAGGGATAGGTTGACAGAGAGTTTCTTCTGGACAGTGGGGTGTACATTTCATCCTCACTTTGGATATTGTAGGAGAATCTCAACAAAGGTCAATGTACTCATTACAGTATTAGATGATATTTATGATGTGTATGGAACTGTTGATGAACTTGAGCTCTTCACGGACGTTGTTGAGAGGTTGGTATTAATGACAATACGCCTCAAATGCTTCAAAGCTATCTTTGACACAAAGACTTAAGTGTGCTCTTTGTGATTCCAGGTGGGATATCAATGCAATGGATGGGCTCCCAAATTATATGAAGATATGTTTCCTAGCTCTACACAATTCAGTTAATGAAATGGCTTTTGATATACTAAAGGAACAAGAATTCCACATCATTCGATATTTTAAAAAAACGGTATGCAATTGACTTCCAAATCCATCTATATTAATCCTTAACATTTTTTTTCTTGAACACATGGTGTGTTATACTACCTTAAATTCATTGTTCCACCATAAATTTTTCAGTGGGCAGATTTATGTAAAGCTTATTTGTTGGAGGCAAAGTGGTACCACAGCGGGTATACACCAAGACTTCAAGAATACCTTGAGAATGCATGTTTTTCAATTGCAGCACCAACTATACTATTGCATGCTTATTTTTCCTACACAAATCCCATAACAAAGGAAGCCCTAGAATGCTTGGAAGAGTACCCCAACATAGTTCGTTTGTCATCAATGATTTTGCGATTAGCAGATGATCTTGGAACATCTACAGTATGTAGACCACTCTATCCTAAGAGTTTCATCAACAAGACTTTCATTTTGTATAATTCACAAACCCTTACAATCTTTTTTTTTTTTTTTTTTTTTAATATCAGGATGAATTAAAAAGAGGTGATGTTCCTAAATCAATCCAATGTTACATGAACGAAACTGGTGCTAGCGAAGAAGATGCTCGTGAATACATTAGGTGTTTGATTAGTGCAACATGGAAGAAGATGAATGAAGAACGATCTGTGACTTCTCCCTTCTCTGAAACATTTATTGAAATTGCATTCAACCTTGGAAGGATGGCCCAATGCATATACCAGTATGGAGATGGGCACGGTGCTGGAAACCATGAAACTAATGATCGTTTATTATCATTATTTGTTCAGCCCATTCCACCATATAAAGATTAAAATGATGAGTTATTGATATATAAGGATGTAGATTTGAAGTTTTAACTCTTCATTGTATTACATATTACCTTTGAGATTTGTGAGTTAGTTTGTGTCTATGAGAGTTTTGTGATTGTTTGTGAGAGTTTGTGAGGTTTTGATTGAGTGCGGTTGTAATCCATATCATTGATTGTGAATTTTAGTTGGCGTTGTATGTGGACATAGGCTTGGAGTTAGTCAAACCATGTTCAATATTGTTCTTTTGAGTGATTTTTTTTTTTTTTTTTGGGATAATTACACTAAACCCACCTGTGGTTTGGGTGAAAATCACTTTGCCTACCCGTAGTTTGAAAAGTGACACTCAACCCACCTAAGGTATGTACCGTTTGTTTTCCGTAACCCACCTCTGTTAAAATTAGGGGTAAATAAGTATTTTTCCTCAAATTTTATGTCTCTCTCCTTCCAAAACAAAAAATAGCACAAAAATTGCAAGAGAAACAAGATCAAAATGGAGGGTTTTGTGAAAATTAATATTTGGATGACAAGAATGTGACAATCGCTGTGGCTCAAGGCGTGGTGCATGTGTTGGTGAAATTGCTTGATTCAAGCTTGTTCGAGATGAAAGAGAAAGCTGTGAGTTTGATTTCGAGGATTTCATTGGTGGATTCGAGCAAGCACGTGGTGATTGCTGAGGGTCATTTGCTTTTGAACCATTTGTTGAGAGTTTTGGACTTTGGGAGTGCTTTTTGCTAAAGAAAAAGCATGTGTGGAACCAAATCCCTTCTTGTTCCTCGCCATGACCGCCACCAAGAAAATTGCACCCATCCTACCTGACGCTTCGGCGAAGTACCCTCTCGGCGCGTCGATCATTATTAAATCCCACTCGGTCTCATACACCTCGTCTGGAAGATTCTCGGGCACCAAACGGCACTACGTGTTGCCACGTAGGTAAGCATCGGACGGCGAGCAGGGGCATTTGGAGTTGTACGAGGAGAGGAGATCGTCGGCTTGGGAGAGCTGGGTTCGATACTTGACCGTGTGGGCCTTTAGGTATGGCGAGTCCTTGAGAACCCTCTGGAACCACTTCGGATCTTCCTCGAGGAACACCGTTTTGCCACGTGGGTTCAGCGAGGTCCACATCAGTGAGTCGTAGCTGAGTGACTTGGAGTTGGATCGGCGTGGGAGAGTGACCGCTCGCCGCCGCCGTTTCTCATAGCGACTAATGAACAGAACAGAGATTTGGGAGATTATTATTGTTCTTCATGTTTTCTTGTGAACTGTTGTTGGGACATTTGAAAAAAAGAAGAAGGAATGGGTACTGCAAAGGATAGAATGAGGATATAAATACAAAGTGTTTTTTTTACAGCGTTAAATTTTCTCAAATTTGGACTAGTATTCTTATATTCTTATTTATGTAGGTTGATCTGGGTTTTATTTTTTTGGGTCTGTTCTTCGTGTTCAAAGATTTATGTGAATTGAGAGAGAGATCAATACCACTTTTTGATCTTGTTTCTTTTGTATTTTTGTGCTATTTTTTGTTTTGGGAGGAGAGAGACATAAAATTTGAGGAAAAATACCTATTTACCTCTAATTTTAACAGATGTGGGTTACGGAAAACAAACGGTACATACTTCAGGTGGGTTGAGTGACACTTTTCAAACCACAGGTAGGCAAAGTGATTTTAACCCAAACCACAGGTGGGTTTAGGGCTGTCCACGGGTCGAGCCAGGTCGGTTTTGGCCCCAACCCGGACTCGACCCGCCGGCGTCAGGTGGAGGGGCGGAGGAACCCGAAATCGACCGCTGGAAAAATCGGTCGGTTCGGTTTCAGGTGATACATAGCGTCGGTCGGTTGCCGGAAATAAAAAAAGTCATCAAAATCTTTAAAAAAAAGAGTCTTCGGAATCTGAGATTTACGCCGGAATCTGGAAAATTTCGCCGGAAACTGGAAAAAATTTGCCGGAAACTGGAAAATTTTCACCGAGAACTGAATTTTTTTATGAAATCTACATTTTTTTGGCTAGAAATTGCTGGAATTTGGCCGAATATGGCTAAATCTTACCAGATCTAGTCGGATCTGGTCGAGATCTCGCTAGATCTAGTCGAGATCTCGTCGGATCTAGCTTGTTTTTCCAGATTTGGCCGGATTTTTTTGTAGCTCCGGTCGGGTTCGGGTTACTCGGGTTTTGGAGATGCAAACCCGTCACTCGACCCGCCGGTGTCGGTTTTCAAGAACGGAAACCCGCCGTTGACCGACTGGACCTTCGGTTCGGGCCGGAATCAGGTCGGCATTGGGCGGTTTGGCCGGGTTGTCGGTTGCCGGTCGGGTCTGGACAGCCCTAGGTTGGTTTAGTGTAATTATCCTTTTTTTTTTTTTTTTTTTTTAAATATGTGTGAAAGCGCTTCTTCTACCCTTAAAACACAACAAATTGGTATCAAATCTCAAAGTTTGGTCAAGTTCACCAGAAAATATATGTTTAGTTTAAAATGGCAGAGCTAGAGGGGGGCCGGGGGGTCGTGGCCCCCCTAGTTTTTTGAAAATTTCATTTGTAGTAGGAAAAAAAATGATAATTTTTTTTTTTTTTTTTTGAGAAACAAACACACACACAAGGGAGAAGAAAATTGGTTCTAACACAAAGGCACACTACTCAAAAGTCATATTAACTTTTAAGAGATGGTGGAGGAAGTTATACTACACACAACATACTATCTCTCTCTCTCTCAATCTTTTGATGAAGTAATAGTTTGGTAGATGATGATGTAGTTTAAAATAAATCCAGATTTTGTTTATTATATATATTTTTAGGGTCCAATTAATTCATCCAATGCTTGTTCACAACTTGCCCTTTTTAATGTTCTACTATTTATGTAGCTTATATCCAAGGCTTGTCCTTTTACTTTTCTCCATGTGTAGAATCCTCCTGTTGACATGCTTTTCCTTATGTCACATTTAAATTTAATATAAGTAATTTTCCACTTTTCTTCTCTTTGATTGAAAATTGTTTAAGTAATTATAGTTTGTTATTGCCCTATGTTTTTTTTTTTTTTGGTCATGCTAATAAGTATCCTTAAAGTATTGGTTAACAATTCATTTTAGGAAAGTTTTGACACAATTTTTATGAGAAATGAAAAAAGCTGTCAAAACATTAATTTTTTTTTTTCATAAAAACTTTCTTTAAATGGATTATTAACCAATACCTTAAGAGCATTCGTTTACATTTTTTATTTATTTTTTATTACATGATTATATTTGATAAAGTTGTACGTGTGACCAAAAAAAAAAGTAATAGAAAAAGTGTTAGTAATTTAATGAAAGGAAATCATTCACAATTGATGCATATTTTAAAAGAAAAAGTGTTAAAATTAGGAGATCATTGCTCAATTCTCTATCTAAATTACTAAAGCTGCACAAAGATACGAACTTAATAGATATTTTTTTCTTTGAACATAATCATAGACTACAATTATAAAAATGAGAATGATTTTTTGAACGTTTGCTTAAATGTATATATAGAAAGAAAAAAAATTGGCTAAAAAATTTAGTTCAAAATCAATATAAACGTGAAAGAATGTAGGAACCAACTTTGTTCAGTTAAAGTTAATTATATAACAGTAATACTATCTTTATATATATATATATATATATATATATATATATATTTAAATTGTTATAGTATTTAGCTTGGCCCCTACAAAAATTTTCTTGGTCTGCCGCACCTGCAAGATTGGTTGGAGGTAACAAGATTGCTTTAAACATGGAAACAATGATGAAATTGTTGAATGAAACAGTGTGGAAGGTTAAGTGGAAGTGGATATTTGTTAAAAATTATATTTAATAGAAGTTTTGGTTGTTGCGTAGTACTCTTTATCCTTTTTGCTGAATGATTGTTAAGTGGAAGGTTAGTGTTCTCATTATCAAAGTGATATGCCACTGCCATTGGCAGCTTTATCGCATGGTAGGTAGGACATAGGAGTAGAACAGGCACTTTAGATACTTTAGGGTCGGGGTCGATTCCATAATAGGAAAAACAAGTAGTTGAGTACTCTCTTATCTAATAATAAATAAATAAAAGTAGTTGAATAGTCGATTTCAAACTTGGGCTTTAATCATTTATTGAGCTTCTACTATTTTATTTACATTATTATTATTTTTGATAATTTAATAATTGAGGTAGAAGAATTTAAACTTTAAATACTTCTTTAAAAAAATTAAGAGGTGTCGATTATTTGAATTACAATACTCTTAGCTAAACATATTATTATTTGTTCTTAGTCAATGAATATATGAAAAGCTCATAAAAAATTGATATATAATATATATGTAATTCATAAATATTAATAGCTTCTCAAAAAAAAATTTAATAAAAAAAATATAAAATTTGAAAAAACTGAGGCTCATGTAGTTTGTGCTAACATGTCCGAAATTGGAGCCATTTCCATTTTTTCCCTTTCCTTTTTTTTTGAAATGGGGATGATATGGAATTAAAATCATAACAAAGAGTCATACAGAATCTGCCTGCAAGCAGGACAGAAACACAAATTACATCATATCAGCTTGAAATAAAAGGAATTACACAAGGGGGCGTGACCCCAAACCAAAGGTGTTGAGTTCCGGATCTTCTAGCAAGTTGAGCGAGCTCGTGAGCAATGGAGTTGAAGTTCCTGTTTAGGTGCTTGAAAAGGCATGTTTCAAAAGATTCACTAACTTGAAGAATATCCTGCACAATGTGCCCATAGCTGCTGCCAATAGCTTTATCATGGACTGCTTGGATGACATTAAGGGAATCTGATTCAAATATAACCTTAGATAGTTGAAGCTCCTGAGCTAAGAGAGCTCTATGTTCCAACGCCATCGCTTCCGCGAGTTCAGCAGTGAAGCAAGCTTGGAGAGGCTTGCTAAGAGCAGCCACAATTTGGCCATGGCTGTCTCTAATGACAACACCTATGCTAGAAGAGTTATCCAATTCAGAAGATGCCCCATCAACATTTATTTTATGAAAACCATGGGGAGGAGGAACCCAGCAGGTTGGGGAAGTTCTTTGGTGACTGAAATTCCACAAAGCTGAGGTCACATAATCTTCAACATTACTCTTCGCTAAATGCCATACCTGATTAGGAGGGAGCCCGCAACCTTCATGAACAACCTTGTTTCTATTATACCAAATGGCCCAAGCAATAGTAAAGTAAAGCTCTGAGTCTTGGTGCGTTGCATTGGAGAGAATACAGATAGTAGAGTCAAGGAAAGAGTTTTTAGTACCATGGATGCGTAGCGGATTTTCCAGCCAAAGATTCTAGACCGAGGATGAGAAGGCACAACTAAGGAGGGCATGATCAAGATTCTCAGCATCATTTTTACACAGCGGACAGGTCTTGGAATGGGAAATTCCTCTACGGTTTATGGCCTCCATTGTAGGAAGGCCATTGATACAAGCTCTCCAAGCAAAGATCTTGATTTTTGGTGGGAGATTCAGGTGCCAAAGCTTCCTCCAAATCAGTTTGCATGGGTCTCCAGTTGAGCATTCAACACTCTCAGTTGAAACCAGTAAGTTATATGCTAAATGGTAGGCACTTTTTATAGTGAATTCCCCACGTCTATTCCCAATCCAAATTATTTTATCTTCGGGAAGGTCATGACTTAAGGGAATCTTTAGAATTGTCTCCGCCTCAAAAGGAAGGAAGGCAGCCCTTATTGTGTTCACTCACCACCACTTTGTCATTGGATCAATTAGGGAGGAGACCATTGGAAATTGGGGGATATTGTTCGGGGGGGAGATGGCCTTGTAGGTAGATGGTGTTGGCAACCATTTGTCATCCCATATATGGATTAGCTTCCCATTTCCCACTCTCCACCGTGTTCCCTTCCTTATAACTTCAAGACTACTATGAATGCTCCTCCAAGAGTATGATGGGGAGTTTCCAATGTTTGCATTTAGGATGTCCCCGGTGGGAAAGTACTTAGCCTTGAGAACCCTTGCCACAAGAGTGCTAGGATTTTGGAGTATACGCCAAAGTTGCTTTGCTAGCAAAGCTTTGTTGAAAGCTTGCAAATTCCTGAAGCCCATACCACCACTAGCCTTTTGTTTGCACATAGTTTTCCAACTAACCCAACTCAATTTAGTTTCTTGCTGTCGTTGACCCCACCAGAAGTTTCTCATCATACTTTCAATTTCTTCACATAGACTCTGGGGGAGAAGGAAACACCCCATAGTATATGTAGGAATTGCTTGAGCAACCGCCTTTATGAGAATTTCTTTCCCACCCAATGATAAGAGTTTGCCCTTCCATCCTGCAAGTTTCTGACCAATTCTCTCCTTCAGAATAGCAAACACTTGTGTCTTTGATCTCCCAATAAAGGATGGGAGGCCCAAATACTTGGTATGCCTAGTATCTTGCATTGGGCCAAGGTTAGCCAAAATCTCTTCCTTAGCTTCTTGAGTTGTATTGGGGCTGAAAAATATTGAAGATTTGTCAGTGTTGATTTTCTGCCCCGAGACATCCTCATATTTCTGAAGGATATGCTTCAGCACCTGGCTTTCCTCCACACTGGCTTTGCAAAAAAGAATACTGTCATCCGTGAAGAGAAGATGAGTGACTCTTGGGCAGCCCCTACAAATGGAAATGCCTGTCAGAAGCTGGTTCCGTACAGCCTCATTGATGAGTGCAGAAAGACCCTCGGTACAAATGAGAAAGAGGGTTGGAGAGAGGGGGTCCCCTTGCCGAAGCCCCCAGGTAGGAGTGATATTTCCACAAGCAACCCCATTTATAAGGACTGAATATGAGACCGAAGAAATGCACCTCATAATAAGATCAGTCCATTTTTGACTAAACCCCAATTTCTCCATGACCCCTTTTATGAAGCTCCATTCAACCCTGTCGAAAGCCTTACTCATGTCTAGTTTTGCTGCCATATAGCCATCAACCCCTGCACTTTTGTGGTTTAAGTAGTGCATCAACTCAAAAGCCACAAGGACATTATCAGTAATTAATCTGTCGGGAATGAAAGCACTTTGATTTTCTGAAATGATACAAGGGAGAATGACTTTGAATCTATTAGCAATAGTCTTAGATATGAGTTTATAAATAACATTACATAGACTTATGGGTCGGAAGTCCGTCATTCTTTTGGGGTTATTTACTTTGGGGATAAGGGCAATGTTTGTTCTGTTTAGGCATGCCATAGATAAATTATTATTTAGAACATTTAAGACCATATTTGTGATGTTATTACCCACAATGCACCAATACTTATGATAAAAAATAGCAGACATACCATCGGGACCGGGTGCTTTTGTAGGATGGATCTGTTTGAGAGCAATGGCCACCTCTTCCCTAGTGAAGCTTCTGTTCAGGGATTCATTCATTTCTTCAGTCACCCGGGTAGGGATAGCATCAAAAACCTCATCAACTCCCGAGGGGGAAGTTGATGCATAAATGGTGTCAAAATAATCAATGGCTGCCTGCGCAATACTGTCCTGCCCTTCACACCACCGACCACGACTATCCCATATTCCAAATATAGTGTTCTGCTTGCGGCGCTCAGAAGCTTGGGCATGAAAAAACCTGGTGTTTTTGTCACCTTCTCTAAGCCAATGCGCTTTTGCTCTTTGGCCCCAGTAAATCTCCTCATCATCAAGGAGCTCATTGATTTCCCGCCTTAGACAATTAATTTCAGTGCTTAAAGATCCATCATTGTCTTGTAAGGTTAAGGTGTTCAGGGCATTCCTTTTTTCCTGGATCTTTTTTGGAATCTGACCAAATACTTTGGAACTCCACTTCGTTAACTCCACAGCACAGCCACTGAGATTAGACATAACTCCCTCCGGAGTACTGAGGTCAAAGTCCATCCCCCATGAATTTTCAATGATAGTTTTACATTCTGCATTCTTTGTCCACAGTGCTTCAAAGTGAAAACGTTTAGCACGGAGTTGGCGTTGGGTTGTTGAATCAGAGATAAGCAATGCACAGTGGTCGGATGTTGAGTCAACCACATGATGAGCTTTCATTCCCCCAAATTTTCCTAACCATTCTAGTACTTGGTTGTTCGGCCTAGCCCAAAAAAAACAAAAACACTTGGACAGCATGCCGATCTTAAGATGTTCCCAATAATTCCTTCAATCTTGCTCACAATCACAAGTTAACCTATGTCTTTGGAAAGACCACGTTGTTGTTGTTGTTGTTGGGGTTGGGATCTCGTTTTTAGTATCTTTCTATAATGAATAATTGTAAATATAGCGTATCTTTCTATAAAGAATAATGGTAAATAATTGTAAATTTAGAGTCCGGTCAGTGTATATATTAATCATTCATTTTTAAAAATATTTTATAGAGAATAAAAAAAATCTGTCAAAAAAAAGTTAGTAATTTTTTCATTTTTTTCATAAAAAGTTTTTTTTTTTAATTTGGTTTATAAATATATGCCTTAGAGCATATGTTAACAGAACCCATATATGTAATAATTGAGAGAGTCTATGTTTGGTACACAGATTTTCCTACCCAACATAGATTTAAGATATTGCTTTGAATAAATTAATAAAAATATTTATTCTACTTGTGTCCCGATTTATCACTTTACCCCTCTTCCAAGATTTATATTTTATCTTTCTTTTTATCTTTTTAATTTATTTTTGAATTTCTAAGTTAAAAAAAAAAAAAAAATATATATATATATATATATATATATAGTTTCAACATACGACATTTGTTGGGTTTTGTGGAGCCTAGTTGTGTATATGATCTAAATTATGACCCGACCCAAAATAATATTATTATAGTTTTTAATAGAAGATTTTCTGAGGCTTAATTAATGGAGCAGAGGCTTAGCTCGATCAGCCCAAGCTGTAGTGGTAGCCCAATGTCAATCTTATGCGCAGGATAGAAAAACTGTTATTTTGGAGATTAAGGTTTTATGTAGTTTTTGAGAGAGAAAACTGTACTAGCGTATCTTGTATTTTTTTTTCTAAGTATAGTGAAATCCTTACAATTCCGTGGACACAGGTAAATTGCCGAATAACGTAAATATTGTTTTGTGTGATTGTTTTCTTTAGCGCATTTGCATCTTACAGATCTGGGAGTTTTGTGATTATTCCATTCAACAACGTCCACTCGGATCGAATCCCAAATTTTTTATTATCAATTGAGCTAATTGTAAGTAACATCTTTGTTCTTACTAGTTACTCTAGTGGACCCACGAGCTTTGAATGGGGAATTAAAATATTAACAATTGACAGAGAAGTAAAAACTAAATTAAAACGTGATTGTTGCGTACTCATTAGTCATTATCTATCTGACAATGCAATCGGCATTTAGCAACGAAAGATTTCTTCATTAAAAAAATTTAGATTTTATTTCATGGTAGTACAGGCTCTTGGATTGTTCTGTCGATATTATAATTGGAATACACGTCGATGAGCACTCAATAATAAACTTTAGCTTTGTTTAAAAAAAAAAAAAAAAATTTAGCTTAAAAAAATTTATATTTTACCACTTTAAATTATGTCACAATTACACTTTACACCATAAACTTTTAGAATGCACGTTTTGTACTCCTAAACTATGATCTTTATTACACTTTGCACCCCAATATCAAATTTACTGTCAACTTAGATGGAAAAGTATAACACTATATGAAAAGACCATATTACTCATCTTCTCAATCTCTTAAAAATAAAGAAGAAATTAAGTTTACCACCCTAAATTATTATCTTAATTATACTTTGCATTATAAATTTTGAATTTTCATTCACGTTAACAACAAACTTAACGTTGGGGTGCAAAGTATAACAATAATTATAGTTTAAGATGAAGAATTTGTATTCGAAAAAAAGTTTATGGTGAAAGGTGTAATATGGTGAATAGTTTAGGATGATAAAATGTAATTTTCCCTTAAAAAAAATTATTAACTCTTTCTTAAAATTGAGGGACACTCGATTCTATAAAAATAAAATAAAAGAAATTGAGGGACTTCGTACAACAATTAGAGAAGGTTCACTTGCTTACTTAGTAATAGCATGAAAACTAAGTGATATCACTTAGTTTTCATGATCCATCATCCAAAACTCGTGGATCTCACAAATGATGCAGCATTTGGCTTGGTTTTGGATGTTTGTTTTCATCACTCAAAAACTCAAAATTTTGAGTTTGGATGATGGAAAATAGAAACAAGATTTTGCTATTTTCAAAAGTTGAAAACTGAGATATCAGGTATTTTTTGTAATATTCGGTGAATATGGGATCCATGGTCAGACCACACATGTGCTCAAACATCCTTTTCTTCTTCACTTTTTCTCTCCACCGTATTGATAATTCTTCTCTTCCTCTCCTCTTTTGTCTTTTCTTTCTTTATGTTCTTCTTCAAGCTGGGTTCTTTCAATTGCTTCTTGATGATGCCAAAAAATCAACAGTAAGTCACACGGTCCTCACATACTCGAAACAATACCTGCATAACACAAAAAGAGAAGACCTAACAGAGAACACTGGTGTGTTGCCGGCCAAGTACCCTCCGAAGGTCAAGTTAGAACTTCTCACAACTCTAGAGTGCCAGAGCTGGGGTGAATTATGTGTACCTTGGTTTGTGAGGGTCTTGGGGTTTTTATAGTAGTATAGGGTTGACATCTGCGCCTTCATTAAGAAGATGTTTCCTTGTAGGAGAGAAATTATTTATTTTGTGTATCTTGCTGAATCCTTTCCTTGTAGGAGTCTCCTTGGTTAGGATTAAGCGTGGGGCGCAAGACATTTCCTTATATACCTATGCGTGCGAACCACGCAAGAGGCATGTTAAACCCGTCAGCTTCAACTCGTCACTCTAATATGGGTCATCAACCTTTTGGAGTTAGTCACGAAAACATAAGCAGAGTCGTTGGCTACTTCAGGGTCGTCAGCTACTACAAAGGAATTATACTTATCAGTTGCCCCCTACTCCATAATCTCATCAGCTTAAGCTGTCGGGTTATGGAGTATATATATATATATTATTAGATGGGGCATTTATTGCCTATCTCCTCGAGCAGCCATAATTGTCAGATCACGTGGCTCAAGCTGGTTGGCCTCGCTCCTGGACAAGGGTGTCGCTTCGTCTTCCATGCATTTTTACCCTATATATATACCTCACTTCCTCCTTTATTTCCTTCTATTTCATTTTTGCTGGTTGTCAGAGAGAACCTGTCACTTCAAGAATTTTACTCACGTCATCGTGCTTTCGTTGTTTTGTTGAGTCCATCTCCTTTCATGAAACCGTCAGCTTTACTTGGTAAGTCACTTTTTACTCTTACTGCTTCTCATTTTTACTTTCATCCTAGTTGATTGTAAAACTTTTTAGAGAGGCCATCAACTTAGGTTCTTAGAATACCTCCGTCGCTTGTAGGTAGTCAAATGTCTAGAGAGGCGACGAGTGAACAATCCTCAGTTCGCGAAGGAGTGGGCTACGACGAGGTCTTCCCATTAGGTCATAAACCCGAGGAGGGCTTCTCCTGGTCGTTAGAGAGGGAAACATCAGCCCAACCTTCTGACGAGGAAATGGAAAGTTATGGAGGAGAAGTTGAGGTAGTAAGTGAGGGCGAAGACGAGGATGACGAGGAGGAAAGGAGGGAGAGTGACGGGGACGAAAATGACGGTGACAAGGAGGTTATAGAAGTACTTCAGGAAGCCCAGGAGGCGACCATCCTTTCATTCTCCCTAAAGAATGGAAGGTTAATGACTTTCTGTCAACGGTGTCAGACAAAGTCTTCAAATCTTTACGTGACCGGTATCAAATTCCAGACAACATCGCAATCCGTCTCCCTGGAAAGTCTGAGAAGTGCTATACAGGGAAGACCACGGACGTTGGCATGTATGACGCCATGTTTGCGGCAGGATTGAGACTGCCTCTGACAGCACTTCACTGTTAGTTGGCCAATTTTTTGAGGTTGTCTGTCAGCCAAATCGCCCCTAACGCTTGGAGAATATTCATTGGGGCAGAGATTTTGTGGGGTCGTTTAAGTGGAGGAAACCGTTAGTTAACTCTTGACGAGTTCTTCTGGTGCTATCGTCCTCAACACATTGTCTCGTCCAAATGAATATATCATTTCTTTGCAAGGAAGAAAAAGCTAAGACTAGTGTCTGATATGCCTGATTCCAATAGGAATTGGAAGGGCAGGTATTTTTTTGTTAAAGGGACAAATTGGGTGTGTCGTCAGGAAGAGTGGGAGACGATGCCCCATGGCTTTGACAACACTTGGGCCCATGTCAAGGATTCAGGTTAATCCCGTCTGCTTTTTTCAGTTTATTTGTTTCGAGTTTCTAACATTGTCTACTTAACCTGTTTTCTTTCAGCTAGTGTTCGTCCACATATCACAGACAAGCAGGAGGCTTTTATCCGTAGGGTAACAGAAATCCCGTTGGCCGAGCGAAAGTGTCGAGATCTTATTACACTCGACACTCTACACGCTTACTGTGGGGGTCCTGAACCAACACCAGAAGCTCATCATCTCAACGCTTACTCCCGTCGTCGTAAGTTAACCACTTTAACCCTTTTTCTTTTTCCGTCAGCTTGTCTAAGGTCGTCACTTGTCTTAATACTCCTTATTTGCCTTTTTGTAGAAATGAAGGCAGCTAGACTGAGAGCATAGGTAAGGGCTACTGCTGCGCGTAAGAAAGAGCAGAGGAAGGGCAAGGAGAAAGAGGGGGCGTCTTCGTCAGCTTCTAAGGCCGCCAGTAGGGGGGCGGCTAAGAGGAAAGGTGACAGGAAGGACGATCGCCCGTCCAAAAAGGTGTCCGTCACTCCTGGGGAGAAGCTTCCTAAGAAGTCGTCACCTCCCAAGCCTAAACACGGGGTAGGCAAAGGGCTAATGACAACGTCAGGCCCAGTCACTTAGGATCCTGGCCGTCGTCTTCTCACACACAAGGACTATGCCTCAGAGATGGTGAGGTCCATCAACAAGGACAAGGATATGGATCCTTGTGCTGAGCAAGGGACAGAGGAGCTGGGGGAGTCAGGTCTTTTTGACCTTGCTCGGGTATGCTTCTTCCCTTGTTTCTTTATTTATTTCACTCTTATGCTTAATAGCTGATGGTTATTCTGTCTTGCAGGCGATGGTTCGTATGAAAGCTTTGCAAGACAGGGGTGTAGCCAAGGAAGGGGTGATTACCTGTCTACATAAGCGTATCAAGAACCTAACTGATGGGCAGGAACAGTATAAGAGCGCCATGCGTACTCTTAATTAGGAGGTGAAGGAGTTGAAAGAGAAATTGGAGGAGGAGGGTCATCAGAGGGACAAGGAGCAAAAAGCCAAGGTGGTGGCGAAAAAGGAGCTGACGGCCCTTTTAGGCCAGGTAAAGACGGCCAAGGATGACGCCGTGAAGGAATTCAGGGCGTCATAGGCATTCATTGATTCCTGTGCCGAATACTATGGTCATGGGTTTGAGGATTGCCTTAAATAGGTCAAATCCCGTTACCTTCACCTAGATTTGTCTAAAGTCTCTGTGGATGACCCTTTGCTGTCGACACCTACATGCGACACTACCCTTGAAGAGAATGACGGCTCCTCCGAGTCCGAGGCGAACCCAGAAGATGATAGTGTCATTCTTGCCCAGCCTGCTTTGGACAAGCCCGTCATTCCTATGACCCCGTCAGCCAACCCTCCGAATTCTAAAGATCCTCCAACGCAAGAAGCTCAAAACCTGCCTCCCAAGGGTGACGAGATCCCATAAGATCCCCTGGCCTCCTGAACTTCGCCTTTTTCTTTTCTCCTTGTTGTAAATTTGTTCTAATTTCTGGCCAGTTTAATGCCCTTTTGTCTTTTGGGCTTTGTTTGTAAAAACTTTATTTTATTTATGGTATTTTATATCCGTCGCTTTCAGTATATATGCGTTGCTCTTTGTTTATTGATCTATATGCTCATTCCTTGTGCTTATACGATATGTTTTCATAAGCTAGAGACGAACTCGTCTACTTTACACGATAGGCCCATCCACCTAAGACATTTACTTTGTAGATTTAATGATTTCATTTCTTGGCTTTTTATTGAGCCCGTCTGCTTAGTCATGGATCAGGACTTAATAATATTGAGTCGTCCACTTACGTGCATAATTATGGACCCGTCTACTTAGTTATAGGTCTGTCCATTTGTTGTAATCTTTATAATATAAGCTCCTCCTCATGGGATGAACCTGCTTACGTGGATCCGTCAGCTTAGTTAGGTCTGTCCACTTGTTATGGATTCGTCCATTATCTTGTGGACTTTATAATCATAATTCATTCTCCTGAAAAGAACTTGCCCATTTTATGGACTGATAAATCCGTCCACTTTATAACCTCGTCCATTTTCATGGACTTGTCTAATTTATGGACTAGCTAATAAACTCGTCCACTTTTTTGGACTTTATTATTAAACTCGTCCACTTTATGGACAAGCTAGTGAACTCGTCTGCTTTACGGACTTTATAATGGTCCATCCTTCAGGAATGAACTCGTCCACTTTATGGGCCCGTCCACTTTATGGACTAATAAACTGGTCCATTTTTATGGACTCGATAAACTCGTCCACTTTATGGACTCGTCCACTTTATGGACTTCATACTTGTCCACTTTATGGACCTAATAATTTTTGTAGATAAACACCTTAGCCATATTTGAATAAACTCCTCTTATTATGATAAACCATGCATTCGTAGAAAAAGTAATTCTCTTGAAGAAAAAGACCTGCCCTTTGGGCTTAAAAAGTATTGTAGCAAAAATTAACTAAGGAAAATGGGAAAATTGAGGAGTGTAGTTAAAATTAACTAAAGTAAACTAAAAATGAAAGGGCGTTGCTCTTTATGTCGTCATCTCTACTGGTAGTACTTCCGTAGGTGTTCGGCATTCCATGGATGGTGTAACTTCCATCCGTCCAGTGTCTCCAGGTAGTAGGTGCATTTCCTCTGCCATGACGTGATTTTGTAAGGTCCTTCCCAATTGAGGCTGAGCTTCCCATGGGCAGGGTCTCTAGCAATGCCCGTGACCTTCCTCAAAACAAGATCTCCAACCTGAAAGTCTTTGTGTCTGACCTAAAAATTGTAGTGCTTAGCCATGCGGTCCTGGTACTGTGCGTGTCTTTGTTTGGCTGTTTCCCTGGCTTCGTCAATTAGATCGAGCTGTAGACGTATATCCTCGTTGTTTTTGCTTTCATCATGATTGTTCACCCTATAGCTTGTGAGTCCGACCTCGGCTAGAATGATCGTCTCGCTCCCGTATGTTAGCTGAAACAGTGTCTCTCCTGTAGGTGTCCTTGCTGTTGTCCTGTACGCCCATAGTATGCTTGGCAGCTCTTCAGGCCATATGCCATTTGTCCCCTCGAGCCGAGTCTTGATAATTTTGAGCAATGATCGATTCGTGACTTCAACCTGTCCGTTAGCTTAAGGGTGGGCAGGGAAGGAGTAGTGATTTCTGATCCCCAACTGTGAGCAAAAATCCCGGAAGGAGTCGTTGTCGAATTGTTTTCCGTTGTCTGAGACTAAGACTCTAGGGATCCCATACCTGCATATGATGTACCTCCAGACGAAGCTTTGTATGTTCTTCTCCGTAATGGTGACCAAGGCTTCAACTTCTATCCATTTTGTGAAGTAGTCTATGCCTACTATAAGGAACTTCAACTGTCGTATCATTATTGGGAATGGTCCCATGATGTCTAATCCCCATTGAGCAAACAGCCATGAGGCTGTCATTGGGGTCAACTCTTCGAACGACTGTCTAATGATATTGCTAAATCTTTGACACTTGTCCCAGGCTTTAACATAAGTCTGGGCATCCTTCTGCATAGTGGGTCAGTAGTACCCCGCTCGAATTAGTTTATGTACCAACGACCATGACCCTGAGTGGTTTCTGCAGATCTCTTCATGGACTTCTCTCATGACGTAGTCCGCTTCCTTCGGACCCAAACACCTTAGGTATGGGCGAGAGAAGCCTCTCTTGTACAAGACGTCCTTCATTAAAATGAATCGCGCTGCTTGGAACTTCAGCTTTCTTGTGGCCTCCTTCCCGTCTGGTAAGACGCCATTTTTCAAGTAGGAGACCAATGGTGTGGTCCAGTCGTTTTCAGAACCAATCTCCTGCACATCGACAGAATCTATTAGTGGAGAAAGCTGAACAAAAGAGAGTACATTATCAAGGGCGATCATATGTTCTGCTGAAGCGGCTTTGGCAAGGCGGTCGGCTTGCTCATTTTCTCCTCTGGGGATTTGGACAATCTTGGCCTGCAAGTCGTCCACCCTTCTCCTTACTTGCTCCAGGTATTTCTTCATCCTTTCGCCCTTGCATTCATAATCCTTGTTTACTTGGTTGGTGACGACCTGAGAGTCGCAATGAAGAACCACGTTTGCGGCTCCTGCCGCTTTGGCGAGATCGAGTCCTGCCACTAGAGCTTCATACTCTACTTCATTGTTGGTGGTAAGGAAGTCGAGGCGAACCATACATTCAATCTTATCTCCTTCAGGGGAAAGAAGCACGACACCTACTCCACTGGCCTGTCTGTTGGACGATCCGTCTGTATGTATACTCCATTTAGGACACTCATCTACCCCCTTGTCTTCCCCGTTGGTGAACTCCGCTATGAAGTCTGCGACAACCTGTCCCTTGATGGCGGTATGAGGGCAGTACTAAATGTCAAACTCACTCAACTCTATTGCCCATAGTGCCAATCATCCAGCAGCTTCAGGGTTGCTCATTGCCCATCGCAAAGGCTTGTCGGTCAAGACAATCACCGTGTTGGCTTGAAAGTATGGTTTGAGCCTGCGGGATGCCATAACCAAAGTGAAGGCGAGCTTTTCCATTGGTGGATACCTTTTCTCTGCACCACAAAGTGCCCGACTGGCATAGTACACGGGCTTTTGAACCTTGTCTTCTTCTCTGACAAAGGTCACGCTAACGGCTGTTGGGGAGCCGGCCAAATAGAGGAAGAGCTCTTCCCCGAGTTGTGAAGGACTTAGCAGCGGTGGGGAAGAGAGGTAAGCTTTTAGATCTTCGAATGCTTGCTGACACTCGACAGTCCATTCAAAAGACTTTTTCAGTGTGCGAAAGAAGGGTAAACATTTATCTGTTTCTCTTGATACAAACCTGTTCAGGGCAGCTACTTTACCATTTAAACTTTGTACTTCTTTTACGTTCTTTAGGGGGGGCCATCTTTACTATGGCTCTAATCTTGTCCGAGTTGGCCTTGATACCTCTTTGAGACACCATAAAACCTAAGAATTTTCCTACCGTCACTCCAAATGCATACTTACTCGGGTTGAGCTTTGTTGAGGTTCAAAAAAATTGGTCACAGACTAAGGCCCAAAGTAATAAAACATTGGGCTCATTTCACAAAAAAAAAAAATAATAATAATAAAGCTAAAAGAAAAATGAGAGAAAAAGGAGGGCTGGGCTCACACAATGAAGAAAAGAGAAAAGAAAGGAGAAAATGGTAAGAGGCACAAAGGATCCAAAGACCCATGGAAGAACAAAAAGCAAGAGAAAGGCCCAAAACCCTCCTGGACCAATAAACCAAAAAGAGCCCAGTAAGAAAAGACTGGGCCGGGATCCCAGAAGTCACCAGAATTCGAGGATCCCTGGGGTGCGCGAAGTAAGATTGAAGCAAATTCAAAGAGGGATAAAAGACAAAGAGCATGCGGGTCTCATGCTCCAGACATGCAGTGGGACCAGAGAGTACGAAGCAAAAACGCAAGAGCCGTGATTCCAACCATTTGGAGGAAATGACAAGGAAAAGTACAATTGAAAAAACTTGAGAGGTGGAAGAAAAAGCCAAATAGCTGAAGATCAGCTAACGGAGAAGTCTGGAAATAGAAAACCAGCTAAGGGACTTTTGTTTGGTCGCACCAAAAGTAAAAAGCTATGAGAAAAAAAGGAAACGACATAGAACTGAGCAAACTGGCACGGCACGAACTCTAAGGGGCAAAAGGGAGAAATCACTAGTACCCCGGAGCCCGAGCTGTGCTATAAAAGGAGGAGGGAGTCCATGCTGAAAAGGGGGATTGAGATAAAGATTCATTTTTTGATTAGATTATTCAGGCGTTCATGGCCATTTTCTAGATTATCAGAAAGAATATAGAACTATAGGAAGAGCTCTGTAAAATTAAAAGAAAATAGAGGAACCGCTCCCGGTATCCCAGAGACAGCCACTATAGCACATGCTCAGATTCAACAAATTCAAACTTTGCAAGTCTTGAAAACTTGAATAGCTATCAAAGTTTGTAATTTTTGAACTTAGTTGAACCTTGTATCACGTCTTAGTGAGCACTGTAATCATAACTAAGGAAAATTAATAAAATGCACCTCACTAATTTGAGGATTGCTAACTTTTTCTTACATTGTATTTCATTTGCTGTGCATTCCTTTGCTATTGAAATGTCATTCAATACAGATATTTTTGTTTGTCAGTTATTTGTATTGTTGGGAGTTTGTTTTGTGCTCCACTTGGTTCTTAAACAGCCTTTTAGCTGTGGTGAACCAAGCCCAATCCACCAAGAATATTTATTTGGCCCAAGATCTTTGGGCCACAGTGCTAGGAAGAAAAAGGCACTCACACAAGCTTCATGTTGTAGGAGCGAAGGGTGCCAAATGTTTCCTTGAGATCTTGCAGATGGTCATCCTCCCTTTGGCTTTTTACCAACATGTCATCGACGTAGACTTGAACATTCCTTCCGATCTGGTTTGCGAACATCTTGTTCATGAGCCTCTGATACGTCGTGCCTGTGTTCTTGAGGCCAAACGGCATTACTTTGTAACAGAAGAGGCCTTGGCTAGTAACAAATGAAGTCTTCTCTTGGTCCGCCTCATCCATCTGGATTTGATTATAACCTGAAAAGGAGCCATGAACCTCAGTAGTTGGTGCTGAGCCATAGAGTCTACCAGTACGTCGACTCGAGGGAGAGGGTAACTATCACCTTGTTCAGATCCGTGAAATTTACGCACATTCTCCATTTTCCGTTGGCTTTCTTGACCATTACCACATTTGCCAGCTAATCGGGATAGTATACTTCCCTGATGAAACTTGTCTCTTGTAACTTGCCGAATTTTTCCGCTATTGCTCGGTCTCGTTCTTAGGCGAACACTCACTTCTTCTATCAGACGAGTGGAAAAAAGGATGACACATTCAACCTGTGTACCATGACTGAGGGGTCGATTCCTGGCATGTCTTTATGGATCCAAGCAAACACGTCCTGGTTCTCTTTGAGGAAAGTTAGGAGCGCCAAGCAAACTGTTGGGCTGGCGAGGGTGCCGATCCGGGTGATCCTGTCTGGTTTGGAGTCGTGAAGGGGTATCTCCTCGAGTTTTCTACGGGTTCCACCCTCGTTCGCTGTTCTTCTATACTCATGGTTTATAGATGGTCGTCCATTTCTAGCATTGCAATATAACATTCACGCGCAGATATTTGATCTCCTTGCACTTCCCCTATTCCATACTCAGTGGGGAATTTGATTATCAAGTGGTAGGTTGAAGTTACAGCCTTCCACGAGTTAAGGGTAGGTCGTCCTATGATGGCGTTGTAGGCGGAGGAGCAATCGACAACAAGGAATGTTACATCCTTAGTGATTTGCTGAGGATAATCTCCGACTGTTATAGGCAATATGACTGTGCCGAGAAGGTATACTTTTGTTCCTCCAAATCCAACAAGCAGAGCGTTGGTTTAGGTTAGACATTCTCTGTTAATCCGCATTTGTTGGAACATCGAGTAGTAGAGGATGTCTGCAGAGCTTCTGTTGTCAACCAAGACCCATTGCGTGTTATAGTCCCCTACCCGGATGCTAACGACGAGTGCATTGTCATGCGGATGGTGGAGGTGTCGGGCGTCTTCTTCCATGAAGCCAATAATGGGGTTGTATATCCGCGCCATCTTCGAGACAATGCCCGTTAACTGAACGTTCTGAACCATCCTGAGGTAAGTTTTCCGAGCCTTTTTGGACGAGCCGATAGTCACCGTGCCTCCCACAATCATTCTTATGTCTCCTAAGGGTGGCCTGGGACTTTCGTTTTCCTGTCAAGGGACCTGCTCTTAAGGAGGCGGATCCGCTCTCTCTCTACTGACGAACTTCTGTAACTTCCCTTGCCTGATGAGGGCTTCAATCTGCTGTTTCAAGTCGTAGCAGTCAGCTGTGTTGTGACCGTGGTCTCGGTGGAAACGGCAATATTTGTCTCTAGACCTTTTATTGGGATCTCCCTTCAGCTTGCCGGGAAAGGTTAGGGCTCCTTCGTCCTTGATTTGCATCAAGACTTAGTCAATCGGGGCAGTTAGTGGGGTGAAGCTTGTGAACCTCCCCGCAGGGGGCTTAGAGCGCTTGTCATCCCTACGTTCTCCAGTTCTTGCCATCTTCTGCCCCCTGTCTTGCCGCATGTCTTCCTATCTTTCTCTCTTCTTGGGTTTCTCCTCTCGAGCCAAAAGTGCGTCCTCCGCGTTCATGTATTTGGTCGCCCTGTAAAGCACATTTGACATAGTCTTTGGGTCGTTCTTATATAATGAGAATAGAAACTTACCCTTCCATAGCCCATTTGTGAAAGCGGCTATGAGAATCTTGTCATCAGCTTCATCGATTGAAAGCGCTTCTTTGTTAATACGGGCTATATAAGACCTCAGCGTCTCATCCTCCCGTTGCCTGATGCTCATCAGGCAGGCAGTAGACTTCTTATACCTATGCCCCCGATAAAGTGTGAAGCGAACTGGGCGCTTAGCTCTTTGAAGGTACTGATGGAGTTAGGCGTCAACCTGCTGAACCAAATTCTCGCGGGACCCTTCAACGTGGTAGGAAAAGCCCTACACATGATCTCGTCTACCACTCCTTGAAGGTGCATAAGGGTCTTGAAAGATTCCAAGTGATCTAGGGGGTCCTTAGCTCCGTCGTAGCTTTCTAACTGCGGCATGCGAAACTTTGGCAAAAGGGGGAAGGAATTGACGGTCGTGGTGAATGGCGAATCAGTTCAGTGGACCAAGTCATCGAGGTAGCTAGACACTCGCCCTCTAAGGGCGTTCATCATAAAGTCAATCCATTCCTTCATCATCTGAATCTCTGCGACAATGTGAGGTGGAGCCATATCTGTGACAGATGGGCGGCTCATGTCCTGCCGTTCTGGTCTGCTCGGGGCGTTGCTACCTTCCGGCCCCTCTTGGTCTCTTCTCTTAGCGTTGATGCCTTCTTGGTCCTCCTCCTGAGTGTTATGTCCTGCGTTCTTTTGATGCAGCTGCTCTTCCAGATCATGGTTTTGCTTGGTAAGGCGTTCCACAGTAGCGACGAGAGTCTGAACTTGTCTCTCGAGGGCAGTTGCACGTGGTTCGTCTCCCTGAATGTTGTTGGTGGTCGCCATCGAGCAAGTAAGTACCATGCAACTCGTTGTCCGGGAAACGTTCGTATGGCTTACAAGTTGCTAAGTGTGTTTCCCACAGATGGCGCCAACTGATGATGCCGAAAAATCAACAATAAGTCACACGGTCCTCACGTACTCGAAACAATACCTGCACAACACAAAAAGAGAAGACCTAACAGAGAACACCGGTGTGGTGCCGGCTAAGTACCCTCCAAAGGTCAAGTTAGAACTTCTCACTACTCTAGAGTGCCAGAGCTGGGGTGAATTATGCGTACCTTGGTTTGTAAAGGTCTTGGGGTTTTTATAGTAGCATAGGGTTGACATCCGTGTCTTCATTAAAAAGTTCCTTGTAGGAGAGAAATTCTTTATTTTGTGTATCTTGCAGAATCCTTTCCTTGTAGGAGTCTCCTTGGTTAGGATTAAGCGTGGGGCGCAAGACATTTCCTTATATACCTATGCGTGCGAACCACGCCAGAGGCATGTTAAACCCGTCAACTTTAACTCGTCACTCTAATATGGGTCATCAACCTTTTGGAGTTAGTCATGAAAACATAAGCAGAGTCGTCGGCTACTTCAGGGTCATCAACTACTACAGAGGAATTATACTTATCACTTCTCTTTTTCTTATCTTTTTCTTTTTTCTTTTTTTCTTTTTTTTCACTCTGGTTTCTTTTCTTAGCTTCTTATTATTCTTCTTCATTCTTTCTTTTTCTTCACGCGATGATGGCTGAGGGCTTCAATTTCAGTTGTGATTTGTGTTTTAATTGGGTTAAGGTGTGCTTTTTGGGCTTGGAGTTGTGGATTTTGCGGGGTAATTTTTTCTTGTATTTCTTTTTATTTTTATTTTCATTATATATATGTAAAAGAATTTGCTATGATGTTGAGGGTGTTGGTGGATCTGCTATGGTGGATGGGTTTGATTTTTGGTGATTTGTACGGTGGTGGATGCAAAATAATGGCGGTGGGTTGGGTTTTTGAGAATTGCAATTGGTGGGTTGTTGGAGGTGGTAGAGGCCGAAAATGGGAGGAGAAAGGTTTCAATGTTTCAAGCTTCATGAAGGAGGAGAGAAAAAAAAATGAAAGAGATGGAGGAGAGAGACATGTTACCATTCTAATCTGCACAGTACATGGGCTCCACCACTTTGTCAAAATTTTGAGTTAAGCTCACCCAGATTTGAAACCAAACAAAAGTAAGATAGAGTTAAGGAAAAAGTAGAGATTGAGATATGAGTTATGAAAACTGGGTTTGAGTGATAAGAAATGAATTATGAGAATTGAGTTTTGAGTTAAGAGTAAACCAAACAGGCCCTAAATACTTTGTATTCTAAATAAATAAATAAATAAAAAAAGTGGGTTAATTCCACATTAGAAAATGAGTGTGAGTTAAAAAGGTTTAATGTCTGTACTGTATATCTAATAGGTTTAATGTCTGTGTTATATATCCAATAGTTAGGCACTTTTGGATATACACCACTATCAGTTTCTTTAAGACATTTTCCTCTTTTCCCATGTGTGTGTTAAAATACTTAGTATTCTAAAAAAAATCGTAAATAAATAAATCAAATTAGAGAAAAGACACCTACAAAATTTACACAAAATTTATTTAGAAAAAAAAAAAATCAAACCTAATTTAATTCAAATTTGTTTGGTGTTGGGTTGCTTTATAACTCTAAAAATCAAAAACAATTAAAAATATATTTATTAAAAAAAAAGATAATTATTTTAATTAGACAATTAAAATAATTTTTTATAAGGATTTTTTTTTTTTTTTAGAGAATTTCAAGATTTCTTATTTAACCATAAAAAATTTTACCAGTTGAAATAACTAAAACCCTCTTATAAATAATATAATTCTTTTAAATTTCTTTAAATTAACTTTAATTCATAATTTTAATCATAATTTTCAAATTTGTAAACTTTTCAGGTTTGAATAATAGAGTTCCTCTAAAATGAACTTTTTGATACACTTGGCTGAAGAATGTCATGGCACATCAATGCCTGTACAACATATAGCGTACGTTGACGTTGATAACCATTATATGCGAGTACTAACATATAACACAGCCTTTTTCTTTTTCTTTTTCTTTTTCTTTTTTAACGTACAATATAATTAAAATTTATGATAAGATAATTACTTTTTATTATCAGACTCAAAATACCAATTGATTTTACAAGTGAGAATCTTCCAAAAAGCTTAACTGAAACCAACATTAATATAAAACTTTTACTACACATGTTAAACATGATGTGAAATTGTAAATTATAATAATGAATAAATATACGGGTGAGAATTTCCCAAACAATATATAAAGGCATATATCTAACATAAATTTTTATAATAAAAGGAGAAATACTCATAACTCACAAATACTCATTCTTAATTTATTCTTAGATTCAGAGATGCAAAGATAATCAAATAGAAAAGAGAGATAAGACGAAACTCATGAGAGAGAGAGAAAAAAAATTTGTGATTTGTGTTGTTGTTTAGTTTTGAAATGAATGGATTTGTATTGTTGTTTGATTTTGGGCTCGTGATCAGGTGTATAAAATCATTTTTAAAAGTAAATTAAATTAATAAAAAAAAATTAGATATATAATTTTTTTTTCCCAAGCCGACGGTAGATGAGGAGCCGACCAGAGGTACCCACGTCCAACTACCCACACCAAGGCAGAACTTTTATTACACATGTTAAAAGTGATGCAAATTATAATAACGGATAGATATACGGATGAGAATCTCTCAAGCATATATAAAGGCACATATCTAACGTATATGTTTCAAAGTAGTAACTAACCCAAAAAACCATAATAAGCTTTATCAAAGGCCTTTGTCAATGGCTCTCAACCTACTTGCTTCACTCCCTATTTGCAATGTCCCTAGAGCAGCTCTCCTATCTAGAGGTCCCATCCATTTCAAATCACTTGTAACAAGCAGAAGTGACATTGTTCCTGGTTCTGTCCAGTGCAAGGTCTCCAACAAAATTTCCAGTAGTACTGATATTGTTCGGCGATCGGCTAATTACCAACCTCCCATTTGGGACTATGATTACATCCAGTCACTGAGAAGTGAATACCTGGTACGTACATAATAGTATTGTTTTCATTGTTAGGTTTACTAGTACTTGAATTATTACTGGAAACTGATCACTGGGATCATCATGTTAATTATAATGTTGTGATGTAGGGATCAGAAGAGTACACAGGGCAAGTTAACAAGTTGAAGGAACAAGTGAGGATGATGCTTCACAAAGTGGTGGATCCTTTAGAGCAACTGGAGCTGATAGATACTTTGCAAAGACTAGGATTGTCTTATCACTTTGAGAGTGAAATGAAGACAATCTTGGAAGGTCTATACAACAATGATCATTGTGGTGATACATGGAAGGAGGAGAATTTATATGCCACAGCTCTTAAATTTCGACTGCTTAGACAACATGGATATAAGGTGTCCGAAGGTAATTAAGAAAAATTTTGATTTCATAGATAGGATATTTATTACTAACCAATGTTTTTAAACTGCAGTGCACTTTTGCCCCCTTATTTTTTGAATTGTTTTCATTTTGAAATTTTACGTTTCAAAATTTTCATTTTTTGTTTTTCAAATTTTGTTTCATTTTTATATTGACCATATTCATTTCTATTAGCAATATGACTGTTAAGTTTTGATATTCCAAACTATGCAAATATGATTGGATTGGATTGTTTGAGTGTATGTTGTGCGGGCATGTGCACAGATGGATCTTGAATATATATAACTAATTATGAGTTTCAATTGCAACTTGAGTAGTCCTTTTAGGGTGTAATTAAGCACAGATGTGGCTAGACCTCAAAAGTGTACAAATTAGGGTAAATTTTATAATTTTTTGTTAGAAACTAAACAAAAACAACAAGCTAGTCCCAAGTTTTTTGGGGTGATCCTTAATAAATCAGTCATGATTGACAATATATATTATTTTCTGTCATTTTATTCTATACAAAACATTCTCTTGTCACTTCCTTATTTGATAAATATTTTTTATTATTTTGACTAATGACATCTACAGCACAAAAAACAATAAAAATAGATACAACTTACTTGAATTTGGTTTTGTGCATCAATGAATCTTAGATGACTATACACTTCGATGGGGATAAAAAAGTGTGAGTAATGCTACATGCACAAATTATTTTAAAATATTTTTACAAATTGTTGATGTGACAAATTCTTACATGAGCTCACCACTAATATCTTTTTTTATGTACCAGTTATCACCCATCGCATCAACAATTAGTAAAACAAAATTATAAAATAATTTGTAACTATAACATTACTCAAAATTACACATTACACATCATAATTACACATTCAATACTTGATAACATGCTTCTTGAGCCCTTAGAACACCCTTTAATGATTGTTGGGTTGCTGAGTGCAGAAGTTTTCAATAGTTTCATGGAGGGAGGGAGTTTTAAGAGATATCTTTGTGATGATACCAAGGGAATGCTATCCTTGTATGAAGCGTCATTCCTTTCGATAGAAGGTGAGAATAGCTTGGATGAAGCAAGAGAATTCTCAAAAAAACATCTCCAAGAATTTGTCAACCATAATATTGATCAGTATCTTTCTACCATGGTGAGCCATGCCTTGGAGCTTCCACTACATTGGAGGATATTAAGAGTGGAAGCGAGATGGTTCATTGATGTATATAGGAGCAAAGAAGACATGAATCCTATCTTGCTTGAGCTTGCAAAACTGGATTTCAACATGGTGCAAGCAACCCACCAGGAAGATCTCAAACAAGTGTCAAGGTCAAAAGCTTGTTAATTCTCATTCTATAAATTGAGCTGCATTTGATATATAATTCTTGATTGGTAACATATTTATTGACAGCCCTTGGAACTTCCAAGTTAGAAGGATGACTATATAGAAATTGAAGCATAAACTGATAAATACTAAAATTAAAATCAAATCTCATGGCAAAAATAACAAATAATAAAATTAGTTATAGCCAAAATATTAAAATTAAAGCTAGTGTTTAACTTACCTGATTCGAAAGGTAAGAAAATGCATTGAAATAAAAAGAAAATTGACATTCTCTTGTTTCTTTCAAATAAAGGTGGTGGAGGAGCATTGGCCTAGGAGAAAAGCTAAGCTTTGTGAGAAATAGGCTGACAGAGAATTTCTTCTGGACAGTGGGGTGTACATTTCATCCTCGGTTTGGTTATTCTCGAAGAATCTCAACAAAGGCCAATCTAATCATTACGGTAATAGATGATGTTTATGATGTGTATGGCACTTTGGATGAACTTGAGCTCTTCACGGATGCTGTTGAGAGGTTAGCATTAATAGAAATAGGCCTTGAATGCTTCAAAGCTATCTTTGACATAATAACTTAAGTGAACTTTTTGTGATTTCAGTTGGAATATCAATGCAATGGATGGGCTCCCAGATTATATGAAGATGTGTTTCCTTGCTCTACAGAATTTAGTTAATGAAATGGCTTTTGATACACTTAAGGAACAAGGATTCCACATCATTCAATATTTTAAAAAATCAGTATGACCTTGACTTATAAATTCATCTATACTAATCTTTTAATATCTTCTTCTTGAACACATGATATGTTATGCTAGCTCTAATTCATTGTTCCTTCATAAATATTTCAGTGGGCAAATTTATGTAGAGCTTATTTGTTGGAAGCAAAGTGGTACTATAATGGATATACCCCTAGCCTTCAAGAATACCTTGATAATGCATGGGTATCAGTATCAGTGCCAACTATACTATTGAATACTTATTTTTCAGCCACAAATCCAATAACAAAGGAAGCCTTAGATTTCTTCGAAGAATGCCCCAACATAATACGTTGGTCATCAATGATTATACGACTTGTAGATGATCTTGGAACATCTAAGGTATGTAGAACACACTATCCTAAGAGTATCATCAACCAGAATTTCATACAGTTATTAATTTAAAGCCTTACGATCTTCTCTTTTTTCTTTTTTTTTTTGTAATCAGTTTGAGTTAGAAAGAGGTGATGTCCCTAAATCAATCCAGTGTTACATGAATGAAACTGGTGCTAGTGAGGAACATGCCTGTGAATACATTAGGTGTTTGATTAGTGCAATATGGAAGAAGATAAATGAAGAACGAGCTGAGACTTCTCCCTTCTCTGACACATTTATTGAAATTATATTCAACATTGTAAGGGTGGCCCATTGCATGTACCAGTATGGAGATGGACATGGGGTTGGAAACCACGAAACTAAGGATTGTTTATTATCATTATTTGTTCAGCCCATTCCGCGAAACTAATTAAGGATTGTTTATTATCATTATTTGTTCAGCCCATTCCACTACATAGAGATCGACATGATGAATTATTGATATATAAGGATGCAGATTTGAAGTTTTAATTCATCAATTGTATTACATATTACCTTTGAGATTTATGAGTGAGTTAGTTTGTGTTTGTGAGTGTTTTACTTATGTCGATGAGTTTTGGGAATGTTGTTTGTGTGAGTATGTGAGAGTTTGTGAATTTAGTTTGCCATGTTTGATTGAATGTATTTGTAATCCTTGTGGACCATGTCATTCATTGTGAACTTCGGTTGGAATTATATGTAGATGTAGGCTTGGAGTCGGGCAAACCATGTTAAATATTGTTCTCTTGTCTAATTGCTTTATTTTCTTATTTGTGCAAAAGTGTTTTTGCTAGCCCTAAATCACAACAAATCAGTATCAAATCTCAAAGTTTGGTCTTGGTAAAGTTCAAAAAAAAATTATGTTAGTGCATTTTCAGTAGCTTAATTGCATAATATTAAGCTAATCAAAAGATATAATTTTTTGGTAACTTTTATGTCAAATGAATGATAAAAAGCTAAAAACTAGCTTATTTCTAAATAAAGCAAAAAGTTAGATTATTCGGAAAAAAGGATTAGCCAAAAGCCAAAAGGCAAAAAGTTTTTTGCCTTTTCCCAAACACTCTGTTAGTTACACGGTCATTACCTCCTCTACTTAATGCATTCTTTGATGTCTATTGCGTACATAGGGTGTCTTGGCAACAAATGCTCTACGGGTGTCTTTTGTGTTTATCTCAGTAAGAATTTATTCTCTTAGAGCTCCCAAAATCAACCTACAGTTGCTCATTCAATCACCAAAGAGAAGTATAAAGCTATTGTCAACACTGCTACTGAATTATTATCTATTCAATCTCTTTAACGTGATCCTGGCATCCCCCAACCTCGTCTGCCCTAGTTATATAGTCCGACAATATTGGTGCATGTACCTCACTGCTAATCCTATTTTCATGCTCGCATGAAGCATGTTTAAATTGATTTTCACTTTGTTCGGGACAAAGTTGCAACTATGGCCTTGGATGCCTAATTGATTTTCACTTTGTTTCATCACTTTTTCATTGGCTGATTTTTAAACTTAACGGTATGGAATTTCACCTAATTCCTAGAAACCTGTGAGATGAAAAAATAGAGAAAATTATGCAAAGAAACAATCACAATTACTTAATTTGACAATGTGCATACATTCACAGAATTGCAACAGTTTCACTATTTCTTAGAGGAAATATGGAAGCAGTAATATAGTACATAAATACAGCAAACCTTCGGCTCTATGGACAAAGCCTCACATAAAAATCTCATTTAAAACCCTAACACTTCCACGTTGGGTTAGATTGCAAACTAGATCGAATAAAAACTAAGCTCCACATAGTCCAACTTCAACATCTGTCTACCCCTAGCCTGTTGAGCTTGTGCCGGAAGGGAGGGGGGTAATTGAAGCATAGCTATCAAATAAGCCCAAGCTAACCCAATGAAATACAACACCAAAGAAGATTTAGATCAGTTCAAAGTTAGCAAAATAATAGGAACTTCTCACACCTCATCTATCAGAAGGGCAAGTCTAATGTTGCAAGCTAAGATGAACAAGTACTGAAATGTAGAGAGACAAACCTTCAGGCAGAGAGGCAGGGGTCCAAAACAGAGGAGTGGAAGGATTGCATCAGTTATAGCAATACGACAGTCCTTCAGTCCAGAACAGCTTGTGCGACTTGTAGTTTAGGATCAGTTCATTTCTGTAGTTTAGTAGTTATTTATACATGTACACGTGTAATGATTTGGTTGGTTATACCGCTTAGATCCGTGTAATGTGGAGTTAGGAGTTTTTGCTTCAGCTTTTGTATCAACACTAGTATAAAATAGCTCTTGTACAATCATTTCCTAATTAATACAAACTCTTGTATAATCATTTCCAAATTAATATAATCAAAGTTTTAGGACCTTTTGAATATACACCACTGTAAGTTTCTTTAAAAAACTTTCTCCCCTCTCTCTATGTGTGTGTGATAAAAAATACTTAGTATTCTCAACAAAAAAAAAAAATTATATAATCGGAGTTTTCTTTCACAAATTCTCACATCATCTATAACTCATATTTTGAACTCATTGTAGTCTGTCTAAATACCTTATCAGGTGTAACTGTTTTGTCTATTTAATGAAATCATTTTCCCAAGATTCAAGTGTGGAAACCCAAACACATTCAAACAATATTCTGATATTATAAGTATTGATAGATGTAACACTTAGGAGTGAACGTTTTGGTTGTGGCCCCGCATTGTTGTGTTGTTTGTGGATGACTCGGTAGTACCCCTTTTTCTACTTCCTAAGTATGAGTATGAGTATGAGTTTTCCCAGTCTTAGAAACTACTTGCCAAGTCTTGCGTTTTGGTAGTGACATGTACAATGTTTGACAAGTGAGATGTTGCTATGAAAGAAATACCATGGTTGCAGACAAAGATTAAAATAGAAGATTTTCCATTCCTGCATCATATTTCGTCACACTCATGTCCCTCACACGATGAGTGGAATGGTTCTTCCTCATTAATTTTAAATTCAATAGTAACGCAATCTAATTCAACTCGCTCTCCAGATTTGAACTTTCATTTAAATTATTTGGCATGGACCTTGTTCATATTCACAAGAATCCGACTAAATTAATTATTGCCGAAGGTTTGTCTGTCCCTCAAATCAGGGCTTCAATTGGGCTAAGAGAGAGTCAAAGAGAGAAAGATGAGTTTTGCATTTTATCATTATAAAACTAGCGTTATGCCACCAGGCGCCATGCAATGCACGACTTAATTAAAACTTGAAGTAAATAAATTGAAATCATATTAATAATTAGTGAGTCACTTGACATTTTAATAGAATTTTACCAAAAGTAAATTAATATCTTAATAATTAACGACTCACATAACAAAACCACACAATATAATATGTAAATTTTACTATATTAAAATATAAAATTATAAATATTAGAATCTTATTTTAGATTATATTAAAAATATTGGGAATAGAACTTCAGTGGAAGTAGAAATTTTAATTTATTGGAAATTAGATAATATAGTTTTAATTAGAGTAAACAATTGGTACTATAGTTTTACCCATCTTAATGTTATCAACAAAAATAAATGATCTTAATAATTATTAATAATTAATGAGAGTGTAGACATTTTTCACATAGAGAAGAAAGCCTCTTAACACAATCATGACTTTTAAAACCCAAGTTTCATTATATAGTATAAGCATGTGATTTTAGACAAACAAATTATGCCTCTAATTAATTAGTGTTTTCTTTTGCTGGGATGGTTTCATTCACTTAAAAAAGTTTGTGAGGTGATTTATCTAAATCTTAATTCTTTGTAATATTCATCAAAATTATCCTTCAAATAAATCCGACCAAATTTTTTTTTTTTAATTTTAAATCCTCAACTGTACTATCATGTATAACAATGAATATATTTCATAAGAAAAGTGAAGTAAAAGAAGAAGAAAATGAATTAAGTTACCATAATCATTACCTTTAATAAGAAAATGTTTATAATTTTTTAAACCATTATCTTGCAGGAAATATGAGATAACATTTTTTTTTTTTAGATTATGTTTATTCAAAGAATTGATAAGGAATTAAGCTACTGTTTCTAACCAAAAAAATGTTGACATTTGGTGCAATCACTAGGTAATTAAACAGAATATTTACTTGCCGTATCACAACTTCTAAATTCAACTTTTATTATATAATATATGATACTTACAAAAAAGAGTAGTATTACAGCCTACAGGTACTACAAGTTTTACTATATTAGTATTACAAACTAATATGTCGCCAATTAGAAAAGTGAATTATTCAAAATCACAGTTGTAAGGTAGTTGAAATCGACCAATTACATTTATTACTATATCAGTTTGTAAACTTCATGCAATAAAACTTATAATACTTTTAGTATTTTCTTACAAATAACATGACAGCTATTATAATTGGTATCACATCAATCACGTATTAAACAAATTTTTTAATTACTTTTTTTTTTTTTTTTTGATATGTTTAAAAATTGATATATTAATTTATAAGACTAATTTTAATACAATTATTAGTTGCCCTAGCAACACTCAAACCCTGAAAATGTGATGAGGAGTGAGGACAGGTGGATGGCTCTTAGGCTTACAACAGAGGATAGATTAGTTGGATTGTTTAGTAAGAGTTAGGTATAATCGTTATCAAAAAAAAAAAAAGAGTTAGGTATAATACGATTGGTGAAGTTACCTTCAGGTAATTCAGGACAATAGGTTTAAACGTTAAAGACACAATTTGTTTTTTTTATTAATAGTAGTAGTGTGCCAATGACGCAATCAAGATGAAAGTGATGTTACTTGAATTATAATTTAGGGTCTGTTTGGATATTGATGAAAATTGAAAACTGAAAACTGAAAATTGAAAACACTAAAACAAAATAATTTTTAAATATGTGAATAGTGCCATGAAACCCAGTTTTAAAGTTATTTTTGTTGAAAAAGTACTTACAGGTCCCACAAACAATACATAGAACGCACAGAAAAGTAACGCAAACATGCAACGCAGATGCTATCCAAACTCCACCTTATTATAGGTAAAAAAAAAAAAAAAAAATTGTAAACTTTTTTAGTTCAAAGTATTACTCGTCAAATTACCCATGCTTTAATTTGCAAGCACAATTTTTATCACTTAGAAACCTTTTTTTTTTTTACGAAAAATTCTAGTGCCACAAACTAGTGCACAACTCGCCCATGTGGTGAGTTGTGGTTGGTAGAGGGGTGACCAACCATTACCCCTCCACCAACCACAACTCGACACATGGGCGAGTTGTGCATTAGTTTGTGGCACCAGAACTTCTCTTTTTTACATTAGTCCACTCATCAGCTGTTAAAATTCAAAGTTTCAAACCATACATTTTTGACAATATAAAATTTAACAACTGACCAACTGAATGTTGATTTAGATGGATTTCTTGTCATTTATATCTTCTGCTGCTGTGAAGAGTCATAGAGGTAATTAAATGAGTGTAGCCCAAGGCAAACATTATATATCTTAGGAAATAGTACAAAAATAATAAAAAAACTGAAAAAGAAGGGCAAAAAGTCTTGTAACCCATTTTCAGAAATAAAGGTCTCATTGGTATGGCAACTTAAATACATGTTTTGAGTTTTTAAATAACATTACAAGTATTTTCACACACTTTTTCATCAACATGTATTTTCACACATATTTTCAAATAACAAAACACATGTTTGGATTGGATTGTTTGAGTGTATGTTGTGCGGGCATGTGCACAGATGGATCTTGAATATATATAACTAATTATGAGTAGTTTCAATTGCAACTTGAGTATAGTCCTTTTAGAGTGTAATTAAGCACATATGTGGCTAGACCTCAAAAGTGCACAAATTAGGGTAAATTTAATAATTTTTTGTTAGAAACTAAACAAAAATAACAAGCTAGTCCCAAGTTTTTTGGGGTGATCCTTAATAAATCAGTCATGATCTACAATATATATTATTTTCTGTCATTTTATTCTATACAAAACATTCTCTTGTCACTTCCTTATTTGATAAATATTTTATTATTATTTTGACTAATGACTCTACAACACAAAAAACAATAAAAATAGATACAACTTACTTGAATTTGGTTTTGAATCTTAGATGACTATACACTTCGATGGGGATAAAAAAAGTGTGAGTAAGAGCATCTCCAACAGAGTATGCATAGCCAAAATATAGAGACTATATGCTACTGTTCATGATCCAGCAGTTTCTCTATATCCGGAATTTTTTTTGCTAATGAACAATAGCCCATCAAGTCTGATAGGCTACTGTTCATTCTTCAAATCATTTTTTTCTATTATAATAATTTGGTGATGAATAAAAAAATGTTGGAAGATGTGTAGTTGTTAAAAAAAGAATAAATAATGAATGAAGAAATAAAATTTAAATGAGATAAAGAATGGGATAGAGAATCTGTTGGAAAATGTATTTGAAAAGTGGGTAAATAAAGGTAAAAGTCACTACTCATTCTCCAAATAGTACAAAAATTTGATGAATCTGCTGGAAATGCTCTAATGCTATATGCACAAATTATTTTAAAACATTTTTACAAATTGTTGATGTGACAAATTCTTACATGAACTCACCACTAACATCATTTTTTACGTATCAATAATCATCCATCGCATCAACAACTAGTAAAAAAAAATTATAAAATAATTTGTGACTATAACATTACTCAAAATTACACATTACACATCATAATTACACATTCAATACTTGATAACATGCTTCTTGAGCCCTTAGAACACCCTTTAATGATTGTTGGGTTGCTGAGTGCAGAAGTTTTCAATAGTTTCATGGAGGGAGGGAGTTTTAAGAGATATCTTTGTGATGATACCAAGGGAATGCTATCCTTGTATGAAGCGTCATTCCTTTCGATAGAAGGTGAGAATAGCTTGGATGAAGCAAGAGAATTCTCAGAAAAACATCTCCAAGAATTTGTCAACCATAATAATGATCAGTATCTTTCTATCATGGTGAGCCATGCCTTGGAGCTTCCACTACATTGGAGGATATTAAGAGTGGAAGCGAGATGGTTCATTGATGTATATAGGAGCAAAGAAGACATGAATCCTATCTTGCTTGAGCTTGCAAAACTGGATTTCAACATGGTGCAAGCAACCCACCAGGAAGATCTCAAACAAGTGTCAAGGTTAAAAGCTTGTTAATTCTCATTCTATAAATTGAGCTGCATTGATATATAATTGTTGATTAGTAACATATTTATTGACAACCCTTGGAACTTCCAAGTTAGAAGGATGACTATATAGAAATTGAAGCATAAACTGATAAATACAAAAATTAAAATCAAATCTCATGGCAAAAATAACAAATAATTAAATTAGTTATAGCCTAAATTTTAAAATTAAAGCTAGTGTTTAACTTAACTGATTTGAAAGGTAAGAAAATGCATTGAAATAAAAAGAAAATTGACATTCACTTGTTTCTTTCAAATAAAGGTGGTGGAGGAGCATTGGCCTGGGGGAAAAGTTAAGCTTTATGAGAAATACGCTGACAGAGAATTTCTTCTGGACAGTGGGGTGTACATTTCATCCTCGGTTTGGTTATTCTCGAAGAATCTCAACAAAGGCCAATTTAATCATTACGGTAATAGATGATGTTTATGATGTGTATGGCACTTTGGATGAACCTGAGCTCTTCACGGATGCTGTTGAGAGGTTAGCATTAATAGAAATAGGCTTTGAATGCTTCAAGGCTATCTTTGACATAATAACTTAAGTGAACTTTTTGTAATTTCAGTTGGAATATCAATGCAATGGTTGGGCTCCCAGATTATATGAAGATGTGTTTCCTTGCTCTACAAAATTTAGTTAATGAAATGGCTTTTAATACACTTAAGGAACAAGGATTCCACATCATTCAATATTTTAAAAAATCAGTATGACCTTGACTTATAAATTCATCTATACTAATCTTTTAATATCTTCTTCTTGAACACATGATACGTTATGCTAGCTCTAATTCATTGTTCCTTCATAAATATTTCAGTGGGCAAATTTATGTAGAGCTTATTTGTTGGAAGCAAAGTGGTACTATAATGGATATACCCCCTAGCCTCCAAGAATACCTTGATAATGCATGGGTATCAGTATCAGTGCCAACTATACTATTGAATACTTATTTTTCAGCCACAAATCCAATAACAAAGGAAGCCTTAGATTTCTTCGAAGAATGCCCCAACATAATACGTTGGTCATCAATGATTATACGACTTGTAGATGATCTTGGAACATCTAAGGTATGTAGAACACACTATCCTAAGAGTATCATCAACCAGAATTTCATACAGTTATTAATTTAAACCCTTACGATCTTTTCGGTTTTTTTTTTTTTTTTGGAATCAGTTTGAGTTAGAAAGAGGTGATGTCCCTAAATCAATCCAGTGTTACATGAATGAAACTGGTGCTAGTGAAGAAGATGCCTGTGAATACATAAGGTGTTTGATTAGTGCAATATGGAAGAAGATAAATGAAGAACGAGCTGAGACTTCTCCCTTCTCTGACACATTTATTGAAATTATATTCAACATTGTAAGGGTGGCCCATTGCATGTACCAGTATGGAGATGGACATGGTGTTGGAAACCACGAAACTAAGGATTGTTTATTATCATTATTTGTTCAGCCCATTCCACTACATAGAGATTGACATGATGAATTATTGACATATAAGGATGCAGATTTGGAGTTTTAATTCATCAATTGTATTACATATTACCTTTGAGATTTATGAGTGAGTTAGTTTGTATTTGTGAGTATTTTACTAATATCGATGAGTTTTGGGAATGTTGTTTGTGTGAGTATGTGAGAGTTTGTGAATTTAGTTTGCCATGTTTGATTGAATGTAATTGTAATCCTTGTGGACCATGTCATTCATTGTGAACTTCGGTTGGAATTATATGTAGATGTAGGCTTGGAGTTGGGCAAACCATGTTAAATATTGTTCTCTTGTCTAATTGCTTTATTTTCTTATTTGTGCAAAAGTGTTTTTGCTAGCCCTAAATCACAACAAATCAGTATCAAATCTCAAAGTTTGGTCTTGGTAAAGTTCAAAAAAAATTAATGTTAGTGCATTTTCAGTGGCTTAATTGCATAATATTAAGCTAATCAAAGGATATAATTTTTTGGTAACTTTTATGTCAAATGAATGATAAAAAGCTAAAAACTAGCTTATTTCTAAATAAAGCAAAAAGTTAGATTATTCGGAAAAAAAGGATTAGACAAAAGGCAAAAGGCAAAAAGTTTTTTGCCTTTTACCAAACACTCTGTTAGTTACACGGTCATTACCTCCTCTACTTAATGCATTCTTTGATGCCTATTACATAGGGTGTCTTGGCAATAAATGCTCTACCGGTGTCTTTTGTGTTTATCTCAGTAAGAATTTATTCTCTTAGAGCTCCCAAAATCAACCTACAGTTGCTCGTTCAATCACCAAAGTGAAGTATAAAGCTATTGTCAACACTGCTACTGAATTATTATCTATTCAATCTCTTTAACGTGATCCTGGCATCCCCCAACCTCGTCTGCCCTAGTTATAGTCCGACAATATTGGTGCATGTACCTCACTGCTAATCCTATTTTCATGCTCGCATGAAGCATGTTTAAATTGATTTTCACTTTGTTCGGGACAAAGTTGCAACTATGGCCTTGGATGCCTAATTGATTTTCACTTTGTTTCATCACTTTTTCATTGGCTGATTTTTAAACTTAACGGTATGGAATTTCACCTAATTCCTAGAAACCTGTGAGATGAAAAAATAGAGAAAATTATGCAAAGAAAAAATCACAATTACTTAATTTGACAATGTGCATACATTCACAGAATTGCAACAGTTTCACTATTTCTTAGAGGAAATATGGAAGCAGTAATATAGTACATAAATACAGCAAACCTTCGGCTCTATGGACAAAGCCTCACAAAAAATCTCATTTAAAACCCTAACACTTCCACGTTGGGTTAGATTGCAAACTAGATCGAATAAAAACTAAGCTCCACATAGTCCAACTTCAACATCTGTCTACCCCTAGCCTGTTGAGCTTGTGCCGGAAGGGAGGGGGGTAATTGAAGCATAGCTACCAAATAAGCCCAAGCTAACCGAATGAAATACAACACCAAAGAAGATTTAGATCAGTTCAAAGTTAGCAAAATAATAGGAACTTCTCACACCTCATCTATCAGAAGGGCAAGTCTAATGTTGCAAGCTAAGATGAACAAGTACTGAAATGTAGAGAGACAAACCTTCAGGCAGAGAGGCAGGGGTCCAAAACAGAGGAGTGGAAGGATTGCATCAGTTATAGCAATACGACAGTCCTTCAGTCCAGAACAGCTTGTGCGACTTGTAGTTTAGGATCAGTTCATTTCTGTAGTTTAGTAGTTATTTATACATGTACGCGTGTAATGATTTGGTTGGTTATACCGCTTAGATCCGTGTAATGTGGAGTTAGGAGTTAGTTTTTGCTTCAGCTTTTGTATCAACAATAGTATAAAATAGCTCTTGTACAATCATTTCCTAATTAATACAAACTCTTGTATAATCATTTCCTAATTAATATAATCAGAGTTTTAGGCCCTTTTGAATATACACTACTGTAAGTTTCTTTAAAAAACTCTCTCCCCTCTCTGCGTGTGTTAAAAAATACTTAGTATTCTCAACAAAAAAAAAAATTATATAATCAGAGTTTTCTTTCACAAATTCTCACATCATCTATAACTCATATTTTGAACTCATTGTAGTCTGTCTAAATACCTTATCAAGTGTAACTGTTTTGTCTATTTAATGAAATCATTTTCCCAAGATTCAAGTGTGGAAACCAAAACACATTCAAACAATATTCTGATATTCTAAGCTGGAAAGCACGGACGCGGCGCCAGAGGCGCCACACCCGCGTTGGACGCTGCCCGACGCGGTGACGCGCGTCGGACGCCGTTGACCGCGTGTCCGTGCTGCGTCGGGCCATGTGGCGAAGCCGACGCGCGTCGACGCGGCTCGAATCGGCCCGATTCGGGCCGTATTGGCCTAAACAATTGGTTCAGGCCGAAATTTAAAAAAAAAAAAAAAAAAAAAGGTGCAGATCGCATCATTTTACTTACCCTAAAACCTAAAACTCCCTCACTCCATCACACTTCGTCCAGAGACTCCAAAACAGCCTCCTCACTCCAACTCCATCTCTCTTTCTCTCTTCTCTGTGCTGTCTGGGCTGAGCTTCACTGAACCAGCCACTCAGTCCTGCATTCCAGCCACTCTAGAGTCTACACACAGCCACTCAGCCACACAACCATTCAAACTTCAGCTCTCTCTCTCACGCATTCTCAACTCAGGTACCGTATTTAATCTTAGACTTTAGTTTGATTTTTGATTTGTTAGTTAATAGATATTATTTGTAGGTTAAATTTTTTTTGTTATTATTTGTTAGTTAATAGTTTGATTTGTGATTTGTTAGTTAGTTTGATTTGTGAGTTGTGATTTGTGATTTGTGTTATGTGAACTTGGGCTTGATTTATTATTAATTTATTTAGTTAATAGTTATTATTTGTAGGTTAAATTTGTTAGTTATTATATGTTAGTTAATAGTTTGATTTGTGATTTGTTAGTTAGTTTGATTTGTGATTTGTGATTTGTGATTTGTGATTTGTGATTTGTGGTCTGTGAACTTGGGTTTGATTTATTATTAATTTATTTAGTTAATAGTTATTATTTGTAGGTTAAATTGAATCTATTGAATTTGCAATGGACGAAGTTGCTAGCACAGAAACTTCACCTTCATCTAATCAAGAAGTGCCAAATGATGAATCTCCTCTTTGGCAGTATGTGACTAAAGTAGAAAAACCACATGGTGCTTCTGTTAAATCAGGTGGAAACACACACTTTAAGTGTAACTATTGTGGTATAGTTTATATAGGATCCTATTCTAGGGTTAAGGCTCATTTATTAAAAATTTCTGGCAAAGGAATTAGAGCATGCCCTAAGGTGACACCGAGCCATAGGCTGGAAATGCAGCGAATGCATGACGAAGTTGAGAATGATAAGTTAGAGAGGGAACGGAGAAGTCAAATTCCCTTACCCCCACCTCCCCCAGGCCGTGGGCCTGCACCTATTTCCCCATTTCGGAGACATGAAGGGAGTGATAGTACAAATTCGGGTGATAGTAAGAGGAGAAAGGTGATGAATTCTACTTTGGAGAAAGCATTCCAAAATAATGCTAGACATGATTTGGATAGCAGAATTGCTAGGATGTTTTACACCGGTGAGCTTTCCTTTCACTTTGCAAGAAACCCATATTATCGTAGTTCCTAAAACATTCCGAGTTATGTTCTTCCTAGGTACAATGCCTTGAGAACAACACTTTTGCAAAAAGAAAGAGCTCATGTTGAAAGACTTTTGAAACGAATTAAGGACTCTTGGCTTGAAAATGGTGTAAGTATAGTTTCTGATGGATGGTCAGATCCACAAAGGAGGTCTCTTATTAATATTATGGCTGTATCAGATGGGGGTCCAGTGTTTATAAAGGCAATTGATGGGTCAGGTGAGTTCAAAGACAAACATTATATTGCTGGGGTATTGAAGGATGCTATAAAAGAGATTGGACATGAAAAAGTTGTCCAAGTCATCACTGATAATGCTAGTGTGATGAAGTCTGCTAGAGCTCTTATTGAAGGTGAGTATTCTAAAATATTTTGGACACCATGTGTTGTCCACACTCTCAATCTAGCTTTAAAGAATATTTGTGCAGTTTGAATGACGTTACATATGAGGAATGTAGTTGGATTACACGTATTGCTGATGATGCATCCTTCATACGTGTTTTTATCATGAACCATTCAATGAGATTGGCAATGTTTAATGAATTTTGCCCATTAAAATTGCTCCAAGTTGCTGATACTAGATTTGCTTCAGTTGTTGTAATGCTAAAAAGGTTGAAGTTGATAAAAAGATGCCTTCAAGCCATGGCTATTAGTGACCAATGGGCTTCTTATAGGGAGGATGATGTTGGAAAAGCTCAAAAGGTGAAAGATTTGATTCTAAGTGATCTTTGGTGGGATAATATTGATTATATCCTTGAATTCACAGCACCTATTTATGATATGCTACGCATAGCCGACACAAATAAGCCTTGTCTTCATCTTGTGTATGAGATGTGGGATTCAATGATAGAGAAGGTGAAGGCAGTAATATATCGGCACGAAGGCTTGGAAGATGATCAGTATAGCTCATTTTGGGGTGTGGTGTATGATATACTCATTGATCGATGGACTAAAAATTGTACGCAACTACATTGCTTGGCTCATTCCTTAAATCCTAAGTAAGTACATTTATTTTATATTTTCCTTACTTCACCCTTCTAGTAAAACCCATGTTTCATCTATATTTGTTTTTTAATCTTTAACTAGGTATTACTCCATTGAATGGCTTTCGGAGAATCCAAAACGCATCCCTCCACATCGGGATCATGAAATTTCTATGGAAAGGAGCAAGTGTTTGGATCGATACTTTCAAGATGAGAATGAATTAAAGCCGGTGGTGAAGTCTGAGTTTGCTACATTTTCAGGAGGGAGGTTTCCTTCACCAGAAGCCTTGACAGATAGGTGGACCTTACAACCTTTGATTTGGTGGCAATACCATGGCTCCGCATTTCCAACTCTTCAAACCCTTGCCCTTAAACTTCTTGGACAACCTTGTTCATCCTCATGTGCTGAGAGGAATTGGAGCACATACAAATTTATTCATTCCTTAAAAAGAAACAAAATGACTCCTGCACACACTGAGGATTTGGTATATGTGCATTCTAATCTTCGACTCTTGTCAAGGCGCAATGAGGAGTACGTACATACAGCAACAAAGATGTGGGATATTGCTGGAGACTCTTGGAATGAGAGCGACATACATGGAGGAGCAGGAATTCTTGAGAATGCAGCCCTTACACTCGATGAGCCAGAGTTGGAGGCCGTGGTTATTGGGAATGCTAGCACTAGTGCTACTACTAGTGAAAGTGAAGTTCGAAGTGAAGCAATTGATATTGAGGATGATGATGTTGGTGTTTGATTGTCTTGTTGATTATCTTTTATTTTGTTTTAGTTTCAAACTTGTGAGTTGTATTCTAATTTTCAAACATCATGGAATGTTTTAGACTTTTAGTTTCAATCTTGTGGGTTGTATTTAATTTATGAACATCATGTTTTAGTTATTAAATTTGGTATATGTTTATATAATGTGAAAAAGTATGGTATATGTTTATATAATGTGAAAAAGTATGCTTAGCAATATATTAAAAATATAAATAAAAATATTTTTAATAATTTTTTAATTGCCGAGTCCCGCCACACCCGCACCCACCTTTTTCAAAAATTGCCGAGTCTCGCACCCGCACCCGCACCCGCACCCGCACCTGAGTCCCGAAACGCACCCGTGCTTTTATTGATAGATGTAACACTTAGGAGTGAACGTTTTGGTTGTGGCCCCGCATTGTTGTGTTGTTTGTGGATGACTCGGTAGTGCCCCTTTTTCTACTTCCTAAGTATGAGTATGAGTATGAGTTTTCCCAGTCTTAGATACTACTTGCCAAGTCTTGCGTTTTGGTAGTGACATGTACAATGTTTGACAAGTGAGATGTTGCTATGAAAGAAATACCATGATTGTAGACAAAGATTAAAATAAAAGATTTTCCATTCCTGCATCATATTTCGTCACACTCATGTCCCTCACACGATGTGTGGAATGGTTCTTCCTCATTAATTTTAAATTCAATAGTAAAGCAATCTAATTCAACTCGCTCTCCAGATTTGAACTTTCATTTAAATTATTTGGCATGGACCTTGTTCATATTCACAAGAATCCGACTAAATTAATTATTGCCGAAGGTTTGTCTGTCCCTCAAATCAGGGCTTCAATTGGGCTAAGAGAGAGAGTCAAAGAGAGAAAGATGAGTTTTGCATTTTATCATTATAAAACTAGCGTTATGCCACCAGGTGCCACGCAATGCACGACTTAATTAAAACTTGAAGTAAATAAATTGAAATCATATTAATAATTAGTGAGTCACTTGACATTTTAATAGAATTTTACCAAAAGTAAATTAATATCTTAATAATTAACGACTCACATAACAAAACCACACAATATAATATGTAAATTTTACTATATTAAAATATAAAATTATAAATATTAGAATCTTATTTTAGATTATATTAAAAATATTGGGAATAGAACTTCAGTGGAAGTAGAAATTTTAATTTATTGGAAATTAGATAATATAGTTTTAATTAGAGTAAACAATTGGTACTATAGTTTTACCCATCTTAATGTTATCAACAAAAATAAATCATCTTAATAATTAATGAGAGTGTAGACATTTTTCACATAGAGAAGAAAGCCTCTTAACACAATCACGACTTTTAAAACCCAAGTTTCATTATATAGTAATTAATTAGTGTTTTCTTTTGCTGGGATGGTTTCATTCACTTAAAAAAGTTTGTGAGGTGATTTATCTAAATCTTAATTCTTTGTAATATTCATCAAAATTATCCTTCAAATAAATCCGACCAAATTTTTTTTTTCTAATTTTAAATCCTCAACTGTACTATCATGTATAACAATGAATATATTTCATAAGAAAAGTGAAGTAAAAGAAGAAGAAAATGAATTAAGTTACCATAATCATTACCTTTAATAAGAAAATGTTTATAATTTTTTAAACCATTATCTTGCAGGAAATATGAGATAACATTTTTTTTTTTAGACTATGTTTATTCAAAGAATTGATAAGGAATTAAGCTACTGTTTCTAACCAAAAAAATGTTGACATTTGGTGCAATCACTAGGTAATTAAACAGAATATTTACTTGCCGTATCACAACTTCTAAATTCAACTTTTATTATATAATATATGATACTTACAAAAAAGAGTAGTATTACAACCTACAGGTACTACAAGTTTTACTATATTAATTAGTATTACAAATTAATATGTCGCCAATTAGAAAAGTGAATTATTCAAAATCACAGTTGTAAGGTAGTTGAAATCGACCAATTACATTTATTACTATATCAGTTTGTAAACTTCATGCAATAAAACTTATAATACTTCTAGTATTTTCTTACAAATAACATGACAGCTATTATAATTGGTATCACATCAATCACGTATTAAACAAATTTTTTAATCACTTTTTTTTTTTTTTTTGATATGTTTAAAAATTGATATATTAATTTATAAGACTAATTTTAATACAATTATTAGTTGCCCTAGCAACACTCAAACCCTGAAAATGTGATGAGGAGTGAGGACAGGTGGATGGCTCTTAGGCTTACAACAGAGGATAGATTAGTTGGATTGTTTAGTAAGAGTTAGGTATAATCGTTATCAAAAAAAAAAAAAAGAGTTAGGTATAATACGATTGGTGAAGTTACCTTCAGGTAATTCAGGACAATAGGTTTAAACGTTAAAGACACAATTTGTTTTTTTTATTAATAGTAGTAGTGTGCCAACGACGCAATCAAGATGAAAGTGATGTTACTTGAATTATAATTTAGGGTCTGTTTGGATATTGATGAAAATTAAAAACTGAAAACTGAAAACACTAAAACAAAATAATTTTTAAATATGTGAATAGTGCCGTGAAACCCAGTTTTAAAGTTATTTTTGTTGAAAAAGTATTTACAGGTCCCATAAACAGTACATAGAACGCACAGAAAAGTAACGCAAACGTGCAACGCAGATGCTATCCAAACTCCACCTTATTATAGGTAAAAAAAAAAAAAAAAATTGTAAACTTTTTTAGTTCAAAGTATTACTCGTCAAATTACCCATGCTTTAATTTGCAAGCACAATTTTTATCACTTAGAAACCTTTTTTTTTTTTACGAAAAATTCTAGTGCCACAAACTAGTGCACAACTCGCCCATGTGGTGAGTTGTGGTTGGTAGAAGGGTGACCAACCATTACCCCTCCACCAACCACAACTCGACACATGGGCGATTTGTGCAATAGTTTGTGACACCAGAACTTCTCTTTTTTACATTAGTCCACTCATCAGCTGTTAAAATTCAAAGTTTCAAACCATACATTTCTGACAATATAAAATCTAACAACTGACCAACTGAATGTTGATTTAGATGGATTTCTTGTCATTTATATCTTCTGCTGCTGTGAAGAGTCATAGAGGTAATTAAATGAGTGTAGCCCAAGGCAAACATTATATATCTTAGGAAATAGTACAAAAATAATAAAAAAAAACTGAAAAAGAAGGGCAAAAAGTCTTGTAACCCATTTTTAGAAATAAAGGTCTCATTGGTATGGCCACTTAAATACATGTTTTCAGTTTTTAAATAACATTACAAGTATTTTCACACACTTTTTCATCAACATGTATTTTCACACATATTTTCAAATAACAAAACACATGTTTTTAAGTGCATGTTCCAAATACCCCCAAAACCATTTGAATAAGTTAGGCTGCTGTTTTTTTTTTCTATGTATCATGCCAGGCATTCTCAAGCATTCGTGACATAACTGTTATGGTCAAATCGTGGGAGGAGAACCTGTTTCACAAATCAATGTATATTTGTGATTTTTAATGTCACTGCTAGCTATATATATAGGACATTCTTCCTTGGTCTTCTCTATCTCTAAACCAAGGAACAATAATGTATTTCACAACCTTTGCTCGTAGGAAAATCAGCATGCTCATGAAAAAACTAGGTTTATTCAGTCATTCAAAGAACTCATACAATCGAATTGACTCTACTGAAAGCTCCAAGACCCGCAAAGTTCTAAAAGGTCATATAGGTATGTACGTGGGAGAAGAGAGGAAGAGATACGAAGTTCCAGTGAAGTATCTATCATTACCAGCATTCCAAGAATTGTTTGTGCAGTCACAAGAAGACGAGCTTGAAGCAAAAATAGAAGGTCCCATTATGCTTGCATGCAAAACTGAAGAATTTGATCAGTTATTAAAGCTAGCCAAGGTATCTTCACAATCCTAGAAACTGGTTCTCATGCATGCACGTAGATTGTTGAGAATTTATAATTTGGATTCATCAGTTGCTTTCATGTATTAAAAAAACAAAGTCTTTAACTCTTGGAAAACTTTACTTCTTCTTCTTCTTCTTCTTCTTCTTCTTCTTTTTTTTTTTTTTTTTTAATGAAGGGAAAAACTTGCTATTTTGTTTCTCGAATTATCTTTGCAATCTTTTTTACTCTCTCTTCCTTTTTCCTTTCTATTCATTACTAAACCACTAATAAACATGATATTTTTAGAATCTTGTCTAGCTACCCGATAATTATTAGTGTGCGTTTTGGATTAATTTATTTTCATCAACTTACTGGCCATAATTAGTTTATAATATGAAAGTATAATCGTAATTAAAAAAAATCACTACTTTAAAACGTTATACATTCTCCCTTGATCAAGAAAAAATAAGCTCATCCATATGAAGTCTTAGTCTTCTTCATGTGAGAGAATGATAAGAAAATGCCTTATTCTTGCGTAAAAACCCCTAAAATATATACTTAATATAATAAATTCATATGATTTGACTTTTTTATTTTCCAAATTGTCTTGTGCGTGTGTATACTATACACTAGTCCAGATCTGCGCGAGGCACGTAAATATGTGATTATTTTTTAATGTGATATAATGTATAGTTTGAGCATTGAAATTTTTTAAAGATAATGTATTTAAATTAGATGTCTTTAAAAGAAGTAGATTCAGTTAATTACTTACACAGGTATCCCAACACTCAACGTTTTTCTCTTTCTTGATTAAATATAAACATCACCATTTATGTTCATTGACTCTCTCTCTCTCTCTCTCTCAAAGTGCAACAATTTTTTCAGGAATTTTTTTTTTTTTAATTTTTTTTTCGTCTCTTTGTCTCTACAAATGTATATTTCTATTTACTCTTTCTATATCAATTACTCTTTATTTGCATATTTTAGGAGCATTTGGTTAATGTTGTTATTTTTTAAACAGGCTATATTCTCCAAATTTGTGTCAAAGTAGGCTATGTTTTTCTAGATTTTATTCTTTACAATTGAACTTTTTTAGATTTAAATTTATTATTTTGATGCATTTTAGATTTCTCATTCTCTTAAGAAAATTATCATAATAATCAAAACCATCACAAATTCATAAAATTATCTAACTCAAAATTAAAATGAAATCAAAGACATAAGAGATAAACTTTTTAATACTCAATTAGGTACGTAAATGAATTTGGTAGGCACATTCAAATATATAGCCAAATAGATTGTTTTTTGATATAAACTCAAACTCTCACTTCCAAAACAATTAAATATTAATTCAAACTAAAATCAAACCAAAGCCACAAGAGGGAGAAAGAGGACTTGTGATGGGGAATTAAGAAACACAATACCAAAACACCAACCCGCATCAACCCAAACAAAGCGGTCAACAACACAAAAAGTCATCAACCCAAAGTTGAGCTATAAGAGAATAAATAAATTCTACCAAAAGAAAGAAGAATATATATATATATATATATATATATATAGAGAGAGAGAGAGAGAGAGAGAGGCGCAAGGGGAGGAATAGTTTGAAAAGAAGATAGGGAGGAGAATAACTAGAAGAAAAAAAGTAAGAGAAATGGTTAAAGGAAAAGTAACGTAAGATGGAGAAATAATTGGGAGAAGAAGAACCACAAAATGGAGAAGAATAGTTGGAGAATTAGTAACTGTAAGGTGAGGAGTAATGAGGGAAAATAGTCACACACACACAACAACAACAAAGAGGAGAGGAATGGTTTGAAACGTGTGACTTAGCACAAGAAGGTATTAGCAAAATTAATTGTTAATTGTGCGGGTGTGTGTGAAGGGATGAGTTTGAGCCCTCTTCCGAATGGGCCCGACTCGAGGACACCAACCGAGGAATGCCATTGACAGTTGATCAAAGAAGGAAGAATCCTCGGCATGGCCTTTGGAATAGGGAAGGGTGGAGATTGAGATTGAAAAGTAGTCAAGGAGAAAGGCTAGGTTAGGTTAGGAAGAGACATATGAGAGAAATAATTGTCACTTCTGCATCAATTACTCTCACCTATCAACATCCACTCAGGATTAAATGCTGAATGACCCGTCTAAACAGTAAAGCAATCTTCAGCAAGCCTACTACTACTACTAAACATAGGTAAAAGGACAGCTGATGGGAAAACAGCCCACTATGCATCCCCTGTTCGTGGGGAGCTGCACCATCCACTAGTATAAATACCCCACCTACTTCAACAAAGGGGACACCAAAAAATAATAAGGGTTGACAAGTGGAAGAGAGGTAAAGAGGATGACAATAGAATCGGAGCTTCTGAGGAAAGGGAGAGAGAGAGTTTAGAGGGAGAGAGCCATCTTTGTTATAGTTAGGGAGGTGCTTCTTAAACATAAAACAGATTGAATGGAGTAACCCCTATTGAACAAGCCAATCTTTGTTAGTGACCTTTAAATTATCACAAGAAAGTCAATTTTGTTCTTTTTATTTTTCTTTTTCATGGTGAGGCACTTCAAGAGTAATCTTTATCAAAAAAAGAAGAAGTAATCTTTGCATGTGTGTAACACAAGCAAGTTGACATAAGTTGAGGACCAATCCAAGCTCAACTCAAAGAACATGATACTCTGCCCAAAAGCCCAACCTAGGGATGTGCAAAAAACCGACGAACCGAACAAACCGGCTGAACCAACCGAACCGTTGCCAAATTTTCGGTTCGGTTCGGTTTCGGTTTTGAATTTTTAAAACCGAAAATATTCGGTTCGATTTTCGGTGGCAAGTTTGAATGCACCGAACCAACCGAACCGAACCGAATCATATTATAATATATTTTATATATAATATAAATTTTATAAATATTTGGGCCTCTTATACATATTTGGGCCACCTATACATATTTGGCCTTTTCATGTTTTTTTAAAAACATTTGGGCCTTTCTTTTATAAAAATGATCCGGCCTTTACTTTTCAATGTTTTCAATTTTCATTTTATCATTAGATTAAGTAACTATAATTAAACTAATTACTAATTAGATATCTAATTAAACTATAAAAACAAAAGTTCAAAACCCTACAACCCACAGCCCACACGTTCTCAGTTCTCACTCTCATTCTCAACCTCCACTCCAATCCCTCTTAGCTCTCACAGTCTCCTCTCACAGCCGCCACTCCAATCCCTCTCACAGCCTCCACTCCACGCCGGCTTCCACACCAATCTGCCTTTGTGCTGCCTCCACACACTGGCCTCCCCACGAATTTGCCTCTGCCGCCGCCTTCACACGCCGGCCTCCACATGAATCTGCCTTTGCTACCACCTTAATCTACCTTTGCCGCCACCTCCACACGAATCAGCCTCTATCGCCACCTCCACACGCCGGCCCCCCACGCCAGCTTGATCTTTTCATTCTCACGAAGTCACGGTGACCCTCTCTCTCTCTCTTTAATCTCTCCATAATTTCCTCTCTCTTTTTTATATTTTGGGTTTGTTTAATAGTGAATCAATGCTATTTTTTCAATTTTTATGTGCAAATAAAGTTAGGGTTTTGAAAAAACCCATGTGCTTGGTTGTTTATATTTTGGATTTGTTTATTTTTTCAATTTCCTCTCTCTTTTTTATATTCTGGTTTTTTTTTTCTTTTTCTTTGTTTGCTTTCTTAGAAAATAAATGATAAGGAAACCGAAAAAACCCACCGAAACCGATTGATTTCCAATTACTTCAGTCGGTTTCGGTTGAGAATTTTACAAACCGAAAATTTTGGTTTCGGTTGGCCAACACTTAGAAAACCAACCGAAACTAAACCAACACACCCCTAGCCCAACCCAACCCAACCCTGCAGCTCAAATTGCACTCAACTTGATTTCTTTAATCAAGTCATGGATGGGTTACTATTAGGCCATGCAGTAAATTATTCGTTGAGGGTATAAATTACGCTCATTCATATTCTTTGGCTAATATAACTACGTAGTTTAATTCTAATGCAATTAATTGAGTATGTTTCTGCAGGTGCAATAATAAAAGAGTTTGCGCTGTTGCCTGTCAATAACAATCTTGAGAGCTGCCCCTTCATATTGAAGTACAGAAGTTAAAACCGTGCCCATATCTCCTCTCCCAAGATTTACTTCTGAGAGACTAACAAGTGGCCTTTAATAGACTAACAGAGGATCTTTTTTTTTTCTTCTTTTTTTCTTTTTGTTATAAGTAAAGTGTTCAATTAAAGGATCATGTTACTAAGCTAATGGTCTGTTATCCAAAACATAATTTTTTTTATTAATTATTATTACTGTTATTATGTTATGGGGTGTTGGGGATTTTATCAAATCAATGAATAACAATGAAAGAACAAAATGAATACATCAAGTAAATAGAAATTAGTGATTGACTTGGAGGCACGATTGAATTTTATCCTTAGACAATATTATTTGTCCCCATATGCAAGTTGCTAAAGAATTTCTACAAACTTATCCTCAGGATACAACCAAGTTTATTGAGTTCTAAAAATAGCAATTTTGAAGAATACTCACAGGATTTCTTGGGTTATTTTTCAAGTGAACATAAGCCTCTATTTATACCCATAGGGTTATATTTCATCAAAAGGCACGTATGGAGAGTCAAAATGTTTCATAAAACCGTTCACAAAGCTTGATACCTCATCAAATATTCAGAACAGTTACTAGAAAATTCTGTAGAAAATCCTGTTTTACGACTTTCGATCAGTCGAAAGTTCCTTTCAATCGATCAAGTGCTCTTTTCGATCAATTGAACAGGAATCGAATAGCGATCAATTCATCTAGAGGCTCCAGGATTATTTTCTTACCATTTCGATCGATCGAGTCAAAGCTTCGACTGATCGAAAATGCTGAATTTCAAATTTTCACTTAGAAAATTCCAAAACTTGAATTTTCACTTTAACAACTTTACGAAACAATATTCTCCAAACTCAAACAACATTATTACAACTTATCCATGTATATACCTATATATACAAAATGGGGGAGAACTGGGGTGTTTCTTCTGGTTTCTTCTTCTGTCAGGACACACGCTAGAACAAACTAAAATACATAAGGTGTTTGATTAGTGCAACATAGAAGAAGATGAATAAAGAATGAACAGTAACTTCTCCCTACTCTGAAACATTTATTGAAATTGTATTCAACCTTGGAATGATGCATGTACCAATATAGAGATGGGCAAGGTGTTGGAAACCATGAAACGAAGGACCGTTTATCATCATTATTTGTTCACTCCATTCCACTATATAGAGATCAACATGATGAATTTTTTATATATAAGGATGTAGGGATGGACCCAGGATTTTAAGTCCAGGGGGCCAGAGTATAAGCAAAAAAAAAAAAAAATCCAAATAAGCATCCATATAGCTAGTGGCGATTCTAGAAATATTTTTAAGGTGGTTATTAAGAAACTTAAGTTATGTGAATAAAATCGTAGCAATGACGTAACTTAGAACTTGTCTTTGGGGGCGCCAAATGAAAACGAGATTTGTATATATATGTTATATTCATAATTTATATAATAGTCTAAAGTATAATGTAAATACCATTCAATATATAAGTTAATTATTTTATAACTCAACATTAGAATCCAAAAGTATAGTATTACTTTTAGAAATATCATCATCAATAGATCAAATAGTTTTTAACTTGCTTATGGGATTAGATTCAAAACTAAATTATTATCCATTAAGTACTTAATGACTAATGTAGGGGTATTGGGCCTAGGAGCTCATTATCTGTATATATATTGGGCTTGGGGCCTGATCCAAGGACAAAAGAATGTCCGAAGAGGAGAAAACATCATCAAGGGGGTCCGTGTTAGTAAAGGAAGAAGTTAGTTTCAGTCATAAGGGCCCAGAAGTGTAGGCCAAGGATGAATGCATCCTCGGCCAACCAAAGCCGAGGTCCGAAGAGGTGGTCTGCCGTCCAGGGGAACGTTTCAGGAAGTTCTGATGATACGGATAAGTATTGTAGAAACATATGACAAGGGAGAGTCCTAAAATATCTAAGGAGAAGGCTGCTACCAACGCATTAATGCTTTGCAGCTAACTTTCTGGCTGCATTAATATGGAGAAGACCCATGAACAGTGCTGCATTGGCTTCCCCAATGCACAGAGGGCCTAAGAGGGTGTCCGATGGGACAAGCACTCAAGTAGTAGCTTAGATGATCAACAAGTGGAGAATCAAGATTGTCTAAAGAGAACTATATAATGGAAAAGACCCTCCACAGTGAAGAGATCGAGAATGGGAGAGAGAAAAAGCACTATAGCAACCAAGAACAAAACTTGTAATCAAACTAGAGGATCAATATATAAGTACTGATCTCCTCGGACCTTGCCGAGGATTATTTTCTTTAGTTTAAACTTGTCTATCTTCATTCTCTTGTCATCAAAATCTACCTTATCTATTGTCTGATTCACTAAAGCCCAGTTTTCCAACCCACTCTCTACAAATTCATTGTTTTAGGCTTTTTAGGCCTAAGTTCATCCATCTTATGGGCTAGGGACTCAAATCTGGTCCTTACAATTGGTGCCATCTGTGGGAGGAATAAATCTTTCCCCAGTCAGGTATTGTTCGCTTTAGGAATGGGCCAAGGAGCTAATGCCACCCTCACGAATTTGTTTAATCCCACATCGGGGAGAGACGCCTTCCACCCTTGCCTTATAAGCACTTGGCCTAAAGAAGGGTGTACCATAGTGTGTGTGATCACGTGAGCAAGTCTCAAAAACTGCACATCGCATCGCATGCACTATGCACTCCTTCAAGTCCATCGGCTGACAAAGGGGGAAGGTGGGGGTTTCCCCTTAAACCCCAAAAGGTGCATTTTTGTGAGAGGAACAAATCTTTTTCCAATCAGGTATTGTTCGCTTTGGGAATGGGCCGAGGAGCCGATGCCACCTTCACAAATTTGTTCAATCCCACATCGGGGAGAGATACCTCCCACCCTTGCCTTATAAGCACTTGGCCTAAGGAATGGTGTACCATAGTATGTGTGATCACACACACTATGGTACAATCAAGAAGAAAACAGTAAGTAAAGAAGAAAAAAAGCAAGAGCAAACAAACCAAACTTAGCGAGTTAGGAGACTCAGGACACCAGAGATTAAGACATAAGGGAGACAAACAAATAGAGAAAAAAATTAGAAGAGTCAAAGGCTCACAAATGCAGATCTTTAATATGTTGAAGGTTGGTAATATCCTTCTACAGTTATCTCCAAAGTAAGCTAAAGATAATTTTTTTCTCAAGATGTTCAAAATAGGGTGTTCAAAAAAAATTTTAGGAAGTCAAGATAAAATATTTAATAAATTTATTATTTTTTAGGTTGAGGATTTACATGAGTTGGCTGAACTAGGCTATCTTTATTCTCTCCAGTTTCTGTCTCTCGATCTCTCTCTCGACTTCTCTATTTTTTTTTTTTTCTAAATTCAGTTTGTATATAATATGGGTTAATGGGTTTTTAATTTTTTTTGGGTTGGGCTGGGTCGAGGTTGTCTGGGCGGGGCTGGCTAACGGGGGCCAAGGTTTTGGGAGAGAGGGAGCCCAACTATTAAAAACATAAAATATACCAAGTAAAAAAAAAAAAAGGTCAGAGGGGCCCGGGCCCCCTACTAGGTCCATCCCTGTAAGGATGTAAATTTGAAGCTTATCAATTGCACGACATATATTACCTCTTGTGTGATCGTTTTATTTTCTTATTTGTGTGAAAACAACCTTTACGTGTTTAACAGTTCATTTCGTCTACTATAGTTTCCTTCAAAATATTCGTGACAAAAGCTAGTTCTAGGTTATTTGGCCTGACCAAAAAATATAAAAAACATATAGATGGCATGCTTATCTCTTAAGATGTTACTAATAATTCCGGTAATCTTGCTCACAATCACAAGGTAACCTATCACCTACCATAACACAACAACTTCTCCTACATCATCTGTAACTCATATTTTGAAGTCTGAATTGATTGTAGTCTGTCTAATTCTAATAATATCTTAGAGCATTCACAGCAGTAGAGCTAAAAATTTAGTTGTTAGGCACCACAAAAAGTTACTTTATCTATTTTACCTACTCACTTTACAAAACATCCAGTAGCAGTGGATCTATTTTAGCTTTCAACACAATAAAATAATATAAACATCACAATAAAATAATATATCCACTACAATAACAACAATCACAACCACCGCAACCACTACTGCTGCCACTACTGCCACCGCCACCGACTCTTCCACCGAAACAAAAACAAAAAAAAACAAAAAAAAAAAAAAAATTGTAGCATTCCCTGCACACAAAAAATTCTCAAACTAACATTTAAAAACATAAACATAAATTCCTACAAACAAAAAATTCCCAATACATTCCAATCCTCAACGATTTATCATTAGATTCAACAAAATATTATAAATTTATCATTCCAATTACCCAAATCAAAAATCCCAAGCATGTAGATGAAGAAGACAGAGACAACTCACTTGAAGGCGAGTCGGGTCGGAGGCATGGATCAGAGACGTGGATCGGCGGCGGGACAAAGAGGTGAGAGTTCAGAGGTAAGAGTTTGAGAAAGTAAGTTTAAGAGAGTTGAGAGCATCAGAGAAGGCCGAGATGGGTTGGATGCATGAATTGGCGGCAGATCGGAGGGATGGGTCTGAGGTGTGGATCGGCGGCTTGGGGCTTGGGTCAGCTTGGGAGTTCGATGAAGTGGGTCAGCCAGTGGGTCGGTGACATTGAGCTTCGGTGGGCCGGTGACGTTAAGGATCGAGTCAGGTCGGTGGCGGTGAGACAGAGAGGTAAGAGTTTGAGAGAGTCATTTGAGGGAGTTGAGTGTTTTGTCTTCAGAGGCTTGCACAGTTGGAGAATAAAAGAATAGAAAAAGACAAACAAACAAATATTATTTTAAGCGGATGGAGAATAAAAAATGAATTTTTTTTTAGCTCTAAGCTACAGTGCACAGTCATATATGACTGTGCACTGTAGCAATGAAGGTAAAAATTTTACCTTTAACTCCACTATTGCAACACTTTTTTTATATGTAGTGGTGCTAAAAATAGCTTTTTAGCACCACTATTTCGAAGGAGATTTCGAATGAGTCGGTCTCTTTTTCTCCGTATTCAATCTGCAGTGGAAACTTATGAATCTTACTTTATCCAAAAAAAAGATAATGCCCAAAGGCTCGGTTTATCTTCTCTTCAAAAGATAACAGCTGCACTTAGGATGCTTGCGTATGGAGTGGCAACTGATTTTATGGATGAGTATGTGCGGATTGGAGAATCCATTGCAATAGAAAGTATGAAAAAATTTGTTAAAGCGGTGGTTGATATTTTCTCCAAGGAATACTTGAGATCCCCAAACAACGAAAACATTGCTAGACTTTTAGTCAATGGGGAAAAACGTGGATTTCCAAGAATGCTAGGGAGCATTGATTGCATGCATTGGAAATGGAAAAATTGTCCGACTGCATGGAAAGGTCAGTACTCTGGTCACATTCGTGAGCCAACCATTGTTTTGGAAGCAGTGGCATCATTTGATCTTTGGATATGACATGCATTTTTTGGGTTACCTAGGTCAAATAATGACATTAATGTATTAGAACGGTCTCCTATATTTTCTGAGCTCGAACAAGGACGTGCTCCTGCAGTTAATTACTCAATCAATGGCCATGAGTATATAATGGGATACTACCTTGCCGATGGCATATATCCGAAGTGGTCAACATTTGTTAAAACAATTCCATCTCCACGAGGACATAAGAAAAAATTATTTGCAAAAACTCAAGAGGCGAATAGAAAGGATGTAGAGCGTGCATTTGGAGTGCTTCAAGCAAAATTTGCAATTGTGCGTGGGCCTGCAAGATTTTTCTATAGTGAAACGCTCCAAGATATCATCAAAGCATGCGTAATTCTTCATAACATGATCATTGAGGATGAGCAAAATGTAAATGAAGCGGTGGAAGTAGATTATGAGCAAATTGATGACAATCCTACTATACAACTGTCACAGGAGAACACAAATGAATTTACGGAGTTCATTGAAACCCATCAATGTATTCGAGACCATAAAATTCATTCTCAACTCCAATTAGACCTCATTGAACATTTATGGCAATTACAAGGGGAGTTGTAGGAACTTAAGTGTGTGAGTTATGCATGTGGGGTTTTATTGTAATTTGATATATGTACGAGTCTTCTAAAGACAACATTGATAGTTATGTATGTGGATTGTAACTATATATATATATATATATATATGTATGTGGATCATAAAAGTTGGTAGGCTGAGTACATTGATATTTGGCAGGTTGCATATATATATATATGTATGTGGATTTTAAAAATTAGCAGGTTGAATACATTGATATTTGGCAGGTTGTATGTATATATATGTATGTAGATTTTTTAAGTTAGCAGGTTGAGTACATTGATATTTGGCAGGTTGCATTTATATGTATGTATGTGGATTTTTAAAGTTAGCAAGTTTGAGTAAATTGATATTTGGCAAGTTCTTTCTCAAAAAAAAAAAAAAGGAAAAATTGGCAAGTTCTGTGTGTGTGTGGATCATTAAAATTGGCAGGTTGAATACATTAATATTTGACAGGATACATCTATAAATATGTGTGTGGATTTTAAATTAATATTTGATAGGATTGATGGAATATATATGTATGTGGATTTTTAAAGTTGGCAAATTTGAGTACATTGATATTTGACAGGTTCTTTCTAAAAATAAAAAATAAAAAAATTGGCAGGTTGTTGAAATACTTGGAAAGAAATTTAAAAGAAAAAAATTGGCTAGTTGTTGAAATAATTGGAAAGAAATTGAAAAGAAAAAAAACTAGCAAGTTGTTGAGGATGACAGTTGGAATAATTGAATTTGAAAAAGCTAAAATAGTTGAATTTGAAAAAAAAAATGACGGTTGGAAAAGTAATAATAAAGAAAGATTAAAAAAATAATATTTTAATAAGATGGTAAAATAATAGAGTTTTGAGATGTTAGGTGTATTATAAAATAGTATGGTATAATTAATAAAATAACTTTTTAAAATGATAAAATAAGATGAGATATGAGATCCAGAGGTAGATGCTCTTAGTGTAACTGTTTTCCATATCTTGCAAAAAGAAAATGTCAGATCACAAAAGTCTTGGATAGTCGGTGGTACCCAGTTTTTCTGCTTCCTATATATGGTTTGTCCAGATTGTCTTTGGATACTATTTGCCAACACGTTTTGGTAGTGACACGTGCAATATATGTTTTATGAGTGAGTTGCAATATAAGCAGTAGACAAATGATTATAATATAAGATTATTCCATTCCAACATCATATTTCGTCACTCGCGTCTCACACGATTTGTGCAATGGTTCTTCCTCGTCAATTTTAAAATCAAATGGTAACACAATTCTAATTCAATTCTTTCATTAAATTTGACTTTCATTTAAAATATTTTATATGGGCCTTGTTCATATTCATAAGAATCCAACTTGATTAATTATTGCCGGAGGTTTGCCTGTCACTCAAACCCAAGCATCAATTTGGGTTAAGAGAGAGTCAAAGAGAGAAAGAGGAGTTTTACATTCTCAATTTTATTATAAAATGTTTACAAAATTATAATTAGTATCACATCAATCACTTATCAAATAATTTATAATTACTTCTCTTTCTCACGTGTTTGAAAATGATACATTAATTTATAAGAATACAATTTTTTTTTTTAAGAATCGTTATAATTCAATATTAGTAGCCCTAGCAGTACTCAAAAAAGTTCCTACAAGTTAAATGTGTTTGAGGACAAGTGGGTGGCTCTTAGGCCCACAACACAGGATTAGGATTGGATAAAATAGAAAGAAAGAAAAAGATTGACAAGTTATTCTTTCATCAAATTAGAATAAAATTAAATCATCTATCTCACTTTTTCTATTTCACTTTATACTACATTAATTATAATTTGTCATATATTTATTTAATTGTCTTTATAAAATAACTAAAGTTAAAAATTTTAAAAAAAATTAAACACATGACATACCATACTTGATCAAACACAAAAAGTAGGACAATTGATTTGTATACGATAAATTAGATGACAGCTTTGAATGTGAAACATTTAAACAGGAAGCAAGGCCAACGAATTAAAAATAAGGGTGTTTTATTATTTAGTAAAAGTATCAAGGCTAATGAATTAAAAATATGGATTCTAGTTAACTCAATTGGTAAAATTTTTCGTCGTAGAACAAAAGATTTGAGATTTAAACATCACCTACAATAAATACCAATTGGTGTGAGCAATCATCATAGAGCGGATGGTATATGTTGAAATTCTATCATATTTATAATAAAAAATTATTGAATTTTTTTTTTAGGTATAATAGGATTTTTTTTTTTTTTTTTTTTTAGAGAGTTTCAACCTATAGCGTCTACTTCTAATGATAACTCTTTATTATCAGTCCAAAACACCAATCAGTTTTTGTGTTATAGTCAGGAAATTCAGGTTACAATAACTTTAAAGAAACAATTAATTTTTCAAACTTTTAACTAATGAAAGTTGTATTAAAGAGGAGTTAAGATGAAAGTGATGTTAAATCATATATAAACCCTTAACTGTGTCCATAGTATTACTTGTTAAGACATATGTGAATCATGTTAGGAACACATGTCAATGTAGAATTGACTAATCTTTTGACAAAACGCACTTTATTTATAATTTGGTAGATCTAGGATGTGTTTAATATTTCAAGGAACAAGGTTTCAAGTCCAAGTGTTAAAGCCATATACGCAAGTCTGTCCAAAAATCAAGTGAAAAAGTGCTGAATTTTAAAACTCGACAGATAGAATCTATCGAGGTTTAAGGACCGTCACAACTTATGCAAGTGATTGTAGCTTGATGCAAAGGTTTTTCACAAGTATATTATGACCGAAGACAATTTACCCTAGTTCATCTTTCTGTTCAAGAAGCTGCTGCATTTGTACGCAGTAGGGTTTTGTAACCAAGGAGTTTCGTGATCTTTATCGTGTTGATGAACTGAAGAACTTTGCAACCAACATCTTTCTCAAGTTGGTGGTTAATCACGTACTTGGATCCGTGCATTGAAAATGAGAGATTGTCATTATAGAACAAGTCCAATTGGGTATTGGGGTAAGGGTTCAACTGTAAGTTGGTATAAGGTACTGGGATTCCTTTACTTGTAACCGCTTGTTGTGATAATAATGGATTCTTTGGAGTGGTGACCTTAAAATCACTTAGTAGGATTTTTTGCCTTGAAGGTTTTCTCCATTCATAAACAAATCACCTTGTCAATTTTATTTTCCACTGCAAATTAACTTAGTTGGTGATTTGTTTGTGCTACCACACGTATTGCATGTTAATTAACTTAATTAATTCACTTGGCTAATTAATTGGTTAATTTATCACAATAGGTCAATAAATTCTTAGCCTATCATTACTCTTCAAATTACCCATGCTTCAATTTGCAAGCACAATTTTAATTTGTTTACTCAGAAAACCCTTCAAAAATAAGTCCTTTCATCAGCTGTTAAAATTCAAACCAAAGCCAACATTTCTGAACTTCATTCGATAAAGACTAACCATTACAAACTTCTAGAATAATATTAGGCAAATTACAATATAACGACTGACCAACTGAGTGCGGATTAGAATGAATTTCTTGTAATTTATATCTTTTGCTGCTGTGTAGAGGTAAGTAGATAAGTGTGGCCCTAGGTAACAATACTACTACCTTACAAAAGAATAAAAATATAATAGAAAAATAAGGGCAAAAAGTCTTGTAACACATTTTTCAGGAAAAAACCCATTTGCGTTTTTTTCCATGGCCGATGGCACAAGGCATCAAGCATTCGGGACATAACTGTTAAGGTCAAATAGCGAGGGGAGAACTTGTTTCACAAATCAATATATATTTGTGATTTTTAATATGAAAAAGTCTGGTGACACCAAAATTTTCACCCAATATTTTGTGTTTCAGTGGATCCCAGTGAGGTGAGTTAACTTTGTGAAAGAGTATATGAACTTCTGACAGAAAATTCGGGAGTAATTCTAGGACTACAATAATTACCACAATTATTTTATATAATAGAATATGACTGATTATATGTACTTACCATTTTTTCTTCCACTGCTCACAATTGGATACATTAAAATTGATGAAAAACTCAGTATCACAGACTGAGTAATTGTGAATACAAGCCAATAATCACTAGTGACTACAAGTCAACAATCACGGCTAAAAACACAGAAAAGAAAATATCTGAAAAACTGAGAGAAAGTGTGAGAAAGGGAGAGAAAGTCAGAGAGAGAAGAAGAGAGAGAGAGAGAGAAGATGAATCTGGAAACTTGTATTGATAGTACTCTATTACATAAAGAATAATTACACAGCCACAGTGGTTTATATACACCTAAATGCTTAGCTTAACCGCCCACATTATGCGGATTACAGTTGCTGGAAAGACTGAGGAAGTTTGTTAAAGGTTGGTTAAGCTAATTACCAACTAATTCTTGTGCCTAAACTAGCAGTTCAACAGTTCTTAAATTAAATGCAATAGTTATTGTTTGGATGCAAAATAAAGTTCTTTGGCTGATAATATGAAAAACTTGCTATTTTGTTTCTTGATTTTTGTTTGCACTCTCTCTCTCTCTCTCTTTCTCTCTCTATTCATTACTAAACCATCTAAGCATGGGATTTTCCGCAAAATCTTAGCTACCCTATTATTATCAATGTGCATTTGGATGAATTTATTTTCATTAGCTTATTTAGCATATTTAGTTTATCATATAGAAGTATATTCGTACTTTAAAAAATGTGATACTTAATTTAAAAAGTTGTACATTCTCTTTTCATCAAGTAATAAACAGTTCATCCATACAAAGCCTTAGTCTTGTTCATGTGAGAGTATGATTTTGCTAATAAACTATATATTTCAATCATAGTTTCTTTCTCACAACAAAGTGGGAATGAAGGATTTCAAACCCGAATTCCTCAATGAATAAAATTAGACAATTATACTAAATTACAAGGTTCTTAGCATTTCAATTATATAATTGTTTTTATTTACTTTGCCTTGAGTCACATTAATTATATGATTGAATTTTTCTTTTTCTTTTCCTTTTTCATTTGTGGATTTCCATTATGCATTTTATTGTTGGTATACTTCTTTTATAACATGACTAGTGAACTACTATACTTGTTTTACTTCAAACTTCACAGGGGAAAACAAATCTTAAGTATTTTAACAAATATTTTTAAGGTTCAAAATCAATAAAAACAAAAAATATAAGATAAAAAGAAAATACAAAAGCAAGAGTATTAATTAAAAAAGAACATTATTGTTTTCTTTTAAAAGTGATAAAAATTAATAATATGATCCTAAATTCTTTACGTATAATTAATTCTTCTTGATAAAAATTTGTGTAAACCAATAAATTTTAGGGATAATTACATAACAAACTCCATCTTTTGATATTATTTTTTAGATAACATGTTGAAGTTTCAAGTACATAAATGTTCATAACATAGTTTTAAAGGTATTACAGTTTGAACATTAATTTTATGAACATATATTAACAAAAATAACATTAATTTACGTATGTTATTTTTAGGTTCTACCTAGCTACTAAAAATTCTTCCATGTGAATCATAAATGGAATTTGAATTTTAAAAACTAGGAAATGGCTAATTCAGTCGGAAAAAACCCTAACATATATACTTAATATAAATATATATATATATATAGAGAATTTTTTTTTTTCTTGCCTTAAAATATCATTTAATATTCCCATGATTGGCTTTTATTTTACAAAGTTTATCATACGTGTATGTGTGTATACACTAATTGCAAATGTAAACGAGGCACATTTATTATAATGTATAACTAGTATGTAGCCCCGTGCTACCGCACGAGAATGGATATATTATTAATCATGATTTTACTCATGTTTAAAATGCTCAGTTAAGTCTAAATTCATATTATTAACCAGAAAATTTCATTAACAAAACTTAGTAGTATATATATTTTACACAGAAAGATGAACCTTGGTGACAATGTTTATCCAAAATATCCATTCACGCTTTTGAATCTTTAATCTCTATTGGTGATTGAAATTTTCGTAGCTTAAAAAATTTTAAATTAAACAAAAAAAAAAAAAAAACACCCTCAAAGTTGTACTCATTTTGTAGTTTTACGATGGGTCATTTTGTAACATGATGGGCATTTATGTGAAGAAAAAACCTTTGAAGTTCCATGGCTGATAAAAGAAATTCTCTCCAATCTCTTTTTATAGAGAGATGGGTTTGTGCATGTTTTTATACATCCTTTCATAGTTGTATTATCACGAAGCAGGTCCAATGGATTTAGATTGGTACTATCGATTCCCAAAGCATGAGTGTTTAATATGTTATTAATTTCATCTCATTGGCTTCTACACATGACAGCAAAATTAAAAATAATTAGATTGTACACGTGTATAGTAAAATTGGACTCCAATTTCAGATTTTAATTGAACAATTGGAATGATAATATATGATAGTAACAACAATAGGAAAATTCAAATAAAATTTCGGATTAAATTGTAACAATCTAAATAAAAAATTCCAGTAGAAAGACAGGATGGAGTGATCCACTACAAGAAGGCGACCAAACTTGCGTAAATATAGAATAATAAATCTCTCTCCGAAAAATTTACATTGTTCATAACATTTACTTTCACTGAAAATTTTAAAAACAGAGTGACTCACATCTGCCATCCAGACATCTACAGTCGGGTCCTCTCCAATTCGCGTGAGATTCCATTGATCACTAAGTTCCTTTACAGCCTGCAAAAAGTATCATCCATCGGTCCACAGCAGTGCTTTCTTCATTGTTATAGGTGCCAAACCTGAACAAAAAGCCAAATATAAGGATAGTGAATTTTAGGCTTAATTTTCATCTAATCACATATTAGCAATTTATAACAAATGTAAAGATGCAAACTTTGTAAGTGAATAGTAAACAAAACTCAGTGTCAGAACCAAGAAGAAAGCACTTTAATCCGAAACTCAGTGCAAATGTAAAGATGCAAACTTTGTAAGCAATTTATAACAAAGATGCAAACTCTAGCTTTGCTATCTTTTTGGAAATTATGCAATGTACCCAAACCAAGTTCTTATCACCGATATTAATCTCTTTGGTTTTCACGTTTGATTGCAAAATCAAGAAAAAACTTAATTAGCACAGTAACTCACTTGACCTGATACGTAGAAGTGGTTTTAATGAAAATGAGCTCACATACATTTAGCCACATGATGCAAAATTCAACTTCAATTTAACCGATATTAATCTCTTTAGTTTTCACGTTTGACTACAAAATCAAGAAAAAACTTAATTAGCACAGTAACTCACTTGACTCGATACATAGAAGTGGTTTTAATGAGAATGAGCCCACATACATTTAGCTACATGATGCAAAATTCAACTTCAATTTCAGATTCTAGACACATGGCACAAAATTAAAACTCTAATTTGGTGTGTACACGTGGCACACAATTAGAGTTCTAAAATATTATTATATATTTCACACTCTCTCTGCTTCACCTATTATTATATATATATATATATATATATATATATATATTTGGACTCTAAAATATTAAAGATAATATGTTAGAATAAACTATTTTTATAAGAAGTAGATTCAATTAGTTATGGACGTACTCTAAGTTCTAACACTCAACAATTTTCTCTTCTGAGTCCCTTCCTCTCCTCCCAAGTTAAGCTATAATTAAAAAATGAGAGAGAGAGAGAGAGAGAGAGAGAGAGAGAGAGAGAGAGAGAGTTAACACCCAGTGTAACTCTATGTGAGTTACACCACTTTAAGTTTTCTTTGAAATAGTATGTTCACAAATCAACCATCTTATCATAAAATGTTTGAATATCAAGGTTTTTAAAACTTTAGCATTATACATAAAAACATTAGTTTATGAACCAAATAGTAAAAAACACATTATTAACATGAAATTTGGTTTGTATATTAACAATGACAAAAATATGTAATCTAACAATAAAATTTTCAAAATATTAATTTAATAAGAAGTTTTAATGTAATATCAGATAGAGTTACAACACGTCTAACTCTCTCTCTCTCTGTTTTTTTTTTAATTATTAAGAATAACAGCATTTCTTTTTTTTCTTTTTTTTTTCTTTTTTTTTTTTTGCCGAGTAAGTGTTTATGCAGGGGATAGAACTCCTGAGTTGTTAGGTCATTAGGAGACAGGGTACCACTTGGGCCAGAAGGCCCGGTGGTATAACAGCATGTAACTGATCCTAAATTCTTAACCCATATATATCAAATGCGCATGCATGTATCCTATATATAAACTTTACTCCTAGAGTCCAATACTAGATATTGCTTATATATTGATTTTAACATATATGGATTTTTCAATAAAACCTTCTCGCTCATGCCTTTATTGAAAGACGACACTAATGCTAAGCTACTGACTTTTTGCAATTCGCTTTCCTACTACAATATATTAACATTTAGGTAGTCGATCAGTTCTTCTCCTATAAGCAAGGATGGATGTTGAGATTTTGAGTCCAACACCTATTGGATAAGTGTTTTGCTTACCAATTAAAAAAAAAAAATACAAAACCTGGTTTATTTATTATGTACGTATGCAAATGATAATTGTCCCAACCTCCAATCAAAGTTAAATTGGAGGTGGAGATTTTAGTTGTTAATGTTTTTTGGATTCCCATGGCATGTGGAATGATATACGTCCTTACTTCTTCTTCTTTTTTTTTCTTTTTTTTTTTGAGAAACTCCTAAGACTAAACTCACACACACATATACGTCCTTACTTGTGCAGCAGAAAGAGGAAAATCAATTTTCTCAAGCAATTATGTACTACCGAGTAGTGACTATTGGGCACCTTCAATGTACCTTTGTACTGGCCACCTTTGCAAGTCAACAAATCTTTTGGATGCTTTGATCAGGAATTGAGTTGCTATATACCCCCATATCATTTTCATTACAAAGATCCTACCTTAGAAGCATAACACGCAATAACATGGACGCAAAGCTTGCACAAGTGAAGATCATCAGCAAGTAGGAAGTGCAATGCTATCATAGAAATTCAGCTACTTGCTCTGTAGTTTTTCTTGCACATTCCTGCAGTTTTGATGTTTTCTATGCTTGCGCTTTCATATAACAAGACACCCATATCAGTATATAGATCTAGTTGTGACAAATTTTATTTTATTTTACTACTGAGATTCATTACAATTTAGGAGTTGGAAGCTATGCCTTGCCGAACTTGGTAGCTTTAGAGATCAGCTTGTTCTACTTTCTTATATATATCCATCTCTACTATACGTATAGAAATGAGGGGCTAGGCATTTATTGATTTTACATCTTCCTGTATTTCTCTTCTTTTTTGGGAGGGGGACAATATTTCATAAACTTTAGACTCTTTACTATCTAAATGATTGTTTCATTTAACTCTCATTTTTTTAAAATAAATTTAATTTAAACCACCTTGCACCTGACGTTTTAATAGGAGTAACAGAATTGAAAGCAGATGGGCATGATACCATAAGAATGTAAAAAAATTGAGATTAAAATAAATGAAGGGAAATGACACCCTCAAAAACACTCATACTAATACCATAGTACATGAAGCTATATCATAGTTATAACATTAGGCAAGAATTAGGCATATGATCAGAAACCCTCCGAAATTAACATAATGAAAGACAAATGGCTTCTCTGAATGCCTTCAACTACTTTGCTAAACCAATGACCCTCACTGGATGTCCTCCAATGCTTTTTTAAATACGTGGTGTGGTAGAAGGCAACTGGTCTTCCACGATGTCTTCAACTTTGCTGACCAACAGCAAGATATAAATTACTCCAAACTTTCTATTAGCAAAATGACCAAAAACAAAAAGAATTTACAATGAATATTTATATAGAAGTAAAGATCTAAATCAATGGCTTAGGCAAAATATGAAGATGGTACTGATTAAAATTCACGATCGCTCTCTATACTCCTTGTGGTTGCGCAGACTTATCTACACCCTCGATCACCTAGCAGGAAGCTCTGATGCTTGACCACTCAGGGAAGGATTTGATGAATTAGAAGGCATTGACCCGTTATCATGAGAGGACGGGCCACCCCACTTTTGCTCTACATCAATTGGCTCTACTACGTGTACTGTACCGTCACTCATGCCAAGTGCAATCTGGTTAGGCTCAGATGGATGAGCAGCTATAACCAAAGGAGAGGCCGAGTTGCCGCTGCAGAAGATTTTTGTCAGATTCTTGTCAAGAAATAATACTCTTCCATAATTGAGGCTTTGGGTACATCAAGTAGACTGATTTTTCATAGAGAAAAATAGGAACTGGTTTCTACTTGAATCACTAATCAATAAATTGCAAGCTCCACAAAAGAACAGTATTTTCTCACCTAACAGAAAATGATGGAATGTAAGCAGAAGGTGCTATTCGACATCTGATCCTTAAGCTATCCGCATCAAAAACTCCAACAGCACCATCATAAAAAGAAGCATAAACCAGTAGACCATCACATGAATAAATTGCACTTGATATGGGTGCTGGAAGTGTGTCTTTTGGATACCACTGCAACATGGATTGGCAAAACAGCATTAAAAGACATACCATGGTGACTGCAATTAAAATTTGATAATCAAGAAAACAAACTCAATGATATGATTACAAAATTCACAAAGCTAACATATTTTGATTTCTTTTTAAATGGTAAGTTTTACATCCGGTTTTGAACCCACAACCTCACACTCCACTTACTCGCCGATTCTTATGGCAGGAAGAAGTACAATTAATATATACAATTGTGTTTATTCTTAAATGTATCCGTTATATGGAGTACCCTAGAGCTCATTGGCAAAACATACGCTACCAATACTTGTCATCTGTTCAAAATTCTTTAAGGTTATCAATTTATTGGTGCCCTCTACAGTTATAACCTAAAATCATGTGTATCATTCATTTTACCATATAAATGCTAAATTGAAAATACTAATCCTACATCTTCTCACGATTCAAGGTATAAAGTTTTCCATAGCTGAGCATTGAGACCACATTTGGTGCCCAATTTTCAGGCACAGATTATCTTATCCACTATCCACAAAATCCAGCACAGGTTAATCAATTTTTTATCTACTGTCCACAACAATCCATTTTATTCCCCGTCCCAAAATAATTTGAGAGAGAGAGAGAGAGTTGCTTTGCAAAAAGAAAAAGTATCACTTCATATATTTGTTTAACATCACTTATGACAGTGCTCTAACCCAACAAAGAAGGGGGGTGGGGGGCAAACATATGAGTTTCCTAATGTGAACTTGATACAGGGATCACCAGCATCAGACCAATCAGTCGGAACAGTAAGATGATCCTTTTAACATAATATGTTTTCAGGTTCCAAATGGCCATCAGTAAGCAACCATGTATAATTGACATAACATGCAAATGTTATTAAAAGAATAAAATTAAAATCCTACCTAGTCCTTAAAATATAAAGAACTTACATAAGAAATGGTGACAGTGAGGGGGAAGGGAGTTTAAAAAAAGGTGGCCACAAGCATGCACGCAGTGGTTGGGGGTATTGGTTTACCAAGTAGATGAGGTCTTCAACAAGAGAGCAAAGAGTTAGAGGGTACACATTATGAAAAGTGAGTTTGATGCATCAGTTACTACATAACCCTCTGTGGTGCATGAAGTGAGAAAACTTGATATGATAGTTCTTTCTATGGATCAAGATAAAGATTCATTTGCAACACTGACAAGTTCTTTCTAGGATTGTGGTTTAGTCTTATTATAGTTTATATAAGTGCCGTATTGTGCTCCAATGGAGACAAGTTTATGATGAATAAAATTTCAATAGGAATTTTTCCAATGACTTGGTGCTGGTTCAATGCAACCATGCTAATTCCTATATTTTGTTTTCTCTTTCTTACTTGATTCCAAGTAAGCTTGGATGTTGATTTCGAGGTTTATTTATCTTTTTTATTATGTTGATCCTCAATTCCTTTCTGCTGCATCAGTTTTGTTATCAAGCTCATTGTTCTGAATCGCCTTCAAGAGGGCCATGTCGAAAGCTTTTACATTCAATTTGCAGTGTCTAGCATAAAGGAAAGCACTGATATTTCAACTATAAAGCCAGCTGAACATCAGCATATGTGAATGCAACTGTGAATATGTCAGGAAGTAAAATGAGATAGAATTGAGAGAAGGGAGCTGTTGCACAGTTCCACCAAGGACATTATTTGGTTGCTTTCGTCCACACCTTAACTAACACAGCCTTTCTGTACCTGCCTCTGGAAGAGGAAACCCTCCTTCATTACAAACATATTTTGAGTTCTGCCTTCAATGAATTGAAAGCTGTAATAATTATTCCCAACAAAACAATCCTAATTGATAAAAATTATGTAAATGATGACGCGAATGCCACATTGCCAAAATTCTAAATGAACAGAAAGTATAGTCCTTCAAGCTAGTAGGCTTAATTACTCAAATGCCTACCCTTTTTTTCTATATTTCCATCTTTAGTCTAGTTAATTGGTGATCTGGTTGCCTAACCAAAAAATAGAAGGTAAATACTTCATAAGGAAATATAAGAAGGTAAATGGTTAATGGGGCAATACAAATCAAGGACAGTAAGGTGAAAAACTTACTGAGCGTGAGCATTCCAGCTTGCTGTCGTAGATAGCAATTTGACTTTCATGTACAACCAACACATGTGCTTGATCATTATGAAACTGAACTTTAGTTTCCCCAACCAGTGGGGCTTGGCGACCAGCTGGTGCTGGAATGAACCTTGTTTTCTTCTTCTCCCACCCATCAATGCTCCACACACATAACTGCAACTCAATTGATCAAAAGTAAGAACCAATTATCACATAATTTCTAAGGCAAAGGAGAGTAATAACAGTGCCTCATCCTAATGACTCAAATCTAATATTATTCAGTCATAAGAAGCCCCATTTCAGTTTTAAAAAGCAAAAAAACTCCACTCATGATTTTCTAGGCAAACAGAGCCTTAATACCGTAATTACAAAATTTGGTTGTATTTTGTTGAAGGAATTTAGTGTTTTCCCCTTTTGTATTTATTTCTTTTCCAACAAATTTTATTACTTATCCAAAAATAAAACACACACAAACATAAAATAAAAAACATATATATATATATTAAACATAAATATGTATAAAAAAAAAATACACATATATATATGAATTTATTGTGGCAAAAATGATGCAAGGTCTACCTCAAGAGCATAGTTAGTAAAATGTGTGTATTATACCATATATTACAGGTGCACGTGCGCGCGCGCACACCATACAAACAAAATTCAAGGAGTGAATTCAATATGAAATGAAAGTAGGTTGGCACATTAGGACAATTCCACAGCACAAATCCAATAAACATTCAAAAGAAATCGCTCAACTTTCAACCAACAATTCAACATAAATAATTTATTAAAAAATAAAAATTATCATTTTTTGCTGAATTGAATAAAAATTATCATAGTTACACATTTATTTGACAAAGTTGACTTTTCTCTAAAAAAAATTCAAAATGTAACACCACAATTATTTTTTCATACTATTTGTATTTTTTCTTCTCTTTTGAACATAAAAAATTAGATATCTAAAATGATATAGTAAGATTTACAGAAAGATGTGTTCTCTCTACAACTGGAATACTTGGACCGAAACTTAAATGAGTTACTAGAGCCTTATCTCAAAAGCAATATCATTGGTATTTTGGTAAACAAAACAAAAGACACCTTGTCAGTGAGAAGACACTGCTCAGATGGGTTTTATATTGCAATATATTATATGTTAGCTCTCCCAGTAGGAAGACTTGAAGACTAAATTTTTTTTTTTTATAAGACTTGAGGACCAAATGAAGATCTTCAACAGTTCTAGAGAAACATAAAACAGAGTGAATGTAGTAACACCTATTGAACAAATTAATCTTTGTTAGCGGCCTTTAAATTATCACAAAAAGTCAATTCTGTTCTTTTTATTTTTCTTTTTCAAGGTGAGGTACTTCAGGAGTAATCTTTGCATGGATGTGATGCCTGTAACACAAGCAAGTTGACATACATTGAAGGCAAATCCAAGCTCAACACAAAGAACAAGATACCCTGCCCAAAAGCCCAACCCAACCCGGCAGCACAAATTGCACTCAACCCTGCTTTGATTTCTTTAAGCAAGTCATGGATGGGTTGAGATTGGGTTGAGGAGATCAGGCCAAATCAAATTGAACAATATGAGATTTCTACGAAAGTCTAAAGAAAAAAAGAACTTTGATTTTAAAGAAGGTTTTGCATGTCTATTATATTCAATTTAAGTATAAATCTAAAACGAAGAGAATAAATTCAATCTAGAAGATTGTGAAAGCAAGAATATACCACAAGCAGAGAGAGAAGCATGTCGGATTACGGGGATTTTTTTTTTTTTTTTTGATAACTCAATAGTTGGGGAGGGGGATTTGAACCCTAGATGTCTCTTTTCGAAACATCAGGAGGTACGTACGATTAAGGAGATATGAATCTATGAAGAAGATTGACAGCCCTGGGTGGCTGGATTTTTTTTTTTTTTTTCTCTTCTTTTTTTTCATAGGTGAAGACAACACACGCGCTCATACAGGAACCTGGGACCATACCCTTCACCCCATAAATATAGGGAGGGGAGATACTACCTAACCCGAACTTCTAACACAAAACTAAACCAAAACCATTTAAAAGTTAGGCTGGGTTTGCTTTAGGTTCAAACCAGCAAAATTATAGCATTAGTGGCTATTGTATCTACCTCAAAATGCAATAATTCCAATGAGAATACTGTTTGAAAGTGAAATGCGTATGACAGGCCATAGGTGATTATCCTAACAATGTTTTGGGGTTCATAGTAGATTACTGGTGGATGTCAATGCTCAACTAACTTTGATGGTCTTATATGTAAGTAAGAATGCTATGGGGTGCTTACATTCTATTGGGAAAAACATATAAGGAAATGCAATTTTTCATTTCCTCCCTTTTCTGTCTCCCACATAGTTGCTGCATGCAACGTAATGGCGCATGGGTGTATCAGCGCTCATTGTTCTGCATTTGTGTGTGTACACGCGCGATTAAAATAAGAGAAGGTTTGAACCTTACTCACACCAACGACCCAAACATTTAGAAACTACAGAGGAGGAGCCCAAATTTGGAAGACAGCCAGGAGAAAAGCAGCCTCACTGAAGGTAAGCTTGAGTTAAAAATTGTAATCCCCAGCGGAAAAAGATAAGATTGAACTTAAGCTCCTATTGAAATGTTACAGGAGGTGCTCTGAGTTGGTAACAATTTTTTTTTTTTTTTTTTTTTTTGGTGAGAAACAGTTGGTAACAATTTGAGTGTAAACAAAGAAAAGTGAATTTGAACTCAATCATTGGTATCAACATTAAGGATGAGAAACTGCATATGCTTCTTTATTATTTATTTTTTGGAAAGAAATTTCAGATAATTTCTGACTCCTCTGAGGTAGTGGCAGAAGCATGAAGCCTACAACATTCTTTCTTCTAATGGGAAATCCTCGGGCTTCATAATTTTAAATATCCGGTGGTGTAATGGCCATGCAGTAAATATTCATGGAGGGTTAAAATTACTCTCATTCATATTCTTTGGCTACTATAACTGCATAATTTTTAATCCTAAATAACAAAATCTTGAGAGCTGCCACTTCATATGAAAGTTCAGAAATTAAAACTGTGCTCAGATCTCTCCCAAGATTTTACTTCTAAGAGACTAACAAATGGCCTTTAATAAAACAAAGAAGTCGTATGTGATTTTTTTGCAGTTGGATTCAGGGCTCAGGCACAAGAGGATCATGTTACTAAGCTAATGATCTGTTATCCAAAACAGAATGCTAAGTTTGGCCCAGGACACACTCGCCTTTTTTTTTTTTTTTTTATTATGGGGAGGGAGTGGTGTTTCTTTTGGTTTCTTCTTCTGTCAGGCCACATTTGCTAGAACAAACTATATACACATTGGATTTAAAGTTTTCCTACAGGACATAAGACTCGCTGTAACAAGTCTATTCTTGGCAGATAAGCTCTTATCAGAATGGTCAGAATCCACAACCTAGGAACCACATATTTATCACTTTTTTTTTAATAAAGTAGCCCTAGTACACAGTGAGTATACGATGGGTACATCAAAATCAAACTCTCAAAAGTAAATGACCAATCAAATCTAATAGGGTGAAAAAGGACGCAACCACATACACATCACTACTTTTGGCATTCACTTTAAACAATAGTATGTGATTTGTACCAGCAGAACTCGATGGTTGAAAAACAACAACTTCATTTTGATAGGATTTTGGCTTCAGGGAAACCCCTTCACAGTCTCTAACAAAGAATTGTTAATACATGCATGATATATAATGTCTTGGAAATTCAGCAACTGCCTCTATGACTGACCATATGAACGGTATTTATCTAACCAAATAAAGAAAACAATTTTGCAAATGAAGACCACTGACAGCGTGTTTCACAGAATGTATTTGAAGTCAAGGAGACCGTGACCCATTGTTGGCTCCACAAAGTATTCTATTACTATTAGAATTATAAAAGCTAGATTTAATCAACCAAGAAATCATGTTACAGAATATATCATGATACCAAATAAAGATACCAACAGCCACTAACCTGTGCGTCAGCTCCAGAAGAAACCAGCACATTTAAGGTTTGGGAAAATGCAAGCCCTGTAATCCGATTCTGGTGACCCTTGAGTTTGGTTTTGACCTGTGAACGATATTAAGGATTTTGATTATTTTCCAAAACCAGACACCATGCAAAAAATGCTGAAGGTCATCAAGTGTGGAAGCTTATATGATTATTGCGTTTCATGCAATACATTAATTTATTTATTAAAAAAAAAAATCTAAAATCCATAAGACTTTAAATAATCAATGTTTTCCCTTCAATGATCACACTTCCTGCATGAACATGAGTTTAAAACCAAAAGAAAATGACAACTGACAAGTAACCACAAATTATGCTTATATGATTATGACCGTTCTTATTACATTATAAAAAATTAAATAATAATGATAATAATTATTTTATTTTAAAAAAAAAAACCCACAACCCAGCAGTAATTACCTTTTTCTAATATTAATGTTTTCCCTTTAAGGATCACACTTCCTCCACGAACATAATTATAAAGACCAAAAAGAAAGTGACAAGCAACCACAAATTATATGCAATTATACAGACAAAGATTCTGAAGTCTTACATGAACTTAACTTGCATAAACAATCCAATAAACTCAATGATGTGATATTCTTTCAAGATAGACCGCACGGCATTAACATAAAGTAACATACAGTTGGTTGGTCACAACTTCTAAACCTTGAAGTAAAATAGCTAGGCTTTGAAAGGATAATGAAGCATTAACACTAGCAACAAACAAATCATACAATTACTCACCTAATGAAACAATAAATTTTTCATTGATCAAACATGAATTTTTTTAAAGTTTACAAGAAAGAATAATATCAAAAGAGATGACTCACCTCATCAACTCTGACATTATATATCTGAATAGTAGAATCCTCCATTCCTACAGCAATTATATTATTATCTTGAGGATGGAATGCCAAAAAAGTGGCTGCGGGAGGTGGGGACATAAATGTTGTCATGACCTGAACAGTCGTCACCAGGTTAATGTGGTCAGTGTGGATTTTTTATAAGAATTTAATTGCACAGTAGCCAGCTGAACTTAAAATTGGTGAACAAAAAATTAGTCTTTTTTTTATCAGTAAGTTGCGCACTCAGTGGGTCTCAAACCCATGACCTCTGCCCCCATCCCATTATTATGGGAAAAGAACGTGCCAACTGAGCTATAGCTCATCAGCGAGGTTGCCACAACAGTGGCACAACATATGCAGTAGCCAATGTTTTAATCAGAAAACAAGCAATAGCAGCAATAACAAACCTTAAATGTCATCATGTTGAACAAAGAGACCTTCCCACCAGAAGCAGACATGACATAGGAATCATTTTTAGATAGAGCAATACATGCAGAAGATTCATCAGATGGTTTATTTTCATTTACATCGTTACTCATAAGAGTTCCACTGGGAGGTTGCCACAACTGTGGCACTACATATGCAGTAGCCTGAAGGATTTCAAGGAGATAAGCCATTAGAAATACCATAAACATATAAGAAGTAATTTGCTTAGATAGAAAGTGAACCTTTCCCAGTTGATTCCTTTCACTACGTTGCCATTTCCAAAGTTTGTGAACAGCATTGGAAGCAAGGGCCAGTAGAGCCATGCCATTGTTAGTGTAGATCAGTCGCACAACCTGAAATTGTGATTCATTTCCTTAATTCTAACTGCATAGGAACTACAAACTGAACAAGTATATCCCTTTGTACAGCTAATACTTATGCACTATACCTATCAAAAAAATATACTTATGCACTATACCTATCAAAACAAAAATACTTACAAACTGAATCTGGAATCAATTCTGAAATCTTAATACCTCTCAGATTATTGTTATCCATCATGATTGAGTTTGCTCCTTTTTTAACACACAATCTCTAAAAATTGAACGTGTACATTTACTACAACAACAACAACAAGCCTTATCCCTAATTTTGGAGTCAGCTATGGATCCTCAACATGTTTACATTTATTACATGTAGAAAATACGCTGTCATTAGGCGCACAATGACATGAACACCGCTCTATTTTTCCACCTTCTAAGGTTAATGATTTTCCTAAATAGATTAGTCTATCAATCTATTTTATTAATATCTCTCAACAATTAATGACAATATTTAGAAAAGGTTGGAAACCAAATCAATGAGATCTGATCAAATGTAAAGAATCGCCATTTTTTTTTTATTGGTAGTTACACACTCCTGTCATGGGTTTTGATCCCATGACTTCATCCTATACCTGGTTCTTACAGGGAGAGAAGGTGCCATTTGATTTGGTAAAGAACCATCATTGCTACAAGAAGTTTGCTCTACAATTATTAGTTGAAGCACATAAAAACTATATTGGAACTGGGGGAAGAAAACCTACAAAAGGGTTAACCCAGTTGCTCAAGCTCATTTATAGGTCTACACAGATATATTATATTGTATATTGTCCTTTTTTGAAATCTAAATAAGTAAAAGTACCCTTATAGGCCATAGAAACGAACAAAAACTTAAAAGACACAAGGTTTTTTTTTTTAATAAGTAAAGACACAAGGTTGTGTCATCAATGCATTTGTCTTTCCAAAAAGGGCAGAATTTATATCTGGATTGGGTACAAAGAAAACTTCATTTATAATAATTGGAATTGTTGACATATTTGCACACGTAGAATCTACATTATGCATCACCAACATTAATAATTGTTTGACTAATAGCCTAAGATTACATTCCATGACAAATTTATAAGCAGTAACATCTTAATTACTTCTATCCAAAGATGACCATATCCACACTCGGTGGAGGCTTAAATAAAATGATAATGAGAGTCTAGACACCATGGTAAATTCTTCTTTCTATTCTTAACTTCAAATTAGTTGAATAAATAATTGAAGGATACTCTTGATATATATATTTTAATAGTTTTCTAAATTGGCAATAAATCCTTAGCATAGAATCAAATATTTAGTATTTTTTTTATAAGCAAGCTAAATATCAAGCATTTATGCAGTAGTATATCCAATCAACACAGTAGCAGATGCTGCAAACTTTTTAATATTCATTATATACTTATTTTAATACCAAATCCATCGAAACTCCGCAGGTTAGCATGCTTGGATGAGAGTAATACTAAGATGTATGACCTCCTAGGAAGTCCTCATGTTGCAGCTCTATTTATCAATAATAATAATAATAATAATAAACTTAATTCTTCATTAAAGCGTCAGTTATTGCTTGTCTTCAGCATTTAAGGTCCCTCTACACATCATTTTCAATGTATCAACCAGTACAAGGTTGTACTAAGGCACACAGCTATCATGCCTAAAATCAAAACCAGTTCTATATGACCTGTTGTCTTCTCTATGCGGTGCAAAAGAAAAGCCTACTTTTCATATTTTTAGCTTGTTTGCCATCAAGTCCATTAATGGATTTGGGCAATATATAGAACAATTTAAAGATGTCTCTCAATCCATGTAAGGTGTTTCCATATATTCCTACAACCATGTTTACCATGAGTTGAATTAGGACTTGTTGTCTTCTCTATGTGGTGCCTAAGAAAAGCCTACTTTTTGTATTTGTAGCTTGTTTGCCATCAAGACCATTAATGGATTTGGGGGATGTATAGAACAATTTAAAGATGTCTCTCAATTCATGTAAGGTGTTTCCATATATTCCTACAACCATGTGTACCATGAGTTGATTCAAAATACTAAATTAGAATAAATGGATTATGGGCTACACATGGGAGCCTCATTCTAAAATCCTAAGCACGCAATAACTTAAACTAGGCAACTGCCATGAAGCATTTACCTTTTTTCAATATGAAAGCATGACAGCAGGGATTGCCTTTAGAGAAAAGACACCTCCCTAAGGCTCTGTTTGGTTGGGAGGAAAGAAAATATGTGTGTTTTCTACCATGCATGTTTTTGGTAGGGAGGATTAAAATATGGAGGGAATAAGAGTAAATTTCTATAAAGTCCTTGTTATTAAAAGTACAAAGATGGAAAACAGGGACAATTTTGTACTTTCTTTCTCGTGAGCATATTCTCTCCTCTTTTCTCCCAAATTTGGGAGGAAAAAAAATAGTGGGCCCCGGTGGAAAACTCTATCCACCCCACTTTCTTTCCTCTCCCTCTACACTCCATATTTTTTTCCAGTTATCCAGTTACCCTAAATTTTAAATTAAAATTGTGTTTCTTTAACATGTAAATAATGAAATGAACAACAGCATTTTTAGGCTCAAAAACTTACACTTGACCTTAGGGAATGGACAAAAATGACTAGACAGCCCAAAAATAAAGTGGACTATTATTATGGGAAGAAGGGAATAAGCTTATAATTCATATTATCTATCCCCCAAAAAATATATATATATATAAAAAAAAATCATATTAAGATCCAAACTCTGAAGTAATCTATTTCTTTGAAAGTTTCCCTTCCATGTCTTCATACAATATGGCTTCATTAATTCTTTTATGACGAGCCAGTGCATTTTACCAATCACAACAGTTATATGCTATTAGGTATCCCCACATCATATAACCTGAGGTTCTTGGCTGGAGGTAGCCAATGGACAATCTTTGGGCACTGTGCAGTTTGATAGTTGTCAAACCATCGACCCTACAAGTATTTATTAGGTCCACAGTATCACGGACGCGTATATAAGGCTTTTAACAACCAATGCAACACTTGTGGCTTGACAAGCATCAACATTCTGAGTTTCCCACTATGAAATGTCCAATGTACTAATGAATGTTGTTGGTTTATCATATGAAGTACATAACTGTCATCAGATAAAAATCTATATGGTAAAATATGCTCTGTGCCAAATCCCTACAGGATGATAACTGATAAAATAACAAGAATACCAAGAAAACTATCATAAAAGCACAAGCATTCCTTCCTAATATAAAGCAAGGTTGCACCAGGCAGCTTGTGACCAGTCACATTCTTAAACCACCTACCTTGACTGCTGTTACAGAGTCAGGCAATCGCAGAGCCTTGAGTTGAGATGTATCCACAATATCAGATGATTTCCAGCTCAGAATCTTTTCTACATCATCCGAGATTCGTGGTTTGACATCAAGAAGCCTGCTGCTATCCATGTTACCCTGCAATAATGCCCAATGAAATCTTCGAAACTACATAGCACAAACAATTGTAAGCAACCGAAAAAGATAAACTTACAAGACTACTGATGGATACAGCAGCAGGATTTCTATCAGGACGCTCCATTATTGGAGCAGCAGCAGGAGAAACATTTGCCAATGGGCCCAAAGAGTTACCAAGCAGAGGCTGCAATTAAACAGCCATGCTTAAGAGATTGAATTTAAAAACTTTGATAGCAAAATAAGAAATTAAGAGATTGATTTTAAAAACTTCAATAGCAAAATAAGAAATTAATTTCTATAGAAATCTTGCAAGAGTATAATATCTTAAGATACAGGAGAGGAGACAAGCATCTATCAAAATACCAGCTACATAAATGAATTCATTTAAAATAGTATAAATCAAGCCTTCCTAAAGGCCTAAAATTGCAAAGAAACATACGAAATCAAAATCAATACATGTCAAATTGTGGGAATAATATGTGATTATGATATTTTCATTAGAGGTCATCCTACAACTCAGAAATTTAGATACCCCATATGAATTTCAACCAAAAAAATAAAAGTGACCACATGAGTTTTTCAAGGTACAATTAGCTAACAAATATATCAGGGTTCACCTATGTGGCAACTCAACATGATCTTCTATTCCACCCATGACCTAAACTCATGTTCTAGTACAGGCTTCTCATTTAAATACTTGTATCTTTAAGCAGGTCTGACTAACATATAGAAAGGTCTAGGGTTTTCTTGATAACATGAAACTATCCCAAAGCACAGGACCACCTTAGAGTTGATGGGTTCAGAAGGGCCTCGATTTTTATCAATAGCCCTGCTCTCCAGCATCCTTATCAAGCGCACACCATCATTGTTGGCTAAAATCTTGATACCATTGTCACTAGTTGTGACCGCCAACAATGACCCTTCCTTGTTGAATCTTAGTCTAGGACTAGCCTGCAAGAAGAATAGAATGAACTGACTCATCCACCATTCAACATGAATATCAGTAATCAAGTGAGAGGCAGCAGTAAACTAACAGGCAGTCCACCATCTGCGTCAACAGCTATCAACATATTGGTAGCGTCCATATCCCAGAACTTAATCTGAAAGTCATCACCAGCAGCTAAGAACCGGTTCCTGGTTGTGTCAAACTGAACAACCCCTAAGGAGCGCTTCCTGAAACCAGAATATGTCCGTTTTATAGCTCCTTCACTCTCATTCCACTCAACTAGATGTGATTCACCTTCTTTACTCGTTCCACATGAGAAGAGCCTGTAAGAAAATTACAAGTGTGGTTAAAACTAATATTTAATGGATGGCACTAGGTATAGTGAGAATGATAACCAACTCAAATGATTAATATATAAATAAAATAAAGTAAAAGAGGGGGACAAAAATGAGCTTAAAAGGGTTCCAGCACAGTAAATGCTTTCAGATATCTCAATCCATAAATATAGAGAACACAAGATACACAAAAAAATAAAGAAAGATGTTAAACAAATATGAGCCCTATTTATCATCTCTCTAACAGGCAAGCTTTACCTAGTTCCATCCGCACTATATGCCATCATGGTGCACCAAAGACCAGGAGCATCATAATCCACTCTAGATCTTGGGCAATCATAGAGCCAAGCTTTGATTTTCCCATCAATGGCAGTAGAGAAAATAAACTGCATATAAGGACAAAAGGAGTTTGAAAATAAACCATGCCAAAGATAAGACCAATTGGAAACCGTAAGATATGTTGATAATGGAAGCTATCTGATCATTCCAAGTTGCCCATGTTTTACAGGGAAAGATGGTGCCCTATCATCAAAAGTCAACACACTAAAATACTAAATCAGTAGAAAGCTAATAATAAAATTCTAATAAAATTACTTGGATATTTTCTTTGTAATGAGGACAGACTGAATATACAGGAGCTTCGTGGCCTTCAAAAGTGTACTGCCTACGTCCCGTTACAGCATCCCATACCTGTCATAAGGAATATTACAATGAGGAAACTCAACTTTCCTATTTACAGAAAACCTCAAGATCCCAGTCAATACCTTAATCGTCTTATCATCACCGCATGTGACAATACACAGTTGCTTATTGGGATGAGCAAACGCAATGTCATTAACACCACCAGCATGTGCATCAATCTAAAAGATGAGACAACCAATTACCTGTTACTTGCCATTACCAAGGGAGAACAAAAATCCAGGGAAGAGAGCTTACCTCCAAATGCTGTCTTAGTTCACCATTTGGATTGTATGTGTATATTTGAACAATATGCTTTGAGAAGGCAACACCTAAAAGATGCAGAACATTTAAATTTAGCACAAAAAAAGGATCCAACAAATGAGAATTTAAACTAGTTTTGAGCAAAAGAGTTATCTATATACCTAGCATAAGTCCATCTGGCCCCCAAACACATCGATTCACTGATATCACAGCATCATTCACCAATGCTGTCTGGCAGCATAAACAAGATTAAATTGCAAAGAAAATCACTTGCTTTTTCTAACACCCAATACTTATATAATCAATTATAGATATGGAGGTGCTAAAATAAATTCATTATTGCACCAGAGGAGTTAAAATTAGGTCCCAATTTCACTAGCATTATGGAGTTTATGAGCATAGGGAACGCTATCCTCATTTTCAACTTTGACCAAAAGAATTATAGACCTCCAACAAAGTTGCAGGAAAGAATACCTGTAATGGCACAGAGGCAGCTGAGATATCCCAAACCTTGAATGACTTATGCACCAACCTTTCCCGGGACCCAATTTCCCAAAGGCCAATGTCACCAACATTTGTCCCAACTACAAACAAATAATTGAGAACTTCGATATACAAATATAAAAATATTTCATGAAGGGAAAAAAAATTCTAGTATGAACCTAGAAGAATGGTTTGTTGCTGTGGATGAAAGTCCATGCTCATGACATTAGATCCTTGATTGAGGGTCCGCACGATAACTTTAGGAAGGTCGTCTTGTGAACAGACATTAGGAGTGTGCATTACACTAGAAAAGGAAACCTACAGAGACCATAGGTAAGCACACACTTTTCATAAGCAAAAATAATAGGACAATGAATATAATGCCCCCACAAGAAGACCAAGCATAACTTGTTTCGCTTAAAAGCATGAAAATTGGACTTGAAAAAGAAACTTATTCTTCCACACCTCTTCAGACGGGCCAGTGCGCATCCGCTTCATCAAGTTCTCGGAATCAGCAGATTGATAATCCATGCTTGTTACACCAGTGGAGTTCCTTGGGTGTTTTAAGAATGCAGCTGTATGCATCCGAAAATAATCAGTAAGAGTAAGTAATTCTAGCATCAATTATCTGTGGAGAGCTAAAAGTGCTAAGAATCATTAAGAACATTCTGACCCGCACTAGAAGGCTGCACAAGACCAGGGGACCCTGCTGCTACCGCAGCATGAGGTAAAGAAGGATTGGTGCCTGACATCCACCCAGCAATAGCACCCGGAGCTGGGGAGACAACAGGCTGAAATGGCTGCACAACAAGTGGCATTGCAAGAATTATTAGAATGCTGCTATTTCTTTCCAATTTCCTTTGGCAAGTAAATAGAGGGAAAATACTTACACCATGTGCACCAATAGGGGGAAATGCCCCAGCCTTAGGAATTGGTCCCATAAGGGGACTGTTTGTGGGGGGAGGACGACCTCCATTACTATTTGGAGAGCAAGAATGATCTGTGAAGAGTGTTTTAATATCAGGGTTCGGACGAGGATTCTTGCAAAGCTGATGCTGCCAATTTAGACTGAAATTTTCAAATAAATAAATGAGTCTCTAAGAAACCAACTATCGTCAGGGAATGTCAACTTGAATTAATTACTACCAAGTTGGAAACATAACAAAAGAGCTTCATATCCATATAGATATACAATATGTAGTTCGCATATACATGCAAATATAAGAGGAAACCCAATATAGAGACAACTAAGTCTACTCCTGAAAACTCCAGTCAATATTGAGAATTTAAAATGAATCCATGACAACAAACTTGCACATTATATAAAACTTAGGGAAAATTTAGGGATGACCTCTGATTAATTAAGGTCCTTAGCCGTGAACTTTTGAAGGATGGGAACACAAGCTTATCACGAAACAGTGGGTTTGCTTCAATTAGTTTTTTGAGTTCTATAAGCATGATGTTTCTAGCCGATTTTGTGTCTCCATACTTTGAAAGCTGCTCATTTTGCCTGAAGATGCAAAAGAAACAGGAGATATAAATTATGACAAACCATATTAAAGTCCATTCAAATTAACAAAGAAGAAAGGATAGATACCTAAAGTTATCAAGAGTAAGCAACTGAGTAATCTCCTTGAAAAGTTCTTCATTAAAGGATGCAAAAACCTTAAGGTCTTTGACAAGAATCTCAACAGCCTTTGCTCGATCCTGCCTGAGTAAAAAACAGATATTAAACTGAGCAATGCTTTGTAAACTGAAAAACAGTCAAGCTTTGAAAGAGTTCCAAGAAATTCATAAGGGGGAAATGTTGACAGCAACCATTTTGAATACTCACCTATCAAGAGCTTCCAAGTACTTCTGCTTCCTAATTTCAAAGAAAATTTTCATTGAATATCGGTTGTCTTCTACCTTTGTGAAGCCACATAAATAGCGCTCCACTTCATCCCACTCACCCGCCTGGACCTGATCCTCGAAATGTTTCATATTGAAGAAGAAGCCAGACTCTTGCTCTAACCTAAAAGTTCACAAACCCATTACAAGCATATCCTTAAAAATGAAAATCCCAATTGTCTCATGCTCCATTTTGCTGCCTAGAACAGGCAGGAATAACAATAAGAGCTATGTAATTTGTACCGAGCGCAATGCAGTTTTGGCATTAACATACAGGTCAAAGTACTAATAAAATCTGAACAAGCAAGTCCTGAAATCACATAAATTTGGCTCATTTTTTAAACATACAACATAAAAACATAGGCTTTTTTTCACATTTTGGCTAAATAGAGGCTGAGATATTAAACCATGCTTAAAATGTGTATACTCTTCTCATTTCCAGAATTTCACTGCAACCACATAGAGGCTAGGAAACAACAAAAACTTACATAATGAATACAGGACTTACTTATGCACCGTTTCCTTGAATTTTTCCTCATCCAGGAACTGCAGTATCAGAAACACCAACTCCCTACTTAAGGAAGACATTGTGCCCGGTACTCCTAAACGCTCCAGTGCAAAGATCTAATGTTAAATCCAAAGCGTTTAATTCCACCCACAATCAACACAGGCTGTCCCAGAATCCTCTTTCAAGCAGCAAAGATCATTAATTTGATGAAAAATATAATACCCAGATGCAATTTCTTCTTCAGCTTCCTTTTGGAACCAAATTTCACCTCAGTCTAAAGTCCCAACATAAACAAACACTCCTCCAAAATCAGTACCAAGTAATGCCTTCATCCAAACAACACAAAACCCTAATTTCAGAATAGCAGAACAAGCACAATTTTTTAAAATAAATTTAAATAAATAAATAAAACCCAATAAAAATAACACCCAAAAGAGCCTCTTGCTCAAACAAAAACTCAAATAAACCCTAAAATTTTTCAGCTTCTAGCACAAAGATCCAGCACTGTAAGAACTTGATTTATATGTAAGCTAAATGGAAACAAGTTCTAAAGTTTGATTATCCAAAAGATATTTCATAGCACATGGAAGAATATTTATTTGTTCATTTTCTACAACAAGAGAGGGAAAAAAAAAAATACATGTATAGCCTTACTGGTCCTTCAGAGAATGGAAAAAAGAACCACTTTTTTGTTTAGGGTTTTGCAACCTCTTCTTCTTCTTTCAAATGGGTTTTCTTTCTTCTCTCTCTCTCTATGTGCTTTGTAGCTATAACTCTGCAACAACCCTCTTTTTCTCTCTCGGACTGTGCTCTGGAAATGGTTTTACACAACTTTTGTTTCTCTCTCTCTTTCTCTCTCTATCTATCTATCCATCTTTGAATATGTTTATACTTTTTTCTCTCTCCAGGACAAGGACAAAGGTTGTGCTGTTTGTGTTGTGCTCTCTCTTTTTCTATCTCTCTCTCTCTCTTTCTGTGTAACTTTTTTTCTCTCTCTTATAACTTTGAGCTTTCCTTGTCGCTGTCTTCTCTCTCTACAATTAGATATTAGTACCATATTAATAGTCTACTATTTTCTCTCTCTCTCTCTCTCTCTCTACCTGATTTTTCCTATCTATCTCTCTCTCTCTCTCTCTCTCTCTATTCTCTACTCGCGAGTCTATTACAAAGACACAGTACAAAAAAGAAAGACTACACTAGCTGACGTCGTTTCAAATAAATACTGTACCTAGGAGTGGGGAAAAAGCTATGCTGTGTGAGCCTGTGAATGTGATCCCTATCTGCCCTTTCCCCACTTACCTTTTTTTTTTGTTTTTGAGAAACTTCCCCACTTACCTTGTACTATTGCTTAAGCTCTTTCTATTATTGGTCAACAATGCACTACGCTCCAAATCCAAATTGTTCTAAAGCTAGACATCCTTTGTTGTGTCTATTCTTTGTGGTTTCTGTCCCACCTTTCCCTTTTCCACTATTTACGTATTTGAAAATAAAAAAATATTTTACTATACTAAAGAGAACTAATAAATCACATTAATTACCGTAAAATATATTAAAATTGTCAAAATAAATACGAAGTTTTTTATGATACATAATAAGGTAATGCCAATAGGTTTAAATAAGAACTAGTAAAAATATGTTAACTTAGTTATTATGAATATAGTTGTATTTGTGATATTAGCACAACAAAAGTTAAGCCAATAAACAAAATTGGCTTTTTTGGAAGTAACATGCTCCAACTTTTATTATCTTTTTATCTCACTTTTAGAAAATTAGGCAATAACCTACCGAAATCTACGGGATGCTAAAATTTTGGCATCTCGTAGTTTATTGCTAAAAAAGTAAGACAAAATAAAATAAATTAACTTATTTTCAAAAATGTTAGTTTTTTTTTTATATAAAAGGGTGACAAAAAGTAGATTTCAAATAAATAAAATAACCAAAAATTAAGGTACCAAAACGAACAACGTTTTCATTGATTTGTTGATTTCTAAGGGATTGATTTAGCGGTTCCTAGCACCTCATAAGATCTATGAGGTGTTCTAGGTTCAAGGCTCCTAATTAGCATTTTAGGGTCATTCCCACATATTAAAAGAAAGAGGGGTATATAGTAGGGAGTGAGAAGCTGGATTCAAATCACAAACATGGAACACTACAATAGATGTCATTATCATTTGCTATTACTTAAACTCCATCTATAATTTATAATCTATAAACTAAAATATATGATTTATAATACACACACACACACACACATATATATATATATATAAACCGAAGCTAATGTTGACAAATATGCTTTTCAAAATCTATATTTTTTCATGTCTTTATTTTAATATAAACTTATTATATTTTTAATCTTTATTAAAATATTATCACACTATATTTTCTTTAAGAGATTAAATTCTGTAAGAATGTGATGTAAAACTCATGTTTTACCTCTCTAATCCTAATATGCTACATTATCTTATCACGAATTTAAGAATAAGCACAACTACACCCAATCAATTCTAATACCCATATATAAATCTAATCAAATTAGGAGTTTATTAAGATGTTATTAGGTGTGATAGTGTGTATTGAATTTTAAGTAAAATACTAGTGTGGTGATGTAAAATATAAATTTTACATTTCATCCTTACTAAATTTGGACTATTTCTTTAAATAGTGATATAAATAGTGTCAATTAATAAATACTATAAATGTCAAATTCTTAACAAAAATAAAGAGAATAGTGTACGTATTTGATTATGCTTGCTTCATTTGTTAAGTTTTCCTTTTTCTAGAAACTAAAACCACAATAATGTAAAAGTATTAATTACAGTTTCCAAAATGTTTGACCTAAAGATAGTTTTTTTTTTGGTGGGGTTTGGGAGAAGAGATCTAGATATAGGAAGTACTGTCAAAGTATAGGATTCCCATGTACATGCACACTATTTATAAATTATTGGTGTAAGGAATGAAGTTTTGTACGGGGCCTATAGCTCACTACAGTAGGGGTCACCTCTATTGTAGCACTGCTCAGAGTGGGGGAAGATGCTTTAACTTCCCCTCGTGTCTATACTGCAGGAAAGACAGAAACCTTATAGAAAAAAGAGCCAAGGTTTATGTGAAGTCGGCAGGCTGTTTTTGGTTCTCGTCTGGTCCATTCCTTCTCCCTCTTTTACCCTTTTCATTCATTTCAACACTTTTCATTAATTTTTGATCGGCTCCGCGCTCTAAAATCTATTTATTATTTTTTTTGATGGGATAAAATCTATTTATTATTAAATAAGAAACCTTTGGTATTTTTAACGAAAATTTAGAAACAATATTTTAGATGTTGTTCTTTAAATTTTCTTTTTAAGATTTAGTCATGTAATTACATAATTAAAAAATATATTTTTATGTCATAAAAAAAATTACATGACAGAATTTTAAGAGATGAACCTAAGGAGCAGCACTTAAGTACTATACCTAAGTCTTGTCTTTTAACTTGATATCGATAAGAATAATTGACTGGTATTTTATCTTGATAATAATAATAACAATTATTATTATTATTATAAGGTAGATACCATAAATTAAATTCAATTGTATTTAAAATAGAACAAAAACTTCTTCTTTTTTTGAGATACGGAGAGAGTTGGTGTTTAAATCATAAATATAAACACAACAAAGAATCTATATATATATATATAGAGGTAAAGTTGAGAGAAAATTCAATTAGATTTTAAATTGGATTATAATTGTAGTCTAATTTTGTGTTACGTGTCCTATCTATATATATTTTTTATTTCTAAGTGAGTTAATGTTGTGCAAAAGATGAAGTGTCTAATTATATATATATATATATATATATATATATTAATAGGTAAAATTAAGAGAAAATCCAGTTAGATTTCAAATTTGATTCGAATTGTAGTCTAATTTTCGTCATGTGTCTTATCTATATATATTTTTAATTTCTAGGTGAGTTAATGTTGTGCAAAAAACGAAAAGTCAAATATAAATAAACAATAATAAAAAAACGCAATAAAAAAGAGTAAACTCACGTGTATATCCAAAAAAATAAAATAATAAAGAAGAAAGAAAAAGTAAAAAACTCATGTATATATCTATGACTTAAAAAATGTATAATTTGAATTCATATATATGTAATTGTGTTGTTTTTAATTGTACCGTGCATATGCACGGATTATACACTAGTATCATTAATGTTGAATTGTCAATTAAACTCCTAATTATTCAATTATGACACTAAGAATCTAAGATAAATACTAGATGAATTCCTTTTACTTAAATGATATAATGATTATAAAAATTAATAATATCGACTTAAATTATTAATTAAAAATATTCCGTTCAACTTGTTCAAGATATTGTGAATATTGATAAATACAAAGGAAAATTTTTTGTAAATAAAATATAAAGGATTTGATTAACATGCGGAAATTCTCACTAGACATCTATAATTAAGATATAAAATTTTAATCATGTAAATTATATATATTGCGACCCAAAAGCATTTGTAGAGTCATTGTATTATCTATATCTATTTGGATCATTGTACTTTTTATATCTAGTTAGAATTGCCTTAAAATACATTTTGATATAGTCAATATTAACAAGATTCATTCACACAAATAGATTCTGAAAAACATGTTTAGACTTTAGACCTTTTATGCACGAATTATTACCAATTTTATTATTATTTTTAATTAATAATTCAAGTAGTTTTTTATATATATAATCAATAGCTGATCAACTAGCTAATTAATCAACTACACATGCAATGTAGATAAAGCATAAAAATATATATATATTTATTTATTTATTTAAGAAACAAACACACACACAAGGAAGAGAGAAATAGGTTCTAACACAAAGACATACCACACAAAAGAAACAAATAATTGTTGATGAAGTGAAAACCTCAATTGGGAAAAACACCCTATAGGACCTAACCCAGCTAGTCAAATACGATACAAGCTAACATACAATACCTCCAAACACATGTAAAAAACATTGTATCTGAGTTCCTCACTCTTGCTTCCAATACACTCGAGGAGATATTGTGTTTAGAACTTTTAACCTCTCAATGATGATCAATAAGAAAGTTATGGAAGATAAAGAATGCTCTTAATTGGTTTTTCAATAAGAAAGTTATGGAAGATAAAGAATGCTCTTAATTGGTTTTTCAATAGTCGCCTTCCTTCTTTCAAGATGGAAGCAAATGACTCTAGAGTCTAGAAGCAAATATCATGATTTTTATAATAGAGTTTTGTTGAGTAAGAGTCCAACAAGAGTTTCTGCCTAATCTCACATAACCGAGTCTGATCCTAGTACGATTGAGACTTCAATTTCGTACAACCAAGCTTGTATGCTTTGCATAGTAAACAAAATCTTCAACCTTTAGCCTTCGTTGCCACTAGTACCATTATAGTATTAAAATCAAACAATACAAATAAATTTGTCATGAAATAAAAATCACAACAGATTCAAAAAATGAAGTTTGTGTAAGTTGCATTGATGCATACACACTTCTTTTTATTAAACATGTTTGCCTTAATTGATTGTAAAAAGGTTGAAAAATAAGGAGAACTCTCAACTCTCAAGAGCCTGTGATAAGAATTTCCCTATCATAGCATTTTTCTTATTAAATACAATGGAGCCAGTTAATTCTGGTATCAAGGAACTGTTATCTTATACACATGAATTCATCATTAAAAAAATAAAACAATTGTATGATAGTGTTGTTAGTAGAGTAACGGATATAAATATTTTAGCTTTTATAGCTATTTGAATCATGTAAAATTATAATTAGGATTCAAGCAAAAAATAATAATATAAATAGGTAATTGATGTACATGCAAGCTAACTTTTTAGTTATTTATCTAAAAGTAGCTAACTTTTTAGTTGGTACCTGTTGATATTGATGCTATTAATGGAGGTAAATAACTTCTTTTTGTGGGGGGTTGGTACTATTTGTATAGATAATAATGGAGGGGTACTAGTACTTTATTTGTTTTCCAAATCATTCATAATATTCCAATTTCTAATTGAATTAGTCACATTATAGTCATTTTTAAAGATAAATCAAAAAGTGATCCTTATTATAAGTTTCAGTTAGTTCAAGTGATAAAGTATTTGACATCGTATAAGAGACTTGAATTCAAATCCTACTTATACAAAAATCAATTAGTATCTTAGCATAATGATAAACAATAATTATCATGGACCAGATAACATCAATTTATATCCTATTGTACCCAATAACAAAAATACAACCTTCGTTATCTATATTGTCTTTGATTGTTATTTTGATGACTAAAAAGGGTTCTACTCCATTGCCACTTGGGACATGCTTACTCATGTGGCTTACTCCAAAACAGTATTGTGTTTTCTCTTGGTGGGATTCAAAGAAATCATGGCATAACAGTTTGTTGCATTTTGAAGAAAGCTAGTGTCTAGTATGGAGTTCTTTCAATATCGTACTAAAGCACACGGTCCCCATTACCTGTGATTGATGATGAAACTTGGCTTGGAGCTCGCATCCGCTCCTGATAATAGCTATTTATTATCAGACCAAGACATCAGTCAGTTTTTGGTGTGGGCGGAGATTGAACCCCAGATCTCTTATACAACCATCAGAAACTTTACTAGTTGAGCTAACTGGAACCCACACTCACTGTAATTGTTGATCAGCTTATTTATTTATTTATTTAGCTAAAACCTTTTAGCATAATTTTTTAAATTCTAACTTTTCATTTATGTATAATTATATTTTTACGGACTTTTAACAAACAAACCATTAAACTTTCAGCAAAGAGAGTAATTACGAACCAATATGATGATCTCACTCATTTATTTATGTGAAAAACACTTTCCTAAATAGAGTTTCAACCTATGGCGTCCGCTCCTGATAATAGCTCTTTATTATCAGACCAAGACACCAGTCAGTTTTTGGTGTGGGCGGGAATTGAACCCCAGATCTCTTATAAAACTATCAGAGACTTTACCAGTTGAGCTAACTGGAACCCACACTCACTGTAATTGTTGATCAGCTTATTTATTTATTTATTTAGCTAAAACCTTTTAGCATAATTTTTTAAATTCTAACTTTTCATTTATGTATAATTATATTTTTACGGACTTTTAACAAACAAACCATTAAACTTTCAGCAAAGAGAGTTATTACGAACCAATATGATGGTCCCACTTATTTATTTATGTGAAAAGCACTTTCCTAAATAGATTTTTCCCTTTTTTTTTTTTAATAGGTATAATAGTTGTCAAAATCGCAATCTGAATCGTAAGATCGCACGATTTTACGATCTCACCTTACCAAACCGTTTAGAATCGCATAAGGATCGTAAAAATTGTAAGATCGTATGTAGGATTGTAAGATCGTATGGGATCCTACCGATCCTACCAAAACGCAAAAATCAAAATTTTTTTAAGTTCATCTTTATAAGTTGTAATTTGTAATTTCAAGACTAAGACATTGTACTTCATAAATGTATCAACTAAGTGGTGGGACTCATATGGAGATGACTTTCTTGAATTGAAAATTTTTGCTATAAGAATATTGAGCTTAACATATAGCTCTTCAGGTTGTGAAAGTAATTGGAGTACATTTAAAATAATAAGACCAAATGACTTTGGTATATTATCCCTTAGTTGAGAATTCTCTATTAAAATTTGTACAACTTTAAGTACACTCAAAAATGAGAAAATTGTTTAAACCAAAAAAAGAAAAAAGAATGAGTTGGTATTTGTCATGTAAAACTTGAAGATAAAAGAGAAAATACCTAAACCATCAAGTGCAAAAGAAGAAATTGGTTTGAAGAACTTGTCCTCGGATGATGAGTGGTTAACAAAGGGTGTCGACCAAAAGATGATGGTACAGATTTTGATGAAGATAATGAAGTAATAATTCTAAAGTCTTCCTTTATAGATTTAAAAATAAATAAAAATAAAAGTTACATGTGTATAATGTGAATGTGTGATCACTATTGTATCATTTGGTTATCAATGTTAGGTGATGATGAGGGTTCAAGAGCAGCTGCCGAAGGAATAAGTGTGTTGGTATTTTGGTACTTGGTTGGTTTCTAATTAAACATTCACTGAACTTTTAAATACATTGTATCAAAACTTAAATATATTTGTTTCGTTAATATAGACGTAGTGATGTAGGACATGCAAATTATATCATATGATCAAAATCTTTATTTTTATGGAAGAATTCATAATTTACGTGATTAATCAATATATAAAGTCACTATCAATGTGTTTTTTGCTTTAAATCTGAAAATAGATAGGATCTTATGATTTACGATCCGATCTTACGATCTACGATCTTACCTACCTCTTGCGATCCTACGTAGAATTCCGATTTTGACAACCTTATTATCAAAGAAAGGACGAAAATAGAGTTTGAACCGCAAATATTAAGTATGCTAAAGGAAACAAGTCAAGAAAAATTTTGTTGCACCAAAAGAGAACAAGACTTATGTGTCTCAATTTGTTATTTTCTGATTAAATTCCAAATTTGTTATAACCAAAATATTATTTATATTGTAATTTCACCAACAAGTACTCTCATAAAGTATTACATTCTAATATCTTTCCTTTTCTTTTTCTCTTTTTTCAATGGAATTGAGAGTAACACTTTATTTGGATCATAAAAAACAATAGAGATAAGAGAAAGACAATAAAAGAAGGTGGTGAAATATTCAATGTTTTCTAGTATTTGGTTGACATGACACATGAGATGTCATGAAATAGATTGAGAATGCAAAATGAAACTTTCTTCCCCGGGCCCCGTTTTTACCCAATCAAATTGGGTGAGAAACACCTTAATGATTTAATTCTTAAAATCAGAATTTCATTAATATGCCCCAAATTCCTTGTCACGAATATTTATCACACCTCACATCTTGACATTTCTCTATGAATTTCTTTTCCCTCCACTTTAGAAGCCAAACAAATGAAGTATGTGTATTATATGTATCACTATATATATATATATATATATATATATATTATCTTGGATAGAAAGACACTTTTTCCCCCTAATTTGAGAGTACTTGTTGGTGAAATTAAAAGAAATAAATAGGAAATGACTTAAGAGGCACAAACAAATTATGGGCTCATGTACTTATAGAAAAAGCAAATTAAACTTGGTTAGCCTAAGGTTAGTCTAATATTCTCTGATATATAAATTTACATTGGGTTTATTGTAACAAAGAAGCTTAGTATCAAAAATGTAGTCGTCAAGAGCTTTTACCTGTAGATATAGCTCAGTAGATCGAACCACGTTAAAATTTTACTTTCATTTTTCCCTTCCCCTTTTAGTCTCTCAATCACTCAACAACTTTAACAAAATGAAAATATTTTAATTCTATTTAAATTCATTGTTCCCTTTCCTCCTAAATTAAGAGGAGACTAAGAGAGAGTGATAGAAAGTTTAACACTCTATTTGGTTTGAGGGAAGAATGAAAGAATGGAAATAAAAGGAGGGAAATAAAGAAAAAGAGTAAGAGACTTCTATTGTTTGATTGGAATGAATTAGGGTGGGTGGAAGGAAGGGGGAGGAAACTATTTTCTCCCTGATCCCACATCCCCCTCACTCACTCTCTACCATGATCAACTGATTTTTAACTAGTTATAGGAGTTTTTATTTGGCCGGATTGGCGCCTGGTTCCTGATTGAACCAATTCAACAGGTTGATCCGTTTTTTAAAAATATGCTATCTATCTACCTATCTCAAAAGGGGTATACAAATAAAGGGAAAAATGTCCCTATTTCCCTTCCTCGCAAGTTACACACCAAAAAGATTGATAAAAAAAATGTACTTGTTTTCCTTCCCTCTCCTCCTCCCCTCCTCTCTTTACTTTTTCTTTTCCCCACTTTCATTCAACCAAAAATAATGTAAAGATTTAAATTTTTTATTAATAATAAACGTATCATATGAATAATTTATTCATCATTCTTCTTATAACCAAACTTGATAAGAAGGTAATAAATTTTCTCCTTTCTCTTTCATTCCATTTCTTCTCCCCTGTCTGTTTTCTTTCCTCCACATGTGCAACAAACATAAGGCTGTGTTTGTTTCAACTTCAAACCACTTCCGGAAATCAATTTCCGTAAAATTGATGTGTTTGGCTGCTTAGGAAAATTGGGTCAACAGAAACCCATTTCCCCTTTGACCGAAAATGAGCCCTCTGCTGGTGGAAATAGATTTCACCTTCTATTTTCACTTCAAATGGCATTTTCCGGAAAATTGAGAAACGGAGAGAACAAACCCACGAACAAGCCCAGTCGAACGAACCCACGAAACAGAGAGCACGAACCCAGGAAATCAGCGCCATCGCCGAGCCAAGCCCAGCGCCCATCGCACCTCGCCGTCGCACCAGTCTCGCACCGCGCCGATCAATCAAAGGGAAATCGCAGCACCGCGCCGATCGCTCAATCGCCGCTCGACCCAGACCCATCGCCTCCTCGATCGCGCCATCGCACCTCGTCGTCGACCCAGACCCATCGCACCTCCTCGATCGCTCCATCGCCGCTCGACCCAGACCCAGACCCTCGATCGCGCCATCGCACCTCGAGCTCTCTCTTCCTCGATCTCTCAGTTGTTTTTTTTTTAAATTTGATCGCGCCATCGCCTCCAAGCCCAGAGCCCATCGCGATCGCGCCATCACACCCATCGCCTCCACGCTCTCTCTTCCTCGATCTCTCAGTTTTTTTTTTTTTTTTAATTTGATTGTTGTTGTTGTTGTTTTTTTAATTTGATTGTTGTTGTTTTTTATTTTAATGAACTTGTTGTTGTTGTTGTTGGTGTTGTTGTTGTCGCCGGAGCCGAAATTTGTTGTTGTTGTTGCCGGAATTTTTTGTTGTTGTTGTTGTTGTTGGTGTTGTTGTTGTTGCCGGAATTTGTTGTTGTTGTTGTTGCCGGAAAATGTGAAAAATTTTCCGGAAAATAGCATTTTCCTAACACATCCAAACACATGAAAATATTTTTCACAACAATTTTCATAATTCACCCAAACACTTAAAAATATTTTCCTTTTCCGAAAAATAGCATTTCCGAAAAATATGTATTTTCTAAAAAACATTTTACACGAAACAAACACAGCCTAAATTTATAATCAATTCCATAGGATTTGACAATTTGAACTTTTATTAAGTGCAATTGTGAGTTGTGTCCAATTTAGCTCACAGTTAGGTATACATGTCTTTCTATCTTTTTCTTTTTGAGAAAGTACATGTCTTTCTATCTTTTAGTTTCAAACAAAAAAACAAAAGAAAGAAAAAAAAAAGAAAAAAGAATATAAACGTCAAAATCTGTGGCCTGTATACCTCACATCCCTCCTGTTTTCAAATACCAAAAAACAATCATACTAAAAGAGTTGGGACCTTAATAATGGTCATAAAACTGTTGTATATATTTTTTGTCAAATCCATATTTTTTGTCACCTAGCCTAGTGTGTAACATCAACTTTGACTTTAATAGATCCTCTGGGCATGAAATGATTCCCACCCTACTTGGATGTAGCGTTACACTTAAATAATAATAATTGTAGGGGGTGTCAATTTGGGTCCAAAATTGGAAGTGGCCCCATCAAAAAAAAAAAATTTTGGAAGTGGCAAATCAATTTTTGGAAACATTGAATAAGGGGTATTTATGTCAATCTATTCTCATCATCAATCAGACATTAATATAGTTATTATCAGTTCGCCACGTCACCCTTCCTCGTACTCATTTACTATTCCACTACTTTTTTTTTTTTTTTTTTTTTTTGAGAGAGAGTTTAAACCTATGGCGTCCGCTCCTGATAATTGCTCTTTATTATCAGACCAAGACACCAATCAGTTTTTGGTGTAGGCGGGGATTGAACTCCAGATCTCTTATACAACCATCAGAGACTTTACCAGTTGAGCTAACTGGAACCCACTATTCCACTACTTCTTTAAATAGAGAATATAATATTTTTTTTTATTGAAAGAAAAAGAAAAAAAAAAAGTGGGTTTTTTATATTGATGAAGTAAAAGCCCACCGATCAAAGCTCTGTCATTGTCGACTCTCTAAGTGCGCGGTAGCTGGCTTAAAGTGTAGCGTAGTGTGGTGTGTGATAAGTACGTTGTCTTATCAATTTCTAGAGTTGTGTTTCGACTTTTCTGACACGATCGATATCTTTTTTTCTTTTTCTTTTTTCCTCTTTTTTATATGCTGTTGGTTTTGCTTGTATGTGACATCCATACCGTAGAATATCTACTATTCCTCTGCCTTTATTAATATGATAGTATATTTAGAGCACTGACTTAGCTTTTTAAAAAAACTATTATTTTAAGACGTGACTTTATCTATTTTAATATAGAGTTTGGTTAACTTTCGTTACTTTTTAAATTTTTTATTTATTTATAATTTTAATGAGAGCATGATACATAATCTATTAATTAAATAAAATATAAAAAATAAAATATACTGTCACTTATCATTATATATTTAAAATAAAAAAAATTTATTTTAAAAAAGTATTAGAGATAAGACAAACCCTTTAACATATCACTTTACAATATACTTTACATCACATATTTTATTATTTTTTTTAAATATTTTTTTTATTAATAATGATATTTTGTATGGAAGATAGAGAAAGTTTGAATAAAAAATAATAAAAACAAATAGCACATCTATTGATACTGTTTTTTTTTTTTTTTTTTGAGAAGGATCTATTGATACAGTTCTATTCTTAGAACATCGCAATAGTTATTTTACATTTTTTTTTTATGATAAAGAGTTATTTGACATTTGACACCTCTCAAGTTTGGTTTACTAAATACTAAAAATTTATTATTTAGCACACCTAATAATACTTTTAAGATGACTTTTATAAATGGGTGTCTTTTACCATTGACAAATAATAATTTGAATTTTAAGTTAAAGGTGAGTCGACTCCTTATTATTAAAGAATAGATAAAACTATTATTAAATTCTACTTAGGTGCACTCAGGCACCATTAAAATTAGCCTATATGTTGTCAAGTGTGATTTTTTTTTTTTTTTTTAGTTATACTAAACCGAGCTTTAATAATTTTGTTGAGTAATTAAATTGAAGTGAATGCTATAATGAATTCCTAAACTTAGGCAAAATATTTGGATTAAGCAAATGTGTGTTATATTATGAGATTTGTAGTTCTTTGTTTTGAGATATTAAATTGAAATATTATTCTAAAATTACTAAGAGTCTTGTAATTTAATGACATTATTTTGTATTATTTATGAAAAAAACTAAGGTTCAAATTCCTTGCTGATCACTTATTGTAACAATTGATATATATATGGGATTAGGGGACTTTAGGTGCCTTTGTTGACATAATATGAACATGACCCACCAGCATAGTTTACCACCCCTATTTGAGATGCTTCTCTGCCCAATCAAGGTGTTCCTCTCTTTTTACTTTGAAGCACCCAATTTTCCTCTACATCAATTTGCCTGTTTTTAATAATGCTTATGTTTTGTTTTTTTTTTTTTTTTTTTTGTTGGTGTGAGTGTCTAGGATTCTTAGATCACTTGACTAATCACCGAGTATGTGTAATAATACATGTTGGATAAGAAAAATGTTGAAAAAAAAAAAAATTCAAAAACTAGGTTAGTATGTACAACCAAAAAAGTAACACACCTATATATAAAAAATTCATATACTTCCAAGGCTTCAAAAATCCACCTATCTATCAAATTATCAAAAGTGGACAAGTAAAAGTGTAAAACTGAAACACCATAGCAAGTCTCATTTATGATTTTAACTCAAATTTTTTTGTTCTTTTTGTAGTGAAACTCATTTGCATTTACATTCACTTGGTGGTGGGGTGGGTCAAAGATAGAGTCAGAAGACCATAATAGGCAAAGGCTATAGTCTTGAAGTCCAGGTAGAGCAGGCTTGTCACTGGATTCAGGTCCTTCAAATGGAGGACACGTTTCGATTGCTCGAGCATTTAGATGATCCGTCTGCACCATTTCTAAGACTGACCCACTACAGTACTCTGAGCTTCGAGCTGTCTATTCGCGACGTGGCATCGGATCATCGATGCAGTAAAAATAAATAGATAGTAAAAGATTCGCTATTACTTTGGCCACTCGATATGTGTCACTTTAACGACACCCACCGTTCTTAATTGTACGGAGGAGCCACACGGCTACTTTCCAATGGTTTTACTTACAGCAGTGTGGGCCCCTTCGTATTGTGAGAGAGAGGAGATAGAGAGGAGGGTACGTTTCTGATAATTTCACGTTTCCTATACACACATGAAAAAAATTGTACGGGGTCTCCAAAATAGTTGATGCGAGATTTGTGTACGTGGATTTGAGCAATTATGACACGATGTAAAAATTAAAAAGAAATAAATTAAAGGGTTAAAATAAAAAATAAGTTACGCAGCGTTGTATAAAATGGTACAATCTGTGTCATAATTTACTCACATGATAAGTTGTGAGTAGTAGAAAATTTTTTTATATAGACCCACCATCACTCTTTCATCATTCATAATTTATTATGTGGGTGAGTTGTAGCACAAATTATGCTACTTTATGTGACACTAGCATAACTTATTAAAAATTTATGTAGTTTTAATTTTTAACACATCATTAAAAAGCGAATAATGCTAGGGACATATAAATTATACAATTTTGTGTCACAACTCGTCACGTGACGAATTATAATTGGTAAAAGTGTAATAATGAGTCATGTAAGGATATACTTTTACCAATCATAACTCGTTATGTAGCGAGTTGCGTCACAAAATTATGCAATTTTATGTATTCCTAGTATTACTCTTAAAAAACTACTTTATTAATCACATAATTTTACAATTCAGTCTACCTCACTTATTTTATTTTATTTTTCACTTCTATTTATTTATTTTATTCATTTTACTCTCTCTCTCTCTCTCTCTCTCCCCCATGTTCCTATCACACCCATAGCCACAACCCTCCACAACCATAAACCCACACCCCACCACACCCACACCATTGAGAACCCAGCAATACTGGAAGTCCACCCACCACAACCACTAAAATCGCAACCCACCATCACCCAACCATCACAAACCCACAACCCAACCACCTCCAACCAAAAACTCACTAAAACAACCAACAAAAAACCCAAAATCAAAAATACCAAACAAAGAAGAAGAATCGGAAGAGAAATCAAAATGGTGGCGTCGGAATCATGGTTGCTGTCGGCGTCACAGTGGCTTTGTCTTCGGCGGCGGCTATCGTGGTGTGGAACGAAGAGAAGTGGGAGAGTGAGAGGGAGATGAGAAGAGTGAAAAAAAATTGAAGTGAGAGGGAGGAGAGAACATCAAAAATGAGATGAGAGAGTTTGAAGAGAAAGAGAAAATTTATTAAAAAAATATTTTTTTACTACATGCTGCTATAGTGCCGTTCTAACAGTAGAATGGTACTATGGGTCCGTTTGGATACAACTGAAAACTGAAAACACTGTAGCAAAATAATTTTTAAATGTGTGAATAGTATCGTGGGACCCGTTTTTAATAAAAAAGTTGCTAAAAAGTGAAAATTGTGGGTCCATAAACAGTGCACAAATGCACTGTTCATTGACAAAAGTCAACAAGTGTGGCTACTGTTCATTGAACAGTAGCTGCACAGTAACCATGAACAGTGCATTCACGGTTGAAAAAGTCTTTATACGGCTGAAAGCAAAAAAAAAAAAAAAAAAAAAAAGGAAAAAACGGAAATGCAAATCGTAAACGGGCCGCCCAAACTATCTCTATATCATGTTAGTTTGTTTTTTTTTTTTGAGATTTGGCACATCTCATGTAGAATAGTTTTTGGTGTTTGGTGTGGCCAATGCTAGACATAGGATTCAAATTCTATCTATATAAAAAATAATTAGAGTCCCTTGTTAGAATGATAAAGAGCAATATTATGAAGCATATGTTATAGAAATAAGTTGTTGTTACTGTTGATAGCCATCAGTTAAAGTCCTTAGGCCTCCCACTTGTCCCAATTTGTTTTAAAGGTTTTACAGCTCCCATTAAATAAACAAAAAGGTCAAAAAATTGTATAAAAAAAAATCTCAAAATTATAGAGTGGTAATTAATTTTTTTTTTAAAATAATATATGTATGTGTTACATTCTTTCCCGATCTCTAAGAAGACCCCAAAAATATTGAATACAATTGAAACCCTAAAAGATTTCACCCCAAAAAAAAAAAATTTGTTAACAAATAATCATTGACAATCAATTTTCTTAACAACTTATAAAAATATATTAATAAAACCTAAACACAAAAATTAGACTAATAATTTTGCATCTCAAAAAAAGAAAAAAAAAAGAATAGTTTTAAAACCAACAAAAAATTTGAATATATAATATTTAAATATTAGAAAAATCACTAAAATTTATTGAGTCAATCTTGCTTGTGCTTCTTTCTTCTTTATTTATGGTTTTTTTTTTTTGGTAAAATATAAAAACACCTTATAAACTTTGAGCTCAAATCAAATTGAACCTTAATCTTTAAGCTTGAATCTATAAACCCTTAAACTCTAAGAGATTCTCATAGCACAACTTGTGACCAATTTTAATCCCTTGGCTAAGATTTGGGGTGACAATTGGTTGACTGGACCGAACCATGTGGATTGGAAAAGAAATTTAATCATTATTCTCATTGCTGATGAGATAGTTTATGTCCTTAATGCTGAGCCACCAGAACTTGCCTTAAATGTTGCCATTGAGGGGCATACAAATGCATTTGATAAGTGACCAATTTTACATATCGACCTTTATAACCAATGTGTTTCAAAAACAATGCCAAGGCCTAGTTACAACACGAGATATGATTCTACACCTTAAAGAGATGTTTGGAGAAGAAAGTAGAAGTGCACGACAAACTTCTATGAAATATCTAATGTCTACCCAAACTACAGAAGGAACTCTAGTTCAAGAACACGTCCCGAAGATGATTTATTTCATCAATAAATTAGATATGATTGGTGTAGAAATGGACTGTGAGACCAAAGTTGATGCAATTCTAGCATCTTTACCTAATTCTTTTAATTAGCTTGTTATGAACTATAACATATATAAGATGGATGTTACATTGTTTGAGTTGCTCGAGATGTTGCAAGCAATTGAGGATCTCATAAAGAAAGAAGTCTAATGCCATGTTGGTAAAGTAATCTAATTATTCTCTTAAGTACAAGCCTAAGGGTAAGAGCTTTACGAGAAAAGAGGCTCAGTCATCCAATATGGCCTAAGGTGACAAAGCAAATAAGGGCAGTGAGCAAGATAAAGCAAAAATAAATTGTTTCTATTGTGGTAAACCTGGTCATTAGAAGAGAAATTGTTGCCACTCTTTGGCTTTTCTAAAGAATGGCAAGCCTTCATAAGGTATGCCTATTGTGATCATTATTCAAAAATATTTAATGGATGGTCCTTTTAATGCTTGGTTTGTGGATTCTAGTGAAACTTCACACATCTACCATATACAGCAAGGGTTCAAGGAGACCCAAATGATGAATGAATGGGTAGTGATCCTGAAGATGGGGACAAGTGATATTGTTGCAGCCACTACCATTTGAACCTTCCATTTGGAATTATCTTCTAATATAACTTTAGTTTTGAAAGAATGCTTATTTGTGCTAGAAATACGAAGGAATTTAGTTTATGTTTCAAAACTTGGTTGTTTTGGATACTGCTTACTTTTGATGAGTTTAACCTAGAAACTTGACCCTTCCTTACTAGTGAGGATATGTACTACGCTACCTCCTTGGTGCATTATGCCACTAAGTCAAAAAATAACAAGCTTGACTAGACCAATCTCTATGCACTTCATAGATGCCATGGTGACGACCCATCTTTCATTGTCAACTCCATAACTTAATAACAAGTTTAGAGGAAGAAAGTAATGAGAATTTAGAACAAATAAGTTTTGAAACGTGTACGATTGAACTTATATGGGAGAGTGGATAAGTTATCTAACAGTACATCTCGATGAGAAAGCTCATGAGTGACAAAAATGCAAGCTTTGACATCATAATGTCTGGAAAAGAAGAAAGTGATTGCAAGAATGTAAAGTGGACACAAGATGTACGTGAAAAATCCTAGGAAATGGATGAAAAACCACAGTTTGAGCAAGAAAGAATCATTCTTTGTATTGTATGGAAAATAGGTAACCCTTGTACAATAAGGATGTTCTTCCTTAAAAGAGAAACCTTATTTTCTACCTCACTCTCTTATCAACTTTCTACTCTCTTTTCAAAAGATCTACTTGGGTTCTTACCCTAAAAGTCTAGTTGCATGTTCCTCTTATAATCTGAGGAATATGGCTGAGTACAAAGACAAGTGTCAAGTCATCATTTTCTTATTTTGGAACATACTACAACTGGGGTACTATTTGGTGACTGGAGGAGAGAGAGAGTACGCCAACATCAACACTGTGGCATGAGGGTAGGCGACTTTGCCATTGCCTAGGGAACAACTCTTAAGCAATGAGAGGGACATCAGAAGTACTGTAGGTGATACACGAGTCCCTGAAGTGGTCCAACATACACTCAACCAAAAGGGGTGTTTCTATAGCTACTGACCCTAGGAGGTCACTATCTCCCTTTTGTGAGTGCTTGAGTACTATGTCAGATGCATATTTTGCTTCATTCCTAAGGCAGTCACGCCCTTGGCACGGGCTAAGGATAAAATCTTGTAGCCAACGTTTTCTCTCCCTTGCTCACAGCCACTCCACGTGTAAGGTCCAGATCCAGTCACATCAACACTCTCCCATGCCTTGACTGGTGTACTGTACAAAACAAAAACTAAATTCTTTGTACTTACGGTATGTATATGTATTCTTTCAAAACTAAAGTTTTATTAGAAAATAATTTCAAATAGAAGGTACCAACAATAGTGGCTGCAACAGTTGCACATATCCCCATCTTCAAGATCACTTCCCCTTCATTTAGCTTTTGGGTCTCCTTTAATCCTTGCTATATATATTGATGTGTGAGGTCGCACTAGAATCCACATACAAGGATTAGAAGGACCATCCATCAATTTTGTTTTAATAACGAGCACAATAAACATAACTTTTGAAGGTTTTTCATTCTTTAGAGAAGCCAAAAGTGAAGATAGTTTCACTTCCAATGATAGGGTTTACTGTAATGGAAACAATTTCCTTTTGCTTTATTTTTCTCAATGCTCTTTCACTTTGTCACACTTGAGGCTTATTGGATGACAGTGACCCATTTCTCTTTAAGTTCTTACCTTTAAACTTGTGCATAAGCGAATAATCAAATTTCTCTACCAAAATGAAAGTAGGATTTTCTTTCTTGATGGGATCCTTAGCTGCTTGTAACATATTGAGCAACTCAGACAATATATCATCCATCTTATCCGATTCATAATTCATAACAAACTGATTAAAAAAATCAGATAATAACGTTAAGATCACATCAACTTTGGTCTCACCAACCAATTGTGCACCAAGCATATCTAGTTTGTTGATGAGAGAAATCATCTTCAAGACATGTTCCCTAACTAGAGTTCATTCCACCATTTTGGTGGACATGAGCTTGTCGTGCACTTCTACTTTGTTCTCCAAACATCTCTTTAAGGTGCAACATCATATCCTGTGTTGTAACTAGGTCTTGGCATTTTTTTTGAAACATATTGGTTATAATGGTCAATATGTAGCACTTAGACATTTCATATGCCTCATGCCACTTATTGAATGCGATTTTTTGCTCCTCAATGACAACAAACTCTGGTGGCTCAACATCAAGGACATTAACTATCTTATCAACAATGAGAACAGTGATTAAATTTATTTTTCAAATCACATAGTTCGGTCTAGTCAACCAATTGTCTTCTAGAATCTTAACCAAGGGTTTAAAATTGATTAGAATGAATTTGAAAAATTCATTCTCACACACTATCCCTTAGATTTCGGGTATTGAATAAGTAATGGTACCTCCCACTAGAACAAAATCTCATAGATCCCAAAATAGAATAAAACAATTATATTCATAACCAGTTCAACGTGGCTATTGGGAACCCTTACTTGCATGCTCCAACAATTTCTTTTGAAATTTATCTTGCACAACTTGTAAAGGCGAATAGATACTATTCATCATGATTTCATCTCATGTTTCTAATTATATATTTAGCTTGATTTTAAAGTTTAAAGAAGAATTGTAAATTACCCCAAACATAAAGGATGAAAAGTGTTTTTTTTACTAAGTTTTTGTTTTTGTCTGTAAAACTATATGTTTTTACTTAAAATGATGTGCAAAGAAAAAAAAATACAAAAAGTCAACCTAAGAAAATTGTACATGAAACAATGAATTTTGGCTCAAAAAAACTGACTAAATGAACAAAAAATTTATAAAAACACAATAGAATGACACAACATTTTCATAATATCTTTATAATTTTGTTATATTTTATTTTGAATTATAAAGAATTGACAACTTAGCAATTTTGAAAATATTGTGATGACAACAAGATGTCTTAACATTTTTGTACAAAAAATGCTATATCCACAACATTTTCACAACAAATCATAAGTAGTAGGTTGTTATTGGTGGACAAAACAATAGTTTCATTAGTAAGTTTAAATTAGAACCAATAACAATTTACCACCTATGATTTGTTATGAAAATATTGTGAATATATAGCACTTCTTGTGAAAAGTGGGAGCTGCCCCCCCCCCCCCCCCCTTTTTTCCTTCAAGTTTGCCTTTTTTTTTCTTTTTTTTTTTACATATTTACTTTGTACTTGTAATATAAGCTTATATTGTATACACATAAAAAGTGACATATTATATACATTTGAAAAAAAAAATATGATAAATATTGTACAAATTTTGCAAATGTGTACAACATTTGCCAATTTTTATGTATTTACAATCTATATAAAAAGAGCTAATAGGCTCATGAATAGTTATTTTAATTGGTTTAGTGAATTTTCCTTTTTCTTTTTTTTCTTTCTAAATTTTTTTAATAAATTTTTTCTTCAAAGTTTGCCAATTTGGTTTGAGCTTGTTTTTGTTTTTTGTTTTATTATTCTTTTAAGGATCTTTACATGTTTACTTTGTACTTGTAATATAAGCTTATATTGTATACACACAAAAAGTGGCAAATATTATATACATTTGCAAAAAAAATGATAAATATTGTACAAATTTCGCAAATGTGTATAACATTTGCCAATTTTTATGTATTTACAATATACATTTATATTGTAAGTACAATGTATACTTTTATATATAAAAAAGTGAATGGAAAAAGCTACAATAGTTTCGTTATAGTAGTTTTGGTTTGTTCAATTTTCATTGTTTCATTGGCCACTTTTTTTTTTTTTTTTTTTTCCATGTTTGCCAGTTTGGTTTGAGCTTGTTTTTGTTTTTATTTTTTTAAGGATCTATACATGTTTACTTTGTACTTATAATATAAGCTTATATTGTATACACACAAAAAGTGGGAGTTGCCCCTTTTTCTTTCTTTTTTTTCTTCAAGTTTGTCGGTTTGGTTTGAGCTTGTTTTTGTTTTTTGTTATTTTATTTTATTTTATATTTTTAAGGATCTTTACATGTTTACTTTGTACTTGCAAATAAGCTTATATGGTATACACACAAAAAGTGACAAATATTATATACATTTGCAAAAAAAATATGATAAATATTGTAAAAATTTTGCGAATGTGTACAACATTTGCCAATTTTTATGTGTTTACAATCTATATATAAAAAGAACCAATAGGCTCATGAACAGTAATTTTGGTTTAGTGAGCTGTCATTTTTTCTTTTTTCTTTTTCATTAAAGTTCGCTAGTTTGATTTGAGCTTATTTTTGTTTTATTATTCTTTTAAGGATCTTAACATGTTTATTTTGTACTTGTAATATAAGCTTATATTGTATACACACAAAAAGTGACAAATATTATATACATTTGCAAAAAAAAAAATGATAAATATTGTACAAATATTGCAAATGAGTATAACATTTGCTAATTTTTATGTGTTTACAATATAAATTTACATTGTAAGTACAATGTATAATTCTATATATAAAAAATGTGAATGGGAAAATGTACAATAACTTCTTTACAATAGTTTTGGTTTGTTCAATTTTCACTGTTTCGCAGGCCACTATTTTTTTTTTTTTTTTTGTTGTGAATTCATAAAGCAGTAGATGTGTTACATTATTTTTGATTTGTCCAATTCACACTGTTTTACATTATAATAAAATATTAACACAAAAAATTGGCACAATTCACAATTGTTGAGGTGTTAATTCTTTATAAGCCAAAATAAAATAATAAAATATCATACTGGAACCAACCATAACTAAAAATAAAGGTATTGTGAAAAAAGAAGTGTTATATTCACAATATTTTTCATAACACTTTCATAACAAATCATAGGTGGTAAATTGTTATTAGTTCTAATTTAAACTTACCAATGAAACTATTTTTTTGCTTACCAATAACAAACCTGTAACAACCTACTACCTATGATTTGTTGTGAAAATGTCATGGATATAACATTTTTTGTGTGAAAATGTTAAGACATCTTGTTATACTCACAATATTTTCAAAATTGCTGAGCTGTTAATTCTTTAAAAGTCAAACTAAAATATAACAAAATTGTAAAGGTATTATGAAAATGTTGTGCCATTTTGTTGTGTTTTTATAAATTGGTTTAGTAAGCTTTTTTGAGCCAAAATTCATTATTTCACGTACAATTTTCTTGGGTTGATTTTTTTTTTTTTTTTTTTTTTTGCACACCATTTTAAGTAAAAACACATAGTTTTACACATAAAAACAAAAACAAAAACTTAGGAAAAAAATACTTTTCATCCTTTATGTCACGCCCCAAACCCGATATCTGGATTTGTGACCATGACCGGCATGCTAATATCAATCTTAAACCTGATATTAACAAGAACCAACTTAACTTTTACAAAAGCTTCCCTTTTTCTTATCATTCTTGTTTCTTTACTTCTTGATATTCAGAGCATCTATACTGTACTCAAAATATAACATAATCCACCAGTCATGCAATTTCCACACTTTCACATAATATATATCTTAATACTTTAAGGTACACAACTTTCATTAGATCATAAAATACACCATACTACAAATCTAAACATCAAATTGCTAATTTAGGATCTATACATATAAACTTAAAAGCAACTCCTTCCAAAACTTGACTAAGGCTCTCTCTGCTCCAAAATAAATCTGCTAACTGAAAGAGTGGAAGGGGTAAGCTACACAGCTCAGTAAATGTAAGATATATAAGAATTTAATAAGGATGCATGTAAATCAATTCATTTCATTTTATAAATATTCGAATAGGAGAACATCTTTTTATGCTTAGTATTTTATACTATGTATAATAATAACTTATACGCTCTTCGTAGGAAAATAATTGTTCTCTATTTTCTTATCAGAATAATTTTACCAAAACCTTCCAGATTGAATTTCTTTCATTTCTTACAAAGTCACCATATATATTTTCATTACAAAATAATCATTTTAACTTAAATCAGATGATCGGTAAACTTTGTCTTAAACTGGAAGTATCTTAAAGAATAATAAAACTTTCATTCATAAACTTCTTCTCGTAAAATATTATAACTTTCATAATTATTTAATTTAACGTTTCATAAAGAAAAACAGATACCTGATAACTTCTTAACATAAACTTGTACTTTTATCAGAAATTTTATCTTTATAGCATAACAGAACTTCAGAAACTTTTATCTTTACAGAACAGCTTTTCTTTTCATCAAAAACTTCTTCTTTCCATGAGAGCTTTTACTTTTCACAATGCATTTAAATAAAATAATTCTCTCATGATTAATAACATAACATAGTTGTTCATAAATAACATATTGGTTAGTCCATATCTGATAAGTCTGTACTTGGTGCATGTGCACAACAGAGAAGACCTCATCACATTTGGGTGTCCTCGTGTGTATGATATTGTCCTTTTTGGGAGGCCTGATGACACATCCCCTCAAGGTTTTGTTCCTCCCTGCTATTCGTACACATTGGGGAAGAAGCCTTATTCATATTAGAGTTACGGGCAACCCCATTTCCTCCACTTTAAATGGCCAAACAGATAACATTTTCCATGGAAAGCTAGAAATTAACCCCTACTGGCTGAGTTCAGACCACCAAATGACATAACTCGAAAAATTTCCATACTTATACATTATACTGATATTTCTTATTTGTCTAATATTCCACAATAATAGCATATCCATCTCATTCTTTAAAATATTATGTTCGTGATATAGTTAATGGCATCAATATGCTAAAATTATCATGTATATAAGATTGAACAACTCACGAACATATATTTTACTTAAATCATGCTTATATGTAATATCTTTAATTAAAAGATTTTAATGCATAATAGTTTTCTAAACAATTTTAATACTTATCAAACGAACATGTCACTTATCCCTTACTTGAAAGCAAAGGAACTGAGAGCCTAAAGTCGAAGGAGCTTAGACCTGGCGGCTGGTAACACCTAAAACAAAATCAAAACTTATTACTATCCAATATTTCCTTAACATAAACTTATACATTCAACTCAAAGCCTATCTCTTAGAACCAAGGAAATCCTAATCACACCTCAAAGAAGTTCCCACAAACATATTATGCACACATCAACAAATGATGTACCAACCTAAAGAAATACCATCCTTCTCATATCTAAATCATATCTCCAGAGGTGCCAATTTCATTTCAAAATGGGCTTGAGATTAAGGCAATAATGCATGCATAAACATAAACTCTTTTAAGCATGGTCATATAATCATGTACACTCATAAGGCAACATACAACATGCTGAATAAAACAGCTTCATAAGTACAACCGTCGAATGGTTTAGAACCCCTCCTTTGAGTACTAAACATTGAACTAAGGTATACAAAATTTAGCTATGATCCAGATATACCAAATGATGAGCATAATAAATTATAGTTCAAATCATTCATCCTAACTTTAAAATTAAATCCTCAAAGCTAGGCATGTCGCTTACTGTTCACTGTTTTATTCCAGCAGCATATGCCTCATTTGTAAAATACAAACGGGCTATCAAAACACACCAAATCTTCATGTAATCTTACAGAGAAACTCCTCTAGATGTCCAGTATATACCATAAAAATTTTGTAGTCAAAGCATAAAACCATGATTTATTAAAAATCATACAAGGAAGCATGCTCGAATCTGTCCTGACAGAATTTCTTGCAACTTAGAAATTAAACCATGACTTTTATATTCATCCAAATACTGTGAGACCACTTCCATAACAACCATGTGTGTCTTAGAATCCATAAAAACTACTCCTAGCATCCTAATTCACAAAATATGATTTAATACATATTTTTTGTTGTTGTAAACATCAAATTTGTCACAGAGACAACTTCAGTACATATTCTTACAAAATCATCAACAAATAGCAATAGGCTTTAATTTCATTTGTTTATTTTTACTTTTTTATCCTATATTCTGATTTTAGAAGCTGAACTATGATTCTGTTTTAGTGATTTGAAAGTTTGATGATATTGTGATCAATTGAATGCTTATTAAAATATTTTAATATGTATGGACATCCGATAAAATTGGAACGATATAAAGAAGATTAGCATGGCCCTTGCACAAGGATGACACGCATAAATCGAGAAATGGTCACAAATCCGGGTATCGGGTTTGGGGCGTGACACTTTATGTTTGGGGTAGTTTACAATTCCTCCTTAAACTTTAAAATCAAGCAATTTTTTCCTTAATATTTTGAAAAATATCAAATATGTCATATTGTTATTCTCTCTGTTAAACCCTAATGAAAGCTTATGATTCTTAAAATATTTTATTGTGTAATGTCTAAATTACTCCCACTAAATTTTAACATTCCAAAAATTTTCTTCATGTATTTTGAGTTTTAGATGGTAGTAATTCTTGAAAAGTTGGAATGATGATATAATGTGTTTTATTTGTTATCCAAAAAATATAGATTTTCTAGGTTTAAATTTCGAGACTTATAATTTATCTAATGAAAAATTAGATGACATGTGCCTTTTGTTATCTTTTAATTTTTTTTTTTTTAGCAAAACTCAGTTATTTATTGTTGAAAGATAATGATATTCGTTATCATTCTTAAAAGTTTTTAGTGAATGTATATATTGCTTTTAACAAATAGGTATTAAAAAACTATTATAGTAAAATAAATATTATATGTTAAATAGCTACCCTAAGTTTGTGGTTGATCAAAATTCTTATACGAATGAGATTAACTTTTTATGATATGATTATTAAATTTTTTAAAATTAATGTCTTTTTAAATTAATGTAAATCTCTACGTATTTTAAAAATCAAATGATTTATATTTTTATTTTGTGATATAAATAAAATCTAAAATTGATCTTAATCAATATTATTTTTCCATGGCAAGCACGTGCCTTGCACGTGTTGCCCTAACTAGTAATTCAATAAAACTTTTATTTACCGACAATTAAGGGCCATAGGAATTACTTTTATAAAATAATTCTATTTAGCACTTAAATTTTAATGGGGCTTTTAATTTTTTTTTTTATAGGTAAAGTTTGTATCTAATACAATTCTCATTAACTAAAATTTTCTTAAATTCATATGAGATGTAAAAATCTAAACATCCAAGAACATGTCACACATGTATGTACATATTAAGTGAGATTGAATTCATAAGCAAATTTAGATGTCAAAAATGTTATAATTCTAAAGTTTTATTCCTTAGCATCACAATATAATAATGATAATGATGATGCATCAAATAAATTTTTAATGCCGAAAGAGAAATTATCATCAGTGTTAGCATACTTCAATTATATTAAGTGAGATTATATTGAATTCATAAGTAAATTTAGATTTCACAGATGTTATAACCCTAAAGCTTTATTCCTTAGGGTCACAATATAATAATGATAATGATGATACATCAAATAAAACTTTAATGCCGAAAGAGAAATATCATCAGTGTTAGTATACTTCAATTACAAGTTTAGAACTAGGTAAAACACTTCTTATCAATCATAAATTCATAGTTCTAAATATCTACTCGGTTACTGGTTGTAGTTTAAAGTTTAAACTTTTTTTAGACCAAAAAGTTTAAACACAAGCCAATTGATTTTTGTTTTGACAATTTTACTCACAGCATCAATTGTCCATTAGATTTAACAAAGCAAACAAAACTTTTTTTTTTTTTTTTTTTTAATTTAAGTTTTGTATCAACACAGAATTATCACTTCAACAATTACGTCATGTGGAAATCAAACGAAAGACCCATCGGCACCCCACTACGAAATCAAGCATAAAAGAAACACCGAAACAAATCTAGCCCACAATACTCAAAGGATTGATGTCACTCATATCCAGTCACATTATCACATATGATATGAATATTTAGAACAAACACATAAAATCGCAGTGCCTCTGAATCAGGATTGTACTAAAACACAAATTAACACTGAAGTAAAAATAGAGGACTGAAGCCGAACATGACGACAGATCATATATCTGTTTCATATATTACGACACACATATTCATGTCAGCATGATATCATCGATGGTTTGCAGAAGCAATAGCAAATTTTTTTTTTTTTTTAATATTTTCATTCAATGATTGTTATACCACACAATCATGATTATGAATAGATTAAAAATTGCATACCTCTCTTAGCAACCCAAGTGTCTCTTTTTCTTTTAGAGGTTTGTAGAGTATACCACGCACTCACACAATAGTTTCTGATGGCTAACCACTAATGTGATGTCTTATTTACAAAGAACTTGATAAGCCCTAGAGAGAGATTCTATGTGGGATCGATCCTTGTAGCATCAATCAATAACTTTGGAAGGCTATTGAGTTGACTTGAAACTCTTCAAATATTATTCCTTAATTTTCTCAATCATATCAAGAAAATATTTTGGATTTATACAAATTGCAATAATATTCATCAACACAATGCAATTAACTCCTGAAGATTGGAGAATTACATATGAGATCCATTTACTTACAATTTTATATGTTTGTCATCCTAACACATATCAATGTCAATTCCCTAGCTTATGTAAGCCTTAACTTTATTGTAGTCCAAAAATAATTTTAGAGCGAGAACTCTTTATAAGTGTTATACATATGAAAACAACTTTGAAAAATGTCACTGACCAGTTTTGTCTTGAGTCCCATTTTAAGGTCTGTTTGAGATCCGTTTATTTTGCTGAAACTGAAAACTTTTTGCTGAAAGTACTGTAGATAAAAGTAAAAGTTAGCTGAAATAGTACAGTAGAACTCATGAATAGTACCAAAAATAAGTTGAAAAGTAAAATAATTTGGTAAAAATAATTTTTGTCAAATGGACACTTAATATGAAATTAACTGAATAAACTATCTCTCTTAGAGCTTGGTAAATTCATTGTTAAACATTTACACATTTTACTCACTATACATATAACCTAATGTGTCCATATATAACCTTTAAATGAGCATAACAGGTTGACAGTAAATAAACATGCTCAAACCCCTTATGTTTAAGGATAATAGGAAAATTGTGACAAAACACCCTTTTAATTGACAGTAATCACTCTATAAGGTGTTTTTGATTAGATCCAGTTTAGTATATGCACCTATTACATTACACCCATATGATTGCTTAAGGTCATTACCTTAATGATGGAGTAAATCATCCTCTCATAAGCACGACAAGTGTAGGTGATCTAGTGGTGAGATTTAGTTTGTTTTTTTAATTTTTAATTTTGAGAAGAAGGTGAGATTCAGTTAATATCCATAGTTTTGAACAATTTAATAGTTTATGAAAAATCATTACTTTCTTCCTTTAGTCCTTTAACTACCGGCATAATTTTTGTATAGAAGTGACATCACATCACATGCCACATTTAAATATTGAAATAGTATACCCACGATAATCATGCATGTGAAAATGTAATTTATTATTAAATAAAATCCATAAATTTGGTTTTTAAGGGGAGGGGGTAATGCATATATTGTATAGAGACAATTTTTATACCTAGGGTGTTGATTGCAGAATTTTAAAATTAAGGGTGCAAAATACAAGTTTCCCCGAAATTTTGAATCATCAGTGACGTGTGCCCCTTAATCGCCACCGTCCACCTCTTATCATATCATGGTTTTAATGATGGAGGAGACACCATCAAATGAAAATTTGGTGGAGCACTCAATCACTCCTCCTCCAAATGATGCTACTCCTACTGCTGTTGCTGTTGCCGTTGCTGATGCTGATGCTGATGCTAATGTTGATCACCATCACCACGAAAACGAGGTTAAGTTTCTGTGGGGTGCTTCTTTGGCTCTTTTATATGATGCCCCATATCTAGTGCAAAACCAAAATAAGTTGATCAAAAGTGCCCTTCATGATTGATAATGGTTTGGTTTTCATAGATATGAGAGAATATGAACCTATGGCTTCCACTCCATGATGGTTGCTTTTTATCATCACATCAAGATATCAATGAATTTGTTTTAGATGTAGCCATATGGGCGGGATTTAACCTAGTTCCTTTATTTGACAATAAGAGACTTTACTAGTTAAGCTAATTAGAATTCAAAATAATGGTTTAATTTAAATTTAGTGCTAAACATATTCAATTGACGTTAAAACAAGATTTTGTAGGAAACATACAATAATCATCCATTCATAGTGAAAGTGGAATAAAGCAGTGACTTGCTGGAAACCTGGAGTCTTTGCTTTATTTAGGATATTTGATGGATTCTGATTACATAATTTCAAGCTTGGCTCAGTTGAAAATGGGCTAAGCAGCAAAACCAAATACTATGCGGCTTGTGCTTGGATTGGTTGGTGGAAGATGTATTTAACTTCAGTCCAATCCTAATTAAGCTTGGCTTGATGCAGTACACTAGCTTTCTGAGAGAGAGAGGTTTGAACTTGTTTTGCATTGTGAAACCAAAAATTTTCATTAGATTTTGGTAGAATCTGTAAGAGATCTGGTTGCCAGAATCTTAGTTTACCTGGAATTGAACTTGCTGGGTGAAGCCAAACTGCTTCACAGTTGATGTTGGTAAATATGTTAAGATTTCTTTAATGGGCTCCTGACAAAGAAGATTTGGTTTTGGACTAGCTCCTCAAAACTAATCCATTATTTGCAAGAAAGAAATATATTTCTTGGTTTTATTGTATGTACAATGCTTTATGTGGATATTTTAATTGAGGATTTTGATCTGCGTTTATTCAATGAAATATGGACTTATCAAAAGAAAAAAAGAAAAAGAAACTGAAGATTTAAATTGATATTTTATTAGGAAGGTTATCAGGCCTCTTTTTCTGTAGGCCCATGAATCATGATAACACTCTTAACAGTGCTTGCTGAACAAAACATGAGATGGCCATAATAACTAGTGCTGTAGTAGTTGACGTTGTTCTTATGAGGGGAAAAATAAATAAATTCCGTTCCATATTTTGTTATGTTTTGCATGGGCACTCGTCAAATTTAGAGATGTTTGACATGGTCATGGCGTACGCCGCTTTCCAAATAGTTATAGAATGGTGGTAAAAGTTTGAAAATTGAAATGGCTTAATATATCAATATCTTAAAATTTTAAAAACTGTATTAATTCTTTCCTACCATTTTTTATGCTTACTGTTCTGCCAAAGATGAAGTAATGACAGATGTAGAGGCTGATATAGATGATGATATGACCACTGACATGGAAGCTTTTGAAGAAATAGTTGGATCATCAGAAGAAAAAAAAAAAATTCCGAACCAACTGCTAATTCTTTTCGGTCATTTGAATGCCTTAATTTTTACCGAGCTAATGGCTCTATTTCATTGGAGTTCTGGATTTCTAAGTGGGCACGGTTGGCCCAGCGTATTCTGCTTCTGGGTTTGGTAAACTTCATGATAATAGCTCATTTGTTTTTGAGAAACAAACACACGCACGCACAAGAATAGGCCCTAACACAGTCACACAACAAACTCTACTCTAAAGCCATTATAGGTAAGTAGTTCAATTTTAGTGACATCTTAGAACTTTTTTATTTATTTTTATTTAATTTTCCTCATTGCTGAAGTCATTAATACTGTTGAAGTTCTTTTTATGTCATCTAAATTCAAATGCAATCGAAAATAATATTTGAAGTATATATAATGTTGAGTCAATTGGTTGTAATGAAATGCTTTTGGTTTATTCCTTTGTAAATTAAGTTAAGCACTTTTTTGCAGAGTAGCATAGAGTTTATTAAAGAGCACTATCGTTGACTACTATTGATAATTGATGGCTTAATTCCCAATTTCCATTTTAACTAAATTTTAAAACAAAGTCTTCTATTGATAATGACATGGCAAAACGGGTCAGACCCGTTTGACCCGCGACCCGACCCGAACCTGACCCGACCCGCCTGTTTTGCCACGTCTACCAACGTTGAGTAGATTGAGATTAAGGTGTAACTCTATTATAGTTTGTCATTCTTTATTTGCCACCTTCATTTTCTTTTCCTATTTTAAACAGATCAAAAATTATACCAAGATTAGCTTCTAGAAAGCTTGAACAAGAGTTGCACCAAATTTAGGTATCAAGTGTTTAGTGGTAATTGGTAAGTGGTAACAGTATCACCAATGAGAATCTAATCACAGTTAAAGAACTTAGAAACAATTGACAAATTGCATCTATTTCCAAAAAAAAAAAAAAAAAACTTGTTTGAAAAATACGGGTCAACTCGACCTGTCCCGCAACCCGACTTGACCCGCGACTCGTTTGACTTGCAACCCGTTTGACCCGTTTAAAAATGACCCGTTTTGACCAGCGACCCGAACCCGACCCGTCCGTTTTACCATGTCTAATTGATATTCAAATATTAGTTCATAGGAGGTCTCAAGAATACAGAGAGGAAGAAAATTCTATTTACAAGAGGATGGCTTTATTTCCTGCAATTTAATTCATTGGCAAATTTGATGTTTTATTTGACTTCTAAAGAGAGTAGAGTTGTTGTGATTGTAAAGAGGTGGGTACAGCTACCAAAGAGAATTCATGGTTACAATATATCTTTTGATAGTATGTTGTTTTAGGAAAGATGAAACTATGGATTATTTTTATAGAACAGATTGAACGAGTTACAAATTTGAATGATTAGGGTTTTTATTTTCTTGTTTTAGAATGAGCTTTTTTTGTTGAATATTTTTTTATTTTTTATTTTTTTTGTTGATGTACAGTCTAATCTTGTTGTTTGGGTTATTTTTGCTGTTATTTGGGCTAATATTTATTGTTGTTATTTGGGTTTTTGTTTGTTTTTATTTTTTTAAGAGGTTAAGGATTGTGTTTAATTAGGGGGCCAAGATAATTTTTGTTGAATCTAAATTCTTGAGATTTTCAAGTCAAGTATTCAATATATATATATATTTATATTTTTATAAGATAGACAAAATAGGTTAAGTTATAGAATATTGAGTATATGAACACCTGAGTGATATATAAAGCCGACACTGATAGACCCTGCTATTTATTGACAGAAATCTTAACCGTACTTGATTTGATCAATAGTATCACTATTATTGCCTATTCCCATGAATCAAAATCACTAAGGGAAAAAAAAAGATTTAGCTCATGCTGATTATCAAAAAGCAATGACAACAAATTTTGATGATTTTTATGAGGCACATATTGAAGCCTTGAAAAACAAAACGTAGAACTAGCATGCAATAAAAATGTAAAGGCTAAGACCTTTGTGGAAGGGGACTTGGTCTGGAAATCAGTCACACCTTTTGGATGGAATACATGTTTTATGCATGCACATTCATCTTTCTTTGAAACCAATTATTTTTGCCTTTTTATTTAAATCCGAGTCATGGTTACTTTAGGTTCACCTTGTGTGATTTTTCCATTTCGAAAATGGGATAATATTTTATCAACAGGGTCAGAGGATTAGCGGGTACAAATTGGAGTTTCTATAGGTAAATCCATTTAACTCATCATGAAAAATGCTACGTCCATAACATTTTCACAACAAATTATAGATGGTAAGTTGTTATTCGTTCTAATTTGAATCCACAATTGAAATTATTTTTTTGTCCACCATAACAACTAGTAACAACCTGTTACTTAAAATTTGTTATGAAAGTGTTGTAGACGTAGCATTTCTTATTAATTAACCCTTTCAAAGATATTTCAATGCAATAATAAAATTTTCAACCTCTATCTTAAAACTTTAAAAGCCAACACTTCATATTTTTGCCTCCATATTTTAAGACCAACGTTTTCCAAAAGATAACATAATGATTTAACTACTTAGGGCCTGTTTGGATAGGCTGTTCACAAAGGTGTGTTTTAAAAATGAGCGTTTTTAAAACGTGCGTTTTGAAAATGTCATTTTAAAAACCACAGACAAGCGTTTGGTAAAAATGTGAAAATATGCATTTTTTTATTTTTAAAGCTACATTAAGCGTTTGGATAAGCTGTTTTAAAAATAGCTGTTTGGAGTGTAAATTCCAAAAAAGGACTTAACTATTTTGTTAAGGTTATTTCGTCATTTTTCCTTTAATCAGTGTTTTTTTAATTACACAATCTAATAAAATATACATGGAGGCAGTGGCGACTCAAGGAATTTTTTTCATTGTGTTCCTTAACAAGCAAAAATTACACAATCTAATAAAAAGAAAAATTTATTCCTCACAGTGGTTAAACTGTGATGATGTCATAATTAATTTAATAATTAATTAATATGAAAATAAATAAAATAATTAGGTAAATTTTAACAATTTTAACAAAAACAGTATTTAAAGATGTTAAAATATATCTTGATTAAAGATTAGAAGATATTTCTCATAATATCCACGAAGATAATAAACCAACTAAACACTCAAATAAACTAAAATACAGGATTTATTAACCACAACATGTTAGGAAACCAAACTCCTACTTTATTTTGGGGGTCCATAGAAAAAACCTTAATCGGCCATCCATTGTACAACACCCTAACCCACTTATCAAATAAGGTAACTCCCCCAAAAGCAAAATCCATACTCATAAATCATGGTTTAAAGTCTTCACTTAATTGATGTTCAAGTTTGGTGTAGTATTTGAATTGCCAGAAGACATCCTGGAGTGAGGAATGGGCTGAATAAGTAACGATAATACACTATCTTTAGTTTTTCGGTCTACATCACCAAACCCATCTCCATATTAGTACAAGAAATGACCCATCCTTGCAAGGTTCATTGCAATTTCAATAAATGTTTGACAGAATGGAGAACTCGTAACTCTCTCTTCATTCACCTTCTTCCATGTTGTACATTAAAATTTTGCACCTAATGGTCCGTTTGGATTGAGGGGGAGGGAGGGGAAGTAGAGTAGAGTAGAGTAGATTTAACACAAAATTAACTTATTTTTAACTAACTCTACTTTACTCCCCTCCACTCCCCCTCATTTTCCCCTCCACCCAAACAGGCCATAAAAGTGTCTTCTCCTATTTTATTCATAGAAATTTTAATATAATAGTTTAGATTCAAATGCAAATTATAAAATACAGATTTTTTGGAGTTATTTAGATGATAATATGCTAGAAAAACAAGAGGTCAATTTTTTTTTGAGAAACAAACACATACACACAAAGGAGAGAGAAAGGGGTTTGATTACACAAGAGATGTGCTTGCCTTATTTGTAACATTTTTAGACCAGTACGTAGGCATCCCTTTGTCATTCAAAGACTTTTTTTTTTTTTTTTTGGGATTTGGTAATTCTCAGATTTTATTATTAAATATTTGTGATAGAACATAATATTATAATATTCTTAAAGTTTGTATAGATCCAGTAATTAGTTTTGATGAGTTATAATATGATTCACATATTGTGACTATCACGATTATCATTAAAATTATTATCTCAACTTTGTGTGAAAAATTAAAGAACATTAAAGCTTAGGAATAGTAGATCATAGGGGGAAGGTATTAAACTGTAAAGAGCACACCTTTGTTTGAGTGAAAATTCTTTTCTAGAATTTTTGTCATATAAAAAGATCGAGACAATTTTTATTATTTTAAGTACATCTCCCCCCTGGACCCTTCCCCTCCAAACAAGGGGGGAAAATAAATTTTTTTTTTTTTTGAGAAAAAAGAGGGAAAAGTAAAACATAAAAGAGAGATTGTAGGAAAAATGAATTAATATTGTTTGCCCTCAGATTGTTGACACTAATTCATTCATTACATATTAATATGGATATTCGGCATTTAATGAGATAGTAAAGTTCTAGACTCAAGCTAGTAAATTATAGATGTTAGGATTGCGAACAATAATTCATTCATTACATACTAATATTACAGATAGCAAATTTATAAATGTTGAGATTGTTGAAAATAATTCATTCATTGCATATTAATATTATAGATGTTATGAGATTGGAAGAAATTTTTTGAAGAAAGCAATTTGTTTTTCCAGTATTTTAAGTTTAGTTTTTTTGTTTCCACCATAATCTTCAAGTGACCAAGGATCGTTTTGCAAAATCTAATACTACAAATGTGAAATTACGTCTCATTAGTGGTTGTATTTGTCAATCTTCACAATACAATGTAGGCATGCTTAATATAAAAATATTAACATTAATAATAGAAATTAATTTTTTTTTTTCACTACTATTCAGTGTTTCCGTCCACAAGCACGGGTTACATGCTAGTTTCATTAATATAAAAACACAAAGATGGGCATAAATTTATATATAGTTATAAATTAAATAACTAAATAATTATATATTATCTAAATATTAATATGTTTTATATAATTAATTAATTCATATACTAAATAAGTCTTTGTTTACATTTTTATTATTTTTATTTTGTAAATATAAGATCTAAAAGCTTACTTAAATCATTTTAAAAAATGTTATATATTTTTAACTAAACATATTTACTATTATTAGTTTATTAGTTATATAAAAAGACTTATTATTTATTTTTATAATTTTAATAAATCATTTATGATGTCACTGATCGGATCATAAATCCGTACCGGTTTTTAAAACCATACTTTACACCCATTTGTTTGCTTAAGGTCACTACCTTAATGATGGAGTAAATTATCCTCTCGTACAGTAACATGACATGTTTAGGTGATCTAGCAGTGAGATTCAATTTTTAATTTTTTTGGGAAGAAGATGAGATTCTTTTTTTTCTTTTGAGAATTAGTCAGTACCCATAGTCTGGAACAATTTAATAACTTATGAAAATTCATTACTTTCTTCCTTAGGTCTTTTAACCACCAACATAATTTTTATACAGAGGTGACATCACATCATATGCCACATTTAAATATTGAAAATTTTCTCAAAAGAAAAAAAAAAATTGAAAATAATATACCCATAATAATCAGAAAACACAAATTTTTATTTTTATTTTTGATAGAAGTGAAAACGCAATTTATTAATAAATAAAATCCATAAAATTGGTTTTTGAGGGGAGGAGGGTGTTGCATATTGTATAGACACAATTTTTATATCTAGGGTGTTGATTGCAAAATTTGAAAATTAGGGGAGCAAAATACAAGTTTCCCCAAAATTTAGAGTGGCTATGTACAATTAGCAAATAATCCCTCCCTCCCTCCCAAGCTAAAAATCGAAGCCCTTCTTTCCACAGTGAGTCCCCAGATTGAGATTGGGTTCGGTGTTGCCGCCGTGAATCGTCAGCGGCGTGTGCCCCTCAATCGCCGCCGTCCCCTCTCATCTCATCATATCACGGTTTTAACGATGGAGGAGACACCTTCAAATGAAAATTCGGAGGAGCACTCAATCACTCCTCCTCCTCCTCCCAATGATGCTACTCCTACTGCTGTTGCCGTTGCCGATGCCGATGCCGATGCCGGTGCCGGTGCCGATGTCGATGCTGATGCTAATGCCGATCACCATCACCACGAAAACACGGTTCCTGATCCCATCAACCACGGGTATGTATACACACACACACACACACAGTTTATACCTAGTTTTCTAAACTTAGGGTTTCATTCTTTATTAGTGTAAAAAAATGGCTAAACAAATTGAGATTGTAGAGGCATAGAGTTGAAAGCTGAGATTGCCGAAGAAGAAGCGGATGAAGTCAAAGGCATACTTGAAGTCATTGCATCCACTGGCAAATTCTGGTATCAAATTTTCAATTCCTTGTTGAAGATGCATTTCTCTGATTTTTAATTTAAATAAAAAAAAAAAAAAATCAAATTATTGATCAAGATTACTAATAGAGGAAAGAGGAGCATAAGATTATAAGGATTCTATTTACAATATAAAATGGAATAGCTATTGATTTGATGCTAAGGTCTGACATGCTTTTTCGTAGAAAATTGGAACTTCCTTTGTAGAAAATTGTTGAAATGTGGTATGAATATGACACGGACACGACACGACACAAGACATGGCGACATGTCAATTCTTGAAAAATTAGGACACGACACGGTGGGGAGCCGTAATTAATTAATTCAATAATATATTTTTCTATGTATATTTTATTTATTATAAGCGTAGTTTATGTTTATTTTATAAGTTTTCAAAATAATTAAAAGCTATCAAAATCTTTAAAAGCATAACACAATAAGAACTCGCATGTAGAAGTGTCCTCGGCGTGTCTGTGTTATCACCGCCATTAGCAATATCACCATTCTTGTAATCCTTGTGATGCTGCTAGAACCATTGCCATTTATTATGATTATCATTTCTACCTCCATGTCCATGTCCATGTCCATATATGGCCACTAACACAACCAAATTAATGGCCGTTGTCTGTGGCACTTTGAGTCTCTGACCGTTGCTACCACTATGGTTGACACTGATGCCTGTAGTGCTGGAATTAACTGTCTTTTTCTTCAGCTTATTCTATACCATGATGCAGGCACCAATTACCTAGTGGTGCTATAATTATTTAATGCTTCTTCACCACCAAGATTAGTACTGCAAGCCATAATCTCATCATCAGCTCTTTTGATAAAGATTCATTGTACTTCTTTGTCATCTATTTTTGTTTTTAAATTAATTCTTAATATGTTTTAAAACTTTTTTATGGCTTTTACTTACTTTATAAAATCTAAAATAAATATAAAATATATGCCTAAATTTGTGTAAAATAACCTAAAAAAAATATATCAATTAATAGCCATATCCCTGCCATGTATCCTAGTTTTTCAAGAATTTCTGGGTCAACTTCTCCTGTGTCCATACTTGGGTTGCGACCGGTGTTGCTGCTGTTGCCATTGCCGGGATTTTATCTATTTATTTATTTTATTTTATTTTTTACTTTTATATTTCTCTTAAGGAATTTTTCCCATTTCACTGATGTGTCACTGACTATCACTTAATTGACATTGCTACTAGTCCAGTTATTGTCATTTAATTATTTTTACTATTTTTTCCTGGCTTCTTTCTTTGTTGTATGAGATGGATTTTGTGATGCCATACCAGTTGATTTTAACTTAATTTATTCAGCAACTGGATTTTTTCTTGCTAACAATGAAGTATTAATTTAACTTATCAAAAAACAATGAAGGATTAATGTAGTTAAGCTATAATTTTGAATGCAACTGGCTTGTATGGTTGCCAACATTTATTTGTAGTTGACATAATTATGATGGTCAAGGTTATGAGTTAGCTTTGCAGCAGATTCTTCACCTGTTTATGTTACCATGTAGCTATTTCATTGTATAGGTTATAGGTTGCACATTTTATATCTAATATAGCATGTTTCAGTTATGGTAAATGTGGAAGTAGATGTGTCTGTTTCATCTTCATAATCTTTGTGTGTTTTATTTTGCACCTTAGGCATGATTGGGACAAATTGAAGAGCATGCTATCCTTTCAGCTGAAGCAGGTATGGGGAGGTATACTAGCATATGCATCTCTTGTTACTTCACAATAATTGTTTATGGTTTTTAATTTTTCTAAAATATGTGCATCATTTTATCTCTGTCTTCACTTCCAAGAAAGACCGCTATCTGACAGTGTGTGACATCTAATGAAGGTCTTGTCGGAGTATCCTGAGGCGAAAATGACTAGTGAGGAACAAAATGCTTCTTTAGGAGAAACCTACCTGGAACTTGTGAAAAGGTTGGATGAAGGTATCTTCCTAATCATGTCATCTTGTGCATACTAATGGGATGAATGGTGAAGTCATGGGTTCATGACTATGTGAGTGCGTGTGTAACTTGTCAATTAAAAAACACAGCGCTTTGTTATATGTATTAGATGGAACTTATTGGTCCTAAATATTGAGGTGTTTCGTTCTAGAATGATGACAATATATAAGGATGGAGCAAATAAGACAGATCTATCTTTTTACCTAAAACAAACCCAAATTAATACAAACAACCCCCTAAAATGAACCCAAACAATCACTCTTTCTAAACCAAGGATAGAGAGATATTTGATAACAAAAATCATCATCTGATGGAAATATCCTTAAAATAATCATCGACTCTATGTCTAATTGTCCATTAAGTTTTACGGTGTTAGAACTAGTGGCTTTGAACCAAAAATAGCTTATAAAAAGGGCTTTGAACTGGTGATAAGGTCAGAGAAGATTAGGGTGCGTGCATAACTTATTAGAAAAAAAAAAAACTTAAGGGAAGAATTGGAGAGAGAAAACGAGGTTAAGTTACTGTGGGCTGCTTCTTTGGCTCTTTTATATGATGCCCCATATCTAGTGCAAAACCAAAATAAGTTGATCGCAAGTGCCCTTATGATTGATAATGGTTTGGTTTTCATAGATATGAGAGAATTTGAACCTATGGCTTTACTCCATGATGGTTGCCTTTTATCATCACATCAAGATATCAATGGATTTGTTTTTGATGTAGCCATATAGGCGGGATTTGAACCTAGGTCCTTTATTTGACAACAAGAGACTTTACTTGTTGAGCTAATTAGAGTTCAAAATAATGGTTTGGATTAAAATGTAGTGCTAAACATATTCAATTGACGTTAAAACAAGATTTTGTAGGAAACATACAATAATCATCCATTCATAATGAAAGTGGAATAAAGCAGTGACTTGCTGGAACCTTGGAGTCTTTGCTTTATTTAGGACATTTGATGGATTCTGATAAAATAATTTCAGGCTTGGCTCAGTTAAAAATGGGCTAAGCAGCAAAACCAAATACTATGCTGCTTGTGCTTGGATTGGTTGGTGGAAAATGCATTTAACTTCAGTCCAATCCTAATTAAGCTTGGCTTGATGCAGTACACTAGATTTCTGTGCTTAGTTTTCAGGGTAATGCTTTCTATTTCCTCTGTATTCAAATTGGAAAGTGCCTGCCTCTGACCTAAGCCTCATGAAATTGAGTCTTTTTTTTTGGTTGGGGGGTGTTGGGTTTTGGTGTGCTCTCACAGAGAGAGAGAGAGAGGTGTGAACTTGTTTTGCATTGTGAAACCAAAAATTGTCATTAGATTTTGGTAGAATCTGTAAGAGACCTGGTTTCCAGAATCTTAGTTTACCTGGAATTGAACTTGCTGGGTGAACCCAAACTGCTTCACAGTTGATGTTGGTAAATATGTTAAGATTTCTTTTATGGGCTCCTGACAAAGAAGATTTGGTTTTGGACTAGCTCCTCAAAACTAATCCATTATTTGCAAGAAAGAGAGAGATTTCTTGGTTTTATTGTATGTACAATGCTTGATGTGGATATTTTAATTGAGGATTTTGATCTGCATTTATTCAATGAAATATGGAACTTATCAAAAAAAAGAAAAAAAAAAGAAAAAGAAATTGAAGATTTAAATTGATATTTTATTAGGAAGGTTATCAGGCCTCTTTTTCTGTAGGCCCATGAATCATGATAACACTCTTAAAAGTGCTTGCTAAACAAAACATGAGATGGCCATAACTAGTGCTGTAGCAGTTGACGTTGTTCTTATGTTTAATTAATTTATTGCTCCTCTACCCATCAAAATTGTCACATTTTACGATTTTTAGTTCTATTTATTATTTAAGTGTGCGGGGCTCAAGTCTTAAGAGCGGTCACTTGACTCACTTCATGCAAGAAAATGCTGAAGAGTAGACTGTATCCAAGTCACCCATCCTAAGAGTCCACTAAAGTGGAAACGGCATTGGGTAATGACCCTTTTATGTTTATCTGTGATGCAGCTCTTCTTGGCTTTGTTGAAGGTCCTCCGTTTACCCTGCAGCGGCTCTGTGAGGTGACTACTTCATTTGTGCATTATATATTACGCTATTCTAACTGCGCCCCCCACCACACCCCCCCCCCAAAACACACACACGTGGTGGCGGCAAACCAAAAAAATGGTGGATTTCTTTGGGGGTGACAGATGGGATACTTGCACATCTCCAAGTAATTTATGACTTCTTGACTAGGAAGATCTGCACATTAATTTTGTCTCATTGCTGTTACATATTTAATTTACTCTAATAAATTTCTCATGCTTTATCTTATTTATCTCTATTGAGCAGATCCTATTGGAAGCACAAACTATTTATCCTAATCTTTCAAAGCTTGGTTTAGCTCTTGAAAAGGTATACTAATTTTTGTGCTGTTTCTGTTTGTCGATGTTGAAACCTTTAATGATTTATTGCCCTGTCAAGCGCAAGTTGTGTGGGTTTTCAAGTCTTAGGCTGTATGGTGCAATTGTAAAAGTCTCAGGTTTTCAAGTGCAAGTCCGCAGGTCCAAGTCTTGATAGCAGACACTTCATGCAAAAAAATGTTGGAGTAGGGACTGTAGTCAAACTACCCCTTCCAGGACCCTAGTGGGATCAGGATCAGCACTGGGTAATGACCCCATATAAGCATTAAGAGTCCTGCTGGTCTGCCTTATTCTGTTGCTGCTTTCTAATATGGTTTTGTGAATGTTGATGCTACATTATGTGGCCTCAGTTTTTTGGGTGTGCATGTCTTTGTGTCTAGGGGTCAGACTCCTCTAATCACCAGACTTTGATTGATTAGTCTATGTTTATGGGTTTTCTTTACGAGTGATACTAGAGATACTACTGATTTTATTTTTATTACATAAGTTTTACAAACTGATGTGTCAACATTTAAACATAATACATAAGGTAATTAAAGAATTATTTATTATACTGTTGATGTGGCACCAATCATATTTATTACCATTTCAATTTGTAAATTTTTTGTAGTAAAATTGGTAGTACCTTTTTAATGTCTACCTTTCTTGACATAATCACTAGCTTCATAACGTGTCTATTTGAGCGTGAACGTGTTGTAAGATTTCACAATCCTAATCATTTATCCCTTTTCATTTTTTATTTTAAGAGGGGGGGAATTCCATTCCATATTTTATTATGTTTTGCATGGGCACTTGTCAAATTTAGAGATGTTTGACATGGTCATGGCGTACACCGCTTTCCAAATAGTTATAGAATGGTGGTAAAAGTTTGAAAATTGAAATGGCTTAATATATCAATATATCAATATATCAAAATTTTAAAAATTGTATTTATTCTTTCCTACTATTTTTGATGCTTACTGTTCTGACAATTTATCTTGTCCTGCCTGTAGAATTTGTTGGTGACGTCTATGTTAAGCAAATCTATTGATCAACATCCACAATCAACTGTGCAAAAGCCAGATGAACCAGAGAAAGCAAGCGAAGAACTTGAGGCTCACCCCAATTCGGTACAAAATGGGGTCGAACCTATGGTAGGAGATGGAGATGAAGTAATGACAGATGTAGAGGCTGATATAGATGATGATATGACCATTGACATGGAAGCTTTTGAAGAAATAGTTGGATCATCAGAAAAAAAATCCGAACCAACTGCAAATTCTTAGTCTTGGGTGAATATTTTCGGTCAATTGAATGCCTCAATTTTTACTGAGCTAATGGCTCTATTTCATTGGAGTTCTGGATTTCTAAATGGGCATGGTTGGCCCAGTGTATTCTGCTTCTGGGTTTGGTAAACTTCATGATAGCGTTAAGGAAAGGATAGATCCTTGCGGCGAGGAATTACAAAGTCTCAATATCCCAGGTGTTGTATTTATAAAATAACATGAGATCGAAGATTACTTAGCTTTTCATCTGCTTATCAAGAAAAAAAAAGTGAGAGGATTACTTGGCTTTTCGGTATTAAATTGGTAGTGCTGTATTAAATTAATAACTTGTGAACGAATTTAAGCTCTTTATGTGATTTTAAATACTCAGGTGCAAGATAATAGCTCATTTGTTTTTGAGAAACAAACACACGCACACACGAGGATGGGCTCTAACACAGGCACACAACAAACTCTACTCTAAAGCCTTAATAGAGAAGTAGTTCAATTTTAGAACATAAGTGACATCTTAGAACTTGTATTTTTAAAATTTTTTTCCTCATTGCTGAAGGCATTAAGAATATATAATGTTGAGTCAATTGGTTGTAATGAAATGCTTTTGGTTTATTCCCATATAGCTTTGTAAATTTAGTTAAGCAATTTTTTGCAGTGAGTTTATTAAAGAGCACGATCGTCGACTACTATTGATAATTGATGGCATAATTTCCAATTTCCTTTAACTAAATTTTAAAACTAAGTCTAATGTGATATTCAAATATTAATTCATAAGAGGTCTCAAGAATACAGAGGAAATAAATTCAATTTACAAGAGGATGGCTTTATTTCCTGGAATTTAATTCATTTTTCAAATTTGATGTTTTATTTGACTTCTAAAGATAATAGAGTTGTTGTGATTGCAAAGAAAAGGGTAGAGCTACCAAGGAGAATTCATGGTTACAATATATCTTTTGATGGTATTTTGTTTTAGAGAAGATGAAATTATGGATTATTTTTATGGAACAGGTTGAATGAGTTACAAATTTGAATGATTAGGGGTTTTTATTTTCTTGTTTCTGAATGGGCTTTTTTTGTTGAATATATATATATATATATATTGTTGATGTTTAGTCTAATCTCTTTTTTTTTTTGATGTAAAAGATAAGAGGTCTAATCTTGTTGTTTGGGTTATTTTTGCTGTTATTTGGGCTAATATTTATTGCTGTTATTTAGGTTTTTGTTTGGTTTTACTTTTTTAAGAGGTTAAGGATTGTGTTTAGATGGGCCAAGATAATTTTTGTTGAATCCAAATTCTTGAGATTTTTAAGTCAAGTATTCAATATATATTTTTTTAAGGTAGACAAAATAGGTTTAAGTTATAGAATATTGTGTGTATGAACACCCTGAGTAATGTATAAAGCCGACACTGATAGACCTTGCTATTTATTGACAGAAATCTCAGCCGTACTTGATTTGATCAATAGTATCATTGTTATTGCCTATTCCTATGAATCAACATCACATCCTAGGGAAAAAAAAGATTTAGCTCATGTTGATTATCAAAAAGCAATGACAGCAAATTTTTATGAGGCACATATTGAAGCCTTGAAAAACAAAACGTAGAACTAGCATGCAATAAAAATGTAAAGGCTAAGATCTTTGTGGAAGGGGGCTTGGTCTGGAAATCATTCATACCTTTTGGATGGAATACATGTTTTTATGCATGCACATTCATCTATCATTGAAACCAACTATTTTTTGCCTTTTTAGTTAAATCTGAGTCATGGTTATTTTAGGTTCACCATGTGTGATTTTTCCATTTCAAAAATGGGATAACATTTTATCAACGGGGTCAGAGGATTAGCGGGTACAAATTGGAGTTTCTATAAGTAAATCCACTTAACTCATTATGAGAAGTGTTGTCCATAACATTTTCATAACAAATTATAGGTAGTAAGTTGTTATTCGTTTAATTTGAATCCACAACTGAAATTACTTTTTTGTCCACCCATAGCAACTAGTAACAATCTGTCACTTAAAATTTGTTATGAAAGTGTTGTAGACGTAGTACTTCTCATTAATTAACCTTGTCAAAGATATTTCAATGCAATAATAGAATTTTCAACCTCTATCTTAAAACTTTAAAAGCCAACACTTCATATTTTTGCCTCCATATTTTAAGACCAACAATTTCCAAAAGATAACATAATAATTTAACTACTTAATTTCACAATATCCACGAAGATAATAAACCAACTAAACACTCAAATAACCCAAATAAACTAAAATAAAAGGATTTATTAACCGCAACATGTTTGAAAACCAAATTCCTACTTTATTTTGGGGGTCCATAGAAAAACCTTAATCGGCCACCCGTTGTACAATGCCCTAACCCACTTATCAAATAAGATAACTCCCCCAAAACCAAAATCCATACTCATAAATCATGGTTTAAGGTCTTCACTTAATTGATGTTCAAGTTTGGTGTAGTATTTGAATTGCCAGAAGACATCCTGGAGTGAGGAATGGGCTGAATAAGTAACGATAAAACACTATCTTTAGTTTTTCGGTCTGCAACACCCAACCCATCTCCATATTGGTACATGAAATGACCCATCCTTGCAAGGTTCATTGCAATTTCAATAAATGTTTGAGAGAATGGAGAACTCGCAACTCTCTCTTCATTCAACTTTTTCCATGCTGTACTAATCAAAGACTTCACATACTCACGAGCGTCTTTTTCACTAGCACCAGTTTCATTCATGTAACATTGGATTGATTTTGGAACGTCACCTCTTTTTAATTCATTCTAAGTTTCCAAAGAAAAAAAAGAAAAAAAAAACATTGTTAGGCTATGCTTGTGTGAAGTAGTTGAAAGCATTTTTAATGAAACTATTAGGATAGTGTGATTAGCATACTGCAGATGTTCCAAGATCATCTGTAAGTCGTAGAATCATTGATGACCAATAGAATATTTTGGGGTACTCTTCCAAGCAATCCAAGGCTTCCTTCGTTATTGGATTGGTGAACATAAAGTAAGCATGCATTAGTATAACTGGTGTTGTTATTGAAATCCATGCATTCTCAAGGTATTCTTCAAGGCTTGGTATATATCCGCTGTAGTACCACTTTGCCTCCAACAAATCAGATCTACATAAATCTGCCCACTGAAACAATTATAATGGACCATGAATTAGAGGAATTAAAATCATCATGCATTTAAAAGAAAATGTTAACAATAAACAATGATAGATTCAAAAGCTCTATTCATGCCAATACCACTTTTTTCAAGAGCCGAATGATGTGGAATCCTTGTTCCTTAAGGGGATCAAAAGCCATTTCATTAACAAAGTTGTAGAGAGTGAGGAAACATATCTTCATATAATCTGGAAGCTGATCCATTGCATTAATGTCCCATCTAGAGTCACACAAAAAATGAAAGAGTAATTTTTTAGTTTTTATGTCAAAGGGAATGAGGCGTAATGCACTAATGTGATTTATACAAACCTCTCAATGGCATCTGTGAAGAGCTTGAGTTCATCCAAAGTTCCATATATGTCATAAAGATCATCTACTACTGTTAACAGTGAACCCAACTTTGTTAAATTTATCCTATGACACCCAAACTGAGGTTGATCTATCATACCCACTGACCAGAAGAAAAGCTCCATTAGCCTATCCCTTGCAAATGTCAAATTTTCTCCAAGCTTAGTGTTCTTCCACCACCTTTTTATGGACAAAACAAGAAAATATCAATTTTGTAAAATTAAAATTTAGGCTATAATAAACTTGATTATTTGTTTTATGTTGCCATAGATTTGATTTTAATTTTAGCATTCATCATGGTACACATCAATAGTTCAATAGAGAATCTATATAGTCCTTAAGGGTTGTCAATAACTAAGTAATTAATGTATTGATTATGTGTCAGATGAAGCTCAACTTAATGTGGGAAATAATAAGCTTTTTTAACCTTGACACTTGTTTTAGATCTTCTTGGTGGACTGCTTGCACCACGTTGAAATCCATTTCTGCAAGCTTAAGTAAGATAGGGTTCATGTCTTCTCTACTCCTATATATATCAATAAACCACCTTGATTCAAACTTTATTATTCTCCAATGCAATGGAAGCTCCAAGGCATAAGTCACTATAGCAGAAAGAGTTTTATCTCTGTTATGCTTGACATATTCTTGGAGGTGCTTGGTTGCAAAATTTCTCAATTCCTCCAACATATTCTCACTTTCTGTCAAAAGGAATGATGCTTCATACAAGGATAGTATACCCTTGGTTTCCTCACAAAGGCATGCCTTGAATTTCCCTCTCTCATCCTTGAAAATATTGAATACTCCTGCAGTGACCAACGCAATAATTATTAGCTATATTATGGTAGTATGTACACTGTCAAATCCAAGAAATAAACTCTTTACGTAAATGTACTCTTTCTATTTTAGGTGAATTGGAGATGAATTTATTCCGTTTAAATAGCCAAATGTTTTTTTTTTTTTTTTTTTTTTTCGTGTTTCTAAATTACCTTGAGAGATGTTATATCCATGTTGTCTTAGGAGTCTAAATCTAAGAGTTGTGGCATATAAATTCTCCTTCCTACATGTATCACCACTTTGATCATTGTTGCATAGACCTTCCAATATTCTCTTCATCTCTCCCTCGAAGTGATGAGATAATCCAAGTCTTTGCAAGATATCTATCAGCTCGAGTTGCTCTAAAGGATCCACCACTTTGTGAAGCATCATCCTCACATGTTCCTTCAACACATTACTTTGTGCAATGTAAGTTTCTCCCTACATCACAATTTTATCATCAGGGGCCAGTCAGTTTCCAAGTAATATATAGTCAAAAGCACTAGTAAAACGATATAGCAATTGAAAACAATAACAAAAAGATACCACATATTTGTTTCTCAATGACTGGATGTAATCATAGTCCCAAATGGAAGGTTGGTAATTTGCTGATTGCCGAACGATAATGGAATTATTTGAAGTATTGCTATCTGCCATGCTAGTTGGATGTTATACTAAATGAGACTGAGCTTTTAGATGGGGGAGGTGCTCCTATGAAATTGCAAGTAGGGAGAGAAGCAAGTAGGTTACATATATATTACCCATTGAGGCAGAGTTACCGTGGTTTTTGTGATTGAATGGGTTATTATTTGAAAAGACTGAGAGAAAAGAAAGAAGCAGAGAGAATAAATAGAGAGACAAGAGAAAGAAAGTAATTTGTAAAACGATATCTGTCTTACATAACTTGATTCTGTACATTGTCCTAATTACAATTCCCAATGAAATATTCGTGATTTGAAGAATTCCAAGAGCATCGCTCCCTCCTCTGAACTCTCATATGAGGAGTGGCACCCACCTGGAGGGATTGATGCTGTTACCAGCTCTAACAGCAGAACACACAGTGCTCTGCTCCTGGGGAAGATTGGTCTGTGTGTGTCGGAAGAATGAACACACTTTATCCATATTAAAGGTGTGTTTGGATACCGCTTATTTTGCTAAAATTGAAAAATTATTACTGAAAGTATTGTAGATAAAGGTAGTTGAAATAGTATAGTGGAGCTTGTGAATAGTGTCAAAAAGTGCTGTGAGGCCCATGAATAGTGGCTAAAATAAGCTAAATAGTGAAATAACTTATAATTTTAATTGCAATTCAAATGCATGCTAAGTGTCCGTTTGGCAAATATTATTTTTGCTAACTTATTTTATTATTTAGCTTATTTTTGCTATTATTCATGAGTCCCACTGCAGTTTTTGGTACTATTCATGGGTCACACTGTACTATTTCAGCTAATTTTTACCTTTATCTATAGTACTTTTAGCAAAGTTTTTAGTTTCAGCAAAATAAGCAGATCCCATACAAACCCTAAATTTGATCTCCATTTTAAAAGGTCATATCATAGAAACATATGGCAGAAATTCAATATGGAATTTTTTTTCTAAAATTCCGTGTTTTTTTCACTTACCAAATTTTGTTTGGATCTATGTTAACTCATCTAGTATAGTTTTTGGTGTTAGATGTGCCAAATGCTAAAAATTCAGCATTTGGCACACCTAATGCTAGTGCTCTATTTAACTCAACTTATCACCCAATAAGAGAGATGAAATATATAGGATTCAAATTCTGTCTATATAAAAAAAATAAAAAATTAATCTTTTGTTACAATAATAAAGAGCAATATTATGAAGCATATGTTATAGATTGAAATTATATATATAAAATAGTAATATATTGTTTAAGATTTTTTTTTCTTAAATTTCCAGTCTCAGCCATTAATTTATTATTGCATTGCAATAGACTAAAATATGTTTAAGATTAAAAGTAAGAAATATGTTGTTGTTACTGTTGCTAGCCATCAATTAAAGGCCTTAGGCCTCCCACTTGTCCCAATTTTTTTCAAAGGTTTTACAACTCTCATTAAATAAGCAAAAAGGTCAAAAAATTGTAAAAAAAAAAAAAAAATTTCTAAAAAATTATAGAGTGGTAATTGTTTCTGATGGCTAACCACTAATTAGATTTTAGTACTTTCACATTTATCACATAAATTTGAGCATGTGATGTTAACTTATGCATCAATCATGGGTTGAAACACAAATAGAGTGTAGATTAGGATGTAGGAAGGGCATAATAAATTTTTTCATTTAGTTTTCATGTACAACTTTGTCATCAACTTTTTCATTTAGTTTTTATGTACAATTTTTTAAAATCTCAATTTTTTTTTTCAATTTTTAAAGTATAAGTATATTTTAGCATTTTTTCCGGGGGAGGTAACTACATTCTATCCCAAACTTGAAGGAAAATAAGTGATGCCAAACGCATAAAAAGGGTAAGAAGTGAATAGTACTCGTATGTAGAAATGAGTTAGAGAATCTTATGACTTGATGGTATTTTTTCCATTCATTGTGTGTTTCTTGTGGTGCCACGTTGTTGGCATGTAAGGCAGTAATTAAAAATTAGTCATGACTCATGACTCATGAGTGATTATAACATTTTTTTTTTAAAACAGTACCATCTTATTTCATTAATATAAAAACACGAACATGGGCATAAATTTATAGTTATGAATTAAATAACTAAATAATTATATATTAACTAAATATTAATATATTATATACTAGCCTCATCACATGCATGAATATATATATATATATATATTTTTTTTTGGGTTTACATGTCTTATTCATGATAGTTTTATTTTATTTTCATTTTAAGAAGAAGTAAAGTTGTATTAGTACTTCACTACTTACATTTTAGAGGTGAAAGAATTGGAGCTATTAAAATAGCAATGGTAGATCATAGATGAGTCTAAATCTAATTATTGAGCCATTGACAATAGACGTGACCTGTAAGACAACCATGTTTTGATATTTTTATGGAAAAAAAGGAAGCCATTGTTTGACCTTTTAGTGCCTTTAATGAGCAAAGGGTAATGACTAATGAGACACATGCAAATAAATTAAATTAAATATAGTCCCTTTTATTTTTAAACTGAAAGTATAGTCCCTCTATAAAAACTTTATTCCATGATTCATTATGCTAAAATTAATTAATTTTTTATATAATACAATAAGGGAATTTAAATTCTAAACATTTTCATTAAAAATACTGAAAATTTTCTATCAATTGAGCTACAAAACGCTTAGAAGTATGCTATTTTTTTTTTTGAGGAAACAGTAATATTTATTAGAATATAGTAACACAAAAGTAATATATAGAGTTTTTTAAATAAGCTTATAATACATTACATAACCCGAGTACCACTACAAAAGGGCCTAACTCTTGTAGTAGTAGCCGGGGGTTAGAAGTATGCTAAAATTAATTTGTTTATTCAACCTATTTAACTTATATCCAACTTTTACACAATTTATTTTTAAAATCTAGATATCCAATAAACCAACAAAAATAATTAAGCTCTCACAAACGATAAAGATACAAAGAGCAAAACAAAATCACAGATAAATTTGGATAGCCATACAAGTGGACCAAACAAAGGAGAAACATCGATTATAACTCTCCACCAATAATGCAATCAAGGCTGGCCCACCTAACCAAAGAAAATACTATAGTCCAATCAATGGCGACTCAATGATTATTTTTGTAGGAGGTCAATAAGAAGATAATGTTGGGGTTTATGCTTTAAAATCCAATTTATTGGCATGTCATAAATAATTAAATTGTTTAATTATATGAAACTATTTATAAATGAACTAATGAGACATTATCATAGTTCATGAGATGCATTGTATGTGATTTAGTCACAGAATATGTAAATCACAAGTTTCTTATAAACTCAAAATGTAGTTCGTAGTTGGTGATGAAATTGGACGTTTCATCTGCGAAGACTATAATATATCAACTAAGATGATTTGTCTTGATCATGGAAGTGGAGACTTCTAGTTGACGTGTTGATGTGTCTTAAGAGTTAAGACATATTGAATTGGACTGCTGTGAGATTAATTATTCAATCAACAACTGTCACCTGAATAATTAATCTAACGACTTCTAATTTCATAGTCTCTCAATCCTGAGAAGGTAGTAAACATGATCATGAAATATAGGTTACTTTGATATATCAGGAGTGAGATCTAATATTCACGGTCAAAACCTCAGTATGTTCGGTAACCACATGTAGTGTTGAGGGAACACATATTCTCAAAATGGAATCCATAATTTCTTTTTATAGAGACACGAAATATCCCCTTCAGATAAGTTTAATGGGAACTGGTTATTCAGGGCACTCACTTTAGTAAGGAGTTACTAAAGCTTATATTTATTGAAATTGAATTTCAATAAATGTGAATAACTAAAAGATTAAACTGGGTACTCAAGGATAAAATAGTTGTTTACAAAGTGACAGTTTATTATGATTTTGTTCATTATGGATATTTCATGGAGGGGTCAAATGATATCATTAGAGTCTTGGAATATAATTTATTAATAAGGCTTAGAGGGCAATTATATTTATATATTATATTTATATAGTGGTATTAAATATAATTAATGGTATCTTTGGACTTGTCAAGAGTTGACAGAAAAGCCTAAGGCCCATTGGAGCTAGATTCTTATTTGTTCCCTTTGGTCCCATCTCAAGCCACAAACTAAAGTCTAATTAAGTAGGCCCAAAAGGTTAACCCAATTAGATAATCAGTTTTTATTTAATTAGAGTTATTAAATAAAGTAACAACCAAGGGGTAGTTAGTATGTACGTATGATAAAAAGAAAGAAAATAGTTTTTCTCTACAATGAGAAGAAGAAGAATTTTTCTTTTGAGAATCAATGTACATAAAGATTGATTGAGAGACCACACTTCTTGGGTACCATGTGGAATTGAGATGAAGATTAAAAGTGTTCTCAAGTCTTGGTTTTGATTTTCACTGCATTAAGGTACGCTTTCTATTCTTTGTTCTAGAATTCAAGATTACATGTTATCTTTCATGAATGAAGTAGATTCGCGATTGTTGCTTCCGTTGTGTGTTTTATATGAGATGCAAAGCCAGATTTTCCAACAATTAGTATTAGAGCGGTCTTCAATATTATGCTTGTATAACATGTGATTGGGTTTTAGAATCAAAGAATACCCTTTTCTTGTTGTTTCAAATTTCTGCAGTAGTTTTTTCTGCATAATATTTTGTTCTATAAACTTTAAACCCGTGAGTTTGTGATTAATATATGAGATATATTAATTGTTACTTGAGGCCACGACTGTAACTTTTGTTTTGTGCCGTGTGTTTTTGGTGTTTGTAATTGTGTAGCACATCATCTACATTAATTGCAAGTGGGTTTATTCAGATAAGTTTATAAACATGATCGGATAGGAATGATGTACGTTGATGTACGTGTAACCATGTAATACTCCCCTTTGGTATCAGTTTTAAAGTTTTTAAATAAAACTGGAATATAAGTCAATATTGTGAGCAGACGGTAATGTATAGCGTTGTTAAGTTTCAAAGGGAAGAACTTAACAAGTTGGCGCTGGAATCAAAATAGTGCCAAGTAAATGCATTAGTTTGACTTCAATGTTGGCGTTAGAATTCATATGCCATGGTTTGCTTATTATTTTTGGGAAACATGATGATATATATATATATATATATATATATATTTGTTTGAATATGCTTTTTTGGAAAAGTTATTTATAATCTATTGATTATGTTAATGATAGTATTAACGTATTATGTTTCCCAATTGAAATCCTTTAAGAAAATTTATTCCTAATGGGATTAGGATTTTACTTTCAAGGGTTTCTAGAATTATTAGGGTTCTTGATCTTGATCTTGAAAACCTTAATGTTTGATCTATAAATCTTTATTTATAAAATCAAAATCATGTAAAACTAATTTGATTAGTGTTGATCAAGTGTTAAAACATAGATAAAGTGCAAAGCCATGTGTGATGAGATTACACATAATTATATATAAAGTGATTAATTTTTATAGTCCTTAAAATTAAGGATATTTATTAATCATTATCTAACTAAAAGACCTAAATTGTTTTATGATTAAAAGTCCTTAAATTTATTTTAATTAGAGTTTTTAATGAGATTAAAATTCTAATTAAACTTATATAGTTTCTAATGAGATTAGAATACTTTATCTAGTAAATTAAGGATAGAGTTCTTTATAACTAATTTTTGATTCATTAATGTTTAAGGAATCCTAAATAGTTTAGGACTTCCATTTTAGTTAGTGATTCTAATGAGATTAGAGTCTTCAACAAGTGCAAGGTTATTAGTTGTGATGGGATCACAATTATTTATTAAAAAAAAAAAAAACCCAAATAACGAGTGGGAGTGCTGAAATAACCCTTTTGTTAAGTTTATTGTAATGTGAATAGATACCTTGTCTTGACTTCGAGTCTTGCATTCCAAGTGGAGGGTATTTACTTCACGGATTACATGATTAAACTTATTTGTGATTGCGCGAATGTTTATTACACTATTGTGACATGACCTAGTAACATCACATCGAATTTAAACAATTAAACACATTTGATGAGTAGAGTTAAAATTGTGATAAGATCACAATGATTTCAGGACAATCAACTTGTTTTAAAATTTCTAGTGGGAGAGAGATTCAAGGGTTGGATCTCACGGCCTCCATTGTCGGTTTATAGTGGTGTGGGGTAAACATCTCGTCTTGGCCTTGAGCCTTGCGTTCCATTCGGAGGGTGTTTATTTCATGATATTACAAGATTGAACTTCCTGGTTTATAGTGGTGTGGGCAAGCACCTCGTCTTGGCCTTGAGCCTTGCGTTCCATGCGGAGGGTGTTTTGCATCATGGTACTAGAAGATTAAACCTTACAAGGGTAGAGTTGTGTGGCTACACATGGGTCTAGACAATGGTGTACACTAAACTAAGTTTGATAGTATCCTCTATGCTGAGTTCTTGCTATCATTACTTAGAGGCTAAAGGAAGAGCGGCAAATTATTTTTGTTTGGTAAGAGTTACCATGATAGCATTAATAATAAGAATAATTCTTGCTTGATCATAGTGGTTGGTATTCACTCTATGCTGAGGAATATCAATTGTGGGATTAGGTTGTCGTTGCACCTAGTATACTATGGTTTTCGGGTTCTATATTATATGGTTATGGTTGCAAAATATAATGTCCTGGTATTTACGTTCGTAGTCTCAAAATAAAGTTGTCATGATTTTTGTTCTCTAACTACAATTTTAATTGAATCACATTAACTAAGAAATAATTTTGGACATGGTGCTTAAAGCTGAAGTACATATTTATGTTTCGATTCAACATTGTCATAATTTCCTATACATGATGCATTTATGGAAGATAGCTTATGATGTGATCATAGTTTCCATTGAAATGCTAAAATGTTATATTGGCTTCTATCTTAATTGTGCTACAGCATAAGATGCAAGAGTTAGTACTAGACTTAGACTTTATATTAAGTCTAAATTAGATGTTTGGTATGAATCATATTGATTGCTAAGAAAGGCTTAAGGGGTTCCAATTCTATATCATTTTATGAAAATATTTTATTTTTAAATGAATTGGAATTCTTGGATGAAGAGATTAAATGTTAATCTCATATGGATATGATCCACAAGTCCTTGTTAGAATCATTTGATCAATGTAGATTGTTTTGAAAATAAATTCTTTTTATAGTATCTGAGTTGATAAGTGAGTTCTACGCAACGGAAGACATCCTAAAAGCTAAGGCTAGGGTCAATATGATTTAATTCAAATTCTTAGCCTGAATCGAAAGGTAAGGGTGGTAAGAATAGGAATTATAATACCAAACAGTTGGACAAGCGAGTTGCCCTAGTAATTGCCAAAAGGAAATTAGACTCAAAAGTATGACCAAAAGGAAAGTGTTTCTGTTTTGGTAAAGCTAAGTATTGTCCATGATTATTTTCTAGATGAAAATTTACATGTTTTACTTTTTAAAGAGATTTTTTCAATCCTTTGGTATTGTATGTTTTAGCACTTATGTCTAGATCTTATTAATCTAAATGGTATTCAAGATTGGTGAAAGATGGGCTTTTAGAACCATTATTTTGTTATATTCCCAGTCTATGAATTCTATTTAGAGGATAATATGAACTAAGTCTCCTTTTCGTAAAAGAATAAAGTTCCAATGACTTTTATATAAGTCAGTGCATACATAAAGGAGGAATAGGGCTCTTTTAAAGGTATAATGTTCTAGAAGAAAATTTTCAGAATTTGTTGTAAGACAACTATAAAATACATTTAGAAATGAGATGGCTGTATTAGATACACCATAAGACATTATTCTATAGATAACGATATCGTAGTGGGAGAATTATCAAATAGATTCATACTTTTGGAATAAACTTTTGAAGTCATTCCACAAGGATATGAATTTGATCCTTGGTCCTACGTAAATGCAATAGATGATATAAATATGGATTACTGGATCAAGGTTATGTGAATAGAATTAGATGATATTTAAAGTCTAGAACTTGTAGAGGCGTCTAGTGGCATTAAGCCTATTGTTTTCAAGTAGGTCTACAAGTAAATGAGATTGATAGATTTGAAGATGCAAACCTTCAAAGTCAAGACTAGTGGTGAAAAGATTTATTTAGAAAGAAATTGTTCGACTATGAAAATATTTTTTTACCAATAGTCAAGTTTGACTTTATCTAGATTATCTTATTCATTATATTTCATTTGGATGAAATATGACAATGGATATCAAGACAGCTTCTTTTAGTAGCAATCTTGAGGAAGACATCTATATGATGTAACTAGACTTGTTCATAGCAGAGAACCAGTAGTGTTTAGTATACAAGTTGCTTAAAGTCCATTTATGGACTAAAGCAAGCATCTGAATCATAAAAAGATCAAGCAATCAAGTTGTTTGATTTTGATCAAGTATTAAAAGGCCTTATGTGTGTAAAAGTTATATAGAATAACAAATTTCTTAGTGTATGTTGATGACATTCTAATCATTTAGAATGATGTAGAGTTATTGTCATCAATGGAGTTTTTTGTTGTCTAGACTAGTTTGATATAAAGTACTTAGGAAAGACTGGTTACATCCTAAGAATTAAACTTTGTTAAAATTCAGAAATTAGGATGTTTGGTCTATCTCAAACTGCTTAAATAGATTAGATGTTAGCCAAGAATAGCATGTAATACTTCAAGAAATGATTCTTTGCTTTTAAGTCCGAAGCTCCTTTATAAAGGACTATAATCCTAAGATATATAAAAGGAAGAGCATATTAAAACGGTTCCTTATACCAAATCAATAGGAAGTATCTATACTATGCTATATACTAGGCTAAATATCTATTTTGCGGTGGGCATGGTAAGCAAATATTAATTGAATCTAAGATCACTTAATTTAGTGGGAGTAAAGCATATACTCAAATATATTAGGAAAATGAGGGATTATATGCTTGTCCACTAAAGTGAGGATTGGATGGTTACTGGTTTAACAAATACTGACTTGTAGTTTGATTGTGATTCATGAAGTTGGACTTCAAGATATGTGTTCATTCTAGGTGGTGAAGATACATATTATGCGTAAGTATTGTCTCATTAGAGAGATATGAGTACGTGATTTGTAGTAGTAGAAAAGATAATTTATGTAATAAATCTGGCTGAAACTTGTTTCCAAACTTTGCCTTAGAGTGATTATAAATTACTCTAAAAGGAAATAAGTGTCAGATATATGGTAAATTGTCTTTGAGGGCAAGTGGGAGATTGTTGGGGTTTATGCCCTAAAATCCAATTTATTGGCATGTCATAAATAATTAAATTGTTTAATTATATGAGACTATTTATAAATGAACTAATGTGACATTATCATAGTCCATGAGATGCATTGTATGTGATTTATGTGATTTGGTCACAGAAGATGTAAATTACAAGTTTCTTGTAAACTCAAAATATAGTTCGTAGTCGGTGATGAAATTGGGCGTTTTATCTGCGAAAACTATAACACGTCAATTAAGATGATTTGTCTTGATCATGGAAGTGGAGACTTCTAGTTGATATGTTGATGTGTTTTAAGAGTTAAGACATATTGAACTGGACTGCTGTGAGATTAATTATTCAATCAGCAACTGTCACCTAAATAATTAATCTCACGACTTCTAATTTCATAGTCTCTCAATCCTGAGAAGGTAGTGAACACAATCATGAAATGTAGATTACTTTGATATATTAGAAGTGAGATCTAATATTCACAGTCAAAACCTCAGTATGTTCGGTAACCACACGTAGTGTTGAGGGAACGCATATTCTCAAGATGGAATCCATAATCTCTTTTTATAGAGACACGAAATATCCTCTTCAGATAAGTTTAATGGGAACTGGTTATCCAGGGCGCCCACTTTAGTAAGGAGTTACTAAAACTTATATTTATTGATATTGGATTTCAATAAATGTGAATAACTAAAAGATTAAACCGGGTACTCAAGGATAAAATAGATGTTTACAAAGTGACAGTTTATTATGACTTTGTTCACTATGTATATTTCATGGAGGGGTCAAATGATATCATTAGAGTCTTGGGATATAATTTATTAATAAGGCCAGAGGGCAATTATATTTATATAGTGATATTAAATATAATTAATGGTAACTTTGGACTTGTCAAGAGTTGACAGAAAAGCCCAAGGCCCATTGGAGCTAGAGTCTTATTTGTTCCCTTTGGTTCCATCTCAAGCCACAAACTAAAACCCAATTAAGTAGGCCCAAAAGGCTAACTCAATTAGATAATCAGTTTTTATTTAATAAAAGTTATTAAATAAAGTAACTACCAAGGGGTAGTTAGTATGTACGTATGATAAAAAGAAAGAAAACAGTTTTTCTCTACAATGAGAAGCAGAAGAATTTTTCTTTTGAGAATCAATGTACATAAAGACTGATTGAGAGACCACACTTCTTGGGTACCATGTAGAATTGAGATGAAGATTAAAGGTATTCTCAGGTTTTGGTTTTGATTTTCACTGCATCAAGGTATGCTTTCTATTCTTTGTTCTAGAATTCAAGATTACATGTTATCTTTCATGAATGAAGTATATCCGTGATTGTTGCTTCCACTGTGTGTTTTGTATGAGATACAAAACCAAATTTTCCAACAGATAAATCTTAGATGAAAAATGAATCTTGTGGTCTACGATATTTCTTTATTTCAAATTTGGCCATAGTATTAGCAAGAAAATAAAATATAAACTATTAGTTCATTTGTCATATAGTTTCATAATATAAAGAACATAGTAATTATTATTGCTTAGATGAAATCTTGGAAATTATCCATTGTTTTCAAATACAATAAGCATAATAATTATTATCGCTTAGTGAACTTTAATTATTATTGCTCAAAATTCTTTTTTCTATTAGTTTGTTTTAACTCTTTACAATTCTTGTATTTAATAATTCAACTCAACTTTGACAACTATTGTTCTTTGTAATTGTATTAAGTGTGTTTGGGTCTCGATTATAAACCAACTTCTTACTTCATCTTTTTTCCTACAATTTGCGGGTCTCATGTGAGTTCTTACTTATTTTACACTTTTAGCAAAAAGTTAGATTAATTATTCCCAAATAGATATTAAGAAAATTTTTGTTGTGTTGACATTTGCTTTTGTCTTTACTCAATCACTCCTGGCCTGTCCCACGCGCCTGGTCCTCACTCAATAAGTAGCAAATAACAAATTAAAAGCACTCAGATTCAACAACTAATTGTTATTTTCAAGGTTTTAGATTAAATTGGCTTGTTATTTGGCTTTTTTTGTTTAAAAAATGCCAAGATATTGGTAAAAAGATTACATTTAAGGTTATTTTAGTTGTGCTTAGGAAAAAAAAATAGGATCAAAGTGTTTAAATTTTTATTTTAGAGGCTCAAAACAAATAAAAATTATATATATATATTGGCCAAGTTAGGGGTTTGTTTGAACCCCTGGGCTATGGCTTGCGTCGCCCATGAGTCCCACACTTACAAAGACCTTTTTTTTTTTTTGGGAGAAACTATTTACAAAGACATTGATAAGTCGTAGAGAGAGAATCTATGTGGCATCCTTACAGGTCTTAATCTTTAGTTGTAGTATCAATAAATAACTTTGAAAGGCTATTGAGTTGACTTGAAACTCTTCAAATATTATTTAAATTTCTCGATCATATCTATAAAATATTTTGGACATCTACACATTGCAATAATATCCATCAACACAATGCAATTGACCGTTGAAGATTGTAGAATTATATATGAGATCCATTCACTTACATTTTATATATTTGTCATTTCAACACATATCAATGTCACGTCCCATATCAACAATCAATTTTGTCTTGAGTCCCACCCCAATTTGAAATTAATTGAGTAAACTCTCTCTCTTAGAGATTGGTAAATTCATTGTTGAACATTTACACATTTTACTCATTATACATAAAACCTATCATGTCCATATATAACCTTTAAATGAGCAAACAAGTTGACATCTTCAAACATATAAAAAAAAAAAAAAATTTGACATCTTCAAAGTTACACACAATAAATAAATATGTGCAAACCTCTCATGTTTAAGAACAATAGAAAAATTGTGATAGAACGCCCTTTTAATTGACAATGATCACTCTAGAAGGTGTTCTTGATCAGATCCAATTTAGTATAGGTACCTATTACATTACAGTATGGTTTTAAAAATGAACCGGGCCGGCCGGTTCAATCGGGAACCAGACTACAATTCGGTATGGTTATCTTACAAAACCGAAAATTACACAAAAAGCATAAAAAAACTGGAAATCGTAGGTTCAATAGGAAAAACCGGAAACCAGGACGGTTTAACTGGATTTAAAACGGTTCAGTTAGGATGTCAAAACACAGTCATTTTTGGCAAGATTGAGCCACCTCGCCTCTAAAATATACATCACAACCCCACCGACAAAGGACTATCAAATAAAAAATAAAACAAAACAATGAGAGAGAGAGAGAGAGAGTGTGTCAAATACCCTTTTAGATCTACATCTATCTTCACCCTTGAGGAAATGAATCCCTAACTGAGAGAGAAATGCCGAAATAAAAGGAAACTGGAAAGTGGTAGTAGACTGGTATGAAACATTCGAAGGTTTGAAATTGGTGTATGAAGAAACTGAAATGCAAATGTTGAAAGTTTCAATGGGGTGCCAAGTTTCAGTTTTCTATTGGTTATAGTCTTTTTATTTTTTATTTTTTCCATTCATTGTGTGTGTTCCTTGTGGTGCCACGTTGTTGGCATGCAAGGCAGTAATTAAACATTGGTCATGACATTTTTTTTTTAACAATATCATCTCATTTCATTAATATAAAAACACGAATATGGGCATAAATTTATAGTTATGAATTAAATAACTATATAATTATATATTAACTAAATATTAATATATTATATACTAGCCTCATCGCATGCATGAATATTTTATTTTTATTTTTTGGGTTTACATGTCTTATTCATGATAGTTTTATTTTATTTTTATTTTAAGAAGAAGTTATATTAGTACTTGACTACTTACATTTTAGAGGCGATAGTATTGGAGCTATTAAAATAGCAATGGTAGATCATAGATGAGTCTAAATCTAATTATTGAGCCATTGACAATAGAACTGACCGGTAAGACAACCATGTTTTGATATTTTTATGGAAAAAGAGGAAGCTATTATTTGACCTTTTAGTACCTTTAATGAGCAAAGGGTAATGACTAATGAGACACATGCAAATAAATTAAATTCAATATAGTCCCTTTTATTTTTAAACTGAAAGTATAGTACCTCTATAAAAAATTTATTCCATGATTCATTATGCTAAAATTAATTAATTTTTTTTGTAATACACTAAGGAGATTTAAATTCTAAACATTTTCATTAAAAATACTGAAAATTTTCTATCAATTGGGCTACAAAAATCTTAGAAGTATACTAAAATTAATTTGTTTATTCAATCTATTTAACTTATATACAACTTTTACACAATTTATTTTTAAAATCTAGATATCTAATAAACCAACAAAAATAATTAAGCTCTCACAAACGATAAAGATACAAAAGAACAAAACAAAATCACAGATAAATTTGGATAGCCATACAAGTGGACCAAACAAAGGAGAAACATTGATTATAACTCTCCACCAATAATGCAATCAAGGCCCGCGAAGAAAATACGATAGTCCAATCAGTGGCAGCTCCAGGATTTTTTTTTTCTAGGGGGGTCAATAAGAAGATAAATCTTAGATAAAAAATGAATCTTGTGGTCTACAATGTTTCTTTATTACAAATTTGTCCATAGTATTAGCAAGAAAATAAAATATAAACTATTAGTTCATTTGGCATATAGTTTCATAATACAATGAACATACTAATTATTATTGCTAAGATGAAATCTTGGAAATCATCCATTATTTTCAAATACAATAAATATATTAATTATTATTGCTAAGTGAACTTTAATTATTATTGCTCAAAATTCTTTTTTCTATTAGTTTGTTTTAACACTTTACAATTATTGTATTTAACAATTTAACTCAACTTTGACAACTATTGTTCTTTGTAATTGTATTAAGTTTGTTTGAGTCTTGATTATAAACCAACTTATTACTTCATCTTTTTTCCTACAATTTGTGGGTCTCATGTGAATTCCTACTTATTTTATACTTTTAGCAAAAAGTTATATAAATTATTCCCAAATAGATACTAAGAAATTTTTTGTTGTGTTAACATTTGTTTTTGTCTTCACTTAATCACTCTTGGCCTGTCCCATGTGCCCGGTCCTCACTCAACATATAACAAATTATCCTATAAAAAAAAATAAATAAATAAATAACAAACTAAAAGCACTTCAGATTCAACAACTAATTGTTATTTTCAAGGTTTTAGATTAAATTGGCTTGTTGTTTGGCTTTCGGGTCAAGGACAAGTGAAATAAGACTACGTTATACAATTAAAATTATGGGGACCAGTCCATTATTTGCATAGAGCTGGCCCACCTGGCACATTTGTGGGCCAAACTTTTTTGGGAATGCAATAGGATATTTTCCGACAGGGTTACATAGACTAGAGAGATTGTCTCTTGCAACACTATATCTAGGAATGTACCCGGATAGTATTTGTGCCCAATCTGTACCCGATCCGATCAGATCAAGTAGAAAATATTTAGACATGTCATCGACCTACAAGGAAGATGGGTTGGACGGATCAAATTCTTGTTGGGTGGTGGTAGTTTCGAGTTCGATTAGTTCCATCTGTTTCACGGGTCTTGGACAACCCTAACTAAACCATTAGTCCTCGAAGTAAGGCTCAAATCTTACTATAACTTAAGTCACTCAAGGAACTGCATGAGGCTTATCTGCCATTTAAGCATTCTTTAATTAGGGGTAGGAAGCTATTCGAGTCGAGTAATTATTAAGTACTCTTGGAGCACGGTGATGTAGTGTTCTCTACTTTCATATTCATCATGGATTCCTCTAATTAAATTTATATTGGGATCTACTATGAATGTAAGAGGAAGGAGTACTATGTCACCTAGTTCCAAGAGCACCAAGTAATTTCCCATTAGAGTCACGCTCAAGTAGGATAGTTAAGATTGATTGCTTCTTTACTTCTTTTTTTTATTTGTTAACAATGAGTTTAAAATCACAAAAAAATTCATAATTGTTGAGGTGGCAAATTATTATTGGTAAATTAAAAAAGTTATGTAAGTGGTGGTTCAAATGCAAAGTAGTAAAAACCTATCAATTCAATTGTCATAGAAATGGATCTCTTGGTAACTTGGACATCATGGATCTCTTAGACCTTTGGATCTCTTGAGGGAGTCCTTGGACTCTTGACATCTTGGCGATTTGGTCGTCTTGGCATTTGGATCTCTTTGATGATTTGGATCTCTCTTGGGAGAATTCTTGAACACATGATGTCTTGGGATTCTTGACAGTTTTTCAGCAGCATTTCCTCTTGGGGAGTTTTAGTTACTTGCCACAGATTTTTTCTTTGCATAATTAGGTGACGGAACCAATTAGTGTATGCATGAGCGCCCTTGTAGGGTTGTAAACCCTTAGGGATGAGGTATGATCTAGCATGTATAAGCAATGAGGTTGCTTTTCCTAGGGATTTAATCATGGATGTTGTGCAAGCAGGATAGAAAGAACCTGGAGTAGAGCACAATTTCTTTGGTGCAAGCAAAAAGGGTGCACCTGATACAAAACACTTTTCCTTGACCTCTAGCCCTATAAGGGTATCCTTTCCTAGGCTTGGATTTTCACTCTTTGGGCTTTACCTAGTCCTTATGGGCTCTGGGCTTGATCTAGTCCTCACGGGTTTGACATAACTAGGCCAACTGTATGCAAAGGCTTAATTGGTAGGTTGTTCCTATCCTAGGGGGACTCAATCGCCATACCCCTCCCTTCATGGAAGTTGTGGGATAGGAAGGATTAAGGGGGCCTTTTCAGCTACTCCTATCCACCCATGGACCCAGAAGTGCCTACAAAATCAACCCCAGATTTAACTATAGGTAACATTGCCGATGTTTGTGTCTGGGCATCTACAAATGGGGTGATGAAATCCCTAAAGAGATATGACTACGCCAGCAGTGTGGAGCCTGGGTTCGGCTAAAAAAGGATGTATATGTCATGCAATTCTTAATGAAGGGGAAAGACTTTTTCCAAACACAGTAGATATATATATGAAAACAGATAAAAATGCAACGGAAATTAAGCTTTGCTATCCTATGTTTGCATGTGAAGGAAAGCTGTAAAGCATGTGAGGAAAGCGGTAAAGCATGTGAGGAAAGTGATAGAGCCCCATGTGAAAATACCTCAAAGCCCCCCTTTCGGAAAAGGAGTTTTTGGAAAAAGATTTTTTGCTCTTTGAAAATAGTCTACTAGGATATAGTAAAAACCTTTTTCAAAAGGAAAAATCTGGAGGCCAATGCCAATTTCTGTGTTTTTGAAAGCCAATGTCCAAAGATTATGATTTCATCAAAAGCTCTAAAGGCTAAAATCTCATTGATCCCCAGCGGAGTCGCCAATCTGTTGACACCGGGCCTCGATCGGAGCGGAAAACCGTCGTCGTTGGGCCTTCATTCGACCACCCGCCGTGGCCACGCTCTTGCGCGCATAGGGCTCGTTGGAGGCCCCTCTCGATTGGTTGGTGCACTTGGTGTAGTTCTCGCGGAGCTTCAGTTGCTTTCTCCCTTGGTGGAGGAAGGTATTTGTCTACCTTTGGCAGTGTGGCAGGAATCTTGGCCAAATTTTAAGGGATTACCAAAGGTAAGTGAAGTCGCCACCAATCATTGGGGTTTTCTAAGGTGTGATTGGTCACCTGTTTCTAGTTGATTTTATTACCAATCGCGTGGAGTGGAAAAGGGAAGGGTACGCACGAAGCAACCCGGCATCCGGAGATGCCTCCTAAATGGTTACATCTGAACAAGGCCTCATGGGCATCAGATGTAACCACACAAGGTCAAGCCCGCGGAGGGCGTCAAACATGGCAAAGCCTAGAACTAGAGAGGCTAACACAGAGCATAAAGCATAGAAGCAAGCAAGCATAGAAATGCAAATAGGATGATCCAAACCCTTTGATGTGGGCCTTGGTGTATGGATGATGACAAAGATTATAGGGTCTAGATCGGGACCTAACCATTAGGCCAAAACACAAGAAAATGCGATAAAAGGAACAAAAGGGCTACAATAGCTCATGACATGACAAACAAGGTCTAGGCCTAAGCACATAAACATGGCGTGAAGCACGCAAACACATAGATGAGACATAAAGCATGTAAAGAACATAGATCCAAGCACATAGGCATGTGAAAGAGAAGATCTAAGCATGTAGACCCAAACATCAACACATGGGAAAGAGAAGATCTAAGCATCTAAAGCGTGACATAAAGCATAAAACGTGTAGATCAAGACAAAAAAACAACATGTAAACAAGTATGGAAGAACATGGATCTAAACTAAGAACATGTTAGGAGCAAGATAAAGCAAGAAACATGCTAAGGAAAGCAATAAATCATATTATTAAGGCAAAAAGAGCAAGATAAAAGTTAGATGAAGCTTTAAAGAAAAAGGGGTATGGATAGTAGCTAAAAAGCTACATCCATACCCCTTAAACCTCAAATCTAAGGTATGGAACCAAGGAGAGGAAGATGGAGGGTATGAACACTACCTTGTATTTTTGGTGAAGAAAAGAATCAAGAGGTTTTGATTTGTTTTTTGTTTTTGGAAGAGAGGAGAAAAGCTCAGAATTCGTCCAGGCAAAGAGCAGGTAGCCAGGAAGTCTTTTTTTTTTTTTTTTTTTTGTCTGAAGGGTGCCTGGGGCCTTTTATAGCCCCGACATGATTTTCGAGGCAACGGCTCTTCAAGGGCTGCCACCTTCAAAAGTCGTCGAATTGGGTTGATCTTGAAACCCCTGGAAATATCTTGATTTCTTGTTTCTGAAAAGGTATGGATCTTAAAAATCCAACGGTCAGATCAAAAGTTATGGCTCCCGAAAGTTAGCGGTGCATCGATCAATGCGTTAATCTGGTTTTCGTGATATCTCGGCCATTCCAACTCCGATTTCGACCCATGAATAGTCGTTGGAATGAGAATTTGATGATCTTCACAATGGCATTGGTCTCAACCCGTTCTGATGGCCAGATCAAAGTTAGGGTTTCTGGGGCCCATCGAGAGTCAACTTTGGGTCAAAATTAGTCAAATTTGCTAAAAATCTCCAAGAAGCTTAGGTTTGATGTAAAACTATGAAAAGTGTTGTTTTTATGAGGGTTTTGACCTCGTTTGACCTTCGGTTAACCCAGGGTTGACTAGAGGCGTTTTGGTCATTTTGGCAGAAAGAGGCACTTTGAGTGCTCCAATGTCCGAACTGGTTGCGCTCCATCATTCTATATGTTCTCACGGCCCTATGGAGAGAAAATAATATTTTTGAATTTTTAGGGGTCCAACACGCAAATCGAGGGCGGACAAAATACGGTATCAACAACTACCCCTTCTTTATTTGACATCTTGAGTGTAATGAGAGGTGTCAGATAAAGAACATGATTTCGAATTTTGTTGCCTTGAAATTTGCGCGCGGAGACTACTCACGGATTGAGACCAGATCTTACCTAATTGGACTGATCTGCTGCAGTTGCATCTGAAATATTTTCTGGACCTGTCTTTGAGCTCTGGGGAAGTGAAAGGTTTCCCCCTCTCTTCTTGTTTTTTTTTTTTTTTTTGGAGGTTTGACCGGGTCAACCGGTCAATGTTGACTTGGTCAACGCTGACCGATGGCCCTTCAAGTTGCGCTGGGCAGCCAGGCTACCCCTTTTGGCTCATTTTTGACCTCATTTCACTCTTTCCTTTGACTTCCCACTTCTAAAAAAATTCTCTAGAGCGACTACAAACTTAGTGGGTCCGGCTTTTCAGCTTCAGTCTTTTCTGCACTTGAGGTCGGTGTCTATTTTCTCTTCTTCTCTTCTTTTTTTTGCAAAATGTTAGTATCAATACTACTAGGGATGCATGCTAGTGCTTATTTTATTTTTGAAATTTTCATAAGCATATATTTTTTGCCATGATTTATGCCATGCTATCTTAGGAAAATGTATATATTTTATTTTATTTTATTTTATTTTTTTGTGTTATACGGATTTGCAAATATGTGGGAATTTAAATGCTGAAAATAAAATGCGGGATGTAGGTAAGGGGACTTACTTGGTAGTTGGGAATAGTGGAAATGGTGAGACGTATGGCATGGCCGCTAGTTGGCCTTGAGATGGAATGTGAGCCTAGGGCGCGGCCGCTAGTTTACCCACTGTAAATTGGGAACTTGAAAACTTTTTGATGATTTGATAGCTAAGTGATGGCGAGGCGTACGGTGCAGCTGCTATTTAACCTTAAGATGGTGTGTGAGCCTAGGGTGTGGCTGCTAGTTTACCCACTGTAGATCAGGAACTTGAACTTTTGAGTGACTTGGTAGCTGTGTGATGGCAAGGTGTGCGGCGCGGCCGCTATTTAACCTTAAGATGGAATGTGAGCCTAGGGCACAGCCGCTAGTTTACCCACTGTAGATCAGAAACTTGAAGTTTTGAGTGACTTGGTAGCTGTGTGCTGGTGAGGCGTACGACGCGTCCGCTATTTAACCTCAAGATGGGATGTGAGCCTAGGGCGTTGCCGCTAGTTTACCCATTGTAGAATGTGAGCCTGGGGTGCGGCCACCAGTTTACCCACTGTAGAATGTGAGCCTAGGGTGTGGCCGCCAGTTTACCCATAGTAAAATGTGAGCCTAGGGCACAACTGCCAGTTAGGGCGTGGCCGCCAGTTTACCCATTGTAGAATGTGAGCCTAGGATGCGGTCGCTAGTTTACCCATTGTAGAGTGTGAGCCTAGGACGCGGCCGCCAGTTTACCCACTGTAGAATGCGAGCCTTGGATGCAGTTGCTAGTCTACCCATTATAGGATGTGCAAGAATCTGCTTTCTTGTGAGAACATATGCTTGACATGAACCTGCATAACATGTTTAGGAAAAAGTGTTAGTTCATCTGTATTGCCATTTGTTTTATGGGCTTACCACTTATGTCTGAATTTTTGGTTGTTTTTGTAGATCATGTCTCGGAGGGCTAGTTCTAGGGGAGACCGAGGGAAGGCCCCCGTTTACGGTACGTCCCACGGGGACTCTTCTTTTAATGATGAGACTATTTCTTCTGGCGAGTGGGTGGCTCGAGTTCTGTAGAGCCATTTTGATTGCGGAGGTGATGACATCAGGCCCACCGGTGGGATCCCTATAAAGACCCGATCTAGGAGACAACGCTCAGCTGAGACGGTTAGTGTTTCCTTTGAGTCTCGTGCTATTTCTAGTGGGGCTTCTGTTATGGACATATTTTATGTAATTAGCTAATCCTTTGACAAAACGCACTTTACTTGTAATTGGATAGATTTAGGATGTGTTTTATACTTCAAGACACTTTGGTCCTGTAGGAACAGTGTACTGACTGCCATCCTTAGCATCCTTCTTCCCTTTGTCTTGGCTCTTAAACTGAGAAGAACAAGACTGCCTGCGGTCCTTGTCAAAGCTCCTTCCATTGGCATTCTTCATAAACTTCTTGAACTGCCTGGTGATGTAGGACTTCATCTTGGAATCTTCATCATCAGAAGACTCATATGTATCACTGCTCTTTGCCTTCAAGGCCATGCTCTTGCCTTTACTCGACTTGTCAATCCTAGATAACCCTATCTCATAGGTTTGCAAGTTTCCAACCAGCTCAGTCAAAGGAATCTTGTCAATATCCTTTGATTCCTCTATCACCGTAATCTTAGCATGGAATCTTACGGGTAGAGATCTAAGCACCTTCCTTACAATCTTGGGTTCAGGGATGGTTTCCCCAAGATTGAAGGCTGAGTTCACTATGTCCTTGAGCTTGGCATAGAACTCATGAAATGACTCATCCTCCTCCATCTTAATCTCTTCAAAGCTTGTAGTGAGTCTCTGAAGTTTTGAATCTTTGACAGTCTTTGTTCCTTCATAGGTTGTCTGAAGGATGGTCCACGCCTCCTTGCAGTTTCAGTTGAGGATATCTTCTTGAACTCATCATTGGTGACCGCACTGAACAACGCATTCAATGCCCTGCTGTTGAAGTTTGCCGCCTTGATCTTGGCTTCATCCCAATCGGCCGGCGCTTCCTTTGGCTTAGTCCAGCCAATCTCTACAGCTTGCCACACTTTTTCATCTAAGGACTGCAAAAAAAGCTCTCATGCGTACTTTCCAATATGCGTAGTTAGTCCCATCAAATAAAGGAGGTATAATTAACGACTGTCCTTTATCCATGACAAACAGGGGTCAATGGATCAAACATAGCAAAGATTAAACCCTAATCAGAGTGTGCCTGCTCTGATACCACTTGATAGGCCACAAACTGAATGACCCCTTGTGATTAAACCAATTAATTAATTAGCCAAGTTATTAATTAATCAATTTAACATGCAAATACGTGGAAGCACAAACAAATCACCAAATAACTAAATATGCAGCGAAAATTAAATGACAAGGTGATTTGTTTACGAATGGGAAAAACCCTTACAGCAAAAACCCCACCAGGTGATTTTCAGGTCACCACTCTCGAAACTCCACTATTACCAAATCAAGCGGTTACAAGTAAAGGAATCCCAAGTACCTTATCAACCTACAGTTGAACCCTTACCCCAATACCCAATTGGACTTGATCTGTAGTGATAGTTCCCCTTTTTGATGCACGGCTCCCAAGTATGTGACTAACCAATGCGCGGATCCCAGTACGTGACTTCAAACACCAACTTAGAAGGAGAGGTTGGCTGCAAAGTTCTTCAGTTCATCCTACACGATGAAGATCAGGAAGTTGCTTGGTCACAAAACCCTTTGGTGCAAATACACAGCAACTTCTTCAGAGAAGATGAACTAGGTCAAGAACTTTGTCTTTGATCACAAATTGCTTGAACAGAGTTTGCTCAATGCTTGTGCAACTTGTGTACTATTTGATGGCTCTTAAAATAATCTTTTATATGTCTAGGGTTAGGAGAAAAGAAGGCCTAAAGACACATTCACGGATCCCAAGAAATCAGATCAGAAAATCTGATTTTATAAATCTCGACAGATAGCAGGTGTCGAGGAGCTATCGAGCAGGTGTCGAGCTTTAATGATTTTGCACTTCAGCTTGTTTTTTCTTGGACAGACTTGATGACTTCAACACTTGATCTTGAAACCTTGTTTCTTGAAGTATTAAAAACACCTAGAACTACCCAATTACAAGTAGAGTGCGTTTTGTCAAAGGATTAGCCAATTTACATAAATAAGTGACATATGTTCTTAAAGTGAAAACACATATGTCCTAACAAGAATGACTCTTCTGATGAGTATGTGGATGAATGTGGTCACTTAATAGCTTTTGCTGCTATAACCAATAAGGTGATTGTGGAAAGTACTAGAGACAGTGAGGATTCTTCTGATGATGAAGTACCCAAGAAGTTGACCCTTCAAGAAGCCTATGATAAGCTATGCACTGAATTCATAAAATTTGAAAAGACTTCTCATCTTTGTAGAAAAGAACTTAATGAGGTAAAAATTGAAAAAGCTAATCTGTTAGTCAAATTAGATGAGACTATAAGGTTAGTTGAGACTCTTGTTGTGGAAAATACTTTATTAGAAGAAAAGGTCAAGAATCTTGAGGTAGAGCTTAGTCAAGCTAGAACTCAAATAGAGAGGAAGTCTAGTGCAAAGCTTGATGAGGTATTGAGTACTCAAAAGCCTAGTTCTGATAAGACTGGCTTAGGATATGCTGTTTTCTCCGGCCCCTCCTCTTCCACGGCTTCTAGATCAAGGACTGTCTTTGTGCCCTAATCTGAGAAAGGTGATAAAGGTATGAAATCCATGACTGATTTGTCTAATTGTAAATCCTTTGTTAGACCTCATGTTTGTCACCATTGTGGTGTTTCTGGACACATTCGTCCTAATTGTTTTAAGTTGTATCCTCAAAAGCAAGTGTCCAAACGGTCACATGTTTCCTCTCAAGGACCTACACTGGAGAGTTATTAAAAGTTTTGAGCTTTTTAACTCAATTTCAGGAGAATTTTAATTCTTCTATGTCCTTTAGTAGACATACTAGGACACGTGCATTTTTATCTTCACGGCCAAAGACTCGTGCTGTGTGGGTGAGAAAGGAGCCTAAGGCTTAATTGTCTTTTCTGTTTGTCCTCTACTTTAATTCTTTCTATCTAAAGTAGGACTCTCTTTGCTTGATTTCTTATTTGCTTTTGGAATCATGCTTTCATGCATCTACATCTATCTTCATATTTTCATGTTGTTTGTTTGTTTTTGTTTGGTTGTTTAGTTTTTATTTTGTTTTGTTTTCAAAATAAATAATTAAAAAAAAGGGAAAAATTAAAAAAAACACAAAAACAGTGTGTGCTTGTGTACTTTGGTATTTGTGTACCTTGGATGGCCATTGAAACAAAATTTTCTAAACTTTGTATCTTTTGTACCTTAGATGAGCATCTTTATGCACAACTAAGCAAGTGAGATTCGTGGCTCGTGTTTGTGATGAGTAAGATTAAGTAATCTCTTGTACTTAACACTCGTATCACCCTTTTTAACGGGAAGGACTAGAAAATCCTAAGAGAAAGGCATAAATAACCGTCTCACCACTGTTGCCCACCAATCATGAAATGACATTCGTACGCTTCGACATAGTAAAAGAGCAATGTCAATAGCTTAACATCATTGGGTATTTCTTTTCTCTCTCTTATATGCCCATGCATGGTTTGCTTAAAAGAAAATATGCAAAGAACAATCAAAAGCAAAAAGAATCAAAATGCTTTTAAATATGGTTGCAAGCATGTTTCTAGGAGATGTGGAAGTTATAAGATGTACCTCGAATGTGATAGTCCCCATCAAGCAATTATGATTGTGTGTGAGTTAAATTGATTTTCTCATATCTCAAATTGTCATAACGTGAGACACTTGTGCAATCTTGCGACGTTTTTCACACACAATACGCAATATTCTTTATTAATTTTGATACATGTGCAAGTACAGTGTGATTTGGCCATCACAAGGGCTACATATGTTAATGTATGCTCACTAAACTGTCTTGACTTGTTTTTTGAAATATAAAATTGGTTAGACTTGTTTAGTGTGTGTGTGTTTTGGATCTAAATGCTTTACATTTTTCTTGTTGAGAGATGTTTTTGAGAGCTTAAAATGTTGATTGGATCTTTGGTTGAGTAGCATGCTTGATTGCATTCATTTCTGTGTTTTTCTCTTCTTTGAAAATCTGTTTTGAGCAATCTCGATAGCTTTTCAATACCTCTCGACAACTAAGCTATCTATCGAGCCTCTTGTTTTTCTTTTTTCTACTATAGTTAACGGAATCTCGATCCATCGAGCTTTCTAGATTTTGTCTTGATAGCTTCTCGACAGCTTCTCGATCCATCGAGAAACTTTCTGTCTGGCTGATAGATTCTCGACAGATTCTCAATCCATCGAGGTTGGCTTCTGCTCGATAGCTGCTCGACAACTTCTCAATCTGTCGAGATCCTCTTGCATGCATTGTTTTTCACATGTTTTACATCTTTCTTTAATCTTGTCATCCATAGCATCTTGTTTCATTACATTCATTCATTTATATGGATTCCTTGTGCCCCTTTGATCATCCTTGATCATCTTTATGTTTCTCAGGTGAAGCTTTCTTGCTTCTTGTACCCTTTGTCAATCATGACAAAAAGGGGGAGAAATTGTGGAGAATATGTGGTTTCTTTTTAAGATTCTATATGTTAGGTGGAGAAATACATGCCTTTGTAAGGGGGAGATGTGTTTCATCTTGTTAGGGGGAGTGCTTACCTTCTTCTTCTTGTACACCAGTCTTGTGACCATCTTTACATACATTGTACTTATCTTTGATATATATATGATGATATATGTCTTCTTCACCTACCTCTACATGTGTAGTTTCTTTTCTCTCTTTATACACATGTTTCTTTATTGTATGCAATCTTTTATTTCTATTTCACACTAAGATGCCTTGATGAGTTTTGTTTAAAGTGTTTCAGAAATACAGGTTGTCAAAGTCTTCCATGCCATGAACTCTTTTCTAGCAAATTTTTTCAAGAGTTTGTGTTAGGGTAGATTTTATTGTATTCAACAATTGATTATGAGTTGAGTGATGTATGACTTCTCTCATATGTTCATTTGTTTGTTGTTTGTCACGGATTGCCAAAGGGGGAGATTGTTAAGGACATATTTTATGTAATTGACTCCTTTGACAAAATGCACTTTACTTGTAATTGGATAGATCTAGGATGTGTTTAATACTTCAAGAAACATGTTGTTCAAGTCAAGTATTAAAGCCATGAAAATTGGACCAAGAAACAAGTGAAGAAGAGTTGTTCATTAAAACTGGACAGATTCCTAATAGCTCTCGACAAATAATATCTATCGAGGTTTAATGAGTCTCGACAGCTCTCGATAGATACTATCTATCGAGGTCTCGACAGCTGCTTGACAGATGTATCTATCGAGAATTACGAAATCAGAATTTGCAAATTTGATTTTTGGCCGATGTTGACATGTATGTTTAGGGTTTCTTTTCTCACAACCCTAGACATATATAAGGCTTGTTTTAAAGGCCATTACATGAGAGAATACAAGGAGAACACATGCAAAAAGTGACCGAGTGTCTTATTCTCTAAAATAAGCTACTGGGTTTTTGCATTTTAGGGTTTTGTAACCTAGTGCTTCTTGATTTTCATTGTTGATGGAGTGAAGAACTTTGCAGCCAACATCTTCTTCAAGTTGGTGAGTTAATCACATACTGGGAGCCGTACATCATTGGTTAGTCACGTACTAGGATCTGTGCAAAAGGATGGCGTTCATATATTGAAGAGTTTAGAGGTTCTGAAGCGGTAGAAGGTTTTTACTGCAAGTTCATCTACAAGGATTGTAGAGTCTAGGGACAAAGATTTTGTACTAGATCTAAAACTTCTCTTTACTATAGTGAATTGCTTTTTGGGAAGGTTTCCCCCCAGATTTTTTACTGTGAAACTAGTTTGTTTCATTGGTTTTCCTAAGTCATCATATATTGTCTTATTTATTTTTTCGATGTGCATGATATTGACATGATATTAATGTTAGTTTGTTTTAACAAGGTTTATTCATATTAAATATAATTAACAACTTGAGTTTAAAACTTGTTAATTCTATTAATCAGGGTCTAAATTTCCCAACATCTTCCTCACAGCGCAAGCTGGCTACAGGGAGAGGGGCCTCTAGAGGAGAAACGCCAGTTAAGGATCTCATTTTTGACATAGAGGCTGACTTGTTTGGGGAGGAGGAGGTCTACCCGGGTGCTTGAAGGCGCAGTTTAAGGCCGAGATTCTCTCCACGTCAGGCCGGGGCCAATGCTTCTACTGGAGAGATAGACGGCGGTATCAGAGACACTCACCTTCAACACGGGTTGAAGGATCATCCTTCTGCCTAGGCGCGGAAGGGAGAGGTATGCTGTCTTTCTTCCTTTGTCATTTAGATTCCTGTTATATGCATGTGCTAACAGATAGCTTCTGATTCTAAATGTAGGGGCCCGACAAGATCCGTGGTCGGGGTTGCTTGGTCCACCTTTCTTTTGCAGCTGTCTGATCCTGGGACCCATCGGCAGTATGCAGATTTCTTGAGGGAACAAGGGTTTAAGGATTTTCTGAGGATCCCCCCATACACCATGAGGCATGGAATTGGGGAGGCTTTGGTGCGGCAGTTTCGTGCCGAGACAGGCACCTTTCACTTGAGTTATAGGGAGTATGCCGTTTTCCCTCTTGATTGGATGACCATCCTGGGCATCAGAATTGGCGGATACCCGATTCCAACTGATGATATGAGCTTTGAGAAATGGGAGAATGATGCGCATTGAGTGGCTGCAAGGTAGCATCCCTTAGGGTGTGGCACCTACTAACATTCATCTTCAGCAGTTCTTCATGTGTTTTCTCGGTAGTTGCTTCTTTGGCAATAATCGATCGGTATTATCCTGCCAGCTATTGTGGGCCATGAGAGTAGTTTCCGACGTTTTGGAGATATGACTAGGGGTCCATCATTTACAACCTTTTCATCTCTTTCCTGAGGCGAGCTTCACAGCGGGATTTCAAGAGCTTGGAGGGGTGTTGGCAGATTTTGATGTGGTGGGCATATGAGTATATCCCAGCTTTGCAACCACGGTTCTCGGGTTTGTCAGCGACAGTGTATCCTCAAGCATATGCTTGGTCTCTCTATACGATCACTAGGGTTATCCTGGTGCAGCTGGTCACTATCTCTGTGGCCTTAGACTGCGTCACCTGGGGTGAGATAGTAGTTTGCCCTTATGACAGCTCACTGTTGGGGATACCGGAGCTCACTGTGGCCATGGGTCAATCGAGGGTACGACGCTAGTTTTAGACCCTATTGAGTTGGGAGTCCTTTTTGGCAGAGAGGACCTTCCACCAAGTCATGCCGGTTTTCAAGGTACCTAGAGATCCACCTCCCCTCGGCTTGTCATTTGAGTCCATTGTCATGGAAGAACCAGCTTATGCGGTGGGTTCTTTTGATGCCTACGTGGATACCAGCAGGGATTATGCCACTTGGTTCGCAGAGTCCTCCACGGGGCCTATCATTGGAGATGTTCCCCTGAGTGGGGGTAGAGTGCTGGAAGGCATTGTTTGTGCTTAGGTGGCTTTCGGAGTTGAGTGGAGATTACGAGCAGAGGCTTTGCAGGCTAGGGTGATAGAGCTTGAGACCACTACTGCTGCTAGGGAGGTACACATGTAGGAGGAGATTGCTCAGGCATTAGCTCGGGAGAGGGAGCTTTGGCAGAGGGATAGAGAGGCCCGTGTTACTATTGTAGAGAGGGAGTGGAGCTAGCTTCAGAGTGAGCTAGCCATGTTTCATGGCTATACCATGGTTTTGATAGGAGAGTTACGAGCGGCTCGTATTCCTGTTCCACCTCCACCTTATATTCCAGGCCGGCAGTCCATTGTTCTCCCATATGAGCCCGGGTGTATGCCAGCTCCTTCAGGTCGCCGGGTGATTGAGGCTCTTTTGCTCAGACTCAGGGGCCTTTTCAGGATCCAAGGTACACTCCAGGCACTTCAGGCGGTGCAAGTCCTTCCACTGGTTCTAGGCCGATGTATGACTTTAGGAAAAGTGCCTTTGAGAGGGCTACTGACATATGTGAAAAACAATGCTTCTGATTAGGACTTACATGCATAGCTCTAGGAAATCGCCTTTGAGAGGGCTGATGTATGACTTTGGGAAAAGTGCCTTTGAGAGGGCTGCTGATACATATGTGAAAAACAGTGCCTCTGATAAGAACTTACATGCATATCTCTAGGAAATCGCCTTTGAGAGGGCTAATGTATGACTTTAGGAAAAGTGCCTTTGAGAGGGCTGCTGATATATGTGAAAAACAATGCCTCTGATTAGGACTTACATGCATATCTCTAGGAAATTGCCTTTGAAAGGGCTACCACGTGTATGTGAAACAATGCCTCTAGGTAGGACTTACATGTATAATTCTGGGTGTCGCCTTTAAAAGGGCCGCCGATGTATGCATGCACTATCACATTTTCATCGTGGATGGTGGTTTTGAACCAGCTTGTGTCACACTCACTTGTTTTGCACTGCAATTTCACAGGTTTATCGATGGATTTTGACAATGATCGTCCCATTAGAAGGAGAGAGAATGGAGAGATTGCATGAAATAAACTGCCCCAGTTTAGGGTTTCATGCAATTCTCGACATGAGAGACACATTGTTAGTGGGACAGACCCATTCTTATGCATTGGACAAGGGGAAGGGGACTGCGCAAAATAAACTGCCCTAGTTTAGGGTTTTGTGGGGTTCCAAGCTTGTAGACTGGCTGAAAATGGCCTTGATTTCGTAGACCATACCAAATACTGGTAATGAATGTGGACATTTTGAATTAGATCTCCTTAGACACGCCATGAAGCAGTATGCATCGGTTGCCCCCGATATTGCCCAAGACGAATACCAATTTAAAGACGGGTTTCTTGGGGTGACCTTATGGGAAATGACTCCCTCCATCTTTAAATAAGCTGAAAAAGCTGCCGCATGGCTGAGAATGGGCTCTAGTGTCTTTTTGTTGTGAACTATGATTACCCGGGCTAAACCGACCCCTGAACCGAGCTTTAGAAAATGAGGTTCAAGATATCTCGAGGTGCTGAACAAGATGCACAAAGATAAACTACCCCAGTGTAGGATTTTTGCAGTTTCAAATGCATGAGAGAAAGTTTCTGACAATCCGGTTCACTGCCAGGTCGACCACGCACTACGGCGGGTGCTAAATTAGAGGAATCTTTGCTCCAAGGTGGTCGAAAACATCCCAAATTGGGGGGGAGTGATCAAAGTTCATGGGGGTTTGTGCCCGGAGGGTTAAAAAGCCTTGGCACGTGTCCCGAGGGTCAGCTGCCCTTGAAGGGCTACTGCCTCGATTCCCATGCATAAAAGCTAGGTTTAGCCCAATTTTAGCTCATTCTGGTCTGCAATTTTCTAGGGTCTTCTTCTACCCTTTTCTTCACCCAAAATGTGTAGAAAACACTATTTCTCATCATTTTTCGTGTAGATTCTCATCAGATTTAGCAGGATCCGTTCATGGATGCTCTTGGTGCTCACTCTTACGACACTTTGGTCGAGCTTGAAAGGAAGTCTTACTATGAGAAGAAGCTTAAGAGGTGGTGGAGCTCTTTTTCTTGTGGTGACTGGGCATTCATTCGATGACTTCTTGGAGATGCTACTGCTCTTCTTCACACCACACTAGATTGGCATTTGTTGGAGGTCATTACCTCTTGTTGGGACCTCGTCTTGAGATATGTCACCATTGGACATGTTGATCTGGTGCCTACCTTGGAGGAGTATGATCATTTTCTTTCTCTTTCTACCCCTCTGAGCACTATTTTTGTTCCACCGATGCGGCCACGCTATTGCAAGAGGCTAGTTGTGGAGGTGCTGACTTAGTATGGAGCGGGATAGAAGGGAGCATGTCCTTCGATTTCTTGTATGATTGGTTCCACTCATTGGAGTGCCTTGTTGGCTACCGAGATGAATTTGTGGACTTAGAGGAGCGGTGGATATCCTACTGGCGTTAGGCCTTTCTGGTGGCCTTTTTTAGTGTGGTGCTATTTCCTTCATCATCAGGAGCTGTCAATCTTGCCATTCTCCCTCTGGTGAGTGCCCTACCTCATGGTATCTCTTTCATTCCTGCTTTACTTTTTGAGACGATTAGGTCCCTATCTTTGTGTCGGGAGACCGGTAGGGGTAGGCTAGGTTACTGTGTTCATATGTTACAGCTGTGGTTCTGTAGCCACCTAAGTGTTATTGCCAGGTGTTAGGGACATATTTTATGTAATTGGCTAATCTTTTGACAAAATTCACTTTACTTGTAATTGGGTAGATTTAGGATAGGTTTAGTACTTTAAGAAACATGTTGTTCAAGCCAAGTATTAAAGCCATAAAGATTGGACCAAGAAACAAGTGAAAAAAAGCTATTCATTAAATCTTGACAGATACCTCGACAGAAATAGTATCTATCGAGACTTAAGAATGAAGCTCAACAAAAGTTGAATCTGTCAAGATCTACGAACTCAGAATTTCCAGATCTGATTTTTGGCTCATGCTGACATGTATGTGTAGGATTTCTTTTCTCACAACCCAAGACATATATAAGGCTTATTTTAAAGGCCGTTATACATGGAGAACACATGCAAAAAGTGACCTAGTGCCTTATTCTCTATGCAAGAAGTTATTGCATCTTTTGTGCCTTAGGGTTTTGTAACCAAGTACTTCTAGATCTTCATTATTGATGAAGTGAAGAACTTTGTAGCCAACAACATCTTCAAGTTGCTAAAGTTAGCCACATTCTGGGATCCGTGCAAAAGGGTGGCATTCATATATTGAAGAGTTCAGAGGTTTAAAAGCGATAGAAGGTTTTTGTTGTAAGTTCATCTACCGGGATTGTAGAGTCTTGGGACAAAGGTTTTGTACTAAATCTGAAACTTCTCTTTACTATAGTGAATTGCTTTCTGGGAAGGTTTCCCCCTAGGTTTTTTTACTGTGAAACTAGTTTGTTTCATTAGTTTTCCTAGGTCATTATATCTTGTCTTATTTACTATTCTGCTGTGCATGATATTGACATGATATTGATGTTTGTTTGTTTTAACAAGGTTTATTCATAATAATCTAATTAACAACTTGAGTTTAAAACTTGTTAATTCTGTCAACTGGGGTCTAAATTTCACAAAGCTTGTGGGCTTTGTAAGTACGAGAAGAGTTTGGGCTACTGTAGTTCTTGATCTTCCCTTTTCAGGGGATACTGAGGGTTAGCTGAGATATTTGTGTAGCCTGAGTCCTACTGATTGAACTTGGAGAGTCAAGTAGGGTATCACTAGATGGCAGGGGCAGACCCATTGTGTCGGTTTACTTGGCATTCCTTTGGTGGCCATCTGGGGATGCACGAGGTACTTTCTAGGCATGGCCATGCGGCAGTTCGAGGGTATCCAGCACATCCCCCGACTAAGTGATCTTTCCTTTGTCACTTGCGAGTATGGGCTTTTGGATATTGATGTGGTAGTGATAGGGTGTGACTATGAGTTCTGGGAGGTGCGCAAGTCGAGCATTGACTTCCCCCTTTGTTCTAGGGATGACTAGGAGTGATTTTTTGCTGAGTTTAGAGTGTGGCGAGACACTAGAGATCCCAGCTTTGTGTTTGACTTATCATCACCAGTCGCAGTCGAGCTTCCCCTTCCGGCTGATGTTTTGAGAGACTATACTTTGGAGTTTGAGACCGGGGTTGAGAGGGCCCTTATGGATCTAAAGGAGTGCCTAAGGGAGGCTGTTAAGGATAGAGACTGTTGCCGGGAGTTGGCTGATAGGCCAAGAATGTATTGACCCCATGTGATGAATTAACCAATTAATTAGCCAAGTTAATTAATTAATTCAATTAGCATGCAATACGCGTGGTAGCACAAACAAATCACCAACTAAGTTAATATGCAGCGGAAAATAAAGTTGACATAGTGATTTGTTTAAGAATGGGGAAAACCTCAAAGGCAAAAACCCCACTGGTGAATTTAAGGTCACCACTCCCGAGAATTCACTATTATCACAACAAGCGGTTATAAGTAAAGGAATCCCAGTATCTTATACCAACCTACAGTTGAACCCTTACCCCAATACACAATTGGACTTGTTTTGTAGTGACAATCTCTCATTTTCAATGCATAGCTCCTAGTACATGACTGACTAATCGATGCACGGATCCAAGTACGTGATTAACCACAAACTTGAGAAGGATGTTGGCTGCAAAGTTCTTCAGTTCATCAACACGATGAAGATCATGAAGCTCCTTGGTTGCAAAACCCTACGGCGTACAAACGCATCAGCTTCTTCAAGAGAAAGATGAATTAGGGAAAATTGTCTCCGGTCACAATGTGCTTGAACAAAACCTTTGCATCAAGTTTCATCTACTGTGACGGTCCTTAAAAAAATCCTTATATATGTTTAGGGTTGTGAGAAAAGAAAGCCTAAACAAGTATACATGGATATGTGTGAAATCAGATCTGAAAAATTGATTTTCGTAAATCTCGATAGATAGGTTATCTATCGAGCAGCGGCCGAGCATCGAGCTAAAACTACCTTTTAAACCTCAATAGATGCCATCTGTCGAGCTTTAAAATACAACACTTCTTGACTTGTTTCTTGAACAGATTTGCATGGCTTTAACTCATGACTTGAACAACATGTTTCTTGAAGACTTAAACCATCCTAGTTTTATCCAATTACAAGTAAAGTGTGTTTTGTCAAAGGATAAGCCAATTCTAAATAACATATGTTCTTAACATGATTCACATATATCCTAATAATCTCCCTCTTTGGCAATCTGTGACAAAATCACAACAAACAAATGAAATATGAGAGAAGTTATAAATCACTCAACTCATACTCACTTGTTGAATACAATAAAATCTATTCTAACACAAACTCTTGAAAAACTTTGCAAGAAGAGAGGTCATGGCATGAAAGACTTTGTTGTTAGGATGCGGTACCCGCGGGACGTGTAGTATCTCGAATATAAGATTTGGAGTGACTATGATACGTGTACCTTGGAGTACCATAGTAAACTGAGGTACAGAGGTATCGATACCGTGCATATTGGAGTAAAACTCCTGTATTAACATGATGGGATACCTCAAGGGTATCTCACAAAGAGATTCCCATCCCCGAATGTGAATGACATCGGGTAGAGGAGTGTCGGCAAAGTACGACAAAATCACATGGCGCTTTGGATGAACGCCTCATTTAGAAAAGTTCTTAGAGAAGTCCTGATGGGCCTTCTCATCATGGAACCGAATGTGAAGAGGGGGAACAGGAAGATCAGAAGATGTGGAAGATTTGGAACGAAAAAGGTTTTGAGTCAGATTAGATTTGCGCTTGGGTGCAATATTTAGTCTATCCAAGAGAGAAAGAGAGAGAAATAAATAGAACACACTCACAACAGAGAAAAAAGAAAGAAAAGAAATGGTACAAATGCATGAAATATGCGTGAACATGTGACGTGCTAAAAATAATTGCATCATGGGTTGAAACCCAATCCAAACCTACCAGCACACAATTTTCAACAATCAAGCACACATCTAAATGCATGAAACATTGTGAAAATGCTAATGGAATGCAATGTATGATCATATAGCATCAATTAAACAACACCCAACCCAAAAATTTCACAAAAACCTCAAAAACCCTAGAAATTTTCAAAAACCCCATAACCTAGGTCTAAAATGCATGAATGCATGAAGAATGAAGGATTTAGGACACTTACCAAGTGATTTGATCTTGTTCTAGGCCGAAAATCACATGGGTAGAGGGATTTGAGTGAGAGAAAAGTGTTTGGAGGGAGAGAAAAGATTTTCAGTTGAGAGAGAGAGGTGAGAAAAATGAATCTGATTTTGCGCTGAGCATATATAAAGAAATCGCAGCTCGATGGATTGAGGAGCTATCGAGATCTGTCGAGCACTAAATCTCGACAAATATGAATCTGTCGAGGTGCTGTCGAGAATCTGTTGACGGCAAAAAGTACCTCGATGGATCGAGATTCTGTCGAGAATCTATAGGCCAGACAGAAAGTTTCTCAATGAATCGAGAAGTTGTCGAGGAGCTATCAAGACAAATTCTAGAAAGCTCGATGGATCGAGTATGCGCTAACATCTGAAGAGAAAGGAAGTCCAAGGGGCTCGATAGATAAGAATCTGTCGAGGATCTATTGAGAAGCTGTCGAGCTTAAAGAAAAAGGAGTTTTTCAAAGGGAGGAAAAACACATAGAGATGAAAGCAACAAGAAGCTACTCAAACATAGATCCAATCAACATGTTAAGCTCTTAAAAACATCTCTTAACAAGAAAATACAAAGCATTCAAGATCCAAAACACACACACACACACACACACTAACAAGTCTAACCAATTTTATATTTTAAAAACAAGTTAAGACAGTTTAGTGAGTATACATTAACACATGTATTCCTTGTGATGGTTAAAACACATTGTACCTACACATGTATCAAAAGTAGCAAAGAATTTGCGTGTTGTGTGTGAAAACATAGCAAGAGTGCATAAGTGTCTCATATTATGAAGATTTGAGATATGAGAAAATCAAATACACTCACACACAATCATAACTGCTTGATGGGAACTATCACCTTCGAGGTACATCCTATAACTCCCACATCTCCTAGAAACACGCTTGCAACCATATTTAAAAGCATTTAATTCTTTTTGCTTTTGATTTTCTTTGCGTATTTTTTTTTCTTTTTGAGCACATCATGCATGGGCATATAAGAGAGAGAAGAAATACCCAATTATGTTAAGCCAAAAACATCACAATTTTGCTATATCGAAGCACATAGATGTTATACATGATTGGCAGGCTTTAGTGGTGAGATGGTTATTTATGTCTTTCTCTTAGGATTTTTTAGTCCTTCTTGTCAAAAAGAGTGATATGAGTGTTAAGTATAAGAGATCACTTAATCGTACTCATCACAAACACGAGCCATAAAGCTCACTTGCTTAGTTGTGCATTGAGATGCTCATCTAAGCTACAAATGATACAAAGTTTAGAAACTTTGTTTCAATGGTCATCTAAGGTACACAAGTACTAATGTACACAAAACCCACACTGTTTTTGTATTTTTCTAATTTTTCTGTTTTGTTTTGTTAAACAAAACAAAGCATAAAACTAGATGCAAATTTATGAGGAAAGAGGAGAAAGAGGAGAGATCACTCCTTGGAGATTACACCAATGTTTTGGTGTAGGAATTCAAACTGTTTGCTATCAAGAGGCTTAGTGAACAAATCAGCCTTTTGATCATTAGTGTGGATGAACTCAAGAGTGAGTGTGCCATCTTCGACAAGCTCCCGAATGAAGTGGTGTCGAATCTCTATATGTTTTGTTCGAGAATGTTGAACAGGATTTTTAGAGATGTTAATGGCACTGGTATTGTCACAATAAATGGTGAGATGTTCTTGACGAATACCATAATTAAGGAGGAGTTTTTGCATCCACAGAAGTTGGGTGCAACAGCTACTAGCAGCGATGTATTCAACCTCAGTAGTGGATAAAGAGATGGAATTCTGCTTCTTACTCATCCAGGAGACATGATTATTACCTACATAAAAACAACCCCCTGAAGTACTTTTTCTATCATCAGCATTCCCAGCCCAGTCTGCATTAGAATACCCAGCTAAGACATCATTGGTGTCCTTGCTATACCATACATCGAAATCGGTAGTGGATTTGACATACTTTATAATTCTTTTTAAAGAAATCATATGAGACTTTTTGGGATTAGCCTGATATCTAGCACACACTCCCATACTGTAACTAATGTCAGTTCTACTAGCAGTAAGGTAAATGCGACTACATATCGTGCTTCTATATAGAGAAGAATCAACATTTTTTCCTAACAAATCAACAGTGAGTTTAACATTTGGGCTCATGGGGGTTCTAACAGAACTAGCAAATTCCAATCCAAACTTTTTCACAAGATTTTTAGCGTATTTAGATTGAGATATGAATATACCTGACTCTTGCTGACGGATCTGCAATCCAAGGAAGTGATTCAACTCTCCAATCATGCTCATCTCAAACTCGGCTTGCATAAGCTTGGAAAAATTATGAGTAAGTTCATCCTTTGTAGACCCGAAGATGAATCATCAACATAGACCTGAGCAACTATCAACTCGCCATTCTCCCTTTTGATAAAGAGAGTTTGATCAGCTTGTCCTCTTGTGAAATCATGTGAGACCAAATATTGTATAAGCCGGTCATACCAAGCTCTAGGTGCTTGCTTTAGTCCATAGAGTGCCTTCTTGAGGTACAACACATGATCCGGAAAGTATGGACCAATGAATCCTTTACGCTGAGCTACATAGACATCTTCTTTAAGGAACCTGTTCAAGAATGCAGTCTTCACATTCATTTGGTAAAGCTTGAACTTCAAGTGACAAGCCAGGGCTAGGAGAACCCTGATGGATTCCATACGAGCTACAGGAGAAAATGTCTCATCAAAATCTACTCCTTCCACTTGAGAGTATCCTTGAGCCACAAGACGAGCCTTGTTGTGGATCACATTTCCCTCCTCATTAGTTTTATTGCGGAATATCCATTTTGTGCCAATGATGTGCTCTCCTTCCAGTTTAGGTACTAGGGTTCAGCCATCATTCCTTTAAAACTGAAGCAGTTCATCATGCATGGCCTCAACCCAGCTTTCATCCTGGAGAGCATCCTCAACCTTGGTGGGTTCAACCTACGACAAATAGCAAGAATAAGACACAAAGTTAGCAACACATTTATCAACTGTACGCTTTCTTAGTGTGAGTTCATTCATATTTCCCACAATAACTTCAGGAGGGTGATTCAGCTTAATCCTTGAGGAAGGTCCTTTCTCTTCATGAGATTCAGAATCAGGTAAGGTAGGAATGTCTGCTGAGACTTCTACAACACTTGGAGTACTTGGAGAAATGGGCTCTTGATCAACTATTTCTTGAACAACCTTAGGCTCTGAAGGAAGAATTCCCTTAGGTATTTCCTCACCAATTTTCTCAGAACCAGAATCTGAAACTTCATTAATAACAACATTGACTGTTTCCATCACCTTCTTGGTTCTTTTGTTGTACACTCGATAAGCTTTGCTAGTGGAGGAGTATCCCAAAAATATTCTTTTATCGCTTTAAGAGTCAAATTTTCCCACATTCTCTTTATCCTTAAGGATGAAGCAAGTACTTCCAAAGATTCTGAAATACTTCACATTTGGCTTTCTTCCCTTCCACAATTCATAGGGAGTCTTCTTTGTATCGGGTCTGAAATACACCCTGCTAACCGTATGACATGTGGTATTGACTGCTTCTCCCCATAAATTTCTAGTCACATCCTTGTTATACAATATGGCTCTAGCCATCTCTTGAATGACTTTGTTTTTTTCTTTCTACAACACCATTTTGCTGAGGAGTAATAGGAGCAGAGAATTCCTGAGATATACCCGATCTAGTGCAAAAGGATTCCATGTATGAGTTCTTGAATTCTTTACCATGATCATTGCAAATTTGATCAATCTTCAAGTTCTTCTCATTTTGCAGTCTTGTACACAAGGCTTCAATGTGCTCAGGAGCATTTGACTTGGATCTTAGAAGAATGACCCAAGTATACCTGGTGAAATCATCTACCACAACCATGATGTATCTCTTTCCTCTAAGAGACTTGGTTTTGGTTGGACCCATGAGATCTAGATGTAGTAGCTCCAAAGGTCTAGATGTAGCTGATGTCTAAGTGCTTGGATGTTTTGCTTTTGTCTGTTTCCCAAGCTGACACAGTCCACACATAACATTGCTAACTTTGTTGAGCTTTGGTATCCCCAAAACTGATTCATGCTTAGATACAATTGACAGATGTTTGTAGCTAGCATGACCCATCCTTTGGTGCCACAGGTCTTCATTTGGCAAACGAATGCTATTGCATACAATATCAGCACCAGGTACCAATCCATAGCAGTTATACAGAGTGCGGACACAGCTTATGAGTTTCTTCCCAGACTCATTCAACACAAGGCATTTCCCTTTTAAGAACAGCACCATAATGTCTCGATCACATATTTGACTTATGCTCAACAAGTTCACTCTTAGATCTTCTACATACAACACATTTGAAATGTCTAGCAGTCTAGGTAGAGAGATGAATCCCTTCCCTTTTATCTGTGATTTGCTCCCATCACCAAAAGTGTCATTTCCACCTTTGTTAGACTCGAAAACCTTAAAGAAAGAGTGGTCTCCAGTCATGTGTCGTGAGCATCCACTATCAAGGTACCACAAACATGTGTCCATTACCTTAAATGCAAATTTTATCATAAAGCACACTTCATGCTTGCATGACAAATCAGTAGGAATGGTTTTCTCTCTCACCTACCATTTAAGAAGGAAACCTTTAAGTTTCACCCTTCTCAGACGAACTCCTTTGCACATTTTCATTCTGAGACAGTTTAGTTTCTTCTTTGTCATACTAAGACCTTTTTCAATAATCCTCAAGATAGCTTTCAAATAACTTTTAGACTTGCATTTTCTAAAACACTCAATCAAATAGAGATTATGATAGGCCAAGAATGTATTGACCCATTGTGATGAATTAACCAATTAATTAGCCAAGTGAATTAATTAGGTTCAATTACATGCAATGAGAGTGGTAGCATAAACAAATCACCAAATAACTAAATATGCAGTAGAAAATAAATTGACACGATGATTTGTTTACGAATGGAGAAAACCTCCAAGGCAAAAACCTCACCGGGTGATTTTAAGGTCACCACTCCCGAGAATTCACTATTATCACAACAAGCGGTTACAAGTAAAGGAATCTCAGTACCTTATATCAACCTATAGTTGAACCCTTACCCCAATACCCAATTAGACTTGTTTTGTAGTGACAATCTCTCCTTTTAATGCACGGCTCCCAGTACGTGACTAACCAATAGATGCGCAGATCCTAGTACGTGACTTAATCACCAACTTGAGAAGGATGTTGGCTACAAAGTTCTTCAGTTCATCACACGATGAAGATCACAAAGCCCCTTGGTCACAAAATCCTACAGCGTACAAACGCAGCAGCTTCTTCAAAAGAAAGATGAACTAGGGCAAATTCTGTCTCCGGTCACAATTTGCATGAACAAAAATTTGCTTCATACTCGCGCAACTGTGCCACCTCTTACGGCCCTTAAAATAATCCTTATATATGTTTAGGGTTGTGAGAAAAGAAAGCCTAAACATGTACCCACAGATTGAATGAAAATCTGAACTAAAAATCTGAGTTTCTTAAACCTCGATAGATACCCTATCTATTGAGCATCTATCGAGCATCGGGCTTGAACAACCTTTTAAACCTCGATAGATATTAGCTGTCGAGTTTTAAAATCCAGCACTTCTTCACTTGATTCTTGGATAGATTTGCATGGCTTTAACACTAGAACTTGAAACCTTGTTCCTTGAAACATTAAACACATCTTAGATCTATCCAATTACAAGTAAAGTGCGTTTTGTCAAAGGATTAGCCAATTCTATAATGACCTATGTTCCTAACATGATTTACATATGTCTGAATAGATTAGAAAAGCAAGATGTATTTGAAATAAAAGATCTTTTCATGCCGTTTTCAGCCATGACAACAGGGTTTAATGGATCACATAGCAAAGATTAACCCTAATCAAAGTGTGCCTGCTCTGATACCACTTGATAGGTCAAGAATGTATTGAACCCTTTGGTAACTTAATAAATTAATTAGCCGAGTGAAATTAATTAGATTCAATTACATGCAATAAGCGTGGTAGCACAAACACATCACCAACTAAGTTAAATGTAGTAAAAAATAAATTTGACATAGGTGATTTTTTTAAGAATGGGGAAAACCACCGAGGCAAAACTCCACTGGGTGAATTTAAGGTCACCACTCTCGAGAATCTACTATTATCAAAACAAGCGGTTACAAGTAAAAGGAATCCCAGTACCTAATACCAACCTACAGTTGAACCCTTACCCCAATACCCAATTGGACTTGTAATGTAGCGGCAATCTCTCCTTTCAATGCACGAATCCCAGTATGTGACTAACCAATGATGCACGTATTCCAGTACGTGACTAATACACTAACTTGAGGAAGATGTTGGTTGCAAAGTTCTTCAGTTCATCTAACAATGAAGATCAAGAAGCTCATTGGTCACAAAACCCTTGGCACAAAGACGCAGTAGCTTTTAGAAAGAATATGATGAACTAGGAAAAATTCTGTCTCCGGTCACAATTTGCATGCACAATGACTTTGCATCAAGTTGCATCACCTTGCATCACCTTTGACGGCTCTTAAAATAATCTTTATATATGTCTAGGGTTGTGAGAAAAGAAACCCTACACAAATACACATAGATATGCGTGAAATTAAATCTGGAAATCTGAATTTCATAATTCTCAATAGATACAGCTTCTATCTAGCTACTGTCAAGCATCAGCATTAAACCTCGATAGATATGATTTGTCGAGTTTTAATGAACAACACTTCTTCACTTGTTTCATGGACAGATTTGCATGGCTTCAATACTAAACTTGAACTCTTGTTCCTTGAAGTACTAAACCCATCCTAGATCTACCCAATTATAAGTAAAGTGCGTTTTGTTAAAGGATTAGCCAATTTACATAACATATGTCTCTAATAAGTTCCACATATGTCCTAACAGACAGCATTCCTTCATGGTGACTTAGAGGAAGACATTTACATGAGTCAGCCAGAAGGGTTTGTTGTGTAGGGACAAGAGAGTTTGGTCTGCAAATTGAGAAAGAGCTTGTATGGCCTAAAGCAAGCTCCAAGACAGTGGTACAAGAAATTTGATAGTTTTGTGAATAAAACTGGGTTCAAGAGATGTGAAGCTGATCACTGTTGCTATGTTAAGTTCTTTGACAATTCTTATATCATTTTACTGTTGTATGTGGATGATATGCTCATTGCAGGGTCTAGCATTGAGGAGATTAATAATCTGAAGAAGCAATTGTCAAAACAGTTTGCAATGAAGGATTTGGGAGCTTCAAAACAAATCCTTGATATTAGAATCATTAGAGACAAGTCTAATGGTACATTGAAGCTTTCACAGGCAGAATATGTGGAGAAGATTCTCAGCAGGTTCAACATGAATGAAGCTAAACCAGTGAGCACACCATTGGGTAGTCATTTCAATCTAAGTAAAGAACAATCACCAAAGACAAAAGAAGAAAGGGACCATATAAGCAAGGTGCTTTATGCCTCAGCTATTGGCAGTTTGATTTATGCTATGGTGTGTACAAGGCCAAACATTGCACATGTAGTGGGAGTTGTTAGTAGATATATGAGTAGACTAGGGAAGCATCATTGGGAGGCAATCAAGTGGATTCTGAGGTATCTGAGAGGCTCAACAGATATATGTCTTTGCTTCACAGGTGTAAGTTTGAAAGTGCATGGTTATGTAGATGCTGATTTAGCAAATGATATTGATAGTAGAAAGAGTACTGCTGGGTTTGTATTTACTCTAGGTGGTACAGCTATATCTTGGGCTTCAAATCTACAAAAGATTGTTGCTCTATCTACTACAGAAGCTGAGTATTTTGCAGCAACTGAAGCTGGAAAGGAGATGATTTGGCTACATAGCTTCTTGGATGAATTGGGTAAGAAGCAGGAGTTAGGCATTCTACATAGTGATAGTTAGAGTGCAATTTTTCTTTCTAAAAAATTGGCTTTTCATTCAAAGTCAAAGCATATACAAATGAGATACCATTTTATCCGTTACCTTGTTGAAGATAAATTGGTAATACTTACGAAGATTTGTGGATCTAAAAACCTGGCAGACATGTTGACTAAGGGTGTCACTATTGAGAAGCTGGAAGCTGTGTGCAGCTTCAGTTGGTCTTCTAGCTTGAGGACAGGAGGATGAGTTGTAGTGATGAGGGATTATCTTCGGAAGATTGTAGTTGATGTTGGTGATTGAACTAGTCTCCAAGTGGGAGATTTGTTGGGCTTTGTGGAGCCTAGTTGTGTTTCATCTGAATTATGATCGGATCCAAAATAATGTTGTTATAGTTTTTAATGGGAGATTTTCTGAGGCTTAGTTCATGGAGTGGAGGCTTGGGCAGATAGGCCCATTATGAATCCTGTGTGCAGGATATAAAAACTGTTGTTTTGGAGATTAGGGTTTTGATGTCGTTTTTGAGAGAGAAAAACTGTACTACCGCACTCTGTATTTTTCCCTGACAATAGTGAAATCCCTGCAACTCCGTAGATGTAGGCAAATTGCCGAATCACGTAAATACTGTCTTGTGTGTGATTATTTCTCTTTGGTGTATATTTTTTCTCTATTTTTGCATCTCACAGGTCTCAGAATTTCGTACATATTCCCATTAGAACTCGCACGTAGAAGTGTCCTCAACGTGTCTGTGCTTCTTAGCTTTTGGTCCTTCTCATGGTTTTATACTCTTTTCAATTACCACTGCTGTTATCACCGCCATAGCATTATCGCCATTCTTGTAATCCTTGTTATGCTGCTAGAACCATTGCCATTTTATTGTGATTATCATTTCTACCTCCATGTCCATGTCCATGGCCACTAACACAACCAAATTAATGGCCGTTGTCTGTGGCACTTTTAGTCTCTGACCGTTGCTACCACTATGGTTGACACTGATGCCTGTAGTGCTGGAATTAACCGTCTTTTTCTTCTGCTTTTTCTATACCATGATGCAGGCACCAATTACCTAGGGGTGCTATAATTATTTAATGCCTTCTTCACCACCAAGATTAGTACTGCAAGCCATAATCTCATCATCAGCTCTTTTGATAAAGATTCATTGTACTTCTTTGTCATCTATTTTTGTTTTTAAATTAATTCTTAATATGTGTTTAAACATTTTTATGGCTTTTACTTATTTTAAAAAATCTAAAATAAATATGAAATATATGCCTAAATATGTTTAAAATAACCTAAAAAAATATATCAATTAATAGCCATATCCCTGCCATGTATCCTAGTTTTTCAAGAATCGCTGGGTCAACTTCTCCTGTGTCTAGACCTGGGTTGTGACCGGTGTTGCTGCAGTTGCCATTGCTGGGATTTTATTTATTTATTTATTTTATTTTAATTTTTACTTTTATATTTCTCTTAAGGAACTTTTCCCATTTCACTGATGTGTCACTGACTATCACTTAATTGACGTTGCTACTAGTCTAGTTATTGTCATTTAATTATTTTTACTATTTTTTCCTGATTTCTTTCTTTGTTGTATGAGATGGATTTTGTGATGCCATACCAGTTGATTTTAACATAATTTATTCAGCAACTGGATTTTTTCTTGCTAACAATTAAGTATTAATTTAACTTATCAAAAAACAATGAAGGATTAATGTAGTTAAGTTATAATTTTTAATGCAACTGGCTTGTATGGTTGCCAACATCTATTTGCAGTTGACATAACTATGATGGTCAAGGTTATGAGTTAGCTTTGCAGCAGATTCTTCACCCGTTTATGTTACCATGTAGCTATTTCATTGTATAGGTTATAGGTTGCACATTTTATATCTAATATAGCATGTTTCAGTTATAGGAAATGCGGAAGTAGATGTGCCTGTTTCATCTTCATAATCTTTGCGTGTTTTATTTTGCACCTTAGGCATGATTGGGAATGAAAGTTCAAATTAGTGTGAAAACACTAAAGCTTGTTCAGACCCCAATTTTAAAATTACGGTTAGATTGCTTTTACTCTAACTTAACAAAGTGTGGAACAAGAGTAAATATGTGCAATAAACCGGTAATACTACTCTAAGCCATATCCAACCACAATGAACAATAAATGAAAAGCTTAAAGAGTAGAGAAGATAGATGCAAACACAAGATAACACCAAGATGTGTTATTGAAGAGGAAATCGAAGAACCTGGCGAAAAACCTCTTCGCGACCCTCCAAGTCGAAATGGATCCACTAGTGAATAAAGTTGGAGGACATGAATAACAAAAGACCCTTCAAGCCTAGTCTACCCCACGTACTTGAGGCCTCCAAGCTCCTACTACCAAGGGACTTATCGGAGTCATGTCTTCACTAGCTTTCCGAATCCCGCAATTCAGCCCGATTGCATCCGCCACTTAACCTTCCAATGCTTCCTAAAGGCACCAAAACTTGACTCAATACTTAGATTGAGTATGGTAAGTGTTTGGGCTAAGAACCTCTCAAGGACGTAGAGATGGAGAGGTAGGAGTAGAGGAAAACCAAGAGAAAATGTGTAGATGATTGTGAGTATAACAATCTCTAATTCTCAAGTTTTTTTGCTAGGGTTTTCTCTCTGAAAAACACTTCTTACATTTCAAGGGTAATGAGAGTATTTATAGTATGGGTAAAGAATTTGGTAAATCACTTTTTCTTTTTGCCAAACAAAGAGTTTCACGGGTACCTCGTGAGATGGCCTTTCTCGCAAAGTACTTGCGAATTTGACAGTCTGGCATGACTCTTCAACTTCTAGTCATGTGCTTCACACGTGGCCTTTCGCGTGTTACTCTTCTCGCGAGCTTCTCGCGAGCTAGTCTTGAACTTCACTGATCTTCTTCTGACGCTTGATTCTTCACCAATCTCTTACACTCATCCTTTACAATTAAACTCACATAAATACAGGGAAATGATTGAAGAAAATACAATCAAATTTAGTACGGAATTAAAGCCAACAAAGGCTAGTTGGAAATCACAACTTTATAGGGACAAATTGAAGATCATGCTATCCTTTCAGCTGAAGCAGGTATGGGGAGGTATACTGGCATATGCATCTCTTGTTACTTCACAATAATCGTTTATGGTTTTTGTTGGGTTCTAAGAAATTAGGAATTAATGTATTAGAACTTCAATTTGTATTTTGTTGGCAAACCATGATCAAAACATTTAGTCTAAGTTTAGGCTTGCTCAAAGTATGTTTATTTGTAAAATTAGAATCGAGTGATTGCAGAATTTATTGGACTAAATCTGCAAGGCTCGATTAATCGAAAATTAGACTTGATCGATCGAACCACGTGCAGATTTATTTTTCTGCAGAATTCCAGTTCAGTCCAAACTCTACTTAAACGTCTTGGGGTTCAAGTAAAACACTCCTATATATAAGGAAAACCCTAAAACGTTTTTGAGAGTTTTTAGAGAGATTAAAGTGCCGTGTGTGCCTCTTTTTATTTTTAGGGTTTTGTACCCAAAGGCTCTCTAAAGGTTGTTGCTCATATTGCTGTTTTGTGTAAATCTCTTGTGAGATCTAAATGAGCTTTCCTTTACACAAAACTTAGGGTTTTCAAGGAGGAGATGTTATCTACACCTTGATGATCAACTCAGTTGCTGCCATTGAAGCCTAAAGAAAAACAAGCGTGGGTGCTTGTATCTGGTGGTGAATCCAAGAAAGAAGGAGTCCGTGGTCTCGGAGCTTGCACGTGGTCGTGTCAGTAAGTTCTACTGGTGGGTAGCAATAAGAAGTCGAGCGTGGGGGCTTGTAAGTCTTATTGTATGAACTTCGATTCTTTCAAGATAATGGATTCTAGTTTACCTTTAAGATAGCTAGGTTAAATCCTCCCCAGGTTTTTACCGTGTGGTTTCTTGGGTCATCATATCATTGTGTTATTTACTTTTCCGCTGCTTTATACTTGATATGATTGTTTGATTGTGATAACCTAGATTTGCATAATTTGACTAAGTTAATCACTTGGCTAATTAACTAGGTTAATCTGGTTGGGTTAAGGGGTTCAAAAACCGTTCAGTTTTTAATTTTTCTAAAACTAGCCGATATCCCGTGCGATGCACGGTGCATTTTGATAAATTTTGTAGAAAATTATTTATGACCCATTGATTTCATGAATACTATTATTGTTAGTCACACTTAATCTATGAGGTTTTCCACTAAAACTAAATTCAAACTAAATACATTGAGGGAAAAATTCATTTAATTCATGCAACCAAAAAATGTCACCAGATCATAGTTCACATTGTCACCTACAAACCTGTTGGTTCTTAGGTGTCTTTCATGTATTATTTATGTTTTATATATCAATTAGCTATAAAAACTTCTAAAATTTCATGATACAACAAAAAAAATAAAATAATGCCATAGTGATGCAATAATATCACAATTTAACCTCCAAATTTTAATTGAACTAAAACTAGCCAAATATAGATCCTTACCAAGTATATGCATTATACAGAAAACCAAAAATATAAATCGGCACATAATATGAAAAAATAAGCCTAAATAAATTACAATGCTACATAAGTAAAAAGGTGTAAATAAAATCTAAACAAAATATTTAAGATGTATGTAATATTTTGAAAATTAACATACCTCTCCGGAAGAAAAACAAAAATTTTGTGAGAAAATTATGAAAGTTTAATTTTTAAGTCCAATGGAAATGAGGATTTATATTGGACAAATGTGGAGACAAATAATATTGACTCAATTCATTGAATCTGACTCTTGCAATTCTACATTGAAGTTAGTCTTATGCAGAAAATTGAAAAGTTTTTTTTTTTTTTTTTAAAATTCTTACATTTCCATGAGTTTTTAGATCCATTTGTATCAATTCAAAGCATGTATAGTTATAAATGTATACAATTTCTTTGAATTTTATTAATACATTGAAATAAATGCATTTGCCATTACTTAATAGTTTGACATAAATGCTAAATTTAGATGAGGTGGAAGCCTAAATGAAAAGAATGTCATACAATGTGCCACTTGGTAGAACCTCATGTTTTCCCATATGAAGTTTCTGCATATATATATATATATATATTGATATGTGCATCATTTTATCTGTCTTCGCTTCCAAGAAAGACCGTTATCTGACTGTGTGTGTGACATCTAATGAAGGTCTTGTCGGAGTATCCTGAGGCGAAAATGACTAGGGAGGAGCAAAATGCTTCTTTAGGAGAAACCTACCTGGAACTTGTGAAAAGGTTGGATGAAGGTAACTTCCTAATCATGTCTTCCTGTACATGATAATGGGAGGAATGGTGAAGTCATGGGTTCATGACTATGTGAGTGCGTGTGTAACTTGTCAATTAAAAAAACAGTGTTTTGTTATATGTGTTGGGATGGAACTTATTGGTCCTAAATATTGAGGTGTTTCGTTCTTGAATGATGACAATATATAAGGATGGAGCAAATAAGACAGATTTATCCTTTCCCCTAAAACAAACCCAAATTAATACAAACAACCCCCTAAAATGAACCCAAACAATCACTCTTCCTAAACCAAGGATAGAGAGATATTTGATAACAAAAGTCATCATCTGATGGAAATATCCTTAAAATAATCATTGACTCTATGTCTAATTGTCTATTAAGTTTTACGGTGTTAGAACTAGTGGCTTTGAACCAAAATAGCTTATAAAAAAGGGCTTTGAACTGGTGATAAGTTCAGAGAAGTTTAGGGTGAGTGCATAACTTATTAAAAAAAAAAAAAAAAACTTAAGGAAAGAATTGGAGAGAGAAAACGAGGTTAAGTTACAGTAGGCTGCTCCTTTGACTCTTTTATATGATGCCTCATATCTAGTGCAAAACCAAAATAAGTTGATCGAAAGTGCCCTTATGATTGATAATGTTTTGTTTTTCATAGATATAAGAGAATTTGAACCTATGGCTTCCACTTCATGATGGTTACCTTTTATCATCACATAAAGATATCAATGGATTTGTTTTTGATGTAGCCATATAGGCTGGATTTGAACCTAGGTTCTTTATTTGACAACAAGAGACTTTACTAGTTGAGTTAATTAGAGTTCAAAATAATGGTTTGGATTAAAATGTAATGCTAAACATATTCAACTGACGTTAAAACAAGATTTTGTAGGAAACATACGATAATCATCCATTTATAATGAAAGTGGAAGAAAGCAGTGACATGCTGGAACCTTGGAGTCTTTGCTTTATTTAGGACATTTGATAGATTCTGATAAAATAATTTCAGGCTTGGATCAGTTAAAAATGGGCTAAGCAGCAAAACCAAATACTATGCTGCTTGTGCTTGGATTGGTTGGTGGAAGATGCATTTAACTTCAGTCCAATCCTAATTAAGCTTGGCTTGATGCAGTACACTAGCTTTCTGTGCATAGTTTTCAGGGTAATGCTTTCTATTTCCTCTGTATTCAAATTGGAAAGTGCCTGCCTCTGACCTAAGCCTCATGAAATTGAGCTTTTTTTTTGGGGGGGGGGGGGGGGTTGGTGTGCTCTCACGGGGAGAGAGAGAGAGAGAGAGAGAGGTGTGAACTTGTTTTGCATTGTGAAACCAAAAGTTGTCATTAGATTTTGGTAGAATCTGCAAGAGACCTGGTTTTCAGAATCTTAGTTTACCTGGAATTGAACTTGCTGGGTGAAGCCAAACTGCTACACAGTTGATGTTGGTAAATATGTTAAGATTTCTTTTATGGGCTCCTGACAAAGAAGATTTGGTTTTGGACTAGCTCCTAGAAACTAATCCATTATTTGCAAGAAAGAAATAGATTTCTTGGTTTTATTGTATGTACAATGCTTGATGTGGATATTTTAATTGAGGATTTTGATCTGCATTTATTCAATGAAATATGGACTTATCAAAAGAAAAAAAAATTGAAGATTTAAATTGATATTTTATTAGGAAGGTTTTTTTTTTTTTTTTTTTTTTTTTTTTTGAGAAGCATATTAGGAAGGTTATCAGGCTTCTTTTTCTGTAGGCCCATGAATCATGATAACACTCTTAACAGTGCTTGCTAAACAAAACATGAGATGGCCATAACTAGTGCTGTAGTAGTTGATGTTGTTCTTATGTTTAATTAATTTATTGCTCCTCTACCCATCAAAATTGTCACATTTTATGATTTTTAGTTCCATTTGTAACTATTAGATCTTTTAGTTCTATTAATTATTTAAGTGTGCGGGGCTCAAGTCTTAAGAGCGGTCACTTGACTCACTTCATGCAAGAAAATGCTGAAGAGTAGACTGTATCCAAGTCACCCATCCTAAGAGTCCACTAAAGTGGAAATGGCATTGGGTAATGACCCTTTTATGTTTATCTGTGATGCAGCTCTTCTTGGCTTTGTTGAAGGTCCTCCGTTTACCCTGCAGCGTCTCTGTGAGGTGACTACTTCATTTGTGCATTATATATTACACACACACAGACACCCACACGTGGTGGCGGCAAACCAAAAAAAATGGTGGATTTCTTTGGGGGTGACAGATGGGATGCTTACACATCTCCAAGTAATTTATGACTTCTTGACTAGGAAGATCTGCACATTAATTTTGTCTCATTGCTGTTACATATTTAATTTTTACTCAAATAAATTTCTCAGGCTTTATCTTATTTATTTCTATTAAGCAGATCCTATTGGAAGCACGAACTATTTATCCTAATCTTTCAAAGCTTGGTTTAGCTCTTGAAAAGGTATACTAATTTTTGTGCTGTTTCTGTTTGTCGATGTTGAAATCTTTTATGATTTATTGCCCTGTCAAGCGCAAGTTGTTTGGGTTTTCAAGTCTTAGGCTGTATGGTGCAATTGTAAAAGTCTCAGGTTTTCAAGTGCAAGTGACACTTCATGCAAAAAAATGTTGGAGTAGGGACTGTAGTCAAACTCCCCTTCCAGGACCCTAGTGGGATCGGGATCAGCACTGGGTAATGACCCCATATAATATAAGCATTAAGAGCCCTGCTGGTCTGCCTTATTCTGATGCTGCTTTCTAATATGGTTTTGGGAATGTTAATGCTACATTATGTGGCCTCAGTTTTTTGGGTGTGCTTGTCTTTGTGTCTAGGGGTCAGACTCCTCTAATCACCAGACTTTGATTGATCAGTCTATGTTTATGGGTTTTCTTTACGAGTGATACTAGAGATACTACTGATTTTATTTTTATTACATAAGCTTTACAAATTGATGTATCAACATTTAAACATAACACATAAAGTAATTAAAGAATTATTTATTATATTGTTGATGTGGCACTAATTATATTTATTACCATTTCAGATAGTAAATTTTTTGTAGTAAAATTGGTAGTACCTTTTTTAATGTTTTCCTTTCTTGACATAATCACTAGCTTCATAACGTGTCTATTTGAGCACGAATGTGTTGTAAGATTTCACAATCCTTATCATTTATCCCTTTTCATTTTTTATTTTAAGAGGGGGAAAAAAATTCCATTCCATATTTTGTTATGTTTTGCATGGGCACTCATCAAATATAGAGATGTTTGACATGGTCATGGCATACACTGCTTTCCAAATAGTTATAGAATGGTGGTAAAAGTTTGAAAATTGAATGGCTTAATATATTAATCTAGTAAAATTTTAAAAATTGTATTTATTCTCTCCTACTATTTTTGATGCTTACTGTTCTGACAATTTATCTTGTCCTGCCTGTAGAATTTGTTGGTGACGTCTATGTTAATCAAATCTATTGATCAATATCCACAATCAACTGTGCAAAAGCCAGATGAACCAGAGAAAGCAAGCGAAGAACTCGAGGCTCACCCCAATTCGGTAGGAGATGGAGATGAAGTAATGATGGATGTAGAGGCTGATATAGATGATGATATGACCATTGATGTGGAAGCTTTTGAAGAAATAGTTGGATCATCAGAAAAAAAAAAAAAAATCTGAACCAACTGCTAATTCTTAGTCTTGGGTGATTATTTCTGGTCAATTGAATGCCTCAATTTTTACCGAGCTAAAGGCTCTATTTCATTGGAGTTCTGGATTTCTAAATGGGCACGGTTGGCCCAGTGTATTCTGCTTCTGAGTTTGGTAAACTTCACGATAGCACTAAGGAGAGGATAGATCCTTGCGGCGAGGAATTACAAAAATCTTGTCTCAATATCCCAGCCCCAGGGGCTGTATTTATAAAATAACATGAGATCGAAGATTACTTGGCTTTTCATCTGCTCATCAAGAAAAAAAAGTGAGAGGATTACTTGGCTTTTCAGGTATTAAATTGGTAGTGCTGTATTAAATTAATAACTTGTGAACGAATTTAAGCTCTTTATGTGATTTTAAATACTCAGGTGCAGGGGAAAATAGGTAACTAACAGTCACTTTCGAACTATATAGTTAGTAAGCCAGGTTTAGGAAGAATATAATTTAGTAGCATATCGAGTCTCAAAGACTCGATTTTGGTGTTATAAATCGAGTTTTTGAGACTCGGTTTTGTAGTTTGACGTGGCCGCATTCCAGGTGGAGTACACCTGGAACTCGAGTCTCTAAGACTCGAGTTGTATACCGAGTCTTAGAGCCTTGATTTAGCACCACGTAATCCCACTGGAGACTTCATGGGGGTCCCATGAGGCCAACCAATTGAGCGACGCTGTGTGGGCAACTGACAGACTAAATTATCGGAAAAAGATGTGTATATTAGTGCACAAGCTTAGTATCAAATGCCAGTGGTGGAGCCTTGATGCATAATCCATCATGAAGGCACTCTTCCATGTGGAAGAGCTGCAGTTAGACAGTGGATAACCTTTTACTTCATTGCTCAGCTGTGAGAGAGAATCTCCTTTGTTTGGAATTTTATTGGGTAATGTCTAGTACGAAACATGCTTTCTAGTTAGAATAGTAGATTTGGTGAGTATGATGGCAGTAGGGACTGCAAATGAGTCCTGTTGTGACTCACAAATACTATTTGGTGTGAGACAAAATCTAAACCTTGATGTGTTTAAGCAACTGTTGCATCAATTTATTATTATTATTATTATTTTTCATCTACTCTTAGTATGCTTTCATATCTGGACTTTTATGATGGACATATTTTCCTGTGTGCAGGTATAAATCTTTCTAAATAAGATTCGTTACTAACTGAAAAAAAGGTCCTATAGGAGGACCTGAAAGCTATTATTACCATCCCAAAATGTGTGTTTGTGTGTGGGGTGCAACTGTGCAAGTGAGAGAACAGAAATTCATACAAGAACAGATCACGCTAACCGCACAACATACATCTGTTTATGTGTAGTCATTAAAGGAAATACTACTGGGTAATACCTCTTCATCACCATCAGAATCCTCTTCATCGGCCTCCTGAAACAGTGGGAAATTTTTTTTTCTCTGTGAACAAAGTCAAGAACAAAAGGAAGACAATAATAGAGGAAAAGTTTGCACTAGGTGATGACAAGGAGCATATATGATAATTAGCTGTTACATTGTTAAAATACTTCAGGGGATTGGGCCATCAATCCTCCTTTATTATCTCCGCAACCTGAGAATTCATGGGGAAAATCAAGTAATTTAGTACAAGAGAAAACAGAAAATGAAAGTAATTTCTGATGACTTTAATTACAATTCTTCAGTACTACTGTAAGTGAACCTTTTTAAAAATAATTAATAAAAAGAAAAAAACATGGCATAATACTTCACATGGTCATCATTAATTAAATCTAATATGGAGGCACCATAAATAGGAACTTGAGAAAAAAAAAGTTGCAAGAACCTGATAATTAAAATGACAGATTTTACCTCATCATTAACAATCAAATTAAACTCTTTTTGTTCAGTTTCAGTAAACCAACTAAAGAAGCTGCATTCAGAATAATATTGACAAGTGAGTCTGATGCAGGGAAGGTGATGTGCTATGATATGATTTACAATCAGATGGAAAGTGATTTTCTTAGAAGAATATGAAGGTAATTGTACCAGTTATCTTAGTCGTTCCCTCCCCAAAGAATATGAAGGTTTTCGTTAGCTTTGGGTCTTCAAAATATGGATTCTCATTGAAATTCTGAAAATTAGAATTTAGAAAATACATACATAAATTAGTGATTTCCAATAAGACACTATTAGACTATATAAGCGTATTATATTGAACAAAAAAAATATAAGCATAAGATTATATAACAAGCATGAAATAACAAGAATAGAAAACATCATATGCACACGATCAGCTAAGCAAGAATGGATGAAGCGGCTTACAAATGTAATAGAGTACCCTGACTTCACATCTTTAAAATCCTCCACATCTAGCGAGTCTAAGTACTTGAAGATCTACGCCATAAGTAAAACAAAGGAAATTTGTGAGATTGCACAAGAATTTATTTAAACTGTTAAAAGAATTGAATGTTAGTTTAAGAACTGCATCAAACATATAAATCAAAGTAAAAAAGGAGCTACCATGCCTCCATAATCAACTGTATTGCCCCACTAGTTTTTTATACATAGCTTTTTATTTTTCTTGTACAAATATACTGATTTGAACACCAGCAACCATCTCAATTGCAGTTACTATCACTAATCATAGTATAAACTTTAATAGAACAGAATATTACAAGTCATTTATAAACTTTTTTTTTGATAAGTAAAATCTATAAAATACCATGGCAATAGCTCACAGATTTCCTCCACACATGAATATGGATTTGTGACACACACACACACACACACACACAAGCACATATGGTGCATATTTTTAGAAATTAGCAAATGAGGGTACTAGAGAATGGTGTAAAGAACCTGGACAACACACACACACACCCGTGCTTCATATTTTTAGAAAATAGCAACTGGGTATAAGAGAATGACAGTTTTGATGAAGAAGAACCTGAATAAAACACACACACACATAAAGAAAATACTCAACACATAAAAGAAAGAAATGAAGTGTTATACTCAAAATTTGATACCTACAAACGGGTTCAGCAATAGCAATGAAAAAATCATCCGCACAAGCTTGCAAAGGCGTATTAGCGTGATCCAGTTTGAACTCTAATTTGGTAAAGTCTCTCTTTTTCTCACCTTCAATCAATCAAATTGAATTCAAATCAATGAAAACAACAAAAATAATAAAAATAAAATAAAAAACCCAACAAACCCAAAAATCATTATAGTTTATACAAAGAACAATGATGATACCATCGCGGTTAGCATCCTCGAGTTCTTCGCCATAATATGTTAAACCCACAACCTCACCATCCACTTCCGTCTTACAAAGGAATAAGGTATTGGATGAGTTACCTTTTTTGAACCTTACGCTGTCTTGTATAAAGAGGAGGAGGTCTTGCATGTCCTTCATCAAATGCCTTGGGCCTAGCTTTGTGTTCATGTTTGTGCCCCCCTGTCCCACAAGGAGGTTCCTTTGATATGCGTTTCGGCCGACCTTCTGGCACTGCAGGTAACCCAATAGCAGGCTCAGCCTGAACAAGGGGTGGGTCAATGCCCAAAGAAGGGCCAGTAGGCGTACTGTGGGACGGTGGCTCCTGCTGCATGTCAGGAGGGGTTGGACCAATACCCAGGTCAAATGATGGAATGGGTGACGGCTCAGGAAACTCCTGTGGGGTGGGTGGACGGACGTCAGACCTAGGACATAGATGAGGGGTGGGTGGAGTGATGGTGGGGCTAGGGGATGGATGTGGGGTGGGTGAAAGGATGGTGCGGCTAGGGGGTGGATGTGGGATGGGTGAAGGGATGGTGGGCCTGGGGGCTGCATGTGGGGTGGGTGAAGGGATGGTGGGACTAGGGGATGGATGTGGGGCGGGTGAAGGGATGGTGGGGCTAAGGGATGGATGTGGGGTGGGTGGAGAGGGATCGGGCGTAGGGACAACCCAAGGGGTAGCAATAGGCAGACGTCCGGTAGGAGCTGTGCTCGTGCTTGGGCTCTCAGTAGGAACTGATCTCTGAGTAGGTGCTGCTGCAGGAGTAGCTACCTCCTCATTCGGAGCCTCAGGGTTTGGAGGTCGTACATGGCCAATCGCTTGCACTGCAGTCAGAACATCAATAATGTCCTGGTGGTCCTCCGTGCCCTCTGGGTGACGGTTTAACAAACGGAGGTATCCTTCAATCTGCACATAGAAAAACCAAGTATTACCTTTAACTACGATTTAAATAATCTTTTCTAATAAAGATGTAGCTAGTCGATAGCGTAGACAGAAATGCTAATTAAGAATTCAAATGAGCAGAAAATTAAAAATGATATGAATGGGAAGAAGAATGTATACCATAACTCTAAAGGCTAAAATAGGAAATTTGACCTTAGATTTTGAAATTATATTTTGAAATCAACAATGTTCTCCACATAGTTGTAAATCAACAAAGTTCTCTATAAGGAATCTTAACTAGACAATAGCTTTAAAAGGGAGGTTTGATGCTAAGCATACATTGGACCACATATATCACATTCTCTAAATACTAGTTTCATGCTAAGAAGTACGGTAAGATGTAGAAGATATGAAGAAGTTACCATTAGAATCGATGTAGCACTGGGAACATCGATGAACCTCCGAGTCACCCTTTTGAACCAGTCGAAGTTCTGATGCTATGGAGGCATAGCACCAAGCACTGCTTCACAACGCCGTTGAAGGCGGTTACCCCAATTCCTAATATGCAGAGCATGTTTCCGCATCCAATCAACACCGACCTTCCCCCTCAAATCAATGGCATGAAGCACGGTGTCAGTGTCAACATTGCGGGGAATTTCTTGGATCATCCCAAATTGACAAACGACACGATCTGGTGTATGTAACTCTACTAGGTGGAAACATACAAGCGGCACTGTTGCCGTCCACATAGCCCTCCTTGCAACGCACCATGGCGGAAGGTCCTCGAAATGGGCTTCATACGGCTGCCACACCACCTACAGTACCCTAAAAACAAGTACGCAACACATTAGGCAACTATGTTTCTATTTCAAAGTTCACGAAACGTATATCTTTAATCTAAACATGTTAAGATCTTGAACAATGCATTTTCATACCTGGCCTGGCAGCATTGAAGCTATTTGCTGGTGATACCTGTCCCTGAAGATGTGGGCAAGCCTGTTTTTCTTGTTTAGGACCCACAACCACCTACAACAATCAAGAACAAAGGATCAATATCTAGAACTTTCCTACTAAGATAATGTCATGACTAAAACTATAATGTAATGACATATAACTACTAAGATAATCTTATAGATGTTTACTCAATGAATAATATCACTAGAGTAAGATACAATCCTTATAAAGTAGAGACTTACTTCAGGGACAGTGGAGCACGCACTGGAGGACCATAAGCACCCACTGGCGGACCACGCTCAACTGCCGGGCACAAATAGGGGAACATGGCCCATGCCCAATACTGGACCAAGAGTAAGCACCCACCGATCTGACTGGTGTCCTTATGGCTTGCCCTGCATAACTCTCGGTACAACCATGCAAGGCAAGCACTTCCCCAACTATACCTTCGTGGGTTGCGAAGGTCTTCCAACTGCTATACCCACATTAGATGTACCCTATCGCCGGATTTGTCCATGAATATTGTGTCCCCCAGTAGCGCTAGGATGTAGCATCGTGTGTACCGATGCAGGTGATCCTCTTCAACATTAGGCGGCAATGGTTCAGCAACTTGCTGCAAGAGCCGGTTGATAAGAATCCTCTGGCCATTAAGTTCCTTATGCTGGTCTTGAGTTAAAGGTTCAAATCCAAGGAATTCCTGGCACACATTTGTCCAGACTTTCTGCGTGCTCCTTGTTATAGCGTCACCATCAACAGGAAGCCCGAGAAGGACCTCCACATCTTGCAATGTGATGGTGATCTCACTATGTGGCATGTGGAAGGTGTGAGTCTCGGGCTGCCATCGCTCCACTAAGGCCGTTATCAGGCCATGGTCAATCTCTTTACCCGGGATCTAGAGGAGTCCCTCCAAACCGAGTGCCTTAATGATGTGAACGACTCGGTCGTCCACCATTGCCTCTCGATTGGAGAACTCTTCACTACGGGCACGGCAGGTAAAGGACCCTGGATCCTGCACATGACAGAACCATGGATTAGTATATGACCGGCCTAGAGGTGAAATGATGGTATGAATTAAATGCGTGTACATTGGTTAAATCTGTAGTGTTGTGTTTTACCTGCCCCTTCCAAATAACTTCGGATCGATGGGTGGGCTGCAACTTCAACACCGAATCGTCAATAGGGCCAGGATGCGTATGGTCAATCCGTCCAGCATTTGTAGCAGCCATACTACACAAGAATGATAACCAATTAGCACATAATACACATGATTCAAAAAAAAAAAAAAAAAAAAAACAAAAACAATCTAAGAAATTTGAGAGAAAAACAACTTATATTAATTCTTTACGTTATTTTCAAAACTTACTATCCAAGTTTATAACAAAACTTTAAGTTCGCAATAAAACTTACTATCCAAAGTCATATAACGTAAACAAGTCAAAGTTTATTAATATTTTCATACAATATGTCTATATCAAAACAAAACTATAATGATCACCCGTTTTACTATTCTGGAATACATGAATCCCTATTTTCAGGCCAATTTTTTGTCCATCTTAATGATCTACCTAGATTGATTCATTCAAATGTTCTTGCTTAGATATTCACAAGGAAGCAATCATGCTGCCACTTTGTACCACAACTCATTCAAGAGAATAGGATGTCAACAAAATAAATGATTCTAGGGGAATGATAATGAAGACATATAGGCAGTTCTTAGATTCTATGACCACTAAAAACTTTATATTTTGATTGAAGACTCAAAGAGAAGTGATGTTTCACAGCCAAATAGGCAGCCACATGCTTCTCAAACAGTAATCATTATGCTGAAATACACTCATCTGTTTACCTGATTAAAACTAAATGCATAATTCCTGTACTTGTGCAACAGTTACTGTTGTCAATATTTATTCATCATATATCTCACAATGACAAAAACTGATCCAAACTGCCTTGTGGTATATTAGATATGCTAAAAATAACTGTCAAAAATCCCAAATTCAGTGTCCTACAATTCCCATTGGAAACACTATCAAAATCATATGTTATCTTCCCCAATCCCACAGCTGTAATCAATGTCTTTTTTCAGAATAGATCACATAGATTCTTCAAATCAGTGCACACCACATTTCTAGTGTTGAAAAAGTAGTACTCTAGCACAAAGCCTCATACAAACCTATCAGTGTTTCAGCCAAAAAAAAAAAAAGAAGAGAAGAAGAAGAAGTAACTGCCAACAATCTCACACCTTAAACCAACCCACTTATCAAGTAAGTCCTTTTTTTTTATGTGAGGTAAGTCTTTAGTTCTAGCATATTCTTAGCATATAAGCCTAGGAATTGGCTTCAACATGATGTATACATTATGCTCTTAACACAAGGAAAGCTATACATGCTCTATTTTATTTTAGTTTAAAAAAAATAAGAAAAGGTATGCCTCACCACCCAACGTACTGCTAGGCCTGGCCTTAATTTAACCTTGAATAGCTTGAAAGTTGAAACTCTTATTATGATCTGCTACAATTATGCAGAGACCTAACAATCTTGACACTCTCAAGGCATCTTGATACTGAATAATGATGATAATTGTTCATGGGAGCTTCCTCCTCCTTAAGTGTTTCGTTCCTTATTTAGCTATCACCTTTGGTCCCACCTGGATAACCCTATCTAACTACACAATTTAAGTCCAACATGTGCTTGCGAATTGTGAATGCTCAATTGGTTCTTTAAGCCTTTAGCACTTGGTGCATTTGTGGATGTATCATAGCATCAGGACCAAAATGGTGTACCTTTTTAACTACCTCCAAACTTAACTAGTAGTAACCTCTTCCTAGCTTTTCCACCTACAAACTAGTAGGATTAAATTTTGGGTGAATAAAAGAAATGGCTTCAATCATGAATAGGTATTAAGAAGAAATTCCTTTAACAAAAAAACATGAACATCTTAGTCATAATGGAAAATTTATGGGTTTTGGTATCCAAAGGAATTGAAAGTTTGAACAATTGTGTTCCTAAAACAAATAGTTGACTGTTTTTTTAATATATAAATGCTTTCAGGGGTAGTTGGCATTGTTAAAGCTCAATAGTCCAAAAGATGCTACAGCTGTTATGCAAAGGTTGTTTATGACTAAACGCTGCATGTGAATACAGATCATAGCAAAATGAAATACACTGAGCTTTTCTATGTGCCTCTAGGAGATCTGAGTTTATATGATTTTATATATATCTTGTTCATATAAGTACCAATGGCACCAGCCTGAATTCAAAGGAATTTGTTGAAGTTCATGTGAGTGAGAGCCTGAAAGCCTAGCTTTGGAACACTTTGCAGTGGTACTAAAAGTTTTAGACAAAGCAGAGATGCTTTTGAAATTGAGAGGAACAAGACCACTGTCACTGTGAGCTTTATTCTAGAAACAAGCATGTTTCTAAAACATGCAGTGTGTACTAAACCCAGAATATTTTTAAAAAACCAATTAAAAATAGAAAAAACGACCCCCTGGCTAGAAAAAGCTGTTTGGTTGCTATCATTTTACTGTAGTTTAAAAATAAAATAAAAAAGTTGTAATTTTGTTCAACTTTATTTTTAAGTAAAAAAAAAAAAAAAGCTAATGAAAACAAGTTTAAAAGATTTCTAAATAGTTTGAGCTTTGTATCGAGCAAATAATCTTTCATACAGGCCAGATACACATTTGATGTTGAACTCTTAACAATTCAAAGCTTTACAAACCAGAATATTATGCTAAATGTGAACATGGCGATACAATTGATCCATTTTAATACGAACCCATTTATGTACTAAATATTAGTCCGCAAAAAATTGTGTTGTAATCGGGGCAGGTGTTAACCATTCTGATATATGAGTATATGACGCTAAAGCTAGAACCATGGTGACCCAGTTGTTAGTACATGTATAGCAAGAAAATCACTAAACTACTATAGATTTACATACACAACTACCAATTACAGCCCTATAATTTTTTCCCCATTTAACCCAATGCTAGAAGACATTGTTATTATATCCCCATATTTTATATTCAAAGATATTCTAGAATTCTCATTCGCTTCAAAAGAAACTCAAAATCATAAAGTCGGTTTACAAAAAAAAATGACGACCCAACAGCTTCAGATATGAGGTTTTAGGCATTAACTAGTTGTTGGGTAAATGTAATAAAACACATTGGTGAACAAAGAATTTTCACCACCTCCAAACTGACAAAAAGACAATTTATCTCTGCTTGAAATGCAAGATGCAGTGCTTTTGACAGTGTGCACTCATCAAGGGACAAAACATCAGCAGTAGCAATACCAAACAGTTCATGCTTGCATCAAACCATTGAAGAAAATGGTAAACTCCATCACAATTAATGATGTAGGATTTGCTAAACACATATGAAATGACTTCATAATCATTTGTAATGTATAAGATGATGATTCCCATGTAATATAATGACTCTAAACTCTAAGTGGAAGATAATTGTATGTAGCAATTGAAATTCCATGGGATTTCAACATAGCCTTAATGAATGAACAAAAAAAAAAAAAAAAAAAAAAACTAAACAAACAAAGTGAGAGACTGATGAAAACATGAAAATAACAAAACATTCAGGACCCTAAGATAATCATTCCAAACCAAATTAGTTTCCAAAATTCAAATTTTTATCATCTTTGCTACCTAGGCAAGCAGCATGGAAAAATCTTTAAATGATGTTGAGATGTGAGAGTTTAAGGGGAAATATGAAATACAATCGCGACTCCCAAGGCCTATGTATCTTATGCCTGACCAAAACAGTTGATCTTTGGGCATAATAGATGTGTAAATTGATTTAAGTTAGCTAAGTTGCATTATGGCTTCTCGCTTTTGTAGCCATACTTAAAGGAATAACCATAATACATCTTAACCCCACAGCTTAGCTGAGTAAATCTTTGACTTGAGTTCAGCATACCTGCAGAAGCATTAGCCCATGTCTGAACCCTACCACCCAGGAACTTGGCATAGTAATTTTCTGGTATGTTAATTACATGGGACTAAATTGCCTTGGAATTATTTAAGTGTTTAAAGAGACCCAAGTACCACATCAAGGAAAGGGAAAATAGAAGATTTCAACTCTCAAGAACATATTTGCATCTGCAATCAAATTCTATAACCATGTACGCAATTAACTTAGAAGTTCAAGGCAGATAAAAAACTGATTGCAATAAAAAGAACTGACTAAGATATGTATATGGGTATCAAAAACTGTAAATTTATATACCTTGTTTGTCTCAGCAAGAGTAAGTACACTAAGCTGTTTTAACTTGAGGATTTGATCAGGTACTAGCAACGGAAGAAGGCCAGCATTACCTAGTAAACATTCAAATCATTAGAATCCCTCAATGTTAGTGTATGAGGTACATTAAAAGGCTAATACATAAAAGAAAAGAAGGAATTGTGCTACTGGCAATGACAACCTATAAACAACTGAAAATGGACTGGTCCAAGACCTTACTGTTCATGATAGAGCCCTCATAAAATACATACATACATATATATATATACATATTTTGTTATAATCTTTTGAAGTGACAGCAGCAATAATGGATTTGAGTGCCTTCTTTTAACAGCCATTTTATGAGAATTAAGGAGGTGTTGATAGAACTAGAATCAGCAAGAAGGGGAAAAGGGAGAAGGGATGCGCACTCACTTTTCTTCATTTTGTAGTTTCAATAAAATTCAATTCAGAATACACAAGCTGATGGCTATGGCTGAAATATTATAGGGGAAAGACAAGGGTATATGATGCAACACGCATATTAGGTACGTAAGCACGGGAACAATCAATGTCTGTTTTGACATTCTTATCTAGTTGGCAATTTAGCTATTTAGGATCTGGTCAAGTTCAACAATAAAGATTTATAGGAAAAAGTTTCAAGCTTTTAATTTATTCAAAACAAAATCAATCACATTATATTGCCCCCAATAATCATTTCAACTGAGATAAAACAGAGAATGATTTTATCCATAAGAATCCTTTCAAAAACTAGAATAAGCTAGAGGGAAAGGAAAAAAGTTTCAAATTGTAAAAAGAGCTTTATATTTCTTTGAATCAAAATCAAGTCATACACCAAAAATCATGACGACTGAGATGAATGGAACATTCACATTTATTCATAAGAAGTCCTTCAAAAACCATTTTTCTAATCGAAGTAAATGGAGTCTTGGCAAAGAAAAGAAAATTTTCCAAACACAATGATCTCTGTTTTGTTTTGTTTTGGGTTTTTTTTTTTTGTGTGGGTAATAATGCCCCTGGTTTACAACTAATCAAGGATACAAATAGGTTATGATCAATACATGAAAAGAACCCGAAATAAAAAGAAAGAAAGAAAGGAAAAAACTATTTGTGCAAACATTAAGTTGGATATCATGTAACCCCTTATTAATATTACATCAGTAAACATCTTTTTATTGGCTAAGTAATACGTCAAACCCAGAAACATAAATTGTTAAGACAAACAATAAAACTTCGATCTTTTTTAACAGTTCTATTAGAAATTCAAAACAGAAACCAAAATAGAAAAAAACGAACTTTCACCAAAGAATCTTCGATTTTTCCCATTGTTTCTCAGCAACCAAACGGTGAAACACACTTTGCATTTTGCATAAAGGGACTCACCTTTTTTTGTTTTTTGTTTTCAGAGACTGCGTAGACTGAAGGACCTCAAAGCTCTGTGATGACCGTTTGCTACATCTCTGTTCTTTTGGCGAAGCTGATGAATGTCAAATAGTGGAGACTGAGTGAGAGTAGAGACGGTGAGTGAGAGAGTGAGAGGGTGAGTGAGAGTGGGTCGGGGACGGTGAGGCTGAGAGAGTGAGAGGGTGAGGCTGAGAGAGTGAGAGGGTGACTGACAGTGGGTTGGGGATGGTGAGGCTGAGAGAGTGAGAGGTTGAGGCTGAGAGAGTGAGAGAGTAGATGCTGAGTGAGAGTCTGTGTGAGAGTGAGAGGTTGAGGCTGAGAGAGTGAGAGAGTAGATGCTGAGTGAGAGTCTGTGTGAGAGTGAGACAGTGAGCAAGATTTACTTAAAGACGAGTGTTTTAAATTTGAAAAAAAATCCCTATTAGAAATCGAGTCATAGAGACTCGGTTTCCAGGTGGCTTCCACGTGGATCATCCACGTTTGCCACGTCACACACAGGTGGAAATCGAGCCTCTAAAACTCGATTTCCAAGTGATGCCAAGTGGCAAATACGCCACATCAGATCTGATGACTGGCACGTGTGTAGGCATAGATATAAGCACTTCATCATTGCCGCTGCTGTTTTCATATTTCCAAAGCGCTGCATTAATTACTCCAGGCGACGCCTTGTCCTTTGTATCCAACGGTGGGTTGTTGATCTAATGGACGTGATTCTTCCCCGGGATTTGGGCGAAATAACTTCTGCCCTTTCATTTGACCTGGTATAAAGTCTCAGAAGCAGTTACTTCTTCCTTACTTTGCAAACTCTCAGACAATCCAGCAAGAACAAGCACACGACTCCATCAAACTCTTTCAGTCACCAATCCCAGTCTTCCCCAGAGTCTTCAAGAATCCTTCTACGAGTTTGAAGATCAATCTCCGGTCTAGTTCCTGTAAGTTGTCATCTGTTCGATCCTTTAGTCTTCTCTTCGGCTAACCATATTTCCGTTTAAGTGCTATGGGTAAACTCCAGTATTTGGTGGATAGCCCTGATCAGTTGGAGGCATTTAGGGCCGCATATCGTATACCCCCAAATGTGGGTGTGAGGTATTGCCCTCCAGAAAAAATATTAACAGATCAAAAGACGGGCGAAGTCGTTATCCCCCACATTGCCTTTCTAGAAGGCGGGATGACCATCACTATGGTTCCCATCACCAGTAGTTATCTTAGGAACCATAGGCTTAGCCCTGATCAATTTGCGCCCAATATGTTTAGAATCTTAGGAGCAGTTGAGGATCTGAACCGCCATCTAGGGTTGGGCCTCACCTGGCTCGATGTGGTGCACATGTATGAGTGCCACAGCCAACAAGGGGCGGGATATTACCTCAAATCCCGGTCCGACGTGGTTAGACTCGTCTCCTGCCTCCCAAAATCTAACAAAGGGATGAAAGACGACTATGTGATCGTCTCGGGCGCATGGCACGACGGTTCCCATTACCCAACTAAGCCAGGAGAGCCAGGTGGGACATGCTAGATTTAGGCTCACTAACAGTAGACTTAGGATCCCCGCCTTTTAACAATTTTTAATTCTCTTTGTGTTGTTAGTTTCGAGTCTCTGATAAAGCTCTGCTGTGATTTTTAACAGATAGGAACCACGTTTCTCCTCGACTCAGCCTTACAAATACTGCCGCACTCAACTACCTACTAAGATCAGAGAGCTTTGTAAGCAAGGACAGGCAGCTCCGGTCGGCTCCTCTTATTCTCGGGTACAAGGCGAAACCGAAAGATTTTCAGCCGATCGGCAACGCGATAACACAAGGGGATTATCGTCTCAATCGCATAGACGTTGCCCAGAAAGGCTTTTTAGCGCCATACGACCTTGCACCCGTGCCACACCCCAATCCACAGGGTGTACAACCACTCGTCCAGTTGGTTGCGCAAGTCCCCCTTGAACCGGTGGTTACAGGCGAAAGGGTTGGCTCTTCGACCTCCTCACTAGAGGAGCAGATAGATAAATTTCAATTCGGGGGAGAAGCTTTAGGAGGGGTACAAGTTATACCATCCTCGGACTCAGAAGAGGGGATTGATAGGCAATCCAGCGTCCATCCACCCCTTCTGATAACTGCTCTTCCGGAAGGCTCTTCAGAGGAGGAAGATATGTCAGACCTGAAGGCATTGATGAGGAACAGGGGCAAGAAGGCCGAGCCGAAAGGCGTTGGGACTTCTTAACCAGTGGCGAATCTGCCTCCGCCGCCACCCCAGGTTCCTGACCCCGGCTTAAAGCCCATAACGGACCTGAGGAAGAAGAGGCCCCTCGAAACCGAGGAGAGGGAGGTAGTGGTGGTGCCACCCAAGACGAATAAGCAACAGAAGGTGGCGAGAGACCATCGGAGCAGAAGGGGCTCATCCACTGAAAGCCGAGATGAGCCTCCTGTTACTGAAGTGCGCCGAGGGCCACGCACATGGTCCCCCAAGTTGGAGCTAGACGGCGCTCCTATTTCTTGGGAGACTTCCCTCAGAAACTATGATGGGGGAAAAGCAGGGCGAGTGGCCGAAGCTTTGGAGCAACCATTGCTCCTCCCCCGAGATATGGAGTCATACAGGCGTTTTAACCAGTATGATCTCTACATGTCCCTGAAGAGGGACCTGGCCATGGTAAGTAAATTAATATACCTCTTTGGTTTGGCACGTTAATTTTTGCTTGTTTTATGCTAACTCTTTTTCTTTATTATGCAGATTACACAGCAAGTCTTCGTGGCTGAAGAGTGGAGCAAAAATGCATACATTGAAGTCCAAGCAGAGGCCCACTCTCGGTCTGAGGCAGAGAAAGCCTTGGGCAGCTTGAAGGAGTAGTTTTCTCAAATCTTCGAGCAGCTCAAGGAGGTGACCAATGAAAGGAATAGCCTCAATGCTGGCTTGCAAAATGCTGAGAGCCAGGCCGAAGCTCAACGCAAGTTGCTAAATGAGGCTCAGACCAATTTGTCAGCTGAGAAGGCGCTTGTGAAGGAACTTCGCGCCGAACTCCAAAAGGCTAAGGACGCTGCCAAGCTAGCCCAGAGGGATGCTTAGCTGGCCAAGGAGGCGACCGAGGCTGAAAAGAAAGCAGCATACCAGCTGGGAGTGGAGGTGACCGAAAAAGGTCTAACGGAGCAGTTTGCCTCGGTCAGCCGAGATTACTGCGACGTAACATAGGGCAAGGCAATGGATGCTGCTGGGGTGCTTGCTGACTCAAAATTAAGGCTGCTTGGGAGCATATATTACGACCCAGATATTCGAGAGCTCCCAGAGTCTGACCCCCTTCCTCCAACACAGCAACCAAAGGCTTCGGAGCGATCCTTGGTTAGCCAAGTTCCTGCAACCACTCTGGAGGCCTCCAAGGAGCCTGGTCAGCCAAGTGATAAGAGCCAACTAGCTGAGCCACCCAAGGACCAGGCCCCAGAAGCTGCTGCTACTCAGATAGGCCAAGATGCCGACCCTGTGATCCCTCAGGCAAAAGCATAGATACTTAGGTTTTTTTTTTTTTTTTTTTTTTTTTGTAAGGTATTGTAAACTACCCCCTTTTTATCAATGAAAAAGTTTCTCTTTTACTTATGGTGTCCTTGTTGCATATCATGACTTACTCTTGCTACAAAGAACTGTACTTTGTAATTATGAGAATGTAGGTAAACATAATCACCATGTCATGCTAATAATACACATAACTAAGATTGGCGCTGAAAAAAGCAATTTGTATGAGGACTACTATTAAATAATAAATACAACGAGTGTTATAAAAGTTTCAAAGGTCTTTTCAAATATGCACAAAAAAGGGCCAGCATAAGGTAGAGTTAATTTAAATACATTCGAGAATTTCAAGCGTGGCTCATTATAAAGTCATATTTCAATAATAATAACTGTATGGGGGGTGTTCATTAACCCAAATCATCTAGTTCAAGGACTGTAGGCATGAGTGAATTTAAGTTTAAACACTTAAAGAACTTGGAACGAGTGTTAACTAACCCAAATCATCTGGTCCGAGGACTACAGGCATGATTGAATTTAAGTTTAAACACTTAGAGAACTTGGAACGAGTGTTAACTAACCCAAATCATCTGGTCCGAGGACTACAGGCATGATTGAATTTAAGTTTAAACACTTAGAGAACTTGGAACGAGTGCTAACTAACTCAAATCATCTGGTCCGAGGACTACAGGCATGATTGGATTTAAGTTTAAACACTTAGAGAACTGTAAATGAGTGTTAACTAACCCAAATCATCTGGTCCGAGGACTACAGGCATGATTGAATTTAAGTTTAAACACTTAGAGAACTTGGAACGAGTGTTAACTAACCCAAATCATCTGGTCCGAGGACTACATGCATGATTGAATTTAAGTTTAAACACTTAGAGAACTTGGAACGAGTGTTAACTAACCCAAATCATTTGGTTCGAGGACTACATGCATGATTGAATTTAAGTTTAAACACTTAGAGAACTTGGAACGAGTGTTAACTAACCCAAATCATCTGGTCCGAGGACTACAGGCATGATTGAATTTAAGTTTAAACACTTAGAGAACTGTAAAGGAGTGTTAACTAACCCAAATCATCTGGTCCGAGGACTACAGGCATGATTGAATTTAAGTTTAAACACTTAGAGAACTTGGAACGAGTGTTAACTAACCCAAATCATCTGGTCCGAGGACTACAGGCATGATTGAATTTAAGTTTAAACACTTAGAGAACTTGGAACGAGTGTTAACTAACCCAAATCATCTAGTCCGAGGACTACAGGCATGATTGAATTTAAGTTTAAACACTTAGAGAACTTGGAACGAGTGTTAACTAACCCAAATCATCTGGTCCGAGGACTACAGGCATGATTGAATTTAAGTTTAAACACTTAGAGAACTACTCGCATACAGAATCAGCATATTGATTGAAGAAAATATTCGATTAATAATAGTACCTTTTGAGGTTATTTACATTCCAGGGGCGTGGTATTACATGACTATCCAGATCTTCTAAGAAATACGCCCCAATGCCAGCCCCTGAAGTAATACGATATGGTCCTTCCCAATTGGGTCCTAACTTTCCCCAAGCTGGGTTTTTTGCGGTGCCGACAACTTTCCTCAGCACTAAGTCACCCGGTTCTAGAGGTCTCAGTTTTACGTTGGCGTCGTAGCCCTGCCTGAGCTTTTGTTGGTAATATGCCAGTCGGATCATTGCATTTTCCCTCCTTTCATCAATCAGGTCTAAACTCCTCTCTAGCTGCTCATTGTTGCTGGTCGGACTGAATGAACTGGTCCTCAGTGTTGGGAATCCAGTTTCCAAAGGTATGACAGCTTCAGCTCCATAGGTCATTGAGAAGGGGGTCTCTCCAGTAGATCTGCGAGGCGTAGTTCTGTAAGCCCAAAGTACGTGTGGTAATTCTTCCACCCATTTGCCCTTCGCGTCGTCCAGCCTCTTCTTTAAGCCATTCACTATGACCTTGTTGACAGCTTCTGCTTGCCCATTACCCTGGGGATAAGCAGGGGTGGAGAATCTGTTTATAATTCCTAGCTCACTACAATAATTCCTGAATGCTTTGCTATCGAACTGCAGGCCATTGTCCGAGATGAGAGTATGAGGAATCCCAAACCGAGTGACAATATTTTTCCATACAAACCTTTGCACATCCACGTCTCTGATGTTGGCCAAAGGTTCAGCTTCGACCCACTTGGTGAAATAGTCTGTGCCGACCAGAAGGTATTTCCTGTTCCCTGCAGCTTTAGGGAATGATCCCACGATATCTAAGCTCCATTGGGCGAAAGGCCATGGGCTGGATAGGGGATTAAAAGTTCCCCCCTGGTTGATGAATGTTTGGGGCGAATCGCTGACACTGATCACATTTTTTAACATACTCGAGGGCTTCTTTCTGCATGTTCGGCCACCAGTAGCCTTGAGTAATAGCTCGATGAGCCAAGGACCTTCCTCCAGTATGGCTTCCACATATTCCTTCATGTAATTCTTCTAGCAGTAACTCGGCCGCAGTGCACAATAAGTATGGTCCTGAATAGGAGCGTTTATATAATTTCTGGTCCTCAGATAGCCAGAATCTGGTTGCCTTCCTCCGAACTTTGTCAGCTTCCTCCCTTTCTTCAGGTAAGATGTCTTCTTTCAAGAACTTAATTATAGGGTCCATCCAGCAGGGGCCGGTTCTGACTTGGTGAACTTGAACTACTTCCCTTTTTGCCTCTATAGGCCCATGCAAGTCCTCAACGAGGATGGCTCTCGGCAAATTTTGCATCGATGAGGTGGCAAGCGTGGCCAAAGAGTCAGCATGTGCGTTACCATTTCTGGGGATGTGTGGCAAACTGAAAGGGTCGAACTCTGATTGCAGACATTTAACTCGACTTAGGTACCCTTACATTCTTTCATCCTTCGCCTCAAACTCACCTTGTACCTGACCCACGACTAACCTTGAGTCCAAGAACAATTTCACAAACTTTGCTCCCATTCTTCGAACCATAGACATTCCCATCAGTAGGGTTTCATACTCCGCCTCATTATTTGTTGCCGAGAAGTCTAGCCTCAACGACTTTTCGATGATGATTCTTTCGGGGGATATCAAAACTAGCCCAACTCCAGAACCTTTTTGGTTTGCCGTGCCATCAACATATACTTCCCAACGAGAGGGACTTTGTTGAGAGATCATGCCAACTGATTTTTCATCCATGTCCGACATAAGCGTCACTTCTTCTAGTTGGGGCTCTGTGAATTCAGCCACCAAATCCACAAGGACCTGGCCCTTGACCGAAGTGCAGGGCATATATTTTATATCGAAAGCCCCTAAGATCATCCCCCATTTAGCAATTTGTCCCGTGTAGTCAGTGTTCCAGAGTATAGCCTTGAGTGGGAGTTGAGTGAGGACAATGACCGTATGGGCCTGGAAATAGTGAGGTAGCTTTTGTGTGCCAAGCACCACTGCTAGGATAGCCTTCTCTAGCGGCAAGTAACGGATCTCGGCCTTATGCAGCGACTTACTCACGTAATAAACCGGTTTTTGCACACCACAATTTGATCGTACCAGTACCAAGCTCACCGCGTAGGGAGCTACAGCAATGTAGGCAAACAATACATTGTAGTGATAGTTACCAATAGAGGTGACGAAAGCAGTCTTCTCCTGGTCATCCAGAGCTAGTGGTATCTGGTGGTAGCCTTAGAAAGCATCCAGGAAGCTCATCGGAGGGTGGCCGACAGTGGCATCCACAAGCTGATCAATTTTTGGTATGAGGAATGGTTCTTTGGGACAAGCCTTATTCAAGTCAGTGAAGTCTACACAGACTCGCCATTTCCCGTTTTTCTTCTTCACTACCACAGTATTCGCTAACCACTCCGAGTAGAAAACTTCTTTAATAGCTCCAGCTTGTTTGAGCTTGGCCATCTCTTCTCTCACTGCATCTGCATGTTCCTTAGATGGGTGCCGATGAGGCTGCTTCTTGGGAATAATCAATGGGTTGACTTTGAGATGGTGGCAAATGAATTGGGGATCCACCGCTGGGGTTTCGTAGGCATTCCAGGCAAACACGTCAAGATTCCTCTTGAGTAGCTTTATTAGCTCTTCTTTCTCCTAAAGAGACAGCTGAGATCCGACTTGAAAAAACTTTTCAAGATCGTCCCTAATGACAACTTTCACTAAATCTTCGCATTGAGCGTCCTCATTGGGATCTTCAATGGGTAATACCTGAGACTTTAACTGCTATAAACCCCTTTCGGCCCTGGACGAGGGCTCGGCTTTGGGCTCATGTTGGATGGCAGCCACTAAGCACTGTCGAGCTACGGACTGATCTCCTCAGATCTCATAAACCTGCCCTTCAGATGGGTATTTGACTTTCTGATGTAAAGTAGAGGAAACAGCCCCTAGTGTATGAAGCCAAGGTCTGGCTACGATTGCTGTATAGGGTGAGTACACGTCCACAACTATAAAATCCACCTCTACCACTTCAGAGCTGGTCTGCATAGGCAAGCATATCTGGCCTTTCGGGGTGACAACCCTTCCTTCAAAACTCACAAGGGGGGAATTGTATGGTGTTAAATCTTGAGGTTTTAGGCCTAGCCCCTTGTAGAGATCGGGGTACATTATCTCCACAGCACTACCCTGGTCCACCATCACCCTCTTCACGTCGTACCCTCCAATTCTGAGGGTAATTACCAAAGTGTCATCATGAGGCTGAACAGTCCCTATTATGTCTTCGTCTGAGAATCCTATAACCAATGGGGCATTCAATTTAGATCTCTTCGGACCATGGCCGAAATGCTCTGTCGGTGATTGGACTATTGACATAACCTTCGATGGCCAGGATCTTGTTCTCCCTGGTGCGGCGAAAACGACATTAATAGTTCCCAATGGGGGTTTTGAAGAGTCAACTCTTCGAGGCCCTGAACTCATCTGCCCTCCTCGGCTGCTGGAATGATGCAGAAGGTGTCTTAGTTTACCCTCGCCGACCAACTGATCTAAATGATCCCATAGGCTCCTGCAATCATTTGTGTTATGCCCGTGGTCTTGATGATACTGGCAATAGAGATTATGATTACGCCTCTCAGGGTTTCCTACCATCTTATTCGGCCACCTGAAGAACGGCTCGTTTTTAATCTTTTCCAAAACTTGGTGCACCGGCTCTTTAAATACAGTATTGACCGCTTGAGGATTGGTCGATCCTGATTGTCCAGCAAAATCTCTACGCAGTTTACTGCTATTGTAACGATCCGACCGGAAATCCCTCCTCTCCTGGGGGATAGCTTTGTCCTTTCCCTTCCCTTGCTGCTGATCTTCCTCAACTCTTTTAAATTTTTCTATACGGTCCATGAGCTGACGCATGTTAGTAACTGGTTTGCCAGATAAGGAGGTCCTTAGACCATGGTCAGTAGGGAGGCCGAGCTTAAATGTGCTGAGGGCCATTGCATCGGAGTTGCCCTCCATATCATTAAACATTTACCAGTACCTATCCGAATATGCCTTCAGAGTCTCGCCCTCTTGCATGCTTAGGGACAACAGTTAAGACAGGGGCCTGGCTACTCTTCGGCATGTGACAAAGCGTGAACCAAATGCCTGGGTGAGCTCTTTGAAGGAATTGATAGAGTCTGCTTTCAGGCTGTCAAACCACCTCATTGCCACCGGCCCCAGACTGGAGGGGAAAACCTTACACATCAGGGCTTCGTCTCTGGAGTAGACAGCCATCCTTTGGTTAAAGTGACTCACGTGTTCCACCGGGTCTGTTTTACCATTGTAGATGGTAAACGTTGGCTGGTTAAAACGCCGAGGGAGTCTCGCTTCCTCAATTCTGCGAGTAAAAGGTGACCGAGAGATCTGATTCAAAGCCCTGCTCATAGCATCATTCCCCACGCCTCCACGTGATGGGCTTCTGTGTTGCTTCTTACGATGAGAATCTTCTTCATAGGAAAAGGATTCACTAACCGGTGTCTGAGATTTCTGCTGATAAGTGACGTCTTGCTCGTCATCGGAATCTTCATCAGAATACGAGGAAATCCGTTTCCTCTTTGCATGGCGCAACTCCCTTTTCAGTTTTTCAACTTCTAGTTGCAAGTCCCGGTTCTTCTCTGCATGGGACACGTGACTTCCGCCATGTGACTGGCTTTGGCCAGTATGCACAGTGTGCACACTACCCTCACGATCTTGCCTCCTCTCCAAGTTAAGAAAAGGGTCAGCGTGTTGGGATGCCCTAGATTCTGCTTGTTGTTGACTTCGTTCTGCCATCACCAACTGTTGTTTTCACCCCTGCACAAGCTCTCCCCACAGACGGCGCCAATTGTAGGGTCAATTTTTGTAGCCCAAGCCCAAAAGATATGGATTATGAGCCCTGAAAGTTCAAAATGGGTATGAAACACCCTTGAACGTTTAGACCCCAAATTACAAAATTACCAATTCAAGCTTTATATCAAACAATTAATGTGCGGAACATGATAACAAGCTTATAATAGAATTGATAAACAATTTCAATTCTGCGAGTAAAAGGTGACCGAGAGATCTGATTCAAGGCCCTGCTCATAGCATCATTCCCTACGCCTCCGCGTGATGGGCTTCTGTATTGCTTCTAGCGATGAAACTCTTCTTCATAGGAAAAGGATTCACTAGCCGGTATGCGAGATTTCTGCTGATAAGTGACGTCTTGATCGTCATCGGAATCTTCATCAGAATACGAGGAAATCCGTTTCCTCTTTGCATGGCGCAACTCCCTTTTCAGTTTTTCAACTTCTAGTTGCAAGTCTCGGTTCTTCTCTGCATGGGACACGTAACTTCCGCCATGTGACTGGCTTTGGCAAGTATGCACAGTGTGCACACTACCCTCACGATCCTGCCTCCTCTCCAAGTTAAGAAAAGGGTCAGCGTGTTGGGATGCCCTAGATTCTGCTGGTTGTTGACTTCGTTCTGCCATCACCAACTGTTGTTTTCACCCCTGCACAAGCTCTCCCCACGGACGGCGCCAATTGTAGGGTCAATTTTTGTAGCCCAAGCCCAAAAGATATGGATTATGAGCCCTGAAAGTTCAATATGGGTATGAAACACCCTTGAACGTTTAGACCCCAAATTACAAAATTACCAATTCAAGCTTTATATCAAACAATTAATGTGCGGAACATGATAACAAGCTTATAATAGAATTGATAAACAATCTAAGCCAAATATAAACACATCCACAGCAGTAAATATAAGGCAAAGATAAAGGGAAGGAAGATGCAAACACACGGACAACACACGATGTGTTATCGAAGAGGAAACCGAAGTCCTCGGCGTAAAACCTCTCCGCCGCCCTCCAAGCGGTCAAATAATCCACTAAAGAATGTAGTTGGGATACATGAACAGCAGAAGACCCTCCAAGCCTAATCTACCCAAGTACCTAAGCCCTCCAAGCTTCTTGCTCCAACGAGGTTACGCTGAACCTATTTCTTCTTTAGCTTCCCGGATTCCGCTACTTGACCATAGCATCAACCAATGTATATTGGTTCCTTCCAAACTGCTTCCCTAAGCACCAAATGGACCTTCTCACAGACGTGGGTGTGGTGAGATAAGGATTTGGTTAAATAACCTCTCAAGGGTATGACAATGGAGAGGAAGAGAGTAGAGGAATTTGTAGAGTCTCTTAGATGAAGATTGGGGATGAGGCAATCTTGTTTTTCTCTAGGGTTTTCTCTCACAAAATTCTCTCTGGAAGCTCTCTCAATATGATGGGTATAAGGGTGTATATATAGTAGGGTGAGAAGGGAATGCAAAACGTCAGTTTTTGCCAAACAGGGCAATTTGGCGACTTGGTCTCACGGCTTGTCCAAGTCGCAAGTTCCAGTCGCGACGTAACGGCCTGGCCAGCCTGGGACTTTTGTCCTGTAGCGTGACAGCTGGCACGACCCTTCAGCTTCCCAGTGTGCCTCTCACGTGCCACCTTTTGGCGGCTTGCCAGTCGCGATCCACCCGCGAGCCCTAGTCGCGAAACTCTGTTTTTCTTGCACACTCTTGAGCTTTTCTTCACATCTTCTCACACACTACCCTTACAATTTTCCCACCTAAATACAGGGTTACTAAGTGCTAAATTACAAGCAAATTGGTCACGGAATAAAGCCAATTAGATGGTTGATTAAATTCAACCTTACAATCTCCCCCTTTGGCTATTCCGTGACAAAACCCTACAACAGACTCTAGACTTAAACGTGAGTTGGGAACAGTTGGAAAACTCACTCACACCTAACTATAGATTCTGTAAAGCTCTTGAACATATGAATAAGTAACTCCTGAAACACAATATCATAGCAATATCATTGTATGCAGAAAACTTAATATGCATATGGAGCTAAATAAACAAGATCAAGCAAAAATGAACATAACCATAAAAGCAATAATTCATGGCAAGATCAACAACAGTAGTCACTTAAGCACAAGTGATTACTATGTTCATTCACACAAGAAATGAACATCCGGACATGCAAAAATGATAAACTCAATTGAAGAGCATCATTTGCAAGTCCAACACTCAACCAATGCATACACACATATATGCATCTAGGAACAATCCTACAAGGGCACAAGAGTGTTGTACTTAAGATAATGCAAGGCATTAACAAGTACCAAAGCACAAAGCACAAAGGCTGCATATGCAAAGTTTTGCAAATACATGGCACAAACCATAAAAGCCTACAAACGTGCATAAATACAAAACAAACCCTTAAAGCTTACATAAGCAACATGGGTACAAACAAGAACATAAAGTACTGAATAATATAAGATACTTCCCTTATCATATCACTCCCCCTATCATGAATCATAGGAGCTGTGATGAACTTGGAACATATATACTTGTAACCTAAAACACTTGCACAAAACATATTAGACCCTCAATGTAAAGCAAGTAATAAACGGACAAGTATAATGTAACAAATAAATTGCGATCAAGTAAACATGATGTGAAACATGTGAGCAACTTGATCATACACCAAACATCAAAACAAAGTTTTCTTATTAGCTCAATGTCTTCTCCCCCTTGGTATATGTATCTCCCCTATGGAATATCTCTCCCCCTACGAATGTGCAAGAGAAATGGAATTTCTCCCCCTAAGAATGTGCACAAGAGTCATATAGAAATGACAAAAATTTCCGATATACTTCCGGTATACTACTCTAGAGTATACTCTCCCCCTTTTTGACACGAATAGACAAAGGGGTCAAGGAGAAAAGAGGGCAAGAGATGAAGGTATGAAGAATGGTAATTATGCATGAGGGGTGCAAAGATGCATGAGGAAATGAAGCTCAATCATAAGACATGACATGCTAGGATGAAGAAATAATGTATGAACCAATGCATGACAAGGGTAGCAAAGGTGTGTGCAAGAGGTGGCAAAGTGCAATGCATGACCAATGCATGGAAAATGCATATGTGGGGCAAGGTGTGTTAAATACACAACCAATGAACCAAACATGTTCCTAATGAGGAAACATGAGAAACCCCAAAGTTTGAAACTCATCGGAGTCCAAACAAGCGAGAAAATGCCTAAGAGGCATTTCATCAAACACCTAGAATGCACACTATGAACAACAATGTGAAACAATGCATGAACACCATGAAAACCACCCTAAATACATGCTCTTTTTGCCACAAGGGGTCAACATCCAAAGTAAATCAACAAAAGAAACCAATCCCATACAAAAATCTTGACAAAAATTAAGTTTTCCCAACCCCTATGATGAAAATCCCAACCAAGAGCACAAAACTCTCCAAAACATAATCTAAGGATCCAAAAAATTAAAAGGGTTTAAAATTACCTTAGAGATGTTAATGAAATGAAAAACCATTCAAATTGATTGGATTTTGATGTAAAAATAGTGAAAGAGGGGTTTAAAAGAGGATGTGAGAGGTTTAAAACAAGTTTCCCACGAAAAAGCTCTTTAAAAAGCTGATTCTGGGCATTTCGCGACTGGGCGAGTCGCGAGCTGAGTCGCGAGAATTTTAGCGAGTCGCTAGTGAGTCGCGAAAGTCTTTTGGATGAACTCGCGACTGGGGTTGGCGACTGGCGAGTCGCGAGGTGAGTCGCGAGATGAGTCGCGAGAATTTTCGCGAGTCTCGAGTGAGTCGCGAGTAAGTCGCGAGTGAGTCGCAAGGTGAGTCGCGAGAAACTCTGACACTTGTTTTTCAACACAAAATATGTTTAAACACTGAAAAACAATGTAAGCACTAAACAAGAGCACAAAGAGTGATAAAAATCACTTCCAAAAACATATAAAATAATCAAAAATCTTTTTGGATTGATCCATATATAGTTGAGCACACACACATCACATTTAAACAAGTACAATCGAACAAATGAATAAGGCATTCATTGAACATTAGGCATGTGTGTTGTGTGTGTGTATCAAATGTGGAATAGTCCTTAGTCTAGAATGAAGCTTCAATGATCAATTCAATCAAGCCATACACAACTAGTACTAAGACAAGTGATCTATCTCACTTATAGAAATATGCATATATGACCTCCCACAAGAAAATGATTACACAACTTTGAAGCTTTTCATTTGGCTTCTTTACAATTCATAACATTTGATCATTTTGAATCAATATATCTCATTTTGAGATCGATGCCTGAAAATTTTGATATTTCAATTTGATGAACAAGCCTTTGGCTTTTGGGCACCATACATTTTCATAAAAGTCGCTTTCCCTTTTTCCTAGTCAAATACTAGTATGTGCGACGGCTTTTGCAGCTCATTATCTCTTTTCATTTTGAGATTTACATTTGTTGAGCTCTATAAGCAATAAAAATAAAAGAGTGGGAAGATATATAGACACAAGTCTATGCATGTATCAAGACCAGCATGACTATTGACTAATCATTCATGACAAGCTTGAAGATCGATTTACAACAATCACACAAAGATGTCAAGATTTTTCCCACAAAGATATAAGTGCATAAAGAACAAGCTAAGCTCATAAATGCACAAAGCCATAAGTACAAAGGTACAAGGCAAAACTCACATGTGATATGTGCTCAAACATATACGATCAAACTTTTTGAATTTTTCATTTTTTATGTGGTTTTGGATTTTTACTCACACAAAACAAAGACATAAAAGTAAGATCAAAACAAAAACAATGCATATGAATAAATGCAAGATGCACAAAATGCATGAAAATATAACATGCAATGCATGAAGGGTCCCACAAAGATCGAAAGAATTAGATCAAGGACCAAAAGAGCAAAAGCTCAACCATAGGAACCATTCCTCATCCAAATAGAACGATTGTTTGGAATGAGTGTCTCAAGAGAAGTGAGACGAGGGTTGGAAGAATGAGAACCGGAGATGCACATAGTCAAGGAGTTAAGAGCATTAAACATTTTCTTAATCAACATGCTATTTTCAGTCAAGACCGGTTTACCCTTTTTAGCATAACTTCCAAGAAGCTCAAGTTTCTCTTTTCTTTTGAGAGCATGAAACTTAGAGCAATGAGGTCTTAGATGACCAAAAGCACCACAATGGTGACACACAATGTGTTTAGGTCCACTAGGCTTTTTGGGAAGGGATCTAGCAACATGGTTTTGTTCTCTCTTCAACTTATAACATTGAGGTCTTATATGACCAATCACACCACAATGATGGCAAGTTGGAACAAACTTAGATCCATCCAAAACCTTAGGTTGAGACCTAAATGGAGGCTTTGACTTAACAGCCTTTCTCTCCACCTTTTGATTTCTTTTATGTGGAGGAATGTACACCGATTTGTTCTTTGGGGTAGAACACACAATAGGCACAAAATCGAGTACCACAACATGATTGCAACAAATAATTTCATCCCTTTTAACAATAGGTTCAGCAATCAAACACTTGGCATGCATCTTAAGAGATTCATTTTCACATTTAAGATCATCAACAAGTTTGTTAGACAAAACAAGTTTAGCATCCAAGTCCATATTCAAACATTCAAACTCTTTCAGCTTTTCAAGAGAATTTTTAGCAAGATTCTTATATTTCTCAACCAACTTATTGGATTCATTGAGCTTAGCAATCAAATCATCCTTTTTACAAAGTAATTTGCTCAAATTCTTTTGAAACTTCTTAGCAATTTTCTTCAAGGGTTTGATGTTAGGAATATCAACAACATCCAAAGATTCATGTAACATAGCATCACAATCATGAGGATTATCACTCATAGAGACATTTTCATAAACACGTAGCATGTTACATTTATCACCAACCAAATCATACAAAGAGGCATACATAGCACAATTCATGGTAAATAAACACAAGGGGTCAATGATCACACTTAGGTATTTAAACCACAACAAGTGTACCTGCTCTGATACCAATTGAAAGTTCAAAATGGGTATGAAACACCCTTGAACGTTTAGACCCCAAATTACAAAATTACCAATTCAAGCTTTATATCAAACAATTAATGTGCGGAACATGATAACAAGCTTATAACAGAATTGATAAACAATCTAAGCCAAATATAAACACATCCACAGCAGTAAATATAAGGCAAAGATAAAGGGAAGGAAGATGCAAACACACGGACAACACACGATGTGTTATCGAAGAGGAAACCGAAGTCCTCGGCGTAAAACCTCTCCGCCGCCCTCCAAGCGGTCAAATAATCCACTAAAGAATGTAGTTGGGATACATGAATAGTAGAAGACCCTCCAAGCCTAATCTACCCAAGTACCTAAGCCCTCCAAGCTTCTTGCTCCAATGAGGTTACGCCGAACCTATTTCTTCTTTAGCTTCCCGGATTCCGCTACTAGACCATAGCATCAACCAATGTATATTGGTTCCTTCCAAACTGCTTCCCTAAGCACCAAATGGACATTCTCACAGACGTGGGTGTGGTGAGATAAGGATTTGGTTAAATAACCTCTCAAGGGTATGACAATGGAGAGGAAGAGAGTAGAGGAATTTGTAGAGTCTCTTAGATGAAGATTGGGGATGAGGCAATCTTGTTTTTCTCTAGGGTTTTCTCTCACAAAATTCTCTCTAGAAGCTCTCTCAATATGATGGGTATAAGGGTGTATATATAGTAAGGTGAGAAGGGAATGCAAAACGTCAGTTTTTGCCAAACAGGGCAAATTGGCGACTTGGTCTCGCGGCTTGTCCAAGTCGCGAGTTCAAGTCGCGACGTAACGGCCTGGCCAGCCTGGGACTTTTGTCCTGTAGCGTGACAGCTGTCGCGACCCTTCAGCTTCCCAGTGTGCCTCTCACGTGCCAGCTTTTGGCGGCTTGCCAGTCGCGATCCACCCGCGAGCCCTAGCCGCGAACCTCTGTTTTTCTTGCGCACTCTTGAGCTTTTCTTCACATCTTCTCACACACTACCCTTACAATTTTTCCACCTAAATACAGGGTTACTAAGTGCTAAATTACAAGCAAATTGGTCACGAAATAAAGCCAATTAGATGGTTGATTAAATTCAACCTTACAAGCCCTATGAACCCAAGACAATGAATTTGTAGAGCGTGGGTGAAAGAACTGGGCTGGATGTGAATTAAACAAGAGTTGATTATGGTACTTACGGATAAACTAACATGCAATCATGCTTGGACAAAGGCAAACATGAATGTCCGAAGAGGCATTTTATTGAATGAAGATAGGTTACAATTCTTAGAGCTACAGTAAAGTTATTTTCTTCTTCTCTCTTCCTTTTTTTTTGTCCCCCCTCTTTTATCAGGGGCTCTTCTTCTTTATATAGCCTCCTCCCTCATCATCCCAGTCGTCCACTTGTCCTCTATCTGCGTACATACTTGAGTATAGGTCACATCAAGCATCTTCTCTAGCTTTTTGGGAGTGGCGGTAGCTGAGGTTGCACTGTTCAGGGGTCTTCTCCACATAAATGCGGCCAGAAAAGTTGCTGCAGGGCATTAAATACGGTGGTAGCAGCTTTTCCTTGAGATATTTCTTCATCCTTATCATCCCCAGGTATGCCCAGAGCTTATCTTTGTCACTAGAATTGCCAGGAAGGTCATTCGGACCTTCCGTACGTTTATTTGATCAAGACTATTCGTATCCGAGGAGTAAAACCTCTTCGGACAAAGGGTGACCTCTTCGGATTGTACTCTTCCTCCATCTCCGGGTTTGTTGCCCCCAGATGAACTCTACCCCAACCCGTTATTACTCTTCGGACATAAAGTAATCTCAAAAACAGGGCCCCAGGCCCAATAGGTAGATCTGGGCTTTTACCCCCCACATTCATAATGTAAATAAGATATATTAAATTCGAAGAAAATATAATTATGCAAATAAAAAAAATATTGAATTCTAAGCATAATTGACAACTCAATATTTTCTTTTTTATGCTCCCATTTGAATAGTCAACCATTTGTGAAAAAAAAAAAGGTACAAGAGTGAGTGGACATTGGTTTGCCCACTCATTAAAAAAATGGGTTAAATAAATGGGTTAGGTAAAAGAACAAATCCCCATAAAATTTAAGAAGTGCTACAGCCTATCGTTCTACTGTTTAAAAAAAAAAAAAAAAAAAAAAAAAAAAAGGTGCTACAGCAAGCATCAGTGGTTGACAGTAAAGCAAGCTTAGAGTCCATTTGGTAGAGCATAATTGACATCCCAATATTTTTTTTTGTCTGGTTAATGTGTGCCTTTAGAGAATTGAAAGAGTTGTCAAAACAATTAATTAATTTTTTATTTTTTTATAAAAAGTTTTTTAAAATAATTTGCTAATGTATACCTTAAGGACATACGTTAGTAATTATTTTTTATGCTCCCATTTGAATAGTCAACCATTTGTGAATTAAAAAAAAAAATGTAGAAGAGTGGGTGGACATTGGTTTGCCCGCTCATTAAAAAAGGGGTTAAATAAAAGAACAAATTCTTATAAAATTTAAGAAGTGCTTGACAGCAAGCATCATTGGTTGACAGTAAAGCAAACTTAGGGTTCATTTGGTTAGAGGGATAAAAAAGTAGAATGATAGAAAATGATAAAAGGATGAAAAAGTGGGAGAATATAAAAAATTTTAATATTCTTACTTTTTGTTTGGTTGGGAGTGGAAAAAAGTGAGTTTGTATAAATTTACACATATACTTTTGTTAAAAAATGATACCCAATTAAAATAAAAAAAATGATAAAAAAAAAATCAATCACCTAAATTTATTAAAAAATAAAAATCATTGTAGGTGCCCGAAGACCAAGAATGGATCTAAAGGGTTGCAGTATGACTGTGAGAATGTCACAGTCAACAGGCCTAGGGAGGAAAGGCACCCGAGGAAGGGAGGAGATGAACCAAAGTATTCTAAAGGGTTCTAAGTGGGAACGAGGTTTTGAAGAGAGAGAAAGAGAATCAGTGGCTATAGGGGAAGTTTCTAGCTTGGGGTAACCTGTCTCCTCCGCATTAAATGGTGGGCAATAGTTTTAGCAGCTGCATTGATGAGGAAGTGACCTGAACAGTACAAGTCACAGCTAAGCAAGTTCCTTCCACCATCTTCTTCAGAGGTGGAAAAAGACAAGTGTCATGAGAGGAAGCTAGTTAGATAAGAATGGATGGTTGAGATATAAAGAAAGGGGTAGTATATAAAAGAATGGGGCTTAATAGAAAAAGGGATGATAAAAAAGATAAGAGAGAAAAAAGATAGAAGCACTAAGAAGATGAGAGAGAGAGAGAGAGAGAGAGAGAGAATAAGGAGAGTGAACAGTGTAACTATTTGTACAGCCTTAGCCTCCTCGGGCAAGCCGATGGAGGGATATTTGACATTCTTTTCTATGAAATTAACTTCTTCTTCTCTATCTTGATCCTCGGGCTAAGCCTTCTATTATTGTTCATTTCCCTTTCTTACAAACTTTATTGATTTGGGCCAAAGTTGAACCGTACAACTCACTGTTCTAAGTGGGCTTGGGCCGCTAGATCTTTTGGTCCTTACAATCATGTACATAAAAAAAATTACATCTAAACAACAACAAAAACAAAAAAAAAAAAAAACAAAAAACAAAAGAAAGCAAAAAAAAAAAAAAAAAAAAAAAAATACTAGACAAGCATGCCCAGTAAATCAAAAGAAAAAGAAAAAAGAAAAAAGAAAAAGAAAAAAAAAGAGGCCGGCAACGCCTGGCCAGTAAATCAAAAGTTAAAGTAAGCAACGTAGGAAAAAAAGAAAAAAAAGGTCGAAGAAAAAGCAATGTGGGTGAAGGTGCAATCGTACATGGGCATTTTCGTCCATTTTTGAGAGAAAACTTTTTGGTGGGCCCGGGGAGAAAACACCCGGGCCCCACCATTTATTTTCTTTCCTCCCCACCCAACCAAACACACTCCAAAAAAGTTTTATTTCCCATTTTCTCTCCAAAGTTTTCAATCTACCCTATTTCACCTCCAAACAAACACACCCTTAATGGTTGAGAGTAAAGCAAGTAACCAAGCAGTCCGTGTAGTACATCATCTACAAAGAGCTAAAGAAGAACTAGAAGACTCTAGAGGCAAAAATGCAGATTCGACATTGGTTAAAACGCAGAGAGAGAGAGAGAGAGAGAGAGAGAGAGAGAGAGAGAGCGAGTGAGCAAGCAAAACATAGAAGAAGAACAAGAAGATGGCGTTGTGATCTCAACTTTGATAGTCTCATGGTGGGTGGTTGAAGTTGAAGGCTTGAACCTTCAACAATAGCTATAAGCCTGTAAGCTGTAGGTAACCAAAAAAAAAACTCTTAACGGTTTGACTCTAACCTGTGAGAACCATTTACGGTTTTCAAACTTGGGAGGTTAAACTGCAATTCTCACAGTTCACGGATTTTCTTGTATAGGCCGGTTATTAAGGTTAAAAGAACCTCTTTAATGAACAGTTCCCGGTTAACCCGATCGGACTGTACGGTTCGGTCTAGGTTTCAAAATCATGAAATAAAAAATTCTGAGTTTTTTTTTTTTTTTGAGGAAAAAGATATTTGAGATTTGAGCTCTCTATTTGTTTATGGAAAATGAATCATATTCCAAAAAGTATTTTCTATTAAACTATTTAATTTTCCTATGTTTAGTAGCGTTCTTAAAATGAGTTAGAAAACTATTTATTACATTATCTTATTTAGTTTGACGTGAGATATAGTTATTTTCTTTCGACATTTTTTATCATTTTTTATTTATTTTTATTTTGATGATACTACAAAATACAAGAAAATGCGGAAAACTTTTATTTATTTATTTTTTGTTGAGAAACCATGTAAAAAACTATTTTCACATTAGATTTTCCATTAAAACAAATGGAATGTTAGGCTCTTGATAAAAGAAATCTTTATAGAGTAGACGCCACATATTAAAATTCTATAATATCTAACTGAAGAAAACCGTAGCGACATTTAATAAGAATTAATCTAATCCAGGATTCTAGCAAACGGTTGACTATTAAGAGAATCTGAATATTAGCTACAATAAATCTTGCAATTAAATTTAGGCAATATGTGACAGAGATAGAGATCAAACCAGATGGATTCAAACAATCAGCAACGTTTCAATCAATGTGGCACTCAAATGACAGCGTTTTGATAAAAAAAAAAAAAACAGATTCTGCCTCTAAAAGACTCAGACGACGTCGTGTAAGCTCTAAGGACCCGCGTTTAGATCAGAAGCTTAATTAATTAAAATTAAAATTAAACTCATTTATCACGTGCCTGTATTAATTGTAGCACATGTCTAACCGAATCCTGTTATTATAGGCTATAGCCGTTGGAGTGTTAGTTTGTTACAGTTTAATTTGTAATTCATTATGGTGCTTAATACAGCTTTATTCATTTCAATCCTTTTCACATTTGCTCTCAGTTTTCCACAAACACTCCTTGAAATGCCACATGGTTGTAAATGTTTTCTTTATGTTAGATTATAAACCATCATAATATAAATTCTAAGATCTTAAATTATCATGATTACAACTACACAAATTAATTATAAAACTTACCTTGATCCGTTGCTGAAATTTTCTTAAGATCAAGTCTTAGTATAAAAGACACTTAATTCTTATAGAATTGGTTTCTCTCACAGTCTCTCTTGACCCTCTTTTCTTTAACTATTTAATATATGTGATGGAGTAATTGAATGTCTCTTTTATAGGTAGAGAGATGACCAAATTCCTTGTATCTATAACCTCTACTTGCCCATCAAAGTTGGAGTTACTTAGGAAACTTACTTTTCCATTAATCAATGTTTTAAGGACATGTAACTTCTTATTAAACCATAACATATATGAAGTTATCAAATAAATACATTATCAAATAGGACAATTTACTCTTACAATGGTCATTTGAATGAAGTGGAAGCAATTCACAATCTCATTTATATTTGAATCAAGGCAATGGTGAAGGTGGAGGAAGGAATTCCTATTCTAGAGGAAGGTTCAATAGTACCTTTCACTCATAATTTGAATTTTTCACAGATTGAAAATCAATCGTTCGAATCAATCCAAATCAAATTCAACACGTCGAACTTCTCAGATTTGTGGGAAAGATTGGACATATGGTAATCGATTGATATCAAAGAATTGATTTTGCCTATCAAGAAAATAATCCACCTACAAAGCTCATAGCAATGGCTATTGCTTCCGATGTAGCTCTCGCTATACAGACTCTGGAGCTTCAAACCACATTACTGCAAACTTGAACAATTTCTCAATTTAGACTCAGAGGAAGGGTACAAAATAACTTCAACTATAGGAGAAAAACTATTACGAATAAATTTAATAGTATTTAATGTTATTTTTAAAGAATAACATTATTTTGAACATTAATAATTGTTTTTTTTTTTTAGAGGAAAAAAAAAAAAAGTTCAAAGTGTACAAATTGGCTGCACCAAATGGGAAGCTAACACGGGGACCAATGATCAAGCTCCATGTTTTTTTAGCCTCAAAAAAGTACCAAACCGTCTTTCTTTCTTATTGCGCATTAAAAGAGACTAAAAATGGTGGTATAAATAACGAACAGTGAGCATTTCCATTGAGCATTTCTATTTGGCATTTGATACACCAAACATTAAAAAATCACTCTCTTCAAGTGCTTGGGGTGTTTGGTAGAATAGTTTAAGAATTGTTATTTGTAATTTTTTAAAATACGTGTAGATGAAAAAGTGTGTAAAAATGTGTATAATGTTGTTTAAAATGTGAAAATGTTTAACTCACTCACAAAAAATGCCAAAATATTTGGCTGAAAAATCTCAAATTTGAAAGCTTACTATTCATTAATTGCAAAATTTTTATTATTTTTTAATTCGCGATGGGCCAGACAGATGTGGGAAATTTTTTTTTCTTCCTTTTTTTAATCAACTCTCTCCTCTCTCCTCTCTCCTCTCACGCCTCTGAAACTCTCTCTCCTGTCCGCTTTCGTCTCTTCCTCTTTACTCTCATTCTCTAAATCCAGTGATGCCATTTGATTCAGCAAGTACAATCTCCATGGCATATTTGAGCATGAAATACACGAACAGTTGAACCTGAAAAGGAAGAGATCATATTAAAGTTTGGTGCTAATATACATCATGTGAGATATAAACCAAAATGACATGACACAGATTTGCTACCAGTAAGCATGAAAATTTGAGGAAAGGTACAGAAGAAAGATGCAAAAAAACTTTGGTGAAAAAAGATTGGAGGCTCCACTTTTCACTTATTTGTCCAAAAATCAGCAAAATTAAAACTTAGAATGACAATAACAAGATTGCCATTTAAACTTCGATAAACCCAGATGATCTCGCCTGAAGCCGCCTCGCCTAGAGCTGCCGATCTCGCCTAGAGTTGTCTCGCCTGAAGCCGCCGATCTTGCCTGGAGCCACCTTGCCTAGAGCCGCCTACCTCTCCTCTCTCCACCTCGCTGATCTCTCTTTCTCTTGGTGCTTGTGGCAATGTTTGTAATAGTGGTTGGTTGATTTTGGTTGTTGTTGGTTGGTTGATTTTGGTTGGTAGTGATGGTTTGTGAAGAGGGTAAAATTATGGATGACGAATCCATATAAATAAACTGGACAACTCTGGACCAGTGGGCTGATAATGGACAGATCTATAGTGCACGGACACAAGGTGGATGAGTCTAGAGGCCCTAGCTCATAGATTCTTAATATGAATAGAATTCTAAAATGAGGAGGATTCCGTAATATACGCTCATTAATGATAATCTTCCCTATAAAGAAACACCTTCTTGCGCAAGAAATGGTGGTCGATTCTACACTACTATAAAAACCTCAAAGCCTTCAGAAAACAAGGTAGGCATAATTCACCCTAGCTCTAGCACTCTAGAGTTGTAAAAAGGTTTTCTGACTTAACTTTCGGAGGGTCTTTGGCCGGTACCACACCGGTACTCTTCTAAGGTTTTCTCTATTGTTGTTTTGCAGGCATCATTTCAAGCACGTGAGTATCGTGTGGCTTATTGAAGATTTTCGGCATCATCAATTTGTAACAATGGTGGGATGTGGTGGTGGGTTTGTAACAGTGGTTGGTTGTGGTGGGGGTGGCAGTGAGTTAGGTGGGAGCGGCAGTAGTTGGTTTTTTTTTTAATGTTATTTTAATATTTCTATATATTATTTTAATGTATAGAATTGAAGGATAGAAGATGTGATATATGATAAATTGTAAAATGATGTGTTAAAATAATTAAGTAGCATTTTTTATGTGTTAAAATGACATTTTTTTTACAATGCCTAATGGGAATGCTCTAAGAGCTTTTGTAGATTAGAATTTGAGACAGGGACGGAGCCAAAACTTAGGATTAGGGGAGATGAAAATATAAACAAAAAAAATCATTATAAAACTTTAAATAAGCATCCATTTAATATTAACAAATTGCTAACAAAGAAAAATACACAAAATCATTGTTTCTTAATACAATACAATGAAATAATTTATGAAAATGGAACTTGGCATTTTTAAAAATTTTTGAAATTATTTATGATTGAATCCGTACTAATTGTCGCAACGATAATCCTTTCAATTAATAACATCACAGTGTTCATCAAAAACTTATCTTACATTTTGTTGCGAAACTCAGTTTTGGTGACATTTATAGCTGAAAATGCTAACTAGAATTAGAAGAGTAAACACAAGAATGACCACTCTACAAACAAGCAAATAGTATTCTAAATTTTTAAATTTCTATTTCTCAACATCCACTCAACAAGTATGACCATTCTAGTTCTATTTAATTTTTTTTAAAGGGTTGGGTTGTTTCTTTTAGGTAAAATTGGTTGATTGAGTTTAATATTTTTTAGCTTTATTATTGGTAATTTTTATTGTTGGGCTAAATTTTTTCTTGGATTGTTAATTTTGTTTTAGATTTTAGATATATAAATTTTTTATCTGATATTTATAAAAAAAATGGGGGGGGGGGGGGGGGAGAGAGAGAGAGAGAGAGAGGGGGGGGGGGGGGTGTCGTCCCCCAAAGCCTACAAATAGTCTGTCCCTGAGCACATAAGTAAACATAATTAACTGCACATGATTTCGTGATACGTTTTATCTTCGTAGTGTTAAGGAAAGTATTTCCATTCATGATAGAGCTAATCTTGTGGGCAAGACAGCCAACTCATTTCCTAATATAATCCCAACAGCTGTTGCAGAAACTAAGTCAACAAGCACCCCTGTTATGGAAAGCTGAAACAGAGGAAATCAATCAAAGAAGCGTGACCCACATGCAGACAAACTCCCCTAATTTGTCACTGCCTTTCCTGTGCTAATATATTCCTTAATATATGTATATTCCTTGTATATGCTCTATAGTATATATACTCTCCTGGTTGTATCTCATAAACTCAATATAGAGAAATAATTACCTCTTGTATCTTTGAGATTTTTCATGGTATCAGGGCCCTCTGGTTCACACCAAACTTCTCCAATGGCCGACTCAAACTCAAATTCCTCTGCCAATTTTTTCCAAACACCCAATATAACTCCCTTGATTTCCATAAAATTAGATGGAACAAATTACCTGCAATGGGTCTCTCAATTTTTGCCCATCTTGCGAAGCTATGACTTGTTGAGCATTGTTGATGGCTCAGAGGTGTGTCCTGACAAGCACACAATTGCTGGGGAAAAACAAGTTAAGAACCCAGAATATGTGCTTTGGTACAAAAAGGACCAACTTGCCTTGAGTTGGATAATTGCAACTCTCATTCCTAATGTTCTTTCCACTGTTTATGGACTGAACACATCTTGCCAAGTCTGAAATTCTTTGGCAACTAGATATGCTTCCCAATCAAAATCTCGCATTGCTCACTTAAAACGCCAATTGCAGACTCTGCGACAAGAATCTCGATCTTGCTTGGAGTATCTCCAATTGGCTAAGTCATGGGTAGATCAACTTGCTGCCGCGAGTAAGCCAGTGGATGACGATGATCTGATTTCATACATAGTCAGTGGTCTAAATCCATCATTCAATGCCTTCGTCACAACATTTAGTCTTGCAACCCGAGAAGCCTCCTGGACATATATTGACTTCGAAGCTGAGTTGTTGAATCATGAAACTCTTCTCAAAAATCAAGGTATCATGACTTCGACAGACTCAAATAGCTTTGCTTTATACTCAAATAAACAACACAACAGAGATCGCAAACCAAGGTTCAACGGGGCACAGAAAACCAATGGCCCATCCAAGTCCCAATTGCCATTTCAAAACCAGAAATCGCATCACATCAATCTTCCAAAGCAGTGGTCAAATCAACCTTCATCCTCACCCTTCAACTCCTCTCGGTCACCTTGCCAAATATGTGGTAAATCAAATCACCAGGCCCTTGACTGTTATCATCGAATGGACTACTCTTACCAAGGTCGACATCCTCCAACCCAATTGGCTGCTATGGTTGCTCAAAGCAACTCTCTGTTTGTAGAAAAAGAAGAACAATCATGGTATGTAGATAGTGGAGCCAATCAACACATCACTGCAGATTTGGAGAACCTCAATCTATCACGAGAACCATATCAAGGCAGTGCCGACGTGGCTGTGGGCAATGGTTTTGGTCTTCCAATAGCTAATACTGGTTCTACCACTCTCACTGCTCAAAATTCTACCTTTCAATTAAAAAATGTACTTCATTGTCCTGATGTACCTATTAACTTGCTATCCATACAAAAGTTTTGTGCAGAAAATGATTGCTTCTTTATACTAACAGCAACTTATTTTTTGGGGAAGGAAATTCAGACAGGTCGAGTTCTCTTGCACGGGCACAGTAGAGATGGACTCTATCCCATTCCCTTGCACCGCCTTTCCTTCCATAAATTTCGGGGTCTCACTGCCTTCCTTGGAGTTCAAATCTCTACCTTGGTATGGCATCAACGGCTAGGTCATCCCACCATGTCTACAGTTCATCAAGTCATTCATAAAAATAAGCTTCCAATAAGTGACTCAAATAATAAACAAACTTTTTGTGACTCATGTCAACTAGCCAAATGCAAACGTCTTCCTCTTTTCAATTCAAATAGAGTGTCTAGTCTTCCCCTTCAATTAGTGCATTTAGATGTATGGCAGTCACCAGTTGTCTCTCTTAGTGGTTGTCGCTATTATGTAATTTTCATTGATGATTATTCAAGATTTTCTTGGTTATTTCCTTTGAAATTCAAATATGATGTTTACACTTGCTTCATTCAGTTTAAATGTATGGTGGAAAACTTATTTTCAACAAAAATTAAGAGCCTACAATCTGATGGTGGTGGAGAGTATTCCTCCACTCACTTTAAAATTTTTTTGGCTCAAAGTGGCATTTTACATCGGATTTCCTGCCCACACACCTCTCAACAGAACGGTGTCGCCGAAAGAAAACATAGACATGTAATGGACACAGGTTTGGCCTTACTTGCACATTCGGGACTCAAACAAAATATTGGGTTGATGCCTTTCTCATTGCCATATATCTTATCAATCGCCTACCCACTCCCATCTTGTCTAATCAAACACCCTATTTTAAATTGTTTAACCATGCCCCTGATTACAATTTCTTGCACACCTTTGGATGTGCATGCTTCCCTTTGATGAGACCATACAATCCTCACAAACTCACCTTTAGGAGCAAAAAATGTATTTTCTTGGGTTATAGTTCAAATCACCATAGCTATCGATGTCTAGATCCCTCCAAAAATAGAGTCTATATCTCTCGTGATGTGGTGTTTAATGAACAAGATTTTCCTGCCAAGAATGCGCCATCTCTCCATCCTCATGCAGAGCACTCTCGCCTTGATGAATCACCTCTTCAACCTATGCCTCCACATCCAGGTATTTCTCTTTTTCCCCTAGACTCTCATTCCTCCTCATCTCCTATGGACACCTCAACCTCCTCTCCATTGATATCTTCTCCATCTCCTTTTCCTCACCAACACTTGTCTCCACCTCAATCACCTTCTCCAAATTCCTTACTTTCCACATCTGATAACCTTCCCCACCCTAACCCACCTGAGACTTCTCAACCACCTATTCCCTCCACCCGAATGGTAACCCGTTCCATGACTGGTGCTTCCCGCCCTAAAAACCTCCCAGACCATAAGCTCTATTAGTCCACATGCCATCCTTTTAAGGCCTTTCATGCTAACTCACTTCCTACTGAACCCACCACCTTTAACCAAGCTTTCAAACTCCCTGAATGGCGAGCAGCCATGGAGGTAGAATTTGGTGCCTTGTTAGCTAATGGAACCTGGTCCCTTTGTCCTCGACCGCCCAACAGAAAAATTATTCGGAATAAATGGGTTTTCCGTCTTAAACAAAAGGCTGATTGTTCAATTGATCGCTATAAGGTGAGACTTGTTGCTAAAGGGTTTGATCAAGAGGATGGAGTTGACTACACTGAGACATTTAGCCCTGTTATCAAACCCACCACAATTCGTGTTATCCTCGCACTAGCTGTGCATTTTAATTGGTCCATTCGCCAGTTGGATGTCTCAAATGCTTTTTTGCATGGCTCTCTTCTTGAAGAAGTATATATGGAACAGCCAAGGGGATTTGTTGATCCTAAGCTTCCTCATCGTGTTTGTTGGTTACACAAAGCTTTATATGGGCTTAAGCAAGCCCCTCGTGCATGGTTCACTCGTCTTCGGCAATCTCTTATCCATTTGGGGTTCCTTAAATCATTGGTTGATGCCTCATTGTTTACCTTTCATTATTCTACTATTCACATTTATGTCCTTATTTATGTTGATGATATATTGGTCACTGGCACTCATACATCACATATGTTGCACTTGATTAAGCATCTTCAATCTAACTTTCCATTGAAAGACTTGGGTGAGCTATCTTATTTTTTAGGTGTTTATGCAGTCCGAGATTCCCATGGTCTCCACTTGTCGCAATCCTAGTACATTTCAGAGCTCCTCCATCGTGCTTGCATGGATGGTGCTAAACCATCTGCCACCCCCACTGCCTCTGGTCCTAAACTCTTGCGTTTTGATGGTGCACTTTTACCCAATGGCACTGAGTATAGGCAAATTGTTGGTGCTCTCCAGTATTGCACTCTTACACGTCCTGACATTGCATTCTCAGTAAATTAGTTATGTCAATTTATGCACTCACCTACATCTGATCACTGGACTGCTGCTAAACGGGTGTTGCGCTACTTAAAAGGGACCATAGATCATGGCTTGTCTTTCCCTAAAAGCTCACTTAAGCTTCATGCCTTTTGTGACTCTGATTGGGCTGGCAATCCCGATGACTGACGATCAACCACTAGATTTGGCATCTTTCTTGGCCCTTGTCTAGTTTCCTGGAGTGCCAAGAAGCAACATGTCGTGGCTCGTTCAAGTACAGAAGCTAAATATCGTGCCATGGCTATCACCACTGCTGACTTATATTGGATACGAATGCTCCTCAAGGATCTCCATGTCCCTTTGGTCTCACCTCCCACTTTGTGGTGTGACAATGTTGGTGCGTTGGCCCTTGCTTCAAACCCAGTTTTCCATGCTAGAACCAAACACATCAAGGTCGACTACCACTTCATTCGTGAAAAAGTTGTTAATAAAGATATGGTGATTCGCTTTATTTCGACTGATGATCAAGTTGCTGATATTTTTACAAAGGGTCTATCTACTCCACGCTTCTCAGTGTTACAGTCCAAGCTTCTGGTTACTCCATGTCCCATCAGCTTGCGGGGGGATGTTAAGGAAAGTATTTCCATTCATGATAGAGCTGATCTTGTGGGCGAGACAGCCAACTCATTTCCTAATATAATCCGAACAGCTGTTGCAGAAACTAAGTCAACAAGCACCTCTGTTATGGAAAGTTGAAACAGAGGAAATCAATCAAAGGAGTGTGACCCACGTGCAGAGAAACTCCACTAATTTGTCACTGCCTTTCCTGTGCTAATATATTCCTCAATATATGTATATTCCTTGTATATGCTCTATAGTATATATACTCTTCTGGTTGTATCTCATAAACTCAATATAGAGAAATAATTACCTCTTATATCTTTGAGATTTTACACGTAGAAGCATGAAAATCGTGATAAGAATAATTCATTGTAGACTAGTAATGCTTCAAAAAGATTATGAGACAAAATTCTATATATTGAAAATCAATTAACAAAAAAGCAATATACGTAACAATTATGTAAGTTATCTACTTGACATAACCGTGGCTGTAAGGACCCAACTTTTATTGTATGGTATATGATATAAATTATTAATAGTCTATGTCCCACGCAATGTGTGTGCATGCTATAATTTCATTTTGAAAAAATTCAATAAAAATGATTTTTATGACTCATGTATAATTTTTAGTATGTATTATAATATTTTGACAATTAATTTCAATTATATTACATATCATTGAAAATAAAAGAATATAAATTGTTAAGAATAATATTGTTAATATTCACTATAATATATTGTCCTTTAAACTTGGGGGTACGTGGACTCCACAAATATGGTACCCACTTAGTACTAAAGAGGCGCCTACATGGCTGCATGATTTTTTTGTTTGTGGTGATTTTGTCTCAACTCAATCATATTTTTAATGAAGTAAATATTTACATTTTAATTGTACAGAAATAAATCCGTCGTACTCTAGTAGCATGTGATGTAATAGTGAGAACTGAGAAGCATTCAAAAAATCGGGTTACAGTTAGGTCAACTGGTAAAATTTTTGATGGTTTCAATCCCTACCTATACCAAAAACTAATTATTGTCATGGTCTGATGATAAAGAGGTATCATCAGGAGTGGACACTATAGGTTATAACTCTCTCAAAAAAAAATAAAAAATAAAAGAGAAGTGTTCAATTGAGTGGACCAAATTGGACCGCATGGCACTGAAGTAGACCTAATTGGATGGAATGGGATTGACATAGACCTAATTAATTGGACCAAATAGAAATTATTTAATTTTTAATTAAGGAGAACAAATTATTTCAACAAATTTTAGAGAAAAAATTATACATTATATTACAATTACAAAATAATTATTTATTCCCACGCATCTCGTGGCTCTGCGACTAGTGTTTAAAAAATCGGGTTCTAGTTAGCTCAACTGGTAAAGTTTTTGATGGTTTCAATCCCCGCCTACACCAAAAACTGATTGTTGTCATGGTCTGATGATAAAGAGTTATCATTAGGAGTGGACGCCATAGATTATAACTCTCTAATATATATATATATATATACACATATATAGAAAGAAAAGAAAAAGAGAAGTGTTCAATTGAGTGGACCAAATTGGACCGCATGGCACTAAAGTAGACCTAATTGGATGGAATGGGATCGACGTAGACCTAATTAATTGGACCAAATAGAAATTGTTTAATTTTTAAGGAGAACAAATTATTTTCAACAAAATTTAGAGAAAAAAATTATACATTATATTACAATTATAAAATAATTATTTATTCATATGCATCGCGTGATTCTGCGACTAACTTTGATAAAAGAGAGGGGGCATATCTTCGAAGCTGTGCTTTAAGGGGAGCCATTTGTTTCAAGGCAGCTCGACCTCCTATTCCTTGAATTCTTGGGGCAATAGACCATTCATTTCTTCGTTGACAATCATGTTTAACGGGTTCAAAGCCTCCCCACTGAGATCCGGATTAAAGGAACTGAAAAGATTTGTGTAATATTTGTTGAATATTAGCTATGATATATTCCATGTTGAATATGCTTGAATAGATGTTGAAGAGGGAGGCATAAAATAGGAACATAAGAACACCAGGGCTATGTGGTTCAACCTTATGACCTACATCTATAGAGGAAACCCTTAAGGGCTACATCTTTATTATATAAAAGTATAGTAAAAAACTTGTGTTACAATAAACTATAACATAGTTATATATAGTAGACTAAACCCTAGACTAATAGACTTTTAGTACAAGTAGAAGACTTGGCTTGCACATAAAGTAGAATTAGACCTTGGGCATATGCTAATGGGATAATATATATATCTAACACCCCCTCTTAAACTCAAGATGGAACCTTGAGATTTGATAAGGTTGAGAAGATCCCTTGAATGAAATTTGGCTCTGTGAAGGTGGTATGAGGAAGGCAATGGTCTTGCAGTGTTGATGCGACTTCTAACAGTGGCTTGACTACACTAAAGTTTTGACAGCAGCAGTGGGACGTCAAAGAAGGTAAACGCAGCGAAGAAACACCGAGGAAGACAAGGATTGCTCTTAAACATACCGTAGGGACAAAAAACCATGGCCACAGGAAGGTGGCTCTGATACCATGTTGAATATGCTTGAATAGATGCGGAAGATGGAAGCATAAAATAGGAACACAAGAACACCAGGGTTACGTGGTCCAGCCTTACGGCCTACATTCACTGAGGAAGCACATAAGGGTTACATTTTTATTATATAAGAGTGTAGTAAAAAACCTGTGTTATAACGAACCATAACATGGGACTAAACCCTAGACTAATAGACTTCTAGTACAATTAGAAGACTTGGCTTGCACACAAAGTAAAATTAGACCTTGAGCCTATGCTAATGGGCTAATATATCTCTAACATTCCATAAGAAAACTAGCAATCTCCACTGGATTTGAACACCAAGTGCCTGAGGAATTGAAAATTTACCAGAAATTTTGTTTATTGGTGACACTGAGTTGCTCTACTGTGAAAATATTTGGCATTTTTATCTCCCCCGACATGCCAAAAAGATTTTGAACGCTGCTTCCATAACCAGTTTTCCTGGTCCATCAGCTCATTGACTTCAACACTTAGTTCCCTCACACAAAAATTACTGCAAGAGGAAATGGCAACTTGTTTAGCTTGAGCTAGTAATCTCTTTTTCTCCACCAAAATCTTCTGATATTCCCAAAGTTCCTCCTATTCCATTTCGTTAATTCCTTTGCACACTTTTCCACCTTTTTTTAACACCATGTGCTCAGGTTCAAGAGTTTCCTTCACTCTCCACACAGCTTTGACAGTAGCACTGCAACCATCATCAGACAACCAGACTTTTCAAAACAAAAAGGTCTTTGAGGAGGGGAAGGATGTGAAGTCGGTGGCTTGAATTCAACATAAACCATGATTGCTTTGAAGTGGCATACAAGACTTGGAGTCTATTCCAAGTGCAAATCTATTTCCTAATTGTTTTAGGACTCTTGTAATTGGATTATGTTTGTTTTTAGACCCCTTAAAACACAACCAGATTAACCTAGTTAATTAGCCAAGTGATTACTTAGTTAAATTAAACAGATCTAGGTCAACACAAATATATCATATTATTGTAAAGTGTGGAAAATAAAGAACACAACAATATGATAACCCAAGAAAACCAAATCGGTAAAAAACCTGGGGAGGATTTAACCTAGCTATCCTCAAGGTAAAACAAATTCACTATGAAAGAATTGAAGTTTATATAATAGCGACTTAGGCCACTAATATCCTATTGCTACCTCAAATAGGAAACTTACTACCACAACCATGTGACAGCTTCGAGTCCACGGACTACTTCTTTCTTGGATTTCCAGCAAGCATAAGCACTCCTGCTTGTATATCTTTAAGCTCTTGAATCTGTAACTGAATTGATCACCAAACTCTCGACATCAATCTTGAGATTGGAAACCCTAAGTGTGTATGAAGGCAAACACCTCTAGATCTCATAAGAGATTCATACACACATCATAAAGAGCAACCTCAAACGTGGCTAGGGTTTCTCATTTTATACTTAAGGCAAAACATAAAACCCTACACGTCAAACGGGCTTGGGCTGAGTTGGAAAATTTTGCACAAAAACAATCTGCACAAGTTTCGATTGATCGAGTCTAATTTTCGATCGATCGAGCCAGGCAGATTTACACAGTAAATCTTGCAGTACACTCGATTCCAACTTTACACTTAAAACATACTTTAAGCAAGTCTAAAACAAGACTAAACGTTTTGATCATGGTTTGCCAACATTACAAATTGAAGTTCTAATACATTTAAACGTAAAGTCTTAGAAACCAACAAACTCCCCATTTGGCAATCCGTGACAAAACACTAACTAAACAAAGTGCTCAAAGTTTACAAAAAGCAACCCATTACAAAAACATTGCCCAACAACACAAATCCAACCTAACTACTATCTATCAGTTGCAAGTGTAGACAGCAGCACGACTGAATCAACCTGTATATTCTTAAAACACTCAACAAATGCATAAATGCATGTGTGGAAAATTCAAGTAACACAAAATAACATCTTGATTTCACATATCACAACATAAAGACATATATCATGAATAACCTCATAAATATAAATCAATAAGCAATGTGAAACAAGAAACATATATAAATATATCAAAGTATATCCCCCTATCATGGACAACCCAAAGCAAAAACAAAAATACATCATGAGCCAAAAAATGTAGATACACAATGAAGCACCTAGATACAATCTAAAACTCTATAGCTCCAAAACAACAAAAAACTCCCCCTATCAACAAAATCTCCTCTATACAAATGTACTCCCCCTTTTTGTGATGAATTGCCAAAGGGCACTCACTCATTGTCAAAAGGAGGTGGTGGAGGTGATCAACGTAAACTCTCCAAATCCGCTCTTAAAGATCTAATCTCATCAAGCATGTCTACCAAAAGCTGACCATAAGCTGCCTGAACGGTCATGACAGTCTCTAACATACGTCGAATGCTCGAATCATCCGAAGTAGAAGGCGGAGGAACAATAGCAGTAGCAGTCGGATCGAGGACACCTTAGCAGTAGTATCACCTGTAGTAGAGGGAAGAGGAGGTGTGACACCAGAACACTCAACTCTAGGGCGTTTGGAGCTTGCTCTCATCTGAGCAGCCCCCTGTCTAAGAAAGGTGGCACCTATAGGATGCTGGACCAATGGCACCCTAAGAGCATCAGCCACTACCGAAGGAGTAATGGTGTACTCTTCACCCCGTATCCAACTCTTCATCTGAGTGTCGGAATCATAGGCGTGGACCAAGAGGTTCAAATAGAACTCTCTGATCAAGGTAGCCGGAGGAGGATGATCAACATCCAACAAAGGAAGCCAACCCCTACGCTCAAAGTTTCTCTGAATCTCACCATCTAACTCATCTAACAAAACCTTCATCTCAGCCCATACATTCCTACGAATGTTCAACTTCTCATAAGTTTCCTGGTGTTTCTCACTAAGGAACCTCTCACTATCAAAGGTGGGAGAAGAAGTAGAGGTGGAGGTTCTATGAGCTCTAGTCTTCCTAACCATGATGCTAAGGTTCAAAAGGATAGACACAGAAGAGATAGAGAGAGAAAAAAAAAAAAAAAAACAAGGGAAGACAGCAAGTTAGCACAAAAATATATAGAAATAACAATTCTATATGATGCATGAACAATATCAACACATGATGCATGCTCTAATGCTGTGAGAACAAGTTCAATTTTACTTTAAAATCACAAAATTGTCTTGAGCATAGAGATTATATCCAAAAATCCCAAATTTTGAAAACCCACTTTCAAAAATCCAACAAATTTACCAAATTGATCATTACACAAGATAGATAACATAAAATAATGATCAAATCAATCAATCTAAGAAGCCAATTTCATCAAATTAAGCTCAATTGAACAAAAACCCCAAATCGGGTAGTTTCAAGCCCTAGAATTTCCAATTTTTCCAAATCATCAAATTGATCAAATTAATACACAAAGATCAGTTTTATATTGTCCCACAACAGAAACCCATTGATTAATTTCCAAAGAAAAGGCTTAAATCAACAAAATCCCCAAATATTCATAGGTTCAAAATTTCCCAAAATGTATGACAAAAATGCATGAAGACAAAAACCTTGCAAAAAGATTGAGGGAAAACGACAAAATATTGATTGGAACCCTTAACCGATTGAAGAGAGAGAGAGAGAGAGAGAGAGAGAGTTTTGAAACTTTGAAAAAGTGTTTGAACATGTGAAAAGCTAAAGGTTTTAAAAAACTCTCCATGCAATTTTCAATTGATCAAAAATTAGATTTGATCGATTAAAAATTACATTCGATTGATCCAGAACCAATCGAGTTGCGATCGAAACGGTCAGATTCAAACCAAACTTTTTATTGCATTTTCAATTGGTCGAGAAACAGATTCGATCGATCGAAAATCTGGAAAACATTTTTTGAAAAACAGAGCAATTTTATGCAGAAACTCCTCAAAGCATAATATTTTATGAATAAAATGCACGAGTATAAGATGAAATGCTTTTCAAAAACAGTTGTATTGAACCCAGATCTCTCAAAAATAAGATTTTCAATCAATTTTCCTTAAATTCTCAAACTTCAAACACATTTTGCACTAAACTCAAGGAATTTTCAATCTTGGATGGCCAAAACAAAATCACACACAATAACATGTACAAAGTTTAGCAAAGTGTAACTTGTATAATGTGTGCAACTAGCAAAAGCTTGAGATACATGTGAGGTGATATGTGAATAGTAAGCAATCACAATTTCTACAAAATTTATCGCATAAATTTGAGAGAGACTATCACCTAAAGAGTTACATCATATAACTCCCACATCTCCTAGAATAAAAGCTTGCAATCATGTAAGTTTTTTGATTTGCTTCATAATGTACACACCAATTGTATTTGATCAGAAACTTATTAATAATGGCCAGAATAATGTACACACCAATTTTATTTGATTGATTTAATTATAGTCCAATAATGTACACTCCAATTTTAGCATTTAAACCGAGGCTACACCTTATATTCTTTTTGTCTATGTGCTACACTTTCTCGAGCAGAAAATCTTACAATATGCACTAAGGTGTTCATGATTAGCTAGTAAACAATGGTGAGATGGTTATTTATACCTTTCTTATTAAGTTCAAGTCCAACAATCAAAGGCATATGACTATAAACATCTTCCCACACAACATGCACTACAAAGCTCAAACTAGTAAAGTGTAATAAAATAAGCTCATCCAATCTAAACAAGGTACATAAACATGTTATGTAAAAATAAATTGGCCAACCTTGATTTCAAATCCAAGAAAAATAATGCAAACACATTTTGCATTTATTTTCTCCCTTTTTATTTATTTTTTATTTTTTTATTCTTGAAAAGAAATAACAAAAACAACCTAGAATGAAATGCATGAATGTTATGCAATGCAAATCCTAGAAAAGCAAAGAAAACAAAAACAATAAAGAAGAATGGTGACAAAGAGTAAAGCGATGAAGCACAAGGACCATGTCAGAAAGACTCAATTAGATTGAGCATTTTGCATTCAAAATTTTTTAGATGCAACTTTAGCATTGGAGTTATTATTCACATTAGAATTTTGAGCAACTCCAGGATTGGAATAAAGGTTTAAAGCCTTTACCAACTCACCAATAAGTACCATAGGATCTTGTGCTTGAGGCACATGTACTTTTGGCTTATTTGCTCACTTAGCAGCTTGCAGCTTGAAACAATTTGGACGAATGTGCCCAGACTTTCCACAAAAATGACAAACCCATGTAGGCTTATCATGCAACTTGCCCTTAGAAAGAGTAGAATTCTTAGGTTTCGACTCTTTAAGATCAACCCTAATCTTCCTAAGAGGTGTGACTTCTGCAAGTTTGGCAGCCTTATTCACAGAGGGTTTGACAACCTCACTCATAGGGGGTTTAGAAGAAGGAACAAAATTTGTGGAATGGGGTTCAGGCATAGAGATGCTTTCTACAAAACCTAAACTAGTTTTGTCTGAAGGAAACTTTTAAACACTCAGCATATGATCAAGTTTGGAACTAGTAGACTTATTTGTTTGTTCTCTAACAACAGATAATTCATGTTCCAAATTCTTAACTTTATCAAGAAAAAGCATCTACTTAGTCTTCACATTATTCAACAATTCATTAGTATCAAACAGTTTCACAAGCAAATTCTTCTTATCAAGTTCAAGAGATGCAATTTTCTTTAAGCCTAAATCAACATTCATAGCATCCTTTGCAGCAATTTCGTAAAGTTTATTGTAGGCTTCTTGTAAATCTGCATCCTCAGAGAGTTCCCATCATAAGGGTTCTCTTCAACAACAACACTTTCATTAAACTACAGCAATAGAAGCGAAAGCAATGAAGTTTCCATCCTCATCACTACCAGCCTTGATGAATCCTGTGATATCAGTGGGCTGAAAGTCTCGGACATTGATGATTTTGTGACTGAGTCCTGAGAAAACAAACACAGAATCAGAGGAGACCGGTGGAAGCCGGCCAAGAATCCTCCGATGGCAAAGTTAGTCTTTTTATAATTCCAAATATTTTGGAAGTATCAGAATGCCTTACCCTGTCGTTGGCAATCGCTTATATAGCAAGTGGGGAATGATTATTTGTTTGGTAACCGTTCCTATTGTTGAGGAGTACGAAAGATTCGGAGGTAACTTCCATAACTGCCATGGAAGTTACATTATTTGGATCTGTATTCCACAACCATTGGATTTGGCTTGTAATGGTTTGACTTCTCTCACTCCTGATGGAAATTTGAGTCATCTAAGGCTCAACATGCTCAGGACATAACAACCTCGTCCGTCCTTTAAGGACGGACGGATGAGGTTGTTATGGACGAGCATGCTCCTAAGTTCCTTTTTTTTTTCTTTGGACGACATATACAGACGAGATATGACTCGTGGATTTTCATTACACCATCAAGACTCATTATCAGAAACTTCATCACCACTAAGGGTTATTGCCATAGCCTTACCCTTAGACCTCAAGAATTTAAGACATTCTGATTTCACATGACTATACCCTTGACACCCAAAACATCGTTAACCCATAGAATTATTAGAAGATTGACCTACTTTCTCTTTAGGATTTTCAGTGTTGTTCACCTTAGTGGGATCATTTCTCCTAAAATTTCTAGGTTCAGCATTGTTCTTACCTCTTGCCCTTCTGTTGTTGTTCCTAAGAAAATTTCTAAAGTTCTTGGCAAGATAGGTAATCTTTGTAGCAAAGAGCTCATCATCAAATCCATTCACATTAACATCATCAACAGACTTAAGAGCCATTGATTTGGATTTACTAGTCTTAGGTAGGTCCAACTCATAGGACTGAAGAGATCCTATAAGTTCATCAACAGTGATGGAGTCCATATCCTTGCTTTCAGTGATGGCAGTCACTTTAGGTCTAAAATCCTCAGTCAAAGATCTAAGAATCTTCCTAACAATTTTAACTTGATCATAGATTTCACCCAATTATATATAGAATTAGCAATATCATTAAGTTTAGCATAGAATTCATCAAAAGATTCATCATCAGACATTCTAATGCTTTCAAATCTAGTTGTTAATTGCTACAACTTATTGATTTTAACTGCCTTTGTGCTTTCATGCACAGTCTGGAGGATATTCCAAGTAGTATGAGCAATCTCAACATAAGAGATTCTCTTAAATTCCTCCATAGAAATAGCATTAAAGATAGCATTCATAGCTTTGCTATTAAAGGCGGTTGCTTCTTTTTGAGAAGTTTGCCACTCACTAACAGGAGTGGTGGGCTTCTCCCATCCGTATTCAACGGAATTCCAAACTCTCTCATCAATAGATTTCAGGAATGCTTTCATCCTTACTTTCCAATAAGCATAATTATTCCCATCAAAGTGAGGTGGAATAACAAGAGAGTGACCGTGTTCCATGACAACCGGGGTCAAGGATCAACTCTTAGATCAAAGGATCTAAACACTAGAGCTAACCCACTCTGATAATACTTTTTTGTTTTTAGACCCCTTAAAACACAACCAGATTAACCTAGTTAATTAGCCAAGTGATTACTTAGTTAAATTAAACAGATCTAGGTTAATACAAATATATCATATCATTGTAAAGTGTGGAAAATAAAGAACACAATAATATGATAACCCAGGAAAACCAAATTGGTAAAAACCTTGGGGAGGATTTAACTTAGTTATCTTCAAGGTAAAACAAATCCACTATGAAAGAATTGAAGTTTATACAATAGCGACTTAGACTACTAACATCCTATTGCTACCTCAAGCAGGAAACTTACTACCACTACCACGTGATAGCTCTGAGTCCACAGACTACTTCTTTCTTGGATTCCTAGCAAGCACAAGTACTCTCGCTTGTATATCTTTAAGCTCTTGAATCTATAACTGAATTGATCACCAAGCTCTCGACATCAATCTTGAGATTGGAAATTCTAAGTGTGTATGAAGGCAAACATCTCTAGATCTCACAAGAGATTCACACACACAGCATAAAGAGCAACCTTAAAACGTGGCTAGGGTTTCTCCTTTTATACTTAAGGCAAAACATAAAATCCTACACGTCAAACGGGCTTGGGTTGAGTTGGAAAATTCTGCAGAAAAACAATTTGCACAAGCTTCGATCGATCGAGTCTAATTTTCAATCGATTGAGCCAGGCAAATTTACACGGTAAATCCTGCAGTACACTCAATTCCAACTTTACACTTAAAACATACTTTGAGCAAGTTTAAAACAAGACTAAACGTTTTGATCATGGTTTGCCAACATTACAAATTGAAGTTCTAATACATTTAAACCTAAAGTCTTAGAACCTAACAGATTACTTTCAAATTGATTCCCAGCCAGCCTTAGATAAGTTCAACTTGGAATTAGTGTTTTGGACCTCACGTGCTCAAAGAATATTGATTGGTTTGAAAAAGTAGCAAAATAGATATAGAGTTCTACTTAAAGTATTTTGTCTTTGCTTGGATTAGTATTTTGCACGTAAAGGACTACAATTCTAATGATTGAAGGACTTGTATCTTCACCGACTTAATATCCTATATAAGCAGTGTATTGCGGCAATTGAAGAGTGAGAAAAATAATGTGTGCGTGTGAGAAAAAGGGGCTCTCTCTTGATTGGTTATTTGATATTTATGGGTTGCAATTTGGAACAGTGAGAGAGGTTTGTTACTGCTTGGTTTTGGTTCTGCGGTTTGGTGATTTGCTCTCTTTTGGTGTGTTGCAACTTTTGGATTTGATTTGTGACTCTCTCTTTGGTTTGTGCACAATTCTTATTTGGTATTTGTGAACCTTTGGTTTGGTTTTGTATTTGTGAGAGTTGCATTTTGGAATAGTGAGAGAGGTTTGTTACCGCTTGGTTTTGGTTCTGTGGTTTGGTGATTTGCTCTCTCTTGGTGCATTGCAACTTTTGGATTTGATTTGTGACTCTCTCTTTGGTTTGTGCACAATTCGTATTTGGTATTTGTGAACCTTTGGTTCTTTGGTTTTGTATTTGTGAGAGAGAGTTATTTGGGTGTATTTGGGATTTGGGTTTGTGAGAGTGTCTCTACACCAATTTGTATTATCCCAAATTTGATATAGTAAAATTTGTTCGTCGTTGCTCGTGGATGTAGGCTATTGCCGAACCACGTAATTCTTGGTGTTTTGTGTCTATTTTCTTTTGGATTAATTTTCTTTGTTCCTATTGTTAGTTTGGAGATCTTTCTAAAGCCTAAAATATTTTCACAATCAATCTTGGTAATTTGAGCTTCCGCTATTTTACAACAAACTGGTATCAAAGCCAGGTTCACTACCTAGGCGTTTGGATTTGTTTTCTTTGGAGATTTTTGTGATTGGTTTGTGGATCTGATTACTGGGGAGAAAGTTGTCAGGTGATTACTCTACAAAATCTTCAGCAGATTCTTCTGGAAAATCTTTCTCAAAATCTTTTTCAAAACCTTTGGCGGTTAGGACGATGGTTTCTAATGCCAAATTTGAAGTAGAGAAATTTGATAGAATGAATAACTTTGGCATGTGGCAATGCGAAGTTATGGATGTCTTGGTCCAACAAGAGTTGGATATTACTTTGGAAGACAAACTTGAAGGGATGTCCAACAAGGGTTGGGAAAAGATTAATAGACAAGCTTGTGGCACTATTTGTTTGTGTTTGGCCAAGGATGTTATTTTAGGTGGTGACATGGTGATTAAGCCTTTGCACAAGTTCAAGTGTTGCTTGGACTTGTTTGGTATTTGCAATTTGAATTAGCCCATAAGGGCTTTGGTGGTGGTGACAGAGAAGTTTCATTTGTGGTGATATGCACTTTGTTTTGGACTCTTATTTGGATTTGGCACCATCTTTGGGTGCATTAGGCGTCCATTGGCGTATTTGGAAGTGGTTTTGGATAATTTTCACTTTTTTTTGGTTAGGCTCTGATTTGATTGAGTGCTTTGCATTTCTGGTTTAGGAGATGTCTTGTCAAGGTGGAGACTTGTTAAGGATTTGTATTTGGTGGTCTACAAATGTCGTTCTAAGGCTTGGTGGAATTCAAGCGAAGGTGGAGATTTGTGAAGTCGGTGGCTTGAATTCAACATAAACCATGATTGCTTTGAAGTGGCATACAAGACTTGGAGTCTATTCCAAGTGCAAATCTATTTCCTAATTGTTTTAGGACTCTTATAATTGGATTACTTTCAAATTGATTCCCAGCCGGCCTTAGATAAGTTCAACTTGGAATTAGTGTTTTGGACCTCACGTGCTAAAAGAATATTGATTGGTTTGAAAAAGTAGCAAAATAGATATAGAGTTCTACTTAAAGTATTTTGTCTTTGCTTGGATTAGTATTTTGCACGTAAAGGACTACAATTCTAATGATTGAAGGACTTGTATCTTCACCGACTTAATATCCTATATAAGCAGTGTATTGCGGCAATTGAAGAGTGAGAAAAATAATGTGTGGGTGTGAGAAAAAGAGACTTTCTCTTGTTTGATTCTTTGATATTTGTGAGTTGCAATTTGAAATGGTGAGAGAGGTTTGTTGTGGCTTGCTTTGGTTTTGGTTCTGCGGTTTGGTGATTTGCTCTCTTTTGGTGTGTTGCAACTTTTGGATTTGATTTGTGACTCTCTCTTTGGTTTGTGCACAATTCTTATTTGGTATGTGGTATTCGTATTTGGTATTTGTGAACCTTTGGTTTGGTTTTGTATTTGTGAGAGTTGCATTTTGGAATAGTGAGAGAGGTTTGTTACCGCTTGGTTTTGGTTCTGTGGTTTGGTGATTTGCTCTCTCTTGGTGCATTGCAACTTTTGGATTTGATTTGTGACTCTCTCTTTTGTTTGTGCGCAATTCATATTTCATATTTGTGAACCTTTGGTTCTTTGGTTTTGTATTTGTGAGAGAGAGTTATTTGGGTGTATTTGGGATTTGGGTTTGTGAAGTGTCTCTACACCAATTTGTATTATCCCAAATTTGATATGATGAAATTTGTTTGCCGTTGCCTGTGGATGTAGGCTATTGCCGAACCACGTAATTCTTGGTGTTTTGTGTTTATTTTCTTTTGGATTAATTTTCTTTGTTCCTATTGTTAGTTTGGAGATCTTTCTCAAGTCTAAAATATTTTCACAATCAATCTTGGTAATTTAAGCTTCCGTATTTTACAACAGAGGATCAAAACCATCAGGAATTATCCAAAGGGAAAGGTGATCTGAAGTATTGTGGGATTTGATGTGCTGCAATATATAGTTATTAACTATTATTAATTAAGGCTATGTTTCATGTGATAGTAAATTGAAGATATTATTTACTAGGGTACTCAACTAGAAAGAAGAAATAATATTTTCCTTTATATGTATTTTTTGTTTTCTTTGTTTTTAAATGATATTCTTTAAACTTTCATTCACAAAAGCACTGTATCAATTACATTGTTTGACGAAAATAGCCAAATAACACCTTTTTGTAAACTATATTGCAAGCTACTACTGTTTCAAAATATGTAGGAATCTACCACATTTTGGGTACTCGAATGTGGCGAAATCGAGTTTTCCATGGTATTCGAGTTTATGGAACTCGAGTACCATGGATTGGAAAAAATTTTCAAAATTTTTCTGAGTACATTTTTTCAAAGAACTAGAGTTTTTGGAACTCGAGTTTCACAAAATCAAGTTTTAAAAAAGGTGGTAGATCCCTACATATTTCCAAAATAGTGGTATATTGCTAATTTTTTCTGGAAACAGTGGTAGTGGGCCATTTTCGCCTACATTGTTTTGCATATAGGATATTAGAAAAGTAGAAAGTAGACACGACAAAATTAGACTTGACCCAAATTTGAAGGAAAATACTTGACTTGAACTCAATTTTTTTGACCTGAAACAAAAACAGATTGATCCATGAACTGATCCATTTTCCCAGGGTTAACCTGACTTTTTTTTTAATTTTTATTTTAAATTTATACCTGGCAGTGCACAACTAAAAATTATATGTCATGCCACTGCCAGCCCTATTGTGCTAGCAGCATAGCTGGTCACAACATTATTAAAAAAAGAGGAAAAAAAAAAAAAAACAAACAACCAAACAAACAAACAAAACTAAGCCAAAGCTACATGTAAATTCTGGATGTCTACTTTCAAATGAAGCAAGTCTCACAAAGAACTTCATTATTATAAAGAAAGAGATATTGACTTAAACTCAATTCCAACCCAATTTTATTGATGCAACCCTATTATAACATATTTTTACACTAAAATTTGACAACACATCTTTAAACTAGCAAATACATCATCCAAAGGAAAAGGGGAAAAAACATTAACTACACGTTCAGATAATATATAGTACAATTAATAATTTAAACTTCAAATCTGTATCTTTATATATCAATAATTAAACTCATTGATCTTTATATGGTGGAATGGGCTGAATAAGTAATGACAATACACGGTCCTTAGTTTCATGGTTCCCAGCACCATGTCCATCTCCATGTTGGTACATGCATTGGGCCATCCTTGCAAGGTTCAATGCAATTTCAATAAATGTTTCAGAGAAGGGAGAACTCGCAGCTCGGTCTTTATTCATCTTTTTCCATGTTGCACTAATCAAAAACCTTATGTGCTCACGAGCTTCTTCTTCACTAGCACCAGTTTCATTCATGTAACATTGGATTGATTTGGGGACATCGCCTCTTTTTAGCTCATCCTGAGTTTCCATATATATATATATATATATATATATATATAAATGGATGTTAGCCTATGAAGTATTCGGAGTATTCAAAATGAAATGTAGATGGTCCATTTCATGATCGAAATTTTATTTGTTGTTTCTAATAATGTACATGTTAGCATGTTATTTAAAATTTGAAATGACGTGACATTGGATATAATTTTGTAATATTTAATCTGAAGTATGAAATGAATTCATTTAAAAAGTTTACATACCGTAGATGTTCCAAGATCATCTGCAAGTCGTAAAATCATTGATGACCAACGAATTATGTTGGGGTACTCTTCCAAACAATCCAAGGCCTCCTTTGTTATTGGATTTGTGACAAAAAAATAAGCATGCACCAGTATAGTTGGTGCTGATATTGAAATCCATGCATTCTCAATGTATTCTTGAAGGCTCGGTGTATATCCGCTATTGTACCACTTTGCCTCTAACAAATAAGATCTACATATATCTGCCCACTGAAAAATTTATGATGGAAACAATGAATTAAAGTTAGTATAACACATCATGTATTTAGGAAAAAAATGTTGAAGGATTAATATAGATGAATTTAGAAGTCAAGTCCATACTGCTTTTTTAAAATATCGAATGACATGGAATCCTTGTTCCTTGAGTGTATCAAAGGCCATTTCATTAATTGAATTGTGTAGAGCAGTGAAACATATCTTCATATAATCTGGGAGTTCGTCTATTGCATTGATATCCCATCTGGAATTACAAAGAGTACCGACACAAGTCTATATGTCAAAGATAGCTTGAAGTAGTTAAGGTGTAGTGTCATTAATACCAACCTCTCAACAGCACCTGTGAAGAGCTCAAGTTCATCCAAGGTGCCATACACATCGTAAACATCATCTATTGTTGTTATTAGTGCATTGACCTTTGTTGACATTCTCCTACAATATCCAAACTGAGGCTGAAATATTACTCCCACTGTCCATAAGAAATTCTCCATTAGTCTATCCCTCGCAAAGCTCAAATTCTCTGCAAGGCCTGTGCTCTTCCACCACCTTTGTATGAATCAAAGAAGAATATACGAATGTTAGAATTACAGAAATTTCTGCACTTTGTCGTCTTCCATATTAGGCATATTAATCAGAAGTTTAAATTTTTAGACTACTAGGCTATTTAATATTTATTTTCTCATGTTTCCTTGAGGTTTGGTTTTTACCTTGACACTTGCTTTAGATCTTCTTGGTGGGCTGCTTGTACAATGTTGAAATCCAATTCTGCAAGCTCAAGTAAGATAGGGTTCATGTCTTGTTTGCTTCTATATATGTCAATGAACCATCTTGCTTCCGACCTCAGCATCCTCCAATGCAGTGGGAGCTCCAAGGAATGACTTATTATAGTAGCAAGATTTTTATCTTTGTTCTGCTTGACGTCTTCTTCTAGATGTTTGGTTGAGAAATCTCTTGCTTCGTCTAAGATATTTTCACCTTCTATCGAAAGGAATGAGGCTTCATACAAGGATAGCATACCCTTGGTATCCTCACAAAGGCATGCCTTGAACTTCCCTCTCTCATCCTTGAAACTATTGAAAACGTCTGCAATGAACAACACAAAACACGACAGTCGACGGTCATTAAATATATATGACATGTTTGTATACATCAAAACTTAGGTACAATTTCTTACGTTAAGTTTTTCAATTAAATTCACTCATATGGTTGTATTATTTAATGTGATATGTAAACAATTTTACTTAATTATTAACCAACATAACTATTTGGTTGAATTAAATTGGAGAATCTAAGGAAGTGCATGTACTTGACTTTACCCTTAGATATAAATATCCACTAGTAAAATCCTATTTTTTTTCATTGAATACCTTGAGACACACTGTATCCATGTTGTCTTAGTAGTCTAAATTTAAGAGCAGTGGCATATAAATTCTTCGTCTTCCATGTATCAGTGTCACCACCATGATCATTGTTGTATAGAGCTTCTAATATTCTCTTCAGTTCTGCCTCGAAGTGATAAGATAATCCTAGCCTTTGCAGGACATCTATCAGCTCAAGTTGCTCTAAAGGGTCCCCCACTTTGTGGAGCATCATCCTCACTTGTTGTACCAACACATTAATTTGTCTAGTGCACGATTCCTCCTGCATCACAATTTTATGATTAAAATGGTCTAATAGCACTAGTAAAATTAACAAATGAAAACAATAACAAAAAATGTACCACATATTCACTCCTCAGTGACTGAATGTAATCATATTGCCAAATGGGAGGTTGGTAATTTGCCGATCGCCGTGAAATTTTGGGACTACTTGAAATTTTGCTGGCATGCATGCATTGGACAGAGAAAGGAACGGTACCACTTCTGGGTGTTACTATGGAGAAAGTGGGACAGGTACTCTAGCGAAATTGTGGATAGGGAGTGAGTCAAGTAGGGTATGAGCCATTGACAAAGGTATTTGGAAAAGCTTACTGTAGTTTTTGGGTGGAATGAGTTACTTTAACTTGGACAACATATGGGCCTTTATATAGATCTTTTGGAATGTTGCCATCTCTACAGTAACATGAATTATTACTGCAAATATGTTCATATCCAGCCACGTGAAATTCGTGATCATATTAAAGAAGAATATCTCAGACATTTATTGTAATAATTCATGTCACTTTTTATTCCCATGACAAGGATAGGGCCACGTCGCTCGCATTATTAGATTTTTTTTCTTTCAGAAGTGACATTTGACAAATGCTTTTATATTGGTGGTTTGGATTTTGGCTAAATTACATTATGGTAGATCTAGCTTGGATCAAAGTTGCCGAAAAGGAAGCTTACCTGCCATTATTGGTGAGTTTGGGGGCTAAAATGGGCATTTTTCCCTTTCGCCTAAAAGATGTAGCAAAATGCTCATGTTTCGAAACTTGATTTTTAGAAAATCGAGTTATTTGAAAAAATTCACATGGAACTCGAGTTCTATAAAAAAAATTTATTTATTTATTTATTTTTAAGTTTGATTGCCTATAACTCGATTTTCTAAAAATTGAGTTTTAATGTAAAACTCGATTTTTAGAAAATTGAGTTTCAAAACAAGGGTATTTTGCTAGATAGTTTCAAAACATGGACATTTTGCTACATCTTTTGGGCGAAAGGGGCAAAAGTCCATTTTTGCCTGAGTTTGGGCTTTGGATAAGATAATTTAATCTCCGAAAGCTAACTAAGAATACCCATTCGGATTCAGATCTTCTAGATTTCCTAAGGTACTCTACTAAATAGATTTCCATAAATCTTAACAATTCTTTAATGATTTAATGGTCTAGATTTTGCCATGTCAACATTCGACTAACAATAATCTTAATTATTTTGTTTGCAACATTATTATTGTTAGTAGAATGCTGACATGGCAGAATCTAGACTATTAAATCATTAAAGTGTTGTTAAGATTTAAGGAAATCTATTTAGAGTACCCTAGGAAATCTAGAGGATCTAAATCTAGCTAGCTCCCAATCAAGCTCTATGATTAATTAATTAGTTTGTTAGATTTGGTTTGTGATTTTTGGTGCGGATCTAGAAATGAGTGGCAGCCATGGAGCAGAACAATATAAATGTCACACAGAATTTGGTTTACAAACGTATAATGTTTTCTCCGGCTGATAAACGTGGCTTTTGAATTGAGGAACTGATAGATTTGCTTGAAGTTTCCTTACCAACCTTTAATTGTTCACCAAGATCTCTCTCTCTCTCTCATATAATATTTTAAAATTTCAATGGTTAGAGTTGGAGTACCAAGTTCTCGTTGTTCTTATAATACATATGCCAAATTTCCTTACAATCAGATGGTTTTTAATATTTGATTTATAAATTCATCATTTATATTTTATACATGATTTTAAAATGCAAAATTTTAAATTTTAAATAGTTTATAGATGAGATATATCAATCTTAGATTATCTTGAAATTTTGCAAGTCTAGAGAGTATAAAAAAAAAGGTAATCTAAATGTTAATTTTACAAAATTCATATCTAATAAAAAAAATATTGAGTCATGTAATTTTATTTTTATTTAGAATTACACTAAGTGGAATTTAAACCCACCCATATATATATATATATATATATATATATACACACACTTAAATACATACTAGTCATATACTTGTGCGAAGTGCACACAAATTTGACATGATTTTTCTTTTTGTAAAATGAAAGGAGAAAAATATATTATATTTATAGGTCTCAAGTCCACCTCAAAATAATGTGATTATATTATACTGGAGTATATTGAATATAGTATATATTTTATATTCATGAAAAAATTGTTAATATATGCCCATATTTATTGAACCTAGATTATGGTAAGAAAGAGAAATAATACCATTACCTCAAGCTCAAAACAATAGTTGGATCTATGCATGTGAACATGATATATCATGTAATAGAAAACATAGTTTATGCTTCTGTGTAAAAGTTATGCGCCATATGTACTCTAGACCATGTATGTGTGCATAAATTATTATATTTGATTTGTCATTATTGAGGGAGATATCATATATATATATATATATATATATATATATATATATATTTGTAATAGGTAAAACTTAGAGAAAATCCATTTAGATTCTACAATTGAAGTTCAATTTTGTGTCATGTGTTCTAAATTATTTATTTTTAGAGAATTTTATTTCTTAATTTTGGAGCCAAATGTGAGACCACATCATAAATATTTATTCAAGTAAATTATTGAGTACAAAAATCAAAGAGTCTAAAATTAATGAACGGTAAAAAAAAAAGAAAAAAAAGTGCTTCACAATATCAAAAATTAAGAATTGATAAATTTTTTTTTTTTATAAAAAATATGAACAATTTACATTTTCTACTTAATAATATTCTTACAAGATTTTTTAAAGACTTAACAAAATATAAGAATGACTATATATCAATAGTATTTAAATTATATATATATAAGAATTATATTATGCATTTTAATGTATTTCTTTTAAGTATATCCATGCATATGCATCGAGTTATAAGCTAGTTAAAGATAATGAAGTCTAATCCTTTTCACGGCCTAAACATAATCCTACTTGGTGTGCAAACAAAGTAATTCAAATTTTAATTGCACTAGTCTTAGTATGGTGACCTTTCTCTATTCTAATCAATTTAAAGTCTTTTGGAACGTGTAAAAAGCTTTTGTAGTTGAACATAAGAAAAAGCAGAAGAGAAATATGGATTACAATGAGTAGGTGTACGTACAAGTTAGATTTTAGAGAGTAGTTTATAAAGATCTCTAAAATCTAACTTGTACGTACACCTACTCATTGTAACCCATGACTAAGAGGTGAACAACCACGGTGGGAGTAAAGATTTTATGTTCTTATCCCTGAAAAGATGTTGTATTCCTTTTCAGAAAACCGACGTTACATTCTTTCTGTTGTACATTTCGTGCTTTTTGTATGTTCATCTTTCTTCTCCTCTGTTTTCCTTCTCTAAGAGTACAAGGAATGTTTTTTTGGTACACAAGGATAGGCTAGTCACAACATTATTAGGAAAAAAAAAAAAAAAAAACCTAAGCCTAAGCTACGTGTAAGCTCTGCCCTATCCCTAAAGTTCATATCTCACTCATTTCAAATATAAATTAAGTAAAATTTGTGTGCGTTTTGAAATTCTGGATGTCTACTGTTAGGTTCTAAGACTTTAGGAACTAAATATATTAGAACTTCAATTTGTATTGTTGAAAAACCATGATCAAAACATAGAGTCTAGTTTTAGGCTTGCTCAAAGTGTGTTTATTTATAAAATTAAAATTGAGTGATTGCAAAATTTATTGGACTAAATTTGCAAGACTCAATCGATCTAAAATTAGACTCGATCAATCGAATCTCACGCAGATTTATTTTTCTGTAGAATTTCCAATTCAGCCTAAGCCTATATGAGGTGTAGGGTTTTATGTTTTACTCCAAGTATAAAAGGAAAAACCCTAGCTACATTTTAGAGATCTTTGATATGCTGTGTGTTGAATCTCTTGTGAGATCTAAAGGTGTTTACCTTTATACACACTTAGGGTTATCAAAATCAAGATTCATGTCAAGAACTTGGTGATCGCTTCAGTTGCTGCATAAAGAACTTAACGAATATCTGAAACCTTTGAGTGGAGTCTCAAAGTCACAAGTGGGAGTACTTGTAGTTGCAGTGGATCAAGGAAAGAAATAGTCCGTGGACTCGAGTTGTCACGTGGTCGTGGTAGTAAGTTTTCTACTTGAAGTAGTAATATGATATTAGTGGTCTAAGTTTTATTGTACAAACTTCAATTCTTTCATAGTGGATCTGTTTACCTTGAGGATAGTTAGGTTAAATCCTCTCCAGGTTTTTTACCGGTTTGGTTTTCCTGGGTTATCATATCATGTGTTCTTTATATTTCCGCATTATTTATATGATATGATTTTGATATGATTTTCTTGTGTTAACCTTAATCTGAATAATTTATCTAAGTAATCACTTGACTAAATAACTACGTTAAACAACTTGTGTTTTAAGGGGTCTAAAAATGTACAAGTGGAATCAGAGTAGGTTAGCTCTTGTGTTTAGATCTTTTGATCTAAGAGTTGATCCTTGACCCCTGTTGTCATGGAACACGGTCACTCTCTTGTGATCCCACCTCACTTTGATGGGAACAACTATGCCTATTGGAAAGTAAGGATGAAAGAATTCCTAAAATCTATTGATGAGAGAGTTTGGAACTTCGTTGAATACATATGGGAGAAACCGACTACTCTTGTAATCGAGTGGTCAACTTCTTAGAAAGAAGCAGTTGCTTTTAATAGCAAGGCCATGAATGCTATTTTGAATGTTGTTTTTATGGAGGAATTTAAAAGAATCTCAAATGTTGAGGTTGCTCATACTGCATGGAATATTTTCCAAACTGTGCATGAAGGCACAAAGGCAGCTAAGATTAATAAACTGCAGTAGTTAACTAGTAGATTTGAAAGTATTAGAATGTCTAATGATGAATTTTTTGATGAATTCCATGCTAAATTGAATGATATTGTTAACTTTGCTTATAATTTGGGTGAAATTTATTATCAACCTAAGATTGTTAGGAAGATACTTAGATCATTGACTGAGGACTTTATACCTAAAGTGACTGTCATTACTGAAAGCAAGGATGTGGACTCTATCCCTGTTGATGAGCCTGTAGGATCTCTCCAGTCCTATGAGCTAGACCTACCTAAGACAAACAAATCCAAATCAATGGCTCTTAAGTCAGTTGATGATGTCGATGGGAATGGAAGGACAAGAGGTAAAAACAATATTGATCCTAGGAATTTTAAGAGAAATGAACCCACTAAAGTGAACAATACTGATAAATTTAAAGAGAAAGTATGTTAAACCTCTAATAATTCTTTGGGTCAACAACGTTTTGGTTGTCAAGGATATGGTCATGTGAAATCAAAATTACCTACATTCTTGAGATCAAAGGGTAAAGCTATGGCTGTAACTCTTAGTGATGATGAAATTTCTGATCATGAGTCTGGTAGTGATGAGAATGGAAACTTTATTGCTTTCACAGCTACTGTTGTAGTTGATGAACGTGTTGTGGTTGAAGAGAACCCTTATGATGGGGAACTCTCTAAGAGTGGTGATTTGCAAGAAGCTTTTAATAAGCTTTGTAAGGTTGCTGCAAATGATGCAATGAATGTTGACTTAGGCTTAAAGAAAATTGTTTCCCTTGAGCTTGATAAGAAAAATTTATTGTTGAAATTGTTTGATGCTAATGAATTGATTAATAAGGTGAAGACTGAAAACATGATGTTGCTTAATAAGATTAAGAACTTGGAACTAGAATTATCTGTTGCTAGAGAACAAACTAATAGGTCTGCTAGTTCTAAACTTGATCACATGTTGAGTGTTCAGAAGTCTCCCTTAGACAAAACTGGTCTAGGTTTTGCAGATAGCATCTCTGTGTCTGAAACTCATTCCACAAACTTTGTTTCTTCTTCTGAGCCCTCCAAGAGTGAGATTGTCAAACTAGTAGAAGTTACACCACCTCTTAGGAAGATTAGGGTTGATCTTAAAGAGTCTAAGCCTAAGAATCCTATCCTCCCTAAGGATAAGTTACATGATAGACCTTTATGGATTTGTCATTTTTGTGGAAAGACTGGGCATATAAACTGTTTCAAGTTGCAAACTGTAAAGTGAGCAAATAAGTCAAAAGTACCTATACCTTAAGCACAAGATCTTATGGTACTTATTAGTGAATTGGTAAAAGCGTTAAACCTTTATACCAATCCTAGATTTGCTCATCATTCTAATATGAATAATAACTCAAATGCAAGAGTTGCATCTAAAAAGTTTTGGATGCAAAAGACTCAATCTCATTGAGTCTTTCTGACATGGTCCTTATGCTTCATCTCAATACTCTTCGTGACCATTCTTTTTTTGGTGTTTTGTGTTCTTTTTGCTTTTAGGATTTGTATTGCATAACATTCATGCATTTCATGATAGGTTGTTTTTGTTATTCATTTAAAATTTTTTTTTTTTTAAAGGAGGAAGGAAAAATGTGTTTTGTATTATTTATCTTGGACTTGTAATCAAGGTTGGCCATATTATCTTTACATAACATGCTTGTGTACCTTGTTTAGCTTGGATAAGCTTATTTTACTGCACTTTACTAGTTTTAAATATGTAGTATATGTTGTGTGGGAGTTGTTTATAGTTTTTGATCACTTGATCTTGATTTTGAAGTCACATACTTTTGATTGTTAGGACTAAAACTTAATGAGAAATGCATAAATAACCATCTCACCACTGTTTACTAGTCAATCATGAACACCTTAGTGCATATCATAAGATTTTGTGCTCAAGAAAGTGTAGCATATGCACAAAAATAACATAAGGTGTAGCCTCAGATTGATACTAAAATTGGTGTGTACATTATTTGGCTATAATAAAGATGACACAATAGAATAAAATTGGCGTGTACATTATCTGGCTAATCTAATAATTTCATAATGAAATAAAATTTGTGTGTACATTATGAGGCAAAATAAGAAACTTACATGATTGCAAGCTTGTTTTCTAGGAGATGTGAGAGTTATATGATGTAAATCTTTAAGTGATAGTCTCTTTAAAACTTATGTGATGAATTTTGTAAAAATTGTGATTGATTACTATCTATATATCACCTCACATGTATCTCAAGCTACTGCTAGTTGCACACACTACACAAGTTATTCTTTGCTAAACTTAGTACTTGATATTGTGTGTGAATTTGTTTTTGGCCATCCAAGATTATATGTTCATTGATTTTAATGCAAAATGTGTTTAATGTTTGAATTTTGAGGACAAATTGGTTTAAAAACTTGTTTTTTGGAAGATCTGGGTTGAATTCTAGTGTTTTTAAAAAACTTTTAATATCATACTCATGCATTTCATTCATGAAATATTGTGTTTTGAGGAATTTCTGCATAAAATTACTCTATTTTTCAAAAAACTCATTTTTCCAGATTTTTGATTGAGCGATAAAATTTTTGTTTGAATCTGCCTGGCTTGATTGGTGCTCGATTGATACTCGATTGATCGAATTTAATTTTTGATCGATCGAAGCTAAATTTCGACTTTGAAAATCGGTCAGTAAGTGTTTTAAAAAGAAGCTTCTCACGTGCTCTTCATTATTTTCAAAACTTTTCAAACACTCTTCTCACTATTCTTTTGTGACCAATCCAATCTAAAGCCATTTTTGTCGTTTTCTTCCACAAATTTCTCAAGGGTTTTTGTTTTCAAGCTTATGTTAGTCACTTTTACCCTTTCTTTTTCATTAAAATCACATTTTTCATGCATTTTCAATGAATATTTCGAACCAACCATTTCTTGGATTTGAGATCATTTTAGTTGTTTTTAATCAAAATAAATCAATGGGTTTTTGTTCTTAGATGATATTAACATTATTCCCATGCATTAATTTGATTAATTTTGTGATTTGAGGAAAATTGAATTTTCTAGGGCTTGAAACATTGTTCTGAATGTTCAAATAGCGTTGAAAACACTATGAACGTTTAGACCCCCAATTACAAATTATCAATTCAAGCTTAATATCAAACAATAAATGTGCGGAACATGAACATAAGCTAATGACAGAATTGATAAACAATCTAAACCAAATAAAATCACATCCACTTCAGAAATTAAATGGCAAAGATTAAGGGAAGAGAGATGCAAACACAAGGACAACACAACGATGTGTTATCGAAGAGGAAACCGAAGCCCTTGGCGTAAAACCTCTCTGCCGCCCTTCAAGCGGTCAATAATCCACTAGAAAATGTAGTTGGGATACATGAACAGCAATAGACCCTACAAGCCTAATCTACCCAGGTACTTAAGCCCTCCAACCTTCTTGCTCCAACGAGGTTGCACCGAACTTTTGTCTTTTCTAGCTTACTGGATTCCGCTATAGCCTATAGCATCAACCAATAACCATTGGTCCCTTTCAAACTGCTTCCCTAAGCACCAAAAGACATTCTCACAGACGTGGGTATGGTGAGAAAATGATTTGGTCAAGAACCTCTCAAGGATGTTTCAATGGAAAGGGTGAGAGTGGAGGAATTTGAAGAGTCTTTATGTGAAGATTGTGGATGAATCAATCTTGTTTTTCTCTAGGGTTTCTCTCTCAAAATTCTCTCTAGAAACTCTCTACATTTCGTGGGTATAAGGGGTATTTATACTAGGGTGAGATAGGAATGCAAAGAGTCAAGTTTTTTAAAACAGAGCTGGTTGGCGGCTTGGCCTCGCGACTTGATTAAGTTGCGAGTTCAAGCCGCGAGATAACAGAACGGCCAGGCTGGACCTTTTGTCCTGTAGTGCACCAGCTGGAGTGACTGTTCATCTTCTCACACACTTTACTCGTGTGCTGCAGTTGGCGGCTTGCCAGTCGCGAGTCACCCGCAAGTCCCAGCTGCGAATCCCTGCATCCTTGCACAATCTTGAGCATTTCTTCACACTCTTTCACTCACTACCCTTACATGAATCCCATCTAAATACAGCGTTTCTAAGTGCTGAAATACAAGCAAATTGGCACGGAATAAAGCCAACAAAATGGTTGATTAAATTCAACCTTACAATCTTCCCATTTGGCTATTCCGTGACAAAACCCTACAACAAACTCTAGACTTAACGCGTGAGTTGGGAACAATTTGAAAACTCACTCACACCTAACTCTAGAAACTGTGAAGCTCTTGAACCATAAGACCAAATATCTCCTGAAACACAACAACACAATAAGTTCATTGTATGCAGAAAACTTGTAATGCATATGGAGCAAGCACAATGCGATCAATCAAAATGGGATAAATCAGTGAGTTGGGAACAATTGGAAAACTCACTCACACCTAACTCTAGAAACTATGAAGCTCTTGAACCATAAGACCAAATATCTCCTGAAACACAACAACACAATAAGTTCATTGTATACAGAAAACTTGTAATGCATATAGAGCAAGCACAATGCGATCAAGTAAAATGGGATAAATCAATCAACCATGGCTTGACCAAACAGGAAATCACTATATAATAGTGATCACAATGCTTATTCACTCAAGGAATGAACATCCAGACATGCAAGGTAATAAGCTTATTTGCAAAGTATCATTTGCATGTCCAACACTCAACCAATGCACAAAACATATATGCATCTAGGATGTAAAGTTGTTATTTACAACTATGTTTTTTGTTGGCTTTTATTCCGTGCCAAATTTGATTGTAATTTTATTCAATCGTTTATACCCTATATTTATTGTGGGATTTCATTGTAAGGGTTGTGTGTTAGAGAGAGAGAGAGTGTGAAGACTCAAGCATTTGAAGACTGAAGATTTCTCGCGGGTATGTCGCGACTTAGCTTCCCGCGAAGTGACACATGTGCCCTGCACATGCTGGAATGCGAAGAGTCAGGACAGATGTAGACAGCTGTGTTTCGCGAGTAGCTCGCTGGTAAGGCCTTCCCGCGAGATACCCGCGAAACGCTCTGTTTAGCTGATCTGTCATTTTTGATACACTCTATCCTTGCCCACTCTATATATACCCTCATTACCCACAAATGTTGGTGAGGCCATTCAGAGAGAAAAACCCTAGATAGGTTTTCTACAACACACACACCCTTCTTTTGAGAGAGAGCTACTCCTCCTTAGTGAGAAATCATTGTAGCCTCTTCTCCATCCCTCTCCCATTATCATACCTTGAGAGGAGATTTGTACCCAAACACAACCCACACCTATTCAGAGTGTAGAAAGTGTTTTGGAGTTGCTGGGAAGCATTGGAAGAAGCCAAGGATGGCAGATGCAACATGGAGCTTGTTGCGGGATCCGGAGAACTAGGACAAGACACGGTTCCGAGAAGCCTTGTTGGAGTAGGAGCTTGGAGGGCTTAGGTACATCGGGTAGATTAGGCTTGGAGGGTCTCTTGCTAACCCATGTATCCCAACTGATTGTCTAGTGGATCGATTTCCGCTTGGAGGGCGGCGGAGAGGTTTTTCACCGAGTTCTTCAGTTTCCTCTTCGAGAACACGTCTCGGTGTTTTCTGAGTTTGCATCCTTCTTCCCTACTCTTGTTTATTTCATTTTTACTGCTGTGTTGCTTTAAATATGGATTAGAGTAGTTGTCTTGCTTATACGCTTGTGTTTACATTATTCCGCACTTAGTATTAAGTTAGTGTAAAATCAACCAAGCCGTTATTTTAATTAGGGGTCTAAATTGCTCTTGTGTTTTCAACACATTTTCGAGCTTTCATAGGAACAAGATCCTACAAGGGCACAAGAGTGGTGTACTTAAAGAAAATGCATGACATTTAACAACAAGTACTTAAGCTACAAAGCAAGGGTACAAAAACCTAAAAACCTTAAAAGCTTACAAAAGCAACAGGTACAGAGAGTAAATATATGAAACTGAAAAACAATATATAGATATATATGTGTACCAGTTGACCACAAGTTTTCCCAAAAAGTATTATAAACATATCCACACATGAGTATATAAAAACTAGCAAGCAAATAAATATAAACAGGGCAGGTATAAATGTGTGAGTGTATATCAACTATGTCAACTCTTTTTGAGCACACAACTCCCCCTTTCAATATGCACACTCCTTCTCATTCTTGTGCTGCTCTCCCCCTTACTATGTGTTGCTCTCCCCCTTTTTGGCACAAATAGCTAAAGGCTATCTTCCAGTTTTTGCTGCATAGCATCCAGTTGTGTCTCAATAGTTGTGAGACGCATTTGAGTTTGGTTGTTGATGGAATGGAGAAGCCGTTCCAAATCGGAAATCCAATGAAGCACATTTTCAATCTAGTAACTTTGCTTGGCTGTTTGAAATCCAGGGGGAACAGATGGAGTGCCAGTTGATTGTATAGGTGTAACTGAAGCATAAGCAGTTGGAGTTTCATAGGTGGATGGCTCACTCTTAGGTGTTTAAGAGGAATGACTCTTGCTTGCTTGAAGAGTTATCATAGATATTGGTCTAGAACGCGGTATAATCTTTCCATCTGTTGATGAGCGAACACCTTCACGAAGCAAAATCTTCATGATGAGACTGCAAAAAGGAAGGCAAGTTCAGGCTATTGATCGAGCTGCTGCTTTCCCAATGGTCTAAAATATGTGGGCACAGATATCAATTGGTACACCGGTAATGAGATCACAGAGAAATTGTGCTCTTCCAAGATTGATGAATGCAGTGATAGACAATGGGTATAGGTTGGAGAACATTATCAACTTCAGAGTCGTCAGTTCAGGCGAAAACTGTGCAGTGCTTATAAAGGAACCTTTGCTTGAAATCTCATGCTCAGGTCCAAGAACTTGACTAATGTCATGTAGCATAGGCTCTCTATCATCATATGGAGTGAGATCCACATTTGCTATTCTGGTGATACGAAGAGTCTTTGCAATGTAATCCGAATTGATGGAAAATTCTTTTCCTCTTACCCAACACTTCAACTCTACTCCTGTGTATCTTGCATTAGAGTAGAATTCCTTAACCAATTCGTCAACCGGGTCCACGAAGTTCCCGAATAGATCAGCCCAATCTTTTGCTTCAAACAACTTGGGAATAAATGTTGTTTCCAATGTATCAAATTTGACAATCCTTTCCACCACAGTGGGAGCCTTTATAAAAATGTTGTCATAAGTCTGTGAGTCAGTTGGAGTCCTGAATTTCTCAATATCTGAATCTTGAGATGACTGAGTCAAGCGACGAGTCCCGCTTAGCAACAGGGGATGGGACATCAATTACAATGTCTTTTCCTTTAGTGGAATGGCATGACATCTACAGAAAAGAAGACACACAGCAGAGAACCAAGAGCGAAACCCCAAAACATGGAACCCAATTTTATTAGAGTCAAGTTAGTTGAAGAATTGAATAAGCAGTAAAGATTAAAGACAGATATGACTTAAACACAGACCATAAACCAAGACAATACAAAGAAAATAAGCAACACTGATGCAATGAATATTTGAGAAATTAAATGGTGACCAAAATGGTGATTGTTCAGAAACAACTCAGCAGAAAATGAACACTGAACATTGCACTGTCACAGATAACTGTCAAGGTTACCCTTTACCATGGAATGATATGAACAGAATAACACATTCAAGAAACACAATGAGAAAAGCAATCAACAGTCAATATCACCAATACCCAAACAAATACACTCAACAAAATAGGTCCAACCCATGTAAGAACATGATATATCTCAAAACACAGTGACAACTCATAAATCAAGAAAATAATGCTCAATTCATGAAATATGAAGTGAGAAAGAGAAAACCCATACCTTTTTCTTGAAAATTTGAGAAGAAATGGTGCAAAAATGGAGGATTTTCGAAGAGAGACACGGTGTGTTTGAAGGAGTGAAATGGGGAAGATAATGAACAATCACACAAATTCGAGGGAAAATTGAAAAATATTTTAAAAACTGACTCTAAAATGCAAAACACGCGTTTTTTTGTGACTGGATCAAGTCGCCAGAAAGTCGCCAGGGCAAGCTGCGAAACACTTTGAAAACAAGATTGTTGAAAAATCTTCTAAGTGTTTTTCGCGACTGGAATGTCTACCCGCGAAAGAGTCGCGAGCTGAGCCGCGAAAATCTCTGTGTACCCCTCGCGACTGGACCTTCCACCTGCGAACAAGTCGCCACACTGAGCCACAAGAAGCATCACAACTCGAATTTTGAAAAATATTCTAAGTATTTTTTGCAACTGAGACTTTGACTTGTCAGTGAACCGCGAAAAATCTCGGAGTAGGCTCGTGATTGAGGCATGTGGCTGGGCCAACCCGCGACTGAGTCGCCAAAACAGGACAACACTGTTTTTGAAATTTTGATATTTTTGTAAAAACAAAACAACTTTCCAAAAACAACTAAAAACACTCAAAAATCTTTTTGTGTTTGATCAACAAAGATTGAGCATGTGAAAACACATTTAATCAAGTACAATCACACAAATGAATATGGCATTCATTGAACATAGACTTGTGTGATGTGTGTGGATATCAAAAATGAGATAGTCTTTAGTCCAATGTGAAGCTTCAATGATCAATTCAATCAAGGTATACACAACTAGCACTAGATAATGTGACCCATCTCAATTATAGAAGTATGCATATATGACCTCCCACATTAGCTTGATTACATTTCTTTGAAGCTTTTCATTTGGCTTCATGTTCAACATAACATTTGATCTTTATGAATCAACACATCTCATTGTGAGATTGATGCCTGAAATTTTTGATATTTCAATTTGATGAGTTAGCCTTTGGCTTCTTGGGCATCATACATTTTATTTTTGGTCGCTTTCTCTTTTTCCTAGTCAAATACTAGTATGTGCGACAGGCTTTTACAGCTCAATATCTCTTTTCCTTTGGAGATTTACATTTGGTGAGCTCTTTAAGCAAAAAGAACAAAATAAAGAGTGGGAAGATATATAGGCACAAGTCTATGCATGTCTCAAGATCAACTAAACCATTCACTAATCATTCATGACAAGGTTGAAGATCTATTTACAACAGTCACACAGATTTTAGAATTTCTTCCACAATGATATGAGTGCATAAGAAACAAGCTATGCTCGTAGATTCACTAAGCCATTAGTACAAAGGTACAAGGCAAAACATGTTTTGAGACAAAGCTCAATAATGCCAATCAAACTTTTTGGATTTTCTACTTTTTATGTGTTTTTGGATTTTTGACATAAAAGCAAGAAAAGATTGATAAAAAACAACAATGTAAAAACATTTAAAAAGAAACAAGAAAACAACCAAACAATTTTCAACACTCATTAGCAAAAAGCATACTACCAAACATAATCACAAAGCATAGGAAGAATTAATGCATGGACATGTTATAATGCTAATGCATGAATACCCTTTGTCACCCACACGTCACGTGCGTTTGGGGTGATATCCTTGACGGATTGGGTACGAGAGTTAGGACTTTTAAACCTTCTTGTGAAGCTTCCCAAGCAAGTGGTGAAGGCACCAATCATCTTCATCACGTCCATCATTCCGGGATCACAGTTTTGACTTCTTGGTTGCTCACCACCCCAAAACCTCTTGTCATTTCTTCTTCCTCGTGATCGAGGAGCGCTTGCATTGTTTAACGCTCTCAGCTTATGACAGTTGGGTCTGGTATATCCTTGCAATCCACAATAGTGACAAAAATGATTTGTTCTAGGACCCCGTTGTGATCTTGGAAGTGATCTTCCTCTAGCTTCAAATCTGGCTTCTGATTGATTACGGGACTTATTTAACACCCATTGATCAGCCACCTTCTTCTTCTTTTCAACCTTAACTTTCTCAGGAATAGGCTCTTCTACAACCGTATCTTTGGCCTTCACAAACTTCACTTCTTTGTTAACATTGGATGATGAGCTACTCCCTCCGGTATATCCTAACCCGGATTTGCTGAGAAGGGTTTTTTAGATGAAATAACATCTTCTAGCTTCTTGGAGGAGACCCTCTCTATCTTGGCATGTGCTTGCACTACCTCTTGCTCAAGAAATCTCACTTTTGTATAAGCTTCTGATAGTTCACCATTTAGTGTTTCAATTTCACACTTTGATTCCTTATATCTGACTAAGAGACTTCTGTAGTCCTCCTCGGCTTTCTTCATCTTCTTCACAGCCGCCTTCGCCACCCTTGCATACTCTCCCAATTTCTCAAGAAATAAGGTGTAATTCTCTTGAAGACCACCTGTATTCTCATCCTCTTCAGCATCTAATTCTTCAACAACTCCCATTGATTCTTCATCACTATGCTCTCCAAGCTCTTGTACAAGCAAATTCAAGTCCTTCGAAGACTCACCATGAGCAATGGTCATAAACGCGGAGTAATTTCCTTCTCCGTCACAGCTATCCTTATAATCAGAATTTGATGAATCCGAGTCACTTAGAGTAGTGGCATAAACCTTGCCCTTCGATTTCAAATAATTTGGACATTCTTTCTTGAAATGTCCATATCCGTTGCACCCGAAGCACATGATTCCTTGCGAAGATTGGGATTCTCTACCATCTTTCCTTCTGAATTCCCTTTTCTCCTTCCCGAAATTTTGAAATTTCCCTTTGTCACCAAATTTCCCATTGTTCTTGAGTTTTATGAACTTCTGGAAGTTTTTCACAAGGTACGCCACGTCTTTATCTACAGCATCTTCATCCGAAGAGTCATGAGATACTACCCTCTCATCAATTGTCTTAAGAGCAAGAGATTTTCTCTTCTTTTGCGTGGGCAGTGACAATTCATATGTCTGCAATGAACCAACCAACTCTTGAACTTTAATATCGTCAAGATCCTTGCTCTCTTCAATAGCTGTTACTTTGGCACAGAAGCTTTCTAGCAGTGACCGAAGAATCTTCCTTACTATTTTTGAATCCTCCGTCTTTTCCCCCAAATTGAATTTGCTGACGACCACCTTGTCCAACTTACTATAAAAAGAGTCAAATGACTCATCCTCGCTCATCTTGAGCTCCTCAAAGTGAGTGGTCAACATCTGTAGTTTGGTGTCTTTCACTTTCTTTGTTCCTTCATAAGTAGTCTCCAGAATCTCCCATGCTTCCTTAGCAATAGTGATATGTGAAATCTTGTGAAATTCTTCTGGAAAGACACCACAGAAGATAGCATTCAAGGCTTTACTATTAGCATTAGCCGCCGCAAGAGCTGCCTTATCCCAAGTGGATTTGGTAGCCTCCGGCCTAGTCCAACTTACTTCAACTGCATCCCACACAGCATCATCAATAGAACACAAAAATGTCCTCATTCGGACTTTCCAAAATGCATAATTATTACCATCAAAAAATGATGGTCAGTCGCGACTGTTCATCTTCTCGCACGCTTCACTCGAGTGATACAGTTGGCGGCTTGTCAGTCGCGAGTCACCCGCGAATTCCAGCCGCGAATCCCTGCATCCTTGAACAATCTTGAGGATTTCTTAACACTCTCTCACTCACTACCTTTACATGAATCCCACCTAAATATAGGGTTTCTAAGTGCTGAAATACAAGCAAATTGGCACGGAATAAAGACAACAAGATGGTTGATTAAATTCAACCTTACATGGTCAATTAGGGATTTTGTGCAATTGGGCTAAAATTGATTAAATTGACTTATGTTATTGATTGATTATGTCATTATATGATGTTTTCTAACTAGTGTAATGATTAATTGATCAATTTGGTTTAATTTTTGAAATTGGGTTTTTCAAAACTAAAACTCTATGTTCAAGTCAATTGATGGTTTATAAAGTAAAATTGAACAAATTTCAATGCATTAGACCATGCATCATATGTGCATTCATTACGTGTGTAAAGTTGTGATTTACAACTATGTTTTTATGTTGGCTTTATTCCATGACAAAAAGTGTTGTAATTGTTTTAATTTTGTTCCTTGCATTTTGTGGGATTTTATTGTATTGGGTTAGTATGAAGTTGGTGAAGACTCAAGCTAAAATGAAGAATCCATGGATTTCGCGGGAAGCTCATGAGAAGCTAACCCGCGAAAGAGCCATGTGAGGAGCACATGACTGGAAGCTGAAGAGTCATGCCAGGCTGTCGTTTTCACGAGTGTCTCGTGTGAAAGGCCTTCCCGCGAGATAGTCACAAAACTTTCTGCCTGGAGGATTTTTAAGAGTGACTTTCTTACCCTTCACCCATACTATATATACCCTCATTACCCATAAATGTATGAGAGACCATTCAGAGAGAAAAACCCTAGATAGGTTTTCTACAACACACACACCCATCTTTTGAGAGAGAGCTACTCATCCTTAGTGAGAAATCATTGTAGCCTCTTCTCCATCCCTCTCCCATTGTTATACCTTGAGAGGAGATTTGTATCCAAATACAACCCACACCTATTCAGAGTGTAGAGAGTGTTTTGGAGCTGCTGGGAAGCATTGGAAGAAGCCAAGGATGGCAGATGCAACATGGAGCTTGTTGCAGGATTCGGAGAGCTAGACAAGACACGGTTCCGAGAAGCCTTGTTGGAGTAGGAGCTTGGAGGGCTTAGGTACATCGGGTAGATTAGGCTTGGAGGGTCTCTTGCTAACCCATGTATCCCAACTGATTGTCTAGTGGATCGATTACCGCTTGGAGGGCGGCGGAGAGGTTTTTCGCCGAGTTCTTCGGTTTCCTCTTCGATAACACATCGGCGTGTTATCTTGTGTTTGCATCTTTCTTCCCTACTCTTTTACTTTCCTTTTTACTGCTGTGTTGCTTTAATTATGGATTAGGGTAGCTTGTTTGTTTATTTGCTCGCTTTACACTATTCCGTACTTAGTATAAAGTTAGTGTAAAATCAATTGAGCCGTAACTTTTAATTGGGGGTCTAAACAGCTCTTATGTTTTCAACACATTTTCGAGCTTTCAACGTGCATCATATAGATTGTTATTTATTAAGATTTTTGTGCTCTAGCCCTCTCTAATGTAGTCCGCCCTTGGTTCTTTTTCTTTGTTTTTTTGTTTCTGTCTTTCCTTTCTAACCCTTAGCATCATGGTTAGGAAGATTATAGTAAAGAAAACCACCACCTCCTCTACCCCTACTTTAGAGAGTGATAGGTTTAGAATCGAGAAAAACCAAGAAACCTATGAGAAGCTTAACATTTTTAGGTCGGTCTAGGCTGAGCGTAAGGTCATATTAGATGAGTTAGATCCGGAGATACGTAGGAACTTTGAGATAGGGGCTGGTTACCACTCTTAGAGGTCGAGCATCCTCCTCTGGCTGCCTTGATTAGAGAGTTCTATTCGAACCTCTTTGTCCACTCCGATGATTCCAACACTCAATATGTAAGGAGTTGGACAAGGGGTGAAGAGTATGTCATTACTCCTGCTGTAGTGGCCTCTGCTTTTAGAGTACCTTTGGTACAGCAGCCCGTGTACCCATACACTGAAACCCCTTCTCTTGATGACATCATGTCTTTCATCACCGGTACTACCATTTGTTGGGGTACTGATCCTCGTGTCACATCCCATGAGCTTACTAAGCTCAATTATTTGTTTTTCCAAATTTCTTGTCATTCCATTTGGCCTATGTCTCATCTTCATACTATTCCCATTGAGAGATATGCATTTTTGTATGCCCTAGTTAATGACGCTCCTATGAGTTTTCCTACTCTTTTCATTCGATCTCTTGTTGAGGTTCATAGGAGTAGTGTAAAATCTCATGGTATTTTCTTTCCGGTTTTTATTTATAGGATTCTTTTAGATTTAGGTTTTGAGCCCGTAAATATTATAGCTCCTATAGGTGCCACCTTTCATCGGCAAAGAGCAGCTCAGTTGAAAGCTAGCTCTAAGCGCCCTAGAGTTGAGTCTTCTACAGGTGCTGCACCTAGGCCTCCATCTGGTGACCCCACTGCTGAGGAGTTTGTAGACCCTACAGCTACTGTTGATCCTCCTGCTTCTTCTTTGAGCGACTCATCCTTGCGGAGCACGCTGGATACTGTCATGACCATTCAGGCAGCACATGGTCAGCTTCTCTTGGATGTGCTCACTGAGATTCAAGCTTTACGAGTAGATTTGGCAAGTGCTAAAGGTTCTACTCCGCAGCCTCCACTTTTTGATGATGAGTCATGATTGGCCTTTGGCAATTCTTCACAAAAAAGGGGAGTATATGTGCATGGAGATAGTGGGAGTTTTGTTTTGGAATACATAGATTGTACCTAGGAGCTTCTTTGACGTATTTCATTTTTTTTTGCTCATGAGATGTATTCTTTTTGGCTCTATGATGTATTTATCTTTTATGGTTGTATATGTTAGGGGGAGACACTAGGTTTTTTGTTTCTTTTATCGTTTCTTGTTTCACATGTGATACATTGGTTATTGATTTATATTATGAGGTTATTCATGGTATATGTCTTATTTTATGTTTTGTGAAATCAAGAATTCATTTTGTTTTACTTGTATTTTCCACACATGCGTTTATGTGTTTGTTGAGTGTTTCAGAAATTTACAGGTTAATTCAGTCGTGGCTGTTGTCTACACTGGCAACTGATAGATAGGAGTTCGGTTGAATTGTATTTAGGGCTGTTTAATTTGAATGAGCTGTTTTTAGACTTTGAGCATTTCATTTTTGTAATGTGTTTTGTCACGGATTGCCAAAGGGGGAGTTTGTTAGGTTCTAAGACTTTAGGAACTATATGTATTAGAACTTCAATTTGTATTGTGTTGGCAAACCATGATCAAAATATATAGTCTAGGTTTAGGCTTGCTTAAAGTGTGTTTATTTGTAAAATTGGAATCAAGTGATTGCAGAATTTATTGGACTACATTTGCAAGGCTCGATCGATCGAAAATTAGACTCGATCAATCGAACCACGTGCATATTTATTTTTATGCAGAATTTCCAATTCAGCCCAAGCCCGTTTGACGTGTAGGGTTTTATATTTTACTCCAAGTATAAAAGGAAAAACCCTAACTACGTTTTAGAGGTCTTTGATAAGTTATGTGTTGAATCTTTTGTGAGATCTAGAGGTGTTTACCTTCATACACACACTTAGGGTTATCAAGATCAAGATTCATGTCAAGAGCTTGATGATCTTTTCAGTCGCTGCTTAAAGAACTTAAAGAAGATCTGAAACCTTTGAGTGGAGTCTCAAAGTCATAAGTAGGAGAACTTGTGGTTTTAGTGGATCAAGGAAAGAAGTAGTCCGTGGACTCGGAGCTGTCACGTGGTTGTGGTAGTAAGTTTTCTACTCGAGGTAGCAATAAGATGCTAGTGGTCTAAGTTCTCTTGTACAAACTTCAATTCTTTTATAGTGGATCAATTTTACCTTAAGAATAGCTAGGTTAAATCCTCCCTAGGTTTTTTACCGGTTTGGTTTTCTTGGGTTATCATATCGTTGTATTCTTTATATTTCTGCATTATCTACATGATATGATTTTATTGTGTTAACCTAAAAATGAATAATTTATTTAAGTAGTCACTTAGCTAAATAACTAGGTTAAACAACTTGTGTTAAGGGGTCTAAAAACGTACATCTACTTTCAAATGAAGCAAGTCTCACTAAGAACTTCATTATTATAAAGAAAAGATATTGACTTAAACTCAATTCCAATCCAATTTTATTGATGCAACCCTATTATAACATATTTTTACACTAAAATTTGACAACACATCTTTAAACTAGCAAATACATCATCCAAAGGAAAAGGGGAAAAAAAAAACATTAACTACAGATAATATATAGTACAATTAATAATTTTACACTTCAAATCTGTATCTTTATATATCAATAATTAAACTCGCTGATCTTTATATGGTGGAATGGGCTGAACAAGTAATGACAATACACGGTCCTTAGTTTCATGGTTCCTAGCACCATGTCCATCTCCATGCTGGTACATGCACTGGGCCATCCTTGCAAGGTTCAATGCAATTTCAATAAATGTTTCAGAGAAGGGAGAACTTGCAGCTCGGTCTTCATTCATCTTTTTCCATGTTGCACTAATCAAAAACCTTATGTGCTCACGAGCTTCTTCTTCACTAGCACCAGTTTCATTCATGTAGCACTAGATTGATTTGGGGACTCGCCTCTTTTTAGCTCATCCTGAGTGTGTGTGTATATATATATATATATATATATATAAATGGATGTTAACCTATAAAGTATTCGGAACATTCAAAAAGAAATGTAGATAGCCCATTTCATGATCGAAATTTTATTTGTTGTATCTAATAATGTACGTGTTACTGTGTTATTTAAAATTTGAAGTGTTGTGACATTGGATATAATTTTGTAATATTTAATCTGAAGTATGAAATGAATTCATTTGAAAAGTTTACATACCGTAGATGTTCCAAGATCATCTGCAAGTTGTAAAATCATTGATGACCAACGGATTATGTTGGGGTACTCTTCCAAACAAACCAAGGCCTCCTTTGTAATCGGATTTGTGACAAAAAAAATAAGCATGCACCAGTATAGTTGGTGCTGATATTGAAATCCATGAATTCTCTCAATGTATTCTTGAAGGCTCGGTGTATATATATCCGCTATAGTACCACTTTGCCTCTAACAAATAAGATCTACATATATCTGCCCACTGAAAAATTTATGATGGAAACAATGAATTAAAGTTAGTATAACACATGTTTGGGGAAGAAATGTTAAAGGATTAATATAGATGAATTTAGAAGTCAAGTCCATACTGCTTTTTTTTTTTAAATATCGAATGACATGGAATCCTTGTTCCCTGAGTGTATCAAAGGCCATTGTAATTAACATATCTTCATATAATCTGGGAGTTTGTCTATTGCATTGATATCCCATCTGGAATTACAAAGAGTACCGTCACAAGTCTATATGTCAAAGATAGCTTGAAGTAGTTAAGGTGTAGTGTCATTAATACCAACCTCTCAACAGCGTCTGTGAAGAGCTCAAGTTCATCCAAGGTGCCATACACATCGTAAACATCATCTATTGTTGTTATTAGCGCATTGACCTTTGTTGACATTCTCCTACAATATCCAAACTGAGTCTGAAATATTTCCATAAGAAATTCTCCATTAGTCTATCCCTTGCAAAGCTCAAATTCTCTGCGAGGCTTGTGCTCTTCCACTACCTTTGTATGAATCAAAGAAGAATATACGAGTTTTAGAATTACAGAAATTTCTGCACTTTGTCATCTTCCATATTAGGCATATTAATCAAAAGTTTAAATTTTTAGACTATAGGCTATTTAATATTTATTTTCTCATGTTTCCATGAGGTTTGATTTTTACATTGACACTTGCTTTAGATCTTCTTGGTGGGCTGCTTGTACAATGTTGAAATCCAATTCTGCAAGCTCAAGTAAGATAGGGTTCATGTCTTGTTTGCTTCTATATATGTCAATGAACCATCTTGCTTCTGACCTAAGCATCCTCCAATGCAATGGGAGCTCCAAGGAATGACTTATTATAGTAGCAAGATTTTTATTTTTATTCTGCTTGACGTAATCTTCTAGATGTTTGGTTGAGAAATCTCTTGCTTCATCTAAGATAATTTCACCTTCCATCGAAAGGAATGAGGCTTCATACAAGGATAGCATACCCTTGTTATCCTCACAAAGGCATGCCTTGAACTTCCCTCTCTCATCCTTGAAACTATTGAAAATGTCTACAATGAACAACACAAAAACACGACAGTTGACAGTCATTAACTCTATACGGCAAAATTTAAGTACAGTTCCTTACCTTAAGTGTGTGTTTGGCAAAAATTATTTTTGCCAACTTATTTTACTATTCAGCTTATTTTTGCTACTATTCATGGATCCTACTGCACTTTTTGATACTATTCATAGGTCCCACTGTACTATTTCAGCTAACTTTTATCTTTATCTACAGTACTTTTAGCAAAAAGTTTTTAGTTTTAGCAAAATAAGCAGATCTCAAACGGACCCTAAGTTTTCTATTTAAATTCACTCACATAGTTGATTGTATTATTTAATGTGATATGTAAACAGTGTTAATTATTAACCAACACAACTATTTGGTTGAATTAAATTGGAGAACCTAAGGAAGTGTACTTGACTTTACCCTTAGATACAAATATCCACTAGTAAAATCCTATTTTTTTCATTGAATACCTTGAGACACACTGTATCCATGTTGTCTTAGGAGTCTAAATTTAAGAGCAGTGACATATAAATTCTTCATCTTCCATGTATCAGTGTCACCACCGTGATCATTGATGTATAGAGCTTCTAATATTCTCTTCAGTTCTGCCTTGAAGTGATAAGATAATCCTAGCCTTTGCAAGACATCTATCAGCTCAAGTTGCTCTAAGGGTCCACCACTTTGGGAAGCATCATCCTCACTTGTTCTATCAACACATTAATTTGTCTAGTGCACGATTCCTCCTGCATCACATCACAATTTTATGATTAAAAGGGTCTAATAGCACTACTAAATTAACAAATGAAAACAATAACCAAAAATGTACCACATATTCACTCCTCAGTGACTGAATGTAATCATATTGCCAAATGGGGAGGTTGGTAATTTGCTGATCGCCGCGAAATTTTGGGACTACTTGAAATTTTTCTGGCATGCATGCATGGGCAGAGAAAGGAACGGTAACACTTCTGGGTGTTACAAGTGGTACCGTTCCTTTCTCACGATAAAGGAACTTTACACGGGACAGGTACTCTAGCGAAATTGCGGATAGGGAGTGAGGAAAGTAGGGTATGAGCCATTAACAAAGGTATTTGGTAATTAAAACTTACTATAGTTTTTGAGTCAAATGAGTTACTTTAACTTGGACAACATTTGGGCCTTTATATAGATCTTTTGGAATGTTGTCACTTGTCAGTAACATGAATTATTACTGTAAATATGTTCATATCCAGCCACGTGAAATTCGTGATCATATTAAAGAAGAATATCTCAGACATTTATTGTAATGATTCATGTCACTTTTTGTTCCCTTAACAAGGATGGGGCCACGTCGCTCGCATTATTAGATTTTTTTTTTCTTTCAGAAGTGACATTTGACAAATGCTTTTATATTGGTAGTTTGGATTTTGGCTAAATTACATATTGCATGTGGATCTTACATTATGGTAGATCTAGCTTCGGTCGAAGTTGCCGGTAAAGGAGGATTCAGGTTTATTAGAATTTTTAAATTAATTTTTTTTTTAAATTTTAACTACACTTTAATGATTTAATGGGCTAAATTTTTCAATGTCAGCATTTTACTAATAATAATCTTAATAATTTTGTTTGCAATATTATTTTATTATTTTAAAAATATTGTTAGTGTAATGCTGACATGACAGAATCTAGACTATTAAATCATTAAAGTGTGGTTAGGATTTAAGAAAATCTAGAAGATCTGAATCTAGCTAGCTACTCCTAATCAAGCTCTATGATTAATTAACTAATTTGTTAGATTTGGTTTGTGATTTTTGGTGTGGATCCAGAAATGAGTGGCAGCCATGGAGCAGAACAATATAAATGGGAATAAATAGCTTTCATTATCAAGTTGATGTCACGCAGAATTTGGTTTACAAACGTATAATGTTTTCTCCGGCTGATAAACATGGCTTTTGAATTGAGGAACTGATAGATTTGCTTGATGTTTCCTTACCAACCTTTAATTGTTCACCAAGATCTCTCTCTCTCTCTCTCTCTCTCTCTCTCTCTCTCTCTCATATAATATTTTAAAATTTCAATGGTTAGAGTTGGAGTACAAGTTCTCGTTGTTCTTATAATACATATGCCAAATTTCCTTACAATCAGATGGTTTTTAATATTTGATTTATAAATTCATCATTTATATTTTATACATGATTTTAAAATGCAAAATTTTAAATTTTAAATAGTTTATAAATGAGATATATCAATCTTAGATTATCTTCAAATTTTACAAGTCTAGAGAGTATAAAAAAATAAAAAAAAAAAAAAGATAATCTAAATGTTGATTTTACAAAATTCACATCTAATAAAAAAAATATTGAGTCATATAATTTTATTTTTATTTAGAATTACACTAAGTGGAATTTGAACCCACCCATATATATATATACTTAAATACATACTAGTCATATACTTGTACGATGTGCACACAAATTTGACATGATTTTTCTTTTTGTAAAATGAAAGGAGAGAAATAGATTATATTTATAGGTCTCAAGTCCACCTCAAAATAATGTGATTATATTGTAATGGGGTATATTGAATATAGTATATGTAGGGTCAATTTTTGTAGCCCAAGCCCAAAAAGGTATGGATTATGAGCCCAATGAACCCAAGACAATAAATTTGTAGAGAGTGGGTGAAAGAGCTAGGCTAGTAATGAATTAAACAGTATTGGACTGCAGTGCTTGTGAATAAATTGGCATTCAATCGTGCTCGGACAAGTGCAAACAGAGACGTCCGAAGAGGAATTTGTATTGAATGAACTTGGGTTACAACAGTAATGGAGTTCTCTCCTTTCTCACTTTCTTTTTTCGATCCCCTATTATCAGAGGGCTTTCCCTCTTATATAGTACCCCCTCCCTTCATCTTCATCGTCCACTTGTTCATCATCTAGACGCCCACTTGAGTGCATGTCCCATCATGTACCCTATTTAGCCTTGTGTGAGTGGCGGTAGCTGAGAGTGCACTATTCAGGGGTCTTCTCCACATTAATGCGGCCAGGAAAGTAGGTGCAATGCATTTAATGTGGTGGTTGAAGTTTGTCTTCTAGATATTTCTCCGTTCCTGCTATCTTCATGCGTGCCTGAGGTTAATCTCTATCCTTACACCTGTCAGGAGGATCATTTGAGCTTCCCAGACGCCTGTCGGACCCAGTTTCTTCGGATCTGAGGGTAATGGACTCCTCGGACAATTGAAGGTCTCCTCGGATTATGACCATGCTCCTCTCCAGACGTGCTTCTTTTACATGGGCTTCTACTCGAGTGTTTTCATCTCTTCGGACAAACAGTGGTCTTCAAATAGGGTTTTGGGCCCAATACGTTAGGTTGGGCTTTTCACCCCCACAATAGCCCTTCAAAATTTTAGTTTTTCCCTCACATCTGAAGAGAAAAAGTAGGATTTTGACTTGTCACGGAGCAAAAGCTTGAGAACAGACAAAAATTTGAACTGGCACGTGTGTAGGCATAGAAGTAGGCGCTTCATTAATGCCGCTATCGTTTCAGTCTCCCCGAGGCACTGCCATTTACTCCAGGCGACGTTCTGTCTTTGGCATCCAACGGTGGGCTGTAGATCCAACGGATGTGATTTTTTCTTCAGAATTTGGGCGGGATGGCCCCTGACCTTTCGTTTGACCTCGTATAAAATCTCAAAGGAAGTCATTCCTTCCTTACTTTGCAACTCCCAGACCCTCCAACGAGAACAAGCACATAACTGCTCCGAGCTCTTTCAGTCGCTGATTTCAATCTTTCCCAAAGTCATCAAGAATCCTTCTACGCGTTCGAAGATCGATTTCCAGTTCAGTTCTTGTAAGTTTTCCTCTTCTCGAGCCTTCAGTCCTCTCTTCGGACAACTTTCTCGCCCTTTGAACGGTTACTCCCTGGTTGCTACACTCAGTGCTTCCATTTTACCGTTTAAGCGTAATGGGTAAACTCCAATATCGGGTGGACAGTCCTGCCCAGTTGGAGAAATTTAGGGCCACATATCGCATTCCTCCAAACGTGGGGGTAACGTATTGCCCTTCGGAGAAAATACTGACTGATCGGAAAACGGGAGAAGTCGTGATCCCCGTCATCGCCTTCCTAGAAAGGGGGATGACAATCCCCATGGGTCCCATCACCACTAGCTATCTTCGAAACCATAGGCTTACTCCTTGGCAGTGCGCGCCTAACATGTTTAGGATCTTAGGAACAATCGAGGACCTTAACCATCACCTAGGATTAGGACTCACCTGGCTCGACGTGATGCATATGTACAAGTGCCACAGCCAGCAAGGGGCGGGATATTATTTAAAATCCCGGTGCGACATTGTTAGGCTCATTTCCTGCCTCCCCAAATCCAACAAAGGGATGAAAGACGACTATGTGATCGTCTCGGGCGCATGGTATGACGGCCCTCACTGCCCAACCAAGCATGGAGAGACAGGTGGGACATGTTAGATTTAGGCACACTAACCATAGGCTTAAGATCCTCGTCTTTTAATGGTTTTTAATTCTTCTTGTGTTGCTATTTTTGAGTCTAACAAAGTTTTGCTGTGACTTGTAACAGATAAAAATCGCGTTTCTCCTCGGCTCAGCCTTACAAACACCGCCGCCCTTAATTTTTTATTAAGATCAGAGATTTCGTGAGCGAGGACGGGCAGCTCCGATCGGCTCCCCTTATTCTGGGATACACAGTAAAGCCAAAGAATTTCCAACCAGTCGGCAATGCGATTACCCAGGGAGATCATCGCCTTAAACGCATTGACGTTGCTTGGAAGGGTTTTTTGGCGCCATACGAGCTTGCACCTGTACCCCATCCAAACCCTCAGGCTATACCTCCTCTCGTCCAGCCGCTCCAGCAAGTTCCCCTCGAACAGGTGGTTGAGGGTGAGAGGGTCGGCTCTTCCACCTCCTCATTAGAGGAGCAAATAGACAAATTCTAGTTCGGAGGAGAGGCTTCAGGAGGAAATCGAGTGATAGAGGTCTCAGACGCCGAGGAAGAGACCGACAGACAGTCAAGAATTCACCATACTTTGCTAGCTGCTCATTCTGAAGACTCCTCGGACGACGACATGAATTTGAGGAGTTTAATGAAGGGTAGGGGCAAAAAGGCCGAGCAGAAAGGTGCTGAGACTTCCCAACCGGTGGTGAATCTGCCTCCAGTGCCATCCCAGGATCCTGACCCCGGCTTAAAGCCCGTCCCTGACCTGAGGAAGAAGAGGCCCCTTCTTGATGCTGAGGAAAGGCAAGTGCTGCCAGCCAAAGGGACCAAGCAGCAGAAGGTGGTGAAAGACCACCGGACCCAAAGGGCCTCGTCCACCGAAAGCCGAGATGAGGCCTTAGTGGCAGATGTCCGCCGAGGAGGAGGACCACGAATCTAGTCTCCAAGGTTGGAGTTGAATGGCGCTCCAATCTCCTGGGACACCTCCCTCAGGAATTACGATGGAGGAAGGGCAGGTTATGTTGCTGAGGCTTTGCAGCAGCCACTCCTCCTTCCCCACGACATGGACTCCTACAGGCGTTTCAACCAACAGGAGCTCTTTCAATCCCTTAAGAGGGATATGGCCCTGGTAAGCGAGCTAAGTCTGATTAGTTGAATCACTGACACTTTTGCTTTTTCTCTTTTTCTGTGGTTGATATTCGGAATTTCCATTATGTAGGTCACCCAGCAGATCTATGTGGCCGAGGAGTGGAATAAAAAGAACCATCTTGAGGCCCAGGCAACGGTCTGCTCTCGGAACGAGGCAGAGAAATCTCTAGGCCAACTGAAGGAGGAATATGCCCATCTGTCCGAGGACTTCAAAGAGATGACCAACCAGAAGAAAAGTCTCGATGCGGGTATTAAGAATGTCGAAAAACAGGCTGAAGAGCAACGCAAGCAGCTGCATATGGCCGAGATCAACTTGGCAACCGAGAGGGAGTTGGTGAAAGGGCTTACAGCTGAGCTTAAGAAAGCCAAGGAGAGCGCCCGATTAGCCGAGCAGAATGCCAAACTGGCCAAGGAGGCAGTCGAGGCTGAGAGAAAAGCGGCATACCAGCTGGGGGTGGATGAGACCTCGTCCCAGCTTATGGAGCAATTTGCCTCGGTTAGTCGAGATTATTGCGACATAACTTGGAGTAAGGCACTGGACGCTGCTGGAGTCCCTGCTGACTCAGAGCTGAGACTGCCCGGGAGCATATACTACGATCCTGAGATCCGAGAGCTCCCAGTGGATGATCCTCCTCCTACACAGCTCCCAAAGGCCTCGGACCAACCCCTGGCCAGCCAAGTCCCTCCTGCCAACCTTGAGGCCTCCAAGGAGTCTGACCAGCCAGGTGACAAGGGCAAACAAGCTGAGCCACCCAAGGATAAGGGCAAAGGGCTGGAAAAGGGGAAGACCTCCTCTGAGCCCAAGGACCAGGCCCCAGAAGCTGCTGCTACTCGGACAGGACAGGCTGCCGACCCTGTGGCCCCTCAACCGAAGACTTAGATATAGGGGCTTTTGTTTTGCACTTGTACTTATTTTTGTTTTTATGTAAGGAATTGTAAACCCCTTTCTTTTTATTAATGAAATGGCTTCCCTTTTGTTTCTAGTGTTTTCGATACATGTTTTATAACTTATTACTGCTGCATATAACTGTACATTGCAATTATAACAAAACAATGTGAATAAACTTGATTAATACATCATACTGATGGTGTGAGTAATTGAAATTGATATTGAAAAGAACAGTCCGTATAAAAGTTATTAATAAGTAATGATTGCAGCGAGTAATTATGGAAGTTTCACATGTCTATCCAAATACGCAGTGTTATTACCCCTCGGCTTTGAATTAAACATAACTAAGGAAGCCAATCATAAGTTAGAATCAATTTAAACACAATCAAGAATTTTAGTGCTAAGCCCCAGTGACAATAGCTGTGTGGGGGCATTGACTAACCTGTGTCATTTGGTTCAAGGACCATGGGGAACGAACGTATTCGAGTGTTAACTAACCCAAATCATCTGGTCTGAGGACTATAGGCATGACTGGATTTAAGTTTAAACACTTGGACAACTGCAACGGAGTGTTAACTAACCCTAATCATCTGGTCCGAGGACTACAGGCATGATTGGATTTAAGTTTAAACACTTGGAGAACTGCAACGGAGTGTTAACTAACCCTAATCATCTGGTCCGAGGACTACAGGCATGATTGGATTTAAGTTTAAACACTTGGAGAACTACAACAGAGTGTTAACTAACCCTAATCATCTGCTCCGAGGACTACATGCATGATTGGATTTAAGTTTAAACACTTAAAGAGAACTGTGAACGTGTTAACTAACCCTAATCATCTGGTCCGAGGACTACAGGCATGATTGGATTTAAGTTTAAACACTTAAAGAGAACCGTGGACGTGTTAACTAACCCTAATCATCTGGTCCGAGGACTACAGGCATGATTGGATTTAAGTTTAAACACTTAAGAGAACCGTGAACGTGTTAACTAACCCTAATCATCTGGTCCGAGGACTACAGGCATGATTGGATTTAAGTTTAAACACTTGAGAAAACGGTGAATGAGTGTTAACTAACCTGAATCATCTGGTCCGAGGACTACAGGCATGATTGAATTTAAGTTTAAACACTTGAGAAAACGGTGAATAAGTGTTAACTAACCCGAATCATCTGGTCCGAGGACTACAGGTATGACCAGATTTAAGTTTAAACACTTGAGAGAACACTTTACGTAGCGAATTGGCATATCGGCTGAAGAAAAGATTCGATTAATAGAAGTACCTCTTGAGGTTATTTACATTCCAAGGACGTGGTATTACATGACCATCCAGGTCTTCTAAGAAATATGCCCCAATGCCAGCTCCTGAGGTGATACGATATGGCCCTTCCCAATTGGGTCCTAATTTTCCCCAAGCTGGGTTCTTCGCAGTGCCCACGACTTTCCTCAGCACCAGATCACCAGGCTCTAGAGGCCTTAGCTTCACGTTAGCATCATAGCCCTGTCTGAGCTTTTGTTGGTAATGTGCCAACCGGACCATTGCACTCTCCCTCCTTTCCTCAATCAGGTCCAAACTTTTCTCTAGTTGCTCATTGTTGCCGGTCGGACTAAACGAGCTAGTTCTTAATGTTGGGAACCCGGTTTCCAAAGGGATGACAGCTTCAGCCCCATAGGTCATTGAGAAGGGGGTCTCTCCAGTAGACCTGCGAGGCGTAGTTCTGTAAGCCCAAAGCACATGTGGCAACTCTTCTACCCATTTGCCCTTTGCGTCATCTAACCTCTTCTTTAAGCCGTTCACTATGACCTTGTTAACAGCTTCTACTTGCCCATTACCCTGGGGATAGGCGGGAGTGGAGTATCTATTTATAATTCCTAGCTCGCTGCAATAATTCCTGAATGCCTTGCTATCGAACTGTAGGCCATTGTCCGAGATGAGAGTGTGAGGAACTCCAAACCGAGTGACAATATTCTTCCACACAAACTTTTGCACATCAACGTCTCTGATATTGGCTAGCGGCTCGGCTTCGACCCACTTGGTGAAATAGTCTGTGCCGACCAGAAGGTACTTATTGTTTCCTGCAGCTTTAGGGAAGGGTCCTACGATATCCAAGCCCCATTGGGCGAAGGGCCATGGGCTAGATAGCGGATTAATAGTTCCCCCTGGCTGGTGAATGTTTGGAGCGAAGCACTGACATTGATCACACTTTTTAATATACTCGTGGGCTTCTTTTTGCATGTTAGGCCACCAATAACCTTGGGTGAGGGCTCGGTGAGCCAAGGATCTGCCTCCAGTGTGGCTCCCACAAATTCCTTCGTGCAGTTCTTCTAGTAATAACTCAGACGCTTCAAGATGCATGCATAACAAGTATGGTCCCGAATAGGAGCGTCTGTATAATTTCTGGTCCTTAGATAACCAGAACCTGGTCGCCTTCCTCCGAACTTTGTCAGCTTCTACTTTCTCTTCTGGCAATATATCTTCTTTGAGGAATTTGATTATAGGGTCCATCCAACAGGGCCCGGCCCTGACTTGGTGAACCTGGATTACCTCTCTTTTCGCCTCTGTAGGCCTGCGCAAGTCCTCGACGAGGATGATTCTCGGCAGGTTTTGCGCCGAGGAGGTAGCAAGCGTGGCCAAGGAGTCAGCATGTGAGTTACCACTTCTGGGGATGTGTAGCAAGCTGAAAGAATCGAACTCCGATTGCAGACATTTAACTCGGCTCAAGTACCCCTGCATTCTTTCGTCCTTCGCCTCAAACTCGCCTTGTACTTGACCTATGACTAACCTTGAGTCCGAGAACAACTCCACGGACTTTCCTCCCATTCTTCGGACCATTGCCATTCCCATCAGTAGGGCCTCATACTCCGCCTCATTATTCGTTGTCGAGAAGTCCAGCCTTAACGACTTCTCGATAATGATCCTTTCGGGGGATATCAACACTAGCCCAACTCCAGAACCTCTTTGGTTTTCCGCGCCATCAACGTACACTTCCCAATGGGAGGGATTCTGTTGGGAGATCATGCCAACTGATTTTTCATCCATGTCTGACGTGGGCTTTGCTTCTTCTAGTTGGGGCTCCGTGAACTCAACCACCAAATCCGCAAGGATTTGACCCTTGACCGATGTGCGGGGCATATATATCTTATGTCGAAAGCCCCTAGGATCGTACCCCATTTGGCAATCCGCCCAGTGTAATCAGCGCTTCAGAGTATAGCCTTGAGTGGGAGTTGAGTGAGGACAATGACCGTATGGGCCTGGAAGTAGTGAGGTAGCTTCCGTGTACCGAGCACCACTGCTAGGATAGCCTTCTCCAGAGGCAAGTAAGGGATCTCGGCCTCATGCAGCGACTTGCTTACGTAATAAACCGGTCTTTGCACACCATCATCTGATCGTATCAACACCAGGCTCACTGCACAAGGTGCTACAGCAATGTAGGCGAACAATACCTCATCTAGCTCAGGACTGGACATGATTGGTGGCCGAGCTAGATAATCTTTGAGTTGCTGAAAGGCCAAAGCACAGTCTTCAGTCCATTCGAATCTCTTCTACTTGTGGAGCAGAGAGAAGAAGGGCTGACACCTGTCTGCCGATCTAGAGATGAATCGATTCAAGGCAGCAGTCATTCCGGTTAGTTTCTGAACCTCCTTGGGATTCCGAGGAGCTCGTAAATCGTTGATGGCCTTTATCTGGTCAGGGTTAACCTCAATCCCTCTATGAGTCACCATGTATCCCAAAAACTTGTCGGACCCCACCCCAAATGAGCATTTAGAAGCATTTAGTCGCAGTTTGTACTTTCTTAGAACCTCAAAGGTACTTTCAAGGTCCTTCACATGCTCGGTGACGACTTTGCTCTTTACCACCATGTCATCTGTGTAGACCTCGATATTTTTGCCCAGCTGTGGCTCGAACATCCTCGTCATCATCCTCTGGTAGGTAGACCCCGCGTTCTTCAAGCCAAATGGCATCACTTTGTAGTGGTAGTTACCAATAGGGGTGACAAAAGCAGTTTTCTCCTGATCATTCAGGGCTAATGGTATCTGGTGGTAGCCTTGGAAGGCGTCTAGGAAGCTCATCCGAGGATGGCCGACAGTGGCATCCACCAGCTGATCAATTTTGGGCATAGGGAATGGATCTTTGGGGCAAGCTCTATTCAAATCAGTGAAGTCTACGCACACTCGCCATTTCCCACTCTTCTTCTTTACCACCACGGTATTTGCTAGCCATTCAGGATAAAAAACTTCTTTAATAGCTCCAGCTTGTTTGAGCTTCGCTACCTCTTCTCTTACTGCATCAGCATGTTCCTTGGACGGGTGCCGAGGAAGCTGTTTCTTGGGGGTGATTAGTGGATTTACCCTCAAGTGGTGACATATGAACTCCGGGTCTACCCCTGGGGCTTCGTAAGCACTCCAGGCAAATACATCAAGATTTCGCTTGAGGAACTCTATTAGCTCTTCCCTCTCTTGAAGAGGCAGCTGGGATCCGACTTGGAAGAACCTATCAGGATCGTCTCCAATAACCATTTTCGTTAAATCTTCACATCGAGTGCCTTTGTCTGAACCTTCGATGGGCAATTCTCAAGACTGTAACTGCTATAAACCCCTTTCGGCTCTGGACAAGGACTCGGCTTGGGGCTCATGTTGAATGGCAGCCACTAGGCACTATCGGGCCACAGACTGGTCTCCTCGGATCTCATGAATCCGTCCTTCAGATGGGTATTTGACCTTCTGATGCAAAGTGGAGGGAACAGCCCCAAGTGCATGAATCCAAGGTCTGGCTACGAGTGCCGTGTAGGGTGAATATACGTCCATAACTATAAAGTCCACCTCTACCACTTCGGAGCCGGCCTGCACAGATAAACGTATCCGGCCTTTCGGGGTGACAGCCTTTCCTTCAAAGCTTATGAGGGGGGAATTATATGGTGTCAGGTCTTGGGGTTTTAGGCCTAGCCCCTTGTAGAGATCTGGGTACAGTATCTCCACAGCACTACCCTGGTCCACCATCACCCTCTTCACATCGTACCCTCCTATTCTGAGGGTGATGACTAATGCATCATCATGGGGTTGGATGGTGCCGATCATGTCTTCATCCGAGAACCCTATCTCCAGCGGGGCACCAGACTTAACTCTCTTCGGACCTCGGCTTGACTCCCCTGCCGATGGTCGGCCTACTAACATAACTTTCAATGGCCAGGATCCTGTTCTCCCCGGTACGGCGAAGCCGACGTTAATAGTCCCTAGTGGCGGCTTTGAAGGGTCATCTCTTCGTGGCCCTGAGCCCATCTGCCCTCTTTGGCCGCTGGAGGGGTGTAAGAGGTGTTTTAGTCTACCATCACGAACCAGTTGGTCAAAGTGATCCCACAGGCTCCTACAATCCTCCGTGGTATGCCCATGGTCTTGATGGTATTGGCAGTAGAGATTATGGTTGCGCCTCTCGGGGTTTCCTACCATCTTGTTCGGCCACCTGAAGAATGATTCATTCTTGATTTTTTCCAAGACCTGGTGCACTGGCTCTTTGAACACAGTGTTGACTGCTTGAGGATTTGTCAATCCTGATTGCCCAGCAAAATCTCTCCGCAGCTTACTGTGGTTGTAACGGTCCGACCTGAAATCCCTCCTCTCCTGGGGGATAACCTTGTCCTTTCCCTTGCCTTGCTGCTGATCTTCTTCAACTCTCTTATACTTTTCTATGCGGTCCATAAGTTGACGCATGTTTGTGACCGGTTTGCCAGATAAAGACGTCCTCAAGCCGTGGTCAGTAGGGAGGCCGAGCTTGAATGTGCTGAGGGCCATTGCATTGAACATCTCCCAGTATCTATCTGAATATGCCTTCAAGGACTCGCCTTCCTGCATGGTCAAGGATAGCAGTGAAGAGAAGGGTCTGGCCACTCTTCGGCATGTGACAAAATGGGAGCCGAATGCTTGAGTGAGGTCTTTGAAGGAGTTGATGGAGTCTGCCTTCAGACCGTCAAACCACCTCATGGCAACTGGCCCAAGACTGGAAGGGAAAACCTTACACATCAGAGCTTCATCTCTGGAGTAGACAGCCATCCTTTGGTTAAAATGACTCACGTGCTCCACGGGGTCTGTTTTACCATTGTAGATGGTGAACGTTGGTTGGTTAAAGCATCGAGGAAGTCTCGCCTCCTCAATCCTGCGTGTGAGGGTGACCTAGAAATCTGATTCAGAGCCCTGCTCATGGCATCGTTTCCCATGTCCCCACGTGATGGGCTTCTGCGTTGCCTCTTACGACAGGACTCCTCTTCATAGGTGTAGGACTCGCTGGCTGGTGTAAAAAACTATAACATGGTTATATATAGTAGACTAAACCCTAGACTAATAGACTTTTAGTACAAGTAGAAGACTTGGCTTGCACATAAAGTAGAATTAGACCTTGGGCATATGCTAATGGGATAATATATATATCTAACACCCCCTCTTAAACTCAAGATGGAACCTTGAGATTTGATAAGGTTGAGAAGATCCCTTGAATGAAATTTGGCTCTGTGAAGGTGGTATGAGGAAGGCAATGGTCTTGCAGTGTTGATGCGACTTCTAACAGTGGCTTGACTACACTAAAGTTTTGACAGCAGCAGTGGGACGTCAAAGAAGGTAAACGCAGCGAAGAAACACCGAGGAAGACAAGGATTGCTCTTAAACATACCGTAGGGACAAAAAACCATGGCCACAGGAAGGTGGCTCTGATACCATGTTGAATATGCTTGAATAGATGCGGGAGATGGAAGCATAAAATAGGAACACAAGAACACCAGGGTTACGTGGTCCAGCCTTACGGCCTACATTCACTGAGGAAGCACATAAGGGTTACATTTTTATTATATAAGAGTGTAGTAAAAAACCTGTGTTATAACGAACCATAACATGGGACTAAACCCTAGACTAATAGACTTCTAGTACAATTAGAAGACTTGGCTTGCACACAAAGTAAAATTAGACCTTGAGCCTATGCTAATGGGCTAATATATCTCTAACATTCCATAAGAAAACTAGCAATCTCCACTGGATTTGAACACCAAGTGCCTGAGGAATTGAAAATTTACCAGAAATTTTGTTTGTTGGTGACACTGAGTTGCTCTACTGTGAAAATATTTGGCATTTTTATCTCCCCCGACATGCCAAAAAGATTTTGAACGCTGCTTCCATAACCAGTTTTCCTGGTCCATCAGCTCATTGACTTCAACACTTAGTTCCCTCACACAAAAATTACTGCAAGAGGAAATGGCAACTTGTTTAGCTTGAGCTAGTAATCTCTTTTTCTCCACCAAAATCTTCTGATATTCCCAAAGTTCCTCCTATTCCATTTCGTTAATTCCTTTGCACACTTTTCCACCTTTTTTTAACACCATGTGCTTAGGTTCAAGAGTTTCCTTCACTCTTCACACAGCTTCGACAGTAGCACTGCAACCATCATCAGACAACCAGACTTTTCAAAACAAAAAGGTCTTTGAGGAGGGGAAGGATGTGAAGTCGGTGGCTTGAATTCAACATAAACCATGATTGCTTTGAAGTGGCATACAAGACTTGGAGTCTATTCCAAGTGCAAATCTATTTCCTAATTGTTTTAGGACTCTTGTAATTGGATTATGTTTGTTTTTAGACCCCTTAAAACACAATCAGATTAACCTAGTTAATTAGCCAAGTGATTACTTAGTTAAATTAAACAGATCTAGGTTAACACAAATATATCATATTATTGTAAAGTGCGGAAAATAAAGAACACAACAATATGATAACCCAAGAAAACCAAATCGGTAAAAAACCTGGGGAGGATTTAACCTAGCTATCCTCAAGGTAAAACAAATTCACTATGAAAGAATTGAAGTTTATATAATAGCGACTTAGGCCACTAATATCCTATTGCTACCTCAAATAGGAAACTTACTACCACAACCATGTGACAGCTTCGAATCCACGGACTACTTCTTTCTTGGATTTCCAGCAAGCATAAGCACTCCTGCTTGTATATCTTTAAGCTCTTGAATCTGTAACTGAATTGATCACCAAACTCTCGACATCAATCTTGAGATTGGAAACCCTATGTGTGTATGAAGGCAAACACCTCTAGATCTCATAAGAGATTCATACACACATCATAAAGAGCAACCTCAAACGTGGCTAGGGTTTCTCATTTTATACTTAAGGCAAAACATAAAACCCTACACATCAAACGGGCTTGGGCTGAGTTGGAAAATTTTGCACAAAAACAATCTGCATAAGCTTCGATTGATCGAGTCTAATTTTCGATCGATCGAGCCAGGCAGATTTACACAGTAAATCTTGCAGTACACTCGATTCCAACTTTACACTTAAAACATACTTTAAGCAAGTCTAAAACAAGACTAAACGTTTTGATCATGGTTTGCCAACATTACAAATTGAAGTTCTAATACATTTAAACGTAAAGTCTTAGAAACCAACAAACTCCCCATTTGGCAATCCGTGACAAAACACTAACTAAACAAAGTGCTCAAAGTTTACAAAAAGCAGCCCATTACAAAAACATTGCCCAACAACACAAATCCAACTTAACTACTATCTATCAGTTGCAAGTGTAGACAGCAGCACGACTGAATCAACCTGTATATTCTTAAAACACTCAACAAATGCATAAATGCATGTGTGGAAAATTCAAGTAACACAAAATAACTTCTTGATTTCACATATCACAACATAAAGACATATATCATGAATAACCTCATAAATATAAATCAATAAGCAATGTGAAACAAGAAACATATATAAATATATCAAAGTATATCCCCCTATCATGGACAACCCAAAGCAAAAACAAAAATACATCATGAGCCAAAAAATGTAGATACACAATGAAGCACCTAGATACAATCTAAAACTCCATAGCTCCAAAACAACAAAAAACTCCCCCTATCAACAAAATCTCCTCTATACAAATGTACTCCCCCTTTTTGTGATGAATTGCCAAAGGGCACTCACTCATTGTCAAAAGGAGGTGGTGGAGGTGATCAACGTAAACTCTCCAAATCCGCTCTTAAAGATCTAATCTCATCAAGCATGTCTACCAAAAGCTGACCATAAGCTGCCTTAATGGTCATGACAGTCTCCAACATACGTCGAATGCTCGAATCATCCGAAGTAGAAGGCGGAGGAACAATAGCAGTAGCAGTCGGATCGAGGACACCTTAGCAGTAGTATCACCTGTAGTAGAGGGAAGAGGAGGTGTGACACCAGAAGACTCAACTCTAGGGCGTTTGGAGCTTGCTCTCATCTGAGCAGCCCCCTGTCTAAGAAAGGTGGCACCTATAGGATGCTGGACCAATGGCACCCTAAGAGCATCAGCCACTACCGAAGGAGTAATGGTGTACTCTTCACCCCGTATCCAACTCTTCATCTGAGTGTCGGAATCATAGGCGTGGACCAAGAGGTTCAAATAGAACTCTCTGATCAAGGTAGCCGGAGGAGGATGATCAACATCCAACAAAGGAAGCCAACCCCTACGCTCAAAGTTTCTCTGAATCTCACCATCTAACTCATCTAACAAAACCTTCATCTTAGCCCATACATTCCTACGAATGTTCAACTTCTCATAAGTTTCCTGGTTTTTCTCACTAAGGAATCTCTCACTATCAAAGGTAGGGGAAGAAGAAGAGGTGGAGGTCCTATGAGCTCTAGTCTTCCTAACCATGATGCTAAGGATCAAAAGGACAGACACAAAAAAGATAGAGAGAAAAAAAAAAAATCAGAAACCAAGGGCACACTACAAGTTAGCACAAAAATATATAGAAATAACAATTCTATATGATGCATGAACAATATCAACACATGATGCATGCTCTAATCCTGTGAGAACAAGTTCAATTTTACTTTAAAATCACAAAATTGTCTTGAGCATAGAGATTATATCCAAAAATCCCAAATTTTGATAACCCACTTTCAAAAATCCAACAAATTTACCAAATTGATCATTACACAAGATAGATGACATAAAATAATGATCAAATCAATCAATCTAAGAAGCCAATTTCATCAAATTAAGCTCAATTGAACAAAAACCCCAAATCGGGTAGTTTCAAGCCCTAGAATTTCCAATTTTTCCAAATCATCAAATTGATCAAATTAATACACAAAGATCAGTTTTATATTGTCCCACAACAGAAACCCATTGATTAATTTCCAAAGAAAAGGCTTAAATCAACAAAATCCCCAAATATTCATAGGTTCAAAATTTCCCAAAATGTATGACAAAAATGCATGAAGACAAAAAACTTGCAAAAAGATTGAGGGAAAACGACAAAATATTGATTGGAAGCCTTAACCGATTGAAGAGAGAGAGAGAGAGTTTTGAAACTTTGAAAAAGTGTTTGAACATGTGAAAAGCTAAAGGTTTTAAAAAACTCTCCATGCAATTTTCAATTGATCAAAAATTAGATTTGATCGATTAAAAATTACATTCGATTGATCCAGAACCAATCGAGTAGCGATCGAAACGGTCAGATTCAAACCAAACTTTTTATTGCATTTTCAATTGGTCAAGAAACAGATTCGATCGATCGAAAATCTGGAAAACATTTTTTGAAAAACAGAGCAATTTTATGCAGAAACTCTTCAAAGCATAATATTTTATGAATAAAATGCACGAGTATAAGATCAAATGCTTTTCAAAAACAGTTGTATTGAACCCAGATCTCTCAAAAATAAGATTTTCAATCAATTTTCCTTAAATTCTCAAACTTCAAACACATTTTGCACTAAACTCAAGGAATTTTCAATCTTGGATGGCCAAAACAAAATCACACACAATAACATGTACAAAGATTAGCAAAGTGTAACTTGTATAATGTGTGCAACTAGCAAAAGCTTGAGATACATGTGAGGTGATATGTGAATAGTAAGCAATCACAATTTCTACAAAATTTATCGCATAAATTTGAGAGAGACTATCACCTAAAGAGTTACATCATATAACTCCCACATCTCCTAGAATAAAAGCTTGCAATCATGTAAGTTTTTTGATTTGCTTCATAATGTACACACCAATTGTATTTGATCAGAAAATTATTAATAATGGCCAGAATAATGTACACACCAATTTTATTTGATTGATTTAATTATAGTCCAATAATGTACACTCCAATTTTAGCATTTAAACCGATGCTACACCTTATATTCTTTTTGTCTATGTGCTACACTTTCTCGAGCACAAAATCTTACGATATGCACTAAGGTGTTCATGATTAGCTAGTAAACAATGGCGAGATGGTTATTCATACCTTTCTTATTAAGTTCAAGTCCAACAATCAAAGGCATATGACTATAAACATCTTCCCACACAACATGCACTACAAAGCTCAAACTAGTAAAGTGCAATAAAATAAGCTCATCCAATCTAAACAAGGTACATAAACATGTTATGTAAAAATAAATTGGCCAACCTTGATTTCAAATCCAAGAAAAATAATGCAAACACATTTTGCATTTATTTTCTCCCTTTTTATTTATTTTTTTTACTTTTTTATTCTTGAAAAGAAATAACAAAAACAACCTAGAATGAAATGCATGAATGTTATGCAATGCAAATCCTAGAAAAGCAAAGAAAACAAAAACAATAAAGAAGAATGGTGACAAAGAGTAAAGCGATGAAGCACAAGGACCATGTCAGAAAGACTCAATTAGATTGAGCATTTTGCATTCAAAAATTTTTAGATGCAACTTTAGCATTGGAGTTATTATTCACATTAGAATTTTGAGCAACTCCAGGATTGGAATAAAGGTTTAAAGCCTTTACCAACTCACCAATAAGTACCATAGGATCTTGTGCTTGAGGCACATGTACTTTTGGCTTATTTGCTCACTTAGCAGCTTGCAGCTTGAAACAGTTTGGACGAATGTGCCCAGACTTTCCACAAAAATGACAAACCCATGCAGGCTTATCATGTAACTTGCCCATAGAAAGAGTAGCATTCTTAGGTTTCGACTCTTTAAGATAAACCCTAATCTTCCTAAGAGGTGTGACTTCTGCAAGTTTGGCAGCCTTATTCACAGAGGGTTTGACAACCTCACTCATAGGGGGTTTAGAAGAAGGAACAAAATTTGTGGAATGGGGTTCAGGCATAGAGATGCTTTCTACAAAACCTAAACTAGTTTTGTCTGAAGGAAACTTTTAAACACTCAGCATATGATCAAGTTTGGAACTAGTAGACTTATTTGTTTGTTCTCTAACAACAGATAATTCATGTTCCAAATTCTTAACTTTATCAAGCAAAAGCATCTACTTAGTCTTCACATTATTCAACAATTCATTAGTATCAAACAGTTTCACAAGCAAATTCTTCTTATCAACTTCAAGAGATGCAATTTTCTTTAAGCCTAAATCAACATTCATAGCATCCTTTGCAGCAATTTCGCAAAGTTTATTGTAGGCTTCTTGTAAATCTGCATCCTCAGAGAGTTCCCATCATAAGGGTTCTCTTCAACAGCAACACTTTCATTAAACTACAGCAATAGAAGCGAAAGCAATGAAGTTTCCATCCTCATCACTACCAGCCTTGATGAATCCTGTGATATCAGTGGGCTGAAAGTCTCGGACGTTGATGATTTTGTGACTGAGTCCTGAGAAAACAAACACAGAATCAGAGGAGACCGGTGGAAGCCGGCCAAGAATCCTCCGATGGCAAAGTTAGTCTTTTTATAATTCCAAATATTTTGGAAGTATCAGAATGCCTTACCCTGTCGTTGGCAATCACTTATATAGCAAGTGGGGAATGATTATTTGTTTGGTAACCGTTCCTATTGTTGAGGAGTACGAAAGATTCGGAGGTAACTTCCATAACTGCCATGGAAGTTACATTATTTGGATCTGTATTCCACAACCATTGGATTTGGCTTGTAATGGTTTGACTTCTCTCACTCCTGATGGAAATTTGAGTCGTCTAAGGCTTAACATGCTCAGGACATAACAACCTCGTCCGTCCTTTAAGGACGGACGGATGAGGTTGTTATGGACGAGCATGCTCCTAAGTTCCTTTTTTTTTTCTTTGGACGACATATACAGACGAGATATGACTCGTGGATTTTCATTACACCATCAAGACTCATTATCAGAAACTTCATCACCACTAAGGGTTATTGCCATAGCCTTACCCTTAGACCTCAAGAATTTAGGACATTCTGATTTCACATGACCATACCCTTGACACCCAAAACATCGTTAACCCATAGAATTATTAGAAGATTGACCTACTTTCTCTTTAGGATTTTCAGTGTTGTTCACCTTAGTGGGATCATTTCTCCTAAAATTTCTAGGTTCAGCATTGTTCTTACCTCTTGCCCTTCTGTTGTTGTTCCTAAGAAAATTTCTAAAGTTCTTGGCAAGATAGGTAATCTTTGTAGCAAAGAGCTCATCATCAAATCCATTCACATTAACATCATCAACAGACTTAAGAGCCATTGATTTGGATTTACTAGTCTTAGGTAGGTCCAACTCATAGGACTGAAGAGATCCTATAAGTTCATCAACAGTGATGGAGTCCATATCCTTGCTTTCAGTGATGGCAGTCACTTTAGGTCTAAAATCCTCAGTCAAAGATCTAAGAATCTTCCTAACAATTTTAACTTGATCATAGATTTCACCCAATTATATATAGAATTAGCAATATCATTAAGTTTAGCATAGAATTCATCAAAAGATTCATCATCAGACATTCTAATGCTTTCAAATCTAGTTGTTAATTGCTACAACTTATTGATTTTAACTGCCTTTGTGCTTTCATGCACAGTCTGGAGGATATTCCAAGTAGTATGAGCAATCTCAACATAAGAGATTCTCTTAAATTCCTCCATAGAAATAGCATTAAAGATAGCATTCATAGCTTTGCTATTAAAGGCGGTTGCTTCTTTTTGAGAAGTTTGCCACTCACTAACAGGAGTGGTGGGCTTCTCCCATCCGTATTCAACGGAATTCCAAACTCTCTCATCAATAGATTTCAGGAATGCTTTCATCCTTACTTTCCAATAAGCATAATTATTCCCATCAAAGTGAGGTGGAATAACAAGAGAGTGACCGTGTTCCATGACAACCGGGGTCAAGGATCAACTCTTAGATCAAAGGATCTAAACACTAGAGCTAACCCACTCTGATAATACTTTTTTGTTTTTAGACCCCTTAAAACACAACCAGATTAACCTAGTTAATTAGCCAAGTGATTACTTAGTTAAATTAAACAGATCTAGGTTAATACAAATATATCATATCATTGTAAAGTGTGGAAAATAAAGAACACAATAATATGATAACCCAGGAAAACCAAATTGGTAAAAACCTTGGGGAGGATTTAACTTAGTTATCCTCAAGGTAAAATAAATCCACTATGAAAAAATTGAAATTTACACAATAGCGACTAAGACCACTAACATCCTATTGCTACCTCGAGTAGGAAACTTACTACCACGACCACGTGACAGTTCCGAGTCCATAAACTACTTCTTTCTTGGATTCACAGCAAGTACAAGTACTCTCGCTTGTGTATCTTTAAGCTCTTGAAACTTGATCACCAAGCTCTCGACATCAATCTTGAGATTGGAAACTCTAAGTGTGTATGAAAGCAAACACCTCTAGATCTCACAAGAGATTCACACACACAACATAAAGAGCAATCTCAAAACGTGGCTAGGGTTTTCCCTTTTATACTTAAGGTAAAACTTAAAACCCTACATGTCTAACGGGCTTGGGCTGAGTTGGAAAATTCTGCAAAAAAACAATCTGCACGAGTTTCAATCGATCGAGTCTAATTTTCGATCGATCGAGCCAGGCAAATTTACACAGTAAATCTTGTAGTACACTCAATTTCAACTTTATACTTAAACATATTTTGAGCAAGTCTAAAACAAGACTAAACGTTTTGATCATGGTTTGCCAACATTACAAATTGAAATTCTAATACATTTAAACCTAAAGTCTTAGAACCTAACAGATTACTTTCAAATTGATTCCCAGCCAGCCTTAGATAAGTTCAACTTGGAATTAGTGTTTTGGACCTCACGTGCTCAAAGAATATTGATTGGTTTGAAAAAGTAGCAAAATAGATATAGAGTTCTACTTAAAGTATTTTGTCTTTGCTTGGATTAGTATTTTGCACGTAAAGGACTACAATTCTATTGATTGAAGGACTTGTATCTTCACCGACTTAATATCCTATTTAAGCAGTGTATTGCGGCAATTGAAGAGTGAGAAAAATAATGTGTGCGTGTGAGAAAAAGGGGCTCTCTCTTGATTGGTTATTTGATATTTATGGGTTGCAATTTGGAACAGTGAGAGAGGTTTGTTACTGCTTGGTTTTGGTTCTGCGGTTTGGTGATTTGCTCTCTTTTGGTGTGTTGCAACTTTTGGATTTGATTTGTGACTCTCTCTTTGGTTTGTGCACAATTCTTATTTGGTATTTGTGAACCTTTGGTTTGGTTTTGTATTTGTGAGAGTTGCATTTTGGAATAGTGAGAGAGGTTTGTTACCGCTTGGTTTTGGTTCTGTGGTTTGGTGATTTGCTCTCTCTTGGTGCATTGCAACTTTTGGATTTGATTTGTGACTCTCTCTTTGGTTTGTGCACAATTCGTATTTGGTATTTGTGAACCTTTGGTTCTTTGGTTTTGTATTTGTGAGAGAGAGTTATTTGGGTGTATTTGGGATTTGGGTTTGTGAGAGTGTCTCTACACCAATTTGTATTATCCCAAATTTGATATAGTAAAATTTGTTCGTCGTTGCTCGTGGATGTAGGCTATTGCCGAACCACGTAATTCTTGGTGTTTTGTGTCTATTTTCTTTTGGATTAATTTTCTTTGTTCCTATTGTTAGTTTGGAGATCTTTCTAAAGCCTAAAATATTTTCACAATCAATCTTGGTAATTTGAGCTTCCGCTATTTTACAACAAACTGGTATCAAAGCCAGGTTCACTACCTAGGCGTTTGGATTTGTTTTCTTTGGAGATTTTTGTGATTGGTTTGTGGATCTGATTACTGGGGAGAAAGTTGTCAGGTGATTACTCTACAAAATCTTCAGCAGATTCTTCTGGAAAATCTTTCTCAAAATCTTTTTCAAAACCTTTGGCGGTTAGGACGATGGTTTCTAATGCCAAATTTGAAGTAGAGAAATTTGATAGAATGAATAACTTTGGCATGTGGCAATGCGAAGTTATGGATGTCTTGGTCCAACAAGAGTTGGATATTACTTTGGAGGACAAACTTGAAGGGATATCAAACAAGGGTTGGGAAAAGATTAATAGACAAGCTTGTGGCACTATTTGTTTGTGTTTGGCCAAGGATGTTATTTTAGGTGGTGACATGGTGATTAAGCCTTTGCACAAGTTCAAGTGTTGCTTGGACTTGTTTGGTATTTGCAATTTGAATTAGCCCATAAGGGCTTTGGTGGTGGTGACAGAGAAGTTTCATTTGTGGTGATATGCACTTTGTTTTGGACTCTTATTTGGATTTGGCACCATCTTTGGGTGCATTAGGCGTCCATTGGCGTATTTGGAAGTGGTTTTGGATAATTTTCACTTTTTTTTGGTTAGGCTCTGAATTGATTGAGTGCTTTGCATTTCTGGTTTAGGAGATGTCTTGTCAAGGTGGAGACTTGTTAAGGATTTGTATTTGGTGGTCTACAAATGTCGTTCTAAGGCTTGGTGGAATTCAAGCGAAGGTGGAGATTTGTGAAGTCGGTGGCTTGAATTCAACATAAACCATGATTGCTTTGAAGTGGCATACAAGACTTGGAGTCTATTCCAAGTGCAAATCTATTTCCTAATTGTTTTAGGACTCTTGTAATTGGATTACTTTCAAATTGATTCCCAGCCGGCCTTAGATAAGTTCAACTTGGAATTAGTGTTTTGGACCTCACGTGCTAAAAGAATATTGATTGGTTTGAAAAAGTAGCAAAATAGATATAGAGTTCTACTTAAAGTATTTTGTCTTTGCTTGGATTAGTATTTTGCACGTAAAGGACTACAATTCTATTGATTGAAGGACTTGTATCTTCACCGACTTAATATCCTATATAAGCAGTGTGTTGCGGCAATTGATGAGTGAGAAAAATAGTGTGTGGGTGTGAGAAAAAGAGGCTCTCTCTTGTTTGATTATTTGATATTTGTGGGTTGCAATTTAGAATAGTGAGAGAGGTTTGTTACCGCTTGGTTTTGGTTTTGCGGTTTGGTGATTTGCTCTCTCTTGGTGCGTTGCAACTTTTGGATTTGATTTGTGACTCTCTCTTTGGTTTGTGCACAATTCGTATTTGGTATGTGGTATTTGTATTTGGTATTTGTGAACCTTTGGTTCTTTGGTTTTGTATTTGTGAGAGTTGCATTTTGGAATAGTGAGAGAGGTTTGTTATCGCTTGGTTTTGGTTCTGTGGTTTGGTGATTTGCTCTCTCTTGGTGCATTGCAACTTTTGGATTTGATTTGTGACTCTCTCTTTTGTTTGTGCGCAATTCATATTTCATATTTGTGAACCTTTGGTTCTTTGGTTTTGTATTTGTGAGAGAGAGTTATTTGGGTGTATTTGGGATTTGGGTTTGTGAAGTGTCTCTACACCAATTTGTATTATCCCAAATTTGATATGATGAAATTTGTTTGCCGTTGCCTGTGGATGTAGGCTATTGCCGAACCACGTAATTCTTGGTGTTTTGTGTTTATTTTCTTTTGGATTAATTTTCTTTGTTCCTATTGTTAGTTTGGAGATCTTTCTCAAGTCTAAAATATTTTCACAATCAATCTTGGTAATTTAAGCTTCCGTATTTTACAACAGAGGATCAAAACCATCAGGAATTATCCAAAGGGAAAGGTGATCTGAAGTATTGTGGGATTTGATGTGCTGCAATATATAGTTATTAACTATTATTAATTAAGGCTATGTTTCATGTGATAGTAAATTGAAGATATTATTTACTAGGGTACTCAACTAGAAAGAAGAAATAATATTTTCCTTTATATGTATTTTTTGTTTTCTTTGTTTTTAAATGATATTCTTTAAACTTTCATTCACAAAAGCACTGTATCAATTACATTGTTTGACGAAAATAGCCAAATAACACCTTTTTGTAAACTATATTGCAAGCTACTACTGTTTCGAAATATGTAGGAATCTACCACATTTTGGGTACTCGAATGTGGCGAAATCGAGTTTTCCATGGTATTCGAGTTTATGGAACTCGAGTACCATGGATTGGAAAAAATTTTCAAAATTTTTCTGAGTACATTTTTTCAAAGAACTAGAGTTTTTGGAACTCGAGTTTCACAAAATCAAGTTTTAAAAAAGGTGGTAGATCCCTACATATTTCCAAAATAGTGGTATATTGCTAATTTTTTCTGGAAACAGTGGTAGTGGGCCATTTTCGCCTACATTGTTTTGCATATAGGATATTAGAAAAGTAGAAAGTAGACACGACAAAATTAGACTTGACCCAAATTTGAAGGAAAATACTTGACTTGAACTCAATTTTTTTTACCTGAAACAAAAACAGATTGATCCATGAACTGATCCATTTTCCCAGGGTTAACCTGACTTTTTTTTTTTTTTTAATTTTTATTTTAAATTTATACCTGGCAGTGCACAACTAAAAATTATATGTCATGCCACTGCCAGCCCTATTGTGCTAGCAGCATAGCTGGTCACAACATTATTAAAAAAAGAGGGAAAAAAAAAAAAAACAAACAACCAAACAAACAAACAAAACTAAGCCAAAGCTACATGTAAATTCTGGATGTCTACTTTCAAATGAAGCAAGTCTCACAAAGAACTTCATTATTATAAAGAAAGAGATATTGACTTAAACTCAATTCCAACCCAATTTTATTGATGCAACCCTATTATAACATATTTTTACACTAAAATTTGACAACACATTTTTAAACTAGCAAATACATCATCCAAAGGAAAAGGGGAAAAAACATTAACTACACGTTCAGATAATATATAGTACAATTAATAATTTAAACTTCAAATCTGTATCTTTATATATCAATAATTAAACTCATTGATCTTTATATGGTGGAATGGGCTGAATAAGTAATGACAATACACGGTCCTTAGTTTCATGGTTCCCAGCACCATGTCCATCTCCATGTTGGTACATGCATTGGGCCATCCTTGCAAGGTTCAATGCAATTTCAATAAATGTTTCAGAGAAGGGAGAACTCGCAGCTCGGTCTTTATTCATCTTTTTCCATGTTGCACTAATCAAAAACCTTATGTGCTCACGAGCTTCTTCTTCACTAGCACCAGTTTCATTCATGTAACATTGGATTGATTTGGGGACATCGCCTCTTTTTAGCTCATCCTGAGTTTCCATATATATATATATATATATAAATGGATGTTAGCCTATGAAGTATTCGGAGTATTCAAAATGAAATGTAGATGGTCCATTTCATGATTGAAATTTTATTTGTTGTTTCTAATAATGTACATGTTACCATGTTATTTAAAATTTGAAATGACGTGACATTGGATATAATTTTGTAATATTTAATCTGAAGTATGAAATGAATTCATTTAAAAAGTTTACATACTGTAGATGTTCCAAGATCATCTGCAAGTCGTAAAATCATTGATGACCAACGAATTATGTTGGGGTACTCTTCCAAACAATCCAAGGCCTCCTTTGTTATTGGATTTGTGACAAAAAAATAAGCATGCACCAGTATAGTTGGTGCTGATATTGAAATCCATGCATTCTCAATGTATTCTTGAAGGCTCGGTGTATATCCGCTATTGTACCACTTTGCCTCTAACAAATAAGATCTACATATATCTGCCCACTGAAAAATTTATGATGGAAACAATGAATTAAAGTTAGTATAACACATCATGTATTTAGGAAAAAAATGTTGAAGGATTAATATTGATGAATTTAGAAGTCAAGTCCATACCGCTTTTTTAAGGTAACGAATGATGTTGAATCCTTGTTCCTTAAGGGTATCAAAAGCCATTTCATTAACTGAATTGTGTAGAGCAAAGAAACATGTCTTCATATAATCTGGGAGCCCATCCATTGCATTGATATCCCATCTGGAATTACAAAGAGTACCGACACAAGTCTATATGTCAAAGATAGCTTGAAGTAGTTAAGGTGTAGTGTCATTAATACCAACCTCTCAATAGCATCTGTGAAACGCTCAAGTTCATCCAAAGTGCCATATACATCATAAATATCATCTATTGTTGTTATCAGTGCATTGCACTTTGTTGACATTCTCCTACAATTTCCAAATTGCGGCTGAAATATAAATCCCACTGACCATAAGAAACACTCCAGCAGCCTATCCCTCACAAAGCTCAAATTTCCTGCAAGGCCTGTGCTCTTCCACCATCTTTGTATGAATCAAAAAAGAATATATGAGTGTTATAATTACAAAAATTTCTGCACTTTGTCGTCTTCCATATTAGGCATATTAATCAGAAGTTTAAATTTTTAGACTACTAGGCTATTTAATATCTATTTTCTCATGTTGCCGTGAGATTTATTTTTACCTTGATAATTGTTTTAATTCTTCTTGGTAGACTGCTTGTACCATGTTAAAATCCAATTCTGCAAGCTCAAGCAAGATAGGGTTCATGTCTTCTCTGCTTCTATATATGTCAACGAACCACCTTTGTTCCAACCTAAGCATCCTCCGATGCAATGGAAGCTCCAAAGAACGGCTCACCAAAGTAGAGAGATTTGTATCTTTATTCTGCATAACATATTCTTCTAGATGTTTGGTTGAGAAATCTCTTGCTTCTTCCAAGATATTTTCATTTTCTATCGAAAGGAATGATGCTTCATACAAGGATAGCATACTCTTTGTATCCTCACAAAGACATGCTTTGAAACTCCCTCTCTGGTCAGTGAAACTATTGAAAACTTCTGTAATGACCAACACAAAACACGACAGTCGACTGTCATTAAATATATATGACATGTTTGTATACATCAAAACTTAGGTACAATTTCTTACGTTAAGTTTTTCAATTAAATTCACTCATATGGTTGTATTATTTAATGTGATATGTAAACAATTTTACTTAATTATTAACCAACATAACTATTTGGTTGAATTAAATTGGAGAATCTAAGGAAGTGTACTTGACTTTACCCTTAGATATAAATATCCACTAGTAAAATCCTATTTTTTTTCATTGAATACCTTGAGACACACTGTATCCATGTTGTCTTAGTAGTCTAAATTTAAGAGCAGTGGCATATAAATTCTTCGTCTTCCATGTATCAGTGTCACCACCATGATCATTGTTGTATAGAGCTTCTAATATTCTCTTCAGTTCTGCCTCGAAGTGATAAGATAATCCTAGCCTTTGCAGGACATCTATCAGCTCAAGTTGCTCTAAAGGGTCCCCCACTTTGTGGAGCATCATCCTCACTTGTTGTACCAACACATTAATTTGTCTAGTGCACGATTCCTCCTGCATCACAATTTTATGATTAAAATGGTCTAATAGCACTAGTAAAATTAACAAATGAAAACAATAACAAAAAATGTACCACATATTCACTCCTCAGTGACTGAATGTAATCATATTGCCAAATGGGAGGTTGGTAATTTGCCGATCGCCGTGAAATTTCGGGACTACTTGAAATTTTGCTGTCATGCATGCATTGGACAGAGAAAAGAACGGTACCACTTCTGGGTGTTACTATGGAGAAAGGAACTTTACACGGGACAGGTACTCTAGCGAAATTGCGGATAGGGAGTGAGGAAAGTAGTGTATGAGCCATTGACAAAGGCATTTGGTAATTAAAGCTTACTATAGTTTTTGGGTGGAATGAGTTACTTTAACTTGGACAACATATGGGCCTTTATATAGATCTTTTGGAATGTTGCCATCTCTACAGTCGCATGAATTATTACTGTAAATATGTTCATATCCAGCCACGTGAAATTCGTGATCATATTAAAGAAGAATATCTCAGACATTTATTGTAATGATTCATGTTACTTTTTATTCCCTTGACAAGAATAGGGCCACGTCGCTCGCATTATTAGATTTCTTTTTTCTTTTTTTATATTGGTGGTTTGGATTTTGGCTAAATTACATTATGGTAGATCTAGCTTGGATCAAAGTTGCCGAAAAGGAAGCTTACCTGCCATTATTGGTGAGTTTGGGGGCTAAAATGGGCATTTTTCCCTTTCGCCTAAAAGATGTAGCAAAATGCTCATGTTTCGAAACTTGATTTTTAGAAAATCGAGTTATTTGGAAAAATTCACATGGAACTCGAGTTCCATAAATTTTTTTAATTTTTTTTTAATTTTTAAGTTTGATTGCCTATAACTCGATTTTCTAAAAATTGTGTTTTAATGTAAAACTCGATTTTTAGAAAATTGAGTTTCAAAACAAGGGTATTTTGCTAGATAGTTTCAAAACATGGACATTTTGCTACATCTTTTGAGCGAAAAGGGCAAAAGCCCATTTTTGCCTGAGTTTGGGCTTTGGATAAGATAATTTAATCTCCGAAAGCTAACTAAGAATACCCATTCGGATTCAGATCTTCTAGATTTCCTAAGGTACTCTACTAAATAGATTTCCATAAATCTTAACCATTCTTTAATGATTTAATGGTCCAGATTTTGCCATGTCAATATTTCACTAACAATAATCTTAATTGTTTTATTTGCAACATTATTATTGTTAGTGGAATGCTGACATAGGCAGAATCTAGACTATTAAATCATTAAAGTGTGGTTAGGATTTAAGAAAATCTATTGACAAAGTACCTTAGAAAATCTAGAAGATCTGAATCTAGCTAGCTACTCCTAATCAAGCTCTATGATTAATTAACTAATTTGTTAGATTTGGTTTGTGATTTTTGGTGCGGATCCAGAAATGAGTGGCAGCCATGGAGCAGGACAATATAAATGTCACACAGAATTTGGTTTACAAACGTTTAATGTTTTTCCGGCTGATAAACGTGGCTTTTGAATTGAGGAACTGATAGATTTGCTTGATGTTTCCTTACCAACCTTTAATTGTTCACCAAGATCTCTCTCTCTCTCTCATATAATATTTTAAAATTTCAATGGTTAGAGTTGGAGTACAAGTTCTCTTTGTTCTTATAATACATATGCCAAATTTCCTTACAATCAGATGGTTTTTACTATTCGATTTATAAATTCATTATTTATATTTTATACATGATTTTAAAATGCAAAATTTTAAATTTTAAATAGTTTATAGATGAGATATATCAATCTTAGATTATCTTGAAATTTTGCAAGTCTAGAGAGTATAAAAAAAAAGGTAATCTAAATGTTAATTTTACAAAATTCATATCTAATAAAAAAAATATTGAGTCATGTAATTTTATTTTTATTTAGAATTACACTAAGTGGAATTTAAACCCACCCATATATATATATACACACACACTTAAATACATACTAGTCATATACTTGTGCGAAGTGCACACAAATTTGACATGATTTTTCTTTTTGTAAAATGAAAGGAGAAAAATATATTATATTTATAGGTCTCAAGTCCACCTCAAAATAATGTGATTATATTGTAATGGAGTATATTGAATATAGTATATATTTTATATTCATGAAAAAATTGTTAATATATGCCCATATTTATTGAACCTAGATTATGGTAAGAAAGAGAAATAATACCATCACCCCATGCTCAAAACAATAGTTGGATCTATGCATGTGAACAGGATCTAGCATGTAATAGAAAACACAGTTTATGCTTCTGTGTAAAAGTTATGCGCAATATCTAAAAATCTAGACCGTGTATGTGTGCATAAATTATTATATTTGGTTTGTCATTATTGAGGGAGATATTATATATATATATATATATATATATATATATATATTAATAGGTAAAACTTAAAGAAAATCCAATTAGATTCTACAATTGAAATTCAATTTTGTGCCATGTGTCTTAAATTATTTATTTTTAAAGAGTTTTATTTCTTAATTTTGGAGTCAAATGTGGGATCATATTATAAATATTCATCCAAGTGATTTATTGAGTATAAAAATCAAAGAGTCTAGAATTAATGAACTGTAAAAAAAAAAAAAAATGCTTCACAATATCAAAAATTAAGAATTGATAAAAAAAACATTTTAAAAATATGAACAATTTACATTTTCTACCTAATAATATTCTTACAAGATTTTTTAAAGAGTTAACAAAATATAAGAATGACCATATATCAATAGCATTTAAATTATATATATATATAAATTATATTATGCATTTTAATGTATTTCTTTTAAGTATACTCATGTATATATATGGGGTTACAAGCTAGTTAAAGATAATGAAGCCTAATCTTTGTTATGGCCTAAACATAATCCTACTTGGTGTGCGAAAAAAAGTAATTCAAATTCTAATTGCACAAGTGTTAGTATGGTGACCTTCTCTATTCTAATCAATTTAAAGTCTTTTGGAACATGTAAAAAGCTTTTGTACTTGAACATAAGAAAAAGCAGAAGAGAAATATGGATTACAGTGAGTAGGTGTACGTATAAGTTAGATTTTAGAGAGTAGTTTGTAAATATCACTAAACCTCAACAAGAGTACATTTAAACATCATTTTTGCTAAAGATTCTAAAAATGGCGTTTTTGTGCTTGATAGAAAAAGGAGGAACAAAGATTAAAGTGAGAACAAAGACAGGAGGGTTACGTGGAAAACCCCATGAATAAGAGGTGAACGACCACGGTGGAAGTAAAGATTTTATGTTCTTATCCCTGAAAAGATGTTGTATTCCTTTTCAGAAAACCGACGTTACATTCTTTCTGTTGTACATTTCGTGCTTTTTGTATGTTCATCTTTCTTGTCCTCTCTTTTCCTTCTCTAATAAGAGTACAAGGAATGTTTTTTGGTACACAAGGACAGGTGCCACTGCCAGCTCTATTGTGCTAGCAGCATAGCTAGTCACAACATTATTAGGAAAAAAAAAGAAAAAAAAAGAAAAAAAAAAAAGAGAGAGACTTTTGGAAACTAATGTATTAGAACTTCAATTTGTATTGTGTTGAAAAATCATGATCAAAACATAGAGTCTAGTTTTAGGCTTGCTCAAAGTATGTTTATTTGTAAAATTGGAATCGAGTGATTGCAGAATTTATTAGACCTAAATCTGCAAGACTCAATCGATTCGAAATTAGACTCGATTGATCGAATCTTACGTAGATTATTTTTCTACAGAATTTCCAATTCAGCCCTAGCCCATATGACGTGTAGGGTTTTATGTTTTACTCCAAGTATAAAAGGAAAACCTTAGCTACGTTTTAGAGGTCTTTGATGTGCTGTGTATTGAATTTCTTGTGAGATCTAGATGTGTTTACCTTCTTACACACTTAGGGTTATCAAGATCAAGATTCATGTCAAGACTTGATGATCGGTTCAGTTGCTGCATAAAGAACTTAAAGAAGATCTGAAACCTTTGAGTGGAGTCTCAAAGTCACAAGTGGGAGTAACTTGTGATTGCAGTGGATCCAAGGAAAGAAGTAGTCTGTGGACTCAGAGCTGTCACATGGTCGCCAGGTAGTATGTTTTTTACTCGAGTGTAGCAATATGATGTTAGTGGTCTAAGTTCTATTGTACAAACTTCAATTCTTTCATGATGGATCTGTTTTACCTTGAAGATAGCTAAGTTAAATCCTCCCCAGGTTTTTTACCGGGTTTGGTTTTCCTGAGTTATCATATCGTCTTCTTTATATTTCCGCATTATTTACATGATATGATTTTGATGTGATTTTCTTGTGTTTACCTTGATCTGAATAATTTATCTAAGTAATCATTTGGCTAAATAACTAGGTTAAACAACTTGTGTTTTAAGGGGCTAAAAACATACAAGTGTTATCAGAGTAGGTTAGCTCTTGTGCTTAAATCTTTCGATCTAAGAGATGATCATTGACCTCTGTTATCATGGACACGGTCACTCTCTTATGATCCCACCTCACTTTGATGGGAACAACTATGCCTACTGGAAAGTAAGGATGAAAGCATTCCTGAAATCTATTGATGAGAGAGTTTGGAACTCCATTGAATACGGATGGGAGAAACCGACTACTCCTATAAGCGAGTGGTTAACTTCTCAAAAAGAGACAGCCACTTTTAATAGGAAAGCCATGAATGCTATTTTTAATGTTGTTTCTATGGAGGAATTCAAGAGAATCTCAAATGTTGAGGTTGCTCATACTGCATAGAATATTCTCCAAATTGTGCATGAAAGCACAAAGGCAGTTAAGATTAATAAACTACAACAGTTAACTACAAGATTTGAAAGCATTAGGATGTCTAATGATGAATGTTCTGATGAATTATATGCTAAACTTAATGATATTGTTAACTTTGCTTATAATTTGGTTGAAATTTATGATCAACCTAAGATTGTTAGGAAAATACTTAGATCCTTAACTGAGAACTTTAGACCCAAAGTGACTGTCATTACTGAAAGCAAAGATGTGGACTACATCCCTATTGATGAGTTTGTAGGATCTCTCCAGTCCTATGAGCTAGATCTACCTAAGACAAACAAATCAAAACCAATGGCTCTTAAGTCAATTGATGATGTTGATGGGAATGGAAGGACAAGAGGTAAAAACAATGCTGAACCTAGGAATTTTAAGAGGAATAAACCCACTAAAGTGAATAGTACTGATAAATCTAAAAAGAAAGTAGGTCAAACCTCTAATAATTCTTTGGGTCTACAATGTTTTGGTTGTCAAGAGTATGGTCATGTGAAATCAGAATGTCCTACATTCTTGAGATCAAAGGGTAAAGCTATGGCTGTAACTCTTAGTGATGATGAAGTTTCTGATCATGAGTCTAGTAGTGATGAGGATGGAAACTTCATTGCTTTCACAGCTACCGTTATAGTTGATGAAAGTGTTGTGGTTGAAGAGAACCCTTCTGATGGGGAACTCTCTGAGAGTGCTGATTTGCAAGAGGTTTTTAATAAGCTTTGCAAGGTTACTGCAGAGGATGCAATGAATGTTGACTTAGGTTTAAAGAAAATTGCTTCCCTTGAGCTTGATAAGAAAATTTTGTTGTTGAAATTGTTTGATGCTAATGAATTGATTGATAAAGTGAAGACTAAAAACATGTTGTTGCTTGATAAGATTAAGAACTTGGAACTAGAATTATCTGTTGCTAGAGAACAAACAAATAGGTCTGCTAGTTCTAAACTTGATCACATGTTGAGTGTTCAGAAGTCTCCCTTAGACAAAACTGGTCTAGGTTTTGCAGATAGCATCTCTGTGTCTGAAACTCATTCCACAAACTTTGTTTCTTCTTCTGAGCCCTCCAAGAGTGAGATTGTCAAACCAGTAGAAGTTACACCACCTCCTAGGAAGATTAGGGTTGATCTTAAAGAGTCTAAGCCTAAGAATCCTATCCTCCCTAAGGATAAGTTACATGATAGACCTTTATGGATTTGTCATTTTTGTGGAAAGACTGGACATATTTGCCCAAATTGTTTCAAGTTGCAAGCTGCAAAGTGAGCAAATAAGCCAAAAGTACTTGTGCCTTAAGCACAAGATCTTATGGTACTTATTAGTGAATTGGTAAAAGCGTTAAACCTTTATACCAATCCTAGATTTGCTCATCATTCTAATATGAATAATAACTCAAATGCAAGAGTTGCATCTAAAAAGTTTTGGATGCAAAAGACTCAATCTCATTGAGTCTTTCTGACATGGTCCTTATGCTTCATCTCAATACTCTTCGTGACCATTCTTTTTTTGGTGTTTTGTGTTCTTTTTGCTTTTAGGATTTGTATTGCATAACATTCATGCATTTCATGATAGGTTGTTTTTGTTATTCCTTTTAAAATATATATATATATAAATATATATATATATATATATATATATATAAAGGAGGAAGGAAAAATGTGTTTCGTGTAATTTATCTTGGACTTGTAATCAAAGTTGACCATATTATTTTTACATAACATGCTTGTGTACCTTGTTTAGCATGGATGAGCTTATTTTACTGCACTTTGCTAGTTTTAACTATGTAGTGCATGTTGTGTGGGAGTTATTTATAGTTTTTGATCACTTGATGTCACTTGATTTTGATGTCACATGCTTTTGATTGTTTGGACTTAAACTTAATGAGAAAGACATAAATAACCATCTCACCACTGTTTACTAGCCAATCATGAACACCTTAGTGCATATCATAAAATTTTGTACTCGAGAAAGTTTAGCACATGCACAAAAAGAACATAAGGTGTAGCCTCGAATTTATACTAAAATTGGTGTGTACATTATTTGGCTATAATAAGATG